>CM071790.1:8698640-9898640 GCA_036559045.1 Platycarya longipes | reverse complement strand
GTGCATTTCAACCCACACGTGAGGGTCACGTTCTACTGTTCTCGACACGCCCTTCAATGGTCTAATAGATCGGAGATTGACGAACCTCTTGGTGGTCGGTGGTCCCAACTTCATTTCTTCAATTTTGACTTGAAAAAAATACAAAAACAAAAAAAAAAAAAAACACGAGAAATGGGAGAGAAGGGAGGAAGAGATAAGCTCTGCTCCCCCTTGGAGAGGTCATTTGCTTGTATTTTTTTTAAAGAAGATTGAGAGAAGAGAGATTAGAGAATGAGAATATAGCTATTTTAAAATTGAAACTTCTAAAGAATATCACATTTTGCATAATATGATAAAAAAAAAAGGAACAAATTAGAATGAAATCATGACTTCTTTTACAGTATACACAGCATTTTGTAGTGTTTTTTTTTTTTTTTTGAGATGTGTTGTTATGCTTCTTGATAATATGCTTATTTCCCTAATATCATAGAAAAAAAAGTTAACAATCACCGTACCATATTTATTTCCTTCCGTGTTTTAATCAAATATTAAGTTTTTTTTAATCAAGTTAGATTTTAAGATAAAAGGGAATTAATATATATTCTAATCCCAATGTTCAAGAATTAAAAAATAAATATTGTAGATAACTATTTTATGTAATAAATTGATATTTTCATAAAATTAAACATAATAGGAATTGGTTATTGAGACGTGATAGTTGTAGTCGTGAATATACAAATATCGTGCATTCATTTAAAATATATATATATAAATACAACGCCCACACAATTTTTTCTTTAATAATAAACATCAATTTTTTTAAACAAATTATATAATATTTACACATTCTATAACTTTATGTAACATTATTCTTAAAAATACCATGGTCCACCCTATAAGCCACAAGGCGGATCATAACCATCCTCATCAAACGTGAGTGTGATATTATGCCACATTTTAATATGGTATTTGAAAGTTATCTTATTGCAATCTTAAAATCATCCACATTAATAAAATTTTGCCAAATAAAATTCGTTACTTTATAGGATCATTCTACGAAAACGGATGGTCTATTGATGATCGATCGATTTACTTTTTATTTTTAAATGTTAAGAAGTATTTTTTAATATTTGAAAAAAAAAACAAAAACAAAAAATTAATTTAATACATTTTTTAGTATTTAAAAAAATGAAAAAAAAAAATCAACCATTTTACTCTTATTTTTTCATTTAATATTTTGATAAACAAAAATTTATGTTTTTTTGAAGAAAATTCATTAAGAAGCTTTTTGGTTCAAGTTTTGTAATACAACAAATATGAAAAATATATAATATAAGCATGAAATCTAAACCTCGACAATATGCATGAATAATTGCGTAATGAACCAAACGTTACATAAATAAAAATCACGTGCGCCTAGCAAAGGTGTTGTAGCGAGCCACGACCTCTTGGTCCGGTTCCTCGCCACCAATCTGTATCGCCTGCTGCCCCGCAGGGTCAGGCCAAAGCTCATCCACAAGCAAATCTTCCAAGATAAGAAAATAAGGAAAATGATGTGCAGTATTTTATTTTTCGCAGTATTGTTTTTAGTATTTTATTTTTCCTCTGGGAAAATTATCTTCGTGCTTTGATGGCAATAAGCTCTTCTTGTTTTAGTAATGTTGGATGGAGTCCCATTTCGTATCCCGGCGCAAACACCGGAAAATCTCTCTGCTTCAGGCATGGTCCGGTGGGTTTAGCTTCCTCGGCGGAGGAAACTCCGAGGCCCTCGCTTCGTATATCGGCAAATTCAGTTCAGAGAGCCCGATTCGTTGCTCGGCGTAAAGAGTCTGTTTCGGTTCGCCAACTCCAAAGGCCTCTAGGTAATGTTAGGATGGAAATGTATCTTACTGTTTTAGTTGAAATTCGAAATAATAGGGGTATGGGGATATTGATTGGGGCTTTTATTTATTTATTGTTGTTGCAGTTGAGTATATGAGCTTGCCCGCGAGTCAGTACTCGGTGTTGGATGCGGAGCGGATTGAGAGGGTGGATGAAAACACGTTTAGGTGTTATGTGTATAGGATTAAATTCTTCTCGTTCGAGGTTTGCCCTGTTCTTCTTGTCAGAGTGGAAGAGCAGCCCAATGGGTGTTGCATTAGGCTCTTGTCCTGCAAGGTCTTTGGGTGTTTTCGCTCTTTTTTTATTCTTTAAAAAAAAAAAAAAATCTTGTGAGTGCTTTTGGGTTATCTGGTGGTATCCTTTCTGATTATCTTTTCTTTGGTGCAGCTTGAGGGTTCGCCGATTGTTGCTGCACAGAATGACAAATTTGACGGTTAGTCACTTTTTAGCATTTGGTTCATGCACGAATGCTATCGGCACAAAATGGAATCAGTTTGTAGAAGGAGAAGAATCGGCTTTGTATGTGTTAGAAACTTAGAACAGGATGAGTGCCTAAATATGGCATTTGGATTTTTAAGGAAAAAAAAAAAAACTATTGATTCAAGGTGGAGTTTGTGGGTACTAAAAAAAATTGCCTTGACAATGATTTTTAATTGTAAAAAGTAACGGTATGAAAAACTGGGCGTGGAATGCAGATTGAACTAACTGGTGGAAAATTTTTATTCTGGGAAATAACTGACCATTTTTATTGTCTCATAGAAAACTTGCACACAACAATATATATTTGATTCTTTTTTTGAAAAAATGGACATAAAAATTCTCATAGACAAACCTTATATGTTTTTGAGTCATTTGGTTTATGCTTTTTTCAGGACTGCTTTGACATTGATTTGGTATGGGAATGCAGCTTCTATGGTGAACCAAATATCATGTGAGAGCAACAAAAGCAACTCGTTGATGCAACGACTGACCTCAGATACTGTCATTGAGGTAATGATTTTGAAGTGCTCTTTCTAGTCAAAACAAGACATTTAAAGTGATTGTAAGAATGTATAGATTGTATAAGGGTTATTTTGTGGTATCCAGGTTGGCATTGAGGTTCCTTCAGCATTTCGTCCAATTCCAGTGCAAGCAATTGAATCAACTGGCACCCAAGTCCTCGATCAAATACTACGGATTATGCTACCCCGGTTTATGGCACAGGTTTGTCAAAAATATAATTAGCTCTCAATTTTAGCAAATAAAAAATATGCGGTTTGCTACTCACAAACAATTCACTCTAATTAAATTTTCTTGTGTTTGGAACATGTTTTAATTTAAGATATGATTACAGATAGCAGTTTTGGTATACAATAACATCAATGACAACTTATTGTCCATGTTGTGGCAGAGAATCTCCCATGTGGAATATTTTTGTTTGCTAGGCCTACCTTAGTTTTTGACAAATGTTCCCTGGTTATAAAAAGTAAAAATAAAAACTAAATGATGCTTCCTAAAACTTGTATTTACTTGAGCCTTTTTGGTTTTGAATTCTAAGTTATATATATGCTGAATGGTGCCGAGCAGCTGGAGTCCTTACATGTCTCCTTACCTCTCACTTGTCCTTTTTTTTCCCCGCTTGAGGTCTTGTTGATTCTTCCCTAATTCTATATTTTTGATAAGCGATTCTTCCCAAATTCTTGACACTTGACGTCTTGGAAATAGTGTTAACTAGTCTACTGCCATTTTAATGTATTTTAGACTTTTTGGGTAAACATGTAATAATGTTTCCCGAGAAGACCGTAGCTAGTGCTGAGATATATTCTCCAAGTTTTGATAGTGGAAAATCAACATCTAGTATGGAATATATTCTGTATTTGGCGTCCTGGTAAATCAAATAGTTCATTTCTGTTGTTGAGCATTTGAAGGTAGAAACCACCATCTGACTTTCAGAGAAAGGCATTCAATATTAGATTGGGTGCCCGTGCCACCATCTCACCTTTCAACATTATAAATTTTTATCTCTTCTACTTATCAAAAAAGTTTTGCTCTCTTCTGGCGGCTGGCCACATCATAAGTTTAAGATATGACTCTCTATTAATTCGTATTCTTAGTTGTTATCAATTGTGCAAGGATTGTACTTGGTAATAAGTGCTGAGGCCATATGTTTTTTTTTTATAAGTAAAAGATAATTATTATTGATGTGAATGAAAAAGTCCTAGCCCTTGTATACAAGAAGTATATTAAAGAACTCCTAATTACATTCTAGGAAGTAGAAATTAAAGATGGGAAGTCATGAACAGTATTCCTATTTAATACAATAGGTGAAAACCACAACAATAGCGTGTGAAGAAACAAATTCTGCAACTCCTCCATTGTGTGCTCCTTATCTTCAAAGCAGTGTGCATTCCTTTCTGACCAAATACACCACATAGTGCACAGCGGGACCATCTTCCATCTTGTCGCCACTTGAGGACCGCCTTGCAACCTCCTCTAACAACCCAACAAATTCACCACCCTTGCCGGCATGACCCAAACAATATCAACCCTTCGAAAGATCTCATCCCATAGTCGTCTAGCAACCTCACAATGCAATAAGAGATGATCCATAGATTCCTCATTCTTCTTGCATATATAGCATCAATCCAACATGACATATCCCCTCTTCCTCAGATTGTTTGCGGTCAAAATCTTCCCCAGAGCTCATATGTTAGCAAATGCATAATGTAAGTATGCAAGACCTTGGAATCACAATAATAAGAATGCAATGTGACATTTCACATTTCAATAAAATTTAGAGAATTTTATATTTTGTTAGTCTATTGGATGGGCTTCCATTTTGATTCTTATGGGTCCTCTCATTAGTAGTAAAAATATTGGATAATAATTTTCTTGTGGCAAACAATTTCTGGCTCATGTACTGTAGAGCCAAATATGTTTGATTCTTATCTGATGTTTTGTATTTCATTATTGGTTGTGCAGCTTGTGAAGGACTATCAAGCGTGGGCTTCTGGTGATGCTTCAAGGCAGCCTCTTGGGACAGGTCAGATTTGAGATTATGGATAACAGCCCTTGCCGGTGCCCGGATTCATTAATGTTTATATTGTCTACCATTTTCACTGTTCTCTGGCTTGTATTGAGGAGGAAACAATCAAACAAACCATATCTAGGAAGTTATTTATCCAACTTATTGCAATAGATTGTTACCAGTTCATCTGTATGTGGCTTTTCTGATGGCTTGGATCATGTGCGATCAATTCTTTACTTTGCTCTTTAAGGTTGTACTTGGTCTGCAGAAATTATCGTTTGAATCTTCATGGAAATATATTTTTATGAATCTTTAAAACAGGAGAGACTGAGGAATTCACATTGAAAAGAGAGAAAACAAGTTACTGTATCCCGACTGGTTTTAATCACACGTATTGGGAATTGCAAGTTATATGTTGAAGTTTGATTTTATCATTCCTTCATTACAAATAGGTTTCCCAGAAATTGAGTTTCCTATACTTGGCAAGATTTGAAGAAAGCAACCTAAAGTCTGTCCAGTTGTGCAAATCGATACAGAAATTATGCTTGCATGTCAATGTGAAGAATATGAGTCTGTTTAGGGTTGCGAATGGTGAATGCAAATGCAAACACCTATTTTCATAACAAGTACTCTTTTTCTAATGCAATTGATTAGCCATATGCAAATATTTAACTTACTATGAACAGTATTATTGTATATTTACAGATCTACTATACACCCATTTCATTTGTTTTATTACCTTTTTTGTGTATAATTATGTATATTTACAAATCTAGCATTCACCCTTAATACATTTTGTGTATATTTGTAGATTTATGTAGTGGGTTTTAATTGCAAAATAGAAGATTCTATACACCACACTATCATTCCACTTTCATTCCATTATATAAGATGTGGTACACTTATCATCATTAGATGATCATTTATTAGATGATTTTTTATCATTCAATGATAATATATATGTCACATTTTATATAATAGAAAGAAAGTGAGATGATAGTGCGTTGTATAGTATTACTCTTTTGACCCATGAACATCTTCACAAACATCAAAATGCCGCATCTTATTAAAACTTGCCAAACGACACTGTCTCTTCCCAGCTTTAAGCGGCACCGTGCTGAGTCAAGACTTCGTCTTCACTTCTACTCTTGGACTGAACACTCTGCAGTTCACTTCAACCCTTGGTTCATTCAACCAATTAGGTTCCTAACACAACAGGTTTGTCATCTGCTCTGAGAAACATATGTGCATCCTTAATGTGTTCACCGTGATAAGAGGCGAGATACCTCGCAGATACCGTATTGGGCTTTGTTGAACTCCCATCTGTTTTCAGAGTGGGGGTCATGATCCTACACTTGGTTAGCAAAAGTCCCATATTACCCCGAACCAAGACCTCTATTTTTTTCAGTCTTTGGGTGGTAAGGCCCAGTGACGTTGCTTTTGATTTTTGAGAGTCCTGAGACGGCCCAGATCGTGACCATAAATCAATCTTAGCTCGAAAAAGTACAACTTCAATATGATAAAACAAGGATATCCTGATCTCTCTCTCTCTCTCTCTCTCTCTCTCTCTAATATATCCCTTGTTTTTTAAAAGCAGTGGATTAATTTCTAAATTATATCATTTAAGGAACCAACCAAAAAAATAAAAAGCTGAGAGAGCTAGCAAGCTAGTGAGAGTTCCATTATAGAATATTGATCATGATACCGGACTAGCCAGCAATATTGCTCCATTATGTAGGCCATGGCTATCCGGGCAAATCTATGCATGTTTCCCATCATCAGTAAATGCCAAAACAGAAATAGAGCAAAAACAACTGGAGGCCCCCAAAAGTTCACAAAAATGGAATTAAAACATGTCAATCGAAATGAAGTTGATCAATAAAATATATAAATATATATGTTAAATCTTTCATTTTCATTAATATTATTATTTACTCATTTATTATTTATCATATATTACGAGACTAGAGATACAAAAACTCGATAATACATAGTTCATGATCAGAGATAAATTAATATGTATACTCTAGTTGTAAAACTATATATTAACCTTTATTTACTTAGGAAATTTGCAAATTCTAATGGGTGCATGGTAGGTGGTTTAAGTTTTAACGTCCTTTTTTAGCAGCTGCATGTTAGTTTATTATGCCCCACGCATGCATGCAACACTATCCCGTTTGGAATTTGGATTGAAGCGAAATCAACTGAATTGATCTCAATTCAGTTTAACTTTAAATTGAATCTAACATTCAACATCAAACTCTCAAATCATTAAATTCATCTCAACTTGAAATCTCTTTATATATGGGAGTCAATTTTTTTTCCAACTCAATACTTATTTAGACGTAGGATTTACAACTTTTTTCAATTCAATACTTTTTTACACGCGAGACTTATAATCTTTTTTAACTTCTCATAAATACATCTAAATTTATCTTAACATTCATATACATTTATACTCATCTTAGATGGGTTCCATCATCTTAGATAGGTCTTACAAAATTCACTATTATTTATTAAAAATTCAACTCATTTTAGCTCAATTTAACATCCAAAGAGTGCCTCATATTAGTCTAATAAGCTCACACTAGTTCCAGTTAAAAAACATGAAACGCCAAAAGTAAGAGACATTTTCGTGTGCGCGGGGAGCCCCTCGAATGAAAGAGACCTTCATAGCTAATTAAAAAAATGCCACACAAATTTTCAGCAAATTCATAAAACTCAAATTGATCATAACTCGTGACGATTCACTTCCTCAAAAAAATTTATAGAACTAATTCTTCGTGTCCTCGTAAAGTTAGATTGTAGAATTAATTAAATGACAAGAACGATATGATATTAACTAAGTTTATCATAGGATTGAATTAATTAGCACTATATATATATATATTCAAGAGGGAAAAAAAGAAGAGAAAAGTAATAGTGTCACAACGGGAGCCTGCAAGATCGTCCTAATTCTGAACCGTTTGAAAGCTAGCTAATTGTGGAGTGGAATTACCAAAAGCGGGAGGAAAATCTGTTCACCTTTAGCGTGGGCTTGTGGTGTCCATTCGAGTTGGACAGCTTGATAGTCATGATGTGAAAGACCCCGGTCTCATCCACCTTGTTCATTGGATCATTAGGCGGTGGAAATTAATTTTGCTAAAAAATCAACAAGATGAATTAAAGTATATATATAAGTTAATCTATCATCAATTATAGCCCAATCATAATTTGACATATATCATGAGATCATTATATGGACGCTCCCAAAAGGGGTTTTTTTTTTAAAGAGCTCAGATAGTCTATTAATAAACCCCCTCATGATGATCTTCATAAACAAAATGATCAATACCATATTCCAAGTAAAATGCACATGAGCATTTTCTCCATCGAAGACCAAAACCTCCCCATTTTCACAGGAATACCCATGGATCGAGGACAAATTAAAAAAAAAAAACCCAAAAGAGTACTTATATTATATATTGTATATGTTACATGCACCCAACATACATGCATGTTATCTGCATGTAGTTTTCACATCTAATCCTAAAATTGTGTCAACATGAGCTTATGATCATCATTATAATGTTGTTCTAGCTACTTCATCACCTTCACAACCCCCCCAGATCCGGCAAAGGCATGAATCCTGCAACGTGATTTTGTCTCCCCATCAGAGGCAACCAATTCTGACCACCCATATAATGATCACATATATATATTTATATATAATATGTCATGTGTGCCTGTGTGTCATGTATATTCTCCATGAAGACCAGACTCTCCATGTAGCTCCAAGGGCGCAGAGTGTGATGGAGAAAATGATTTGTCAGGCTTCTTGGAGATCATGCATGGAGTTTTGCAGAAACCCTAGAGGATGGTATATATATATGGTTGATGGAAAGGAGACAAATTGCATGGAGACGATTGATCTGATGATGTGAATGATAGACCACCTAACACAAACGTCGTCTATTCTTTCTGTTTATATCCCAAAGCCTTTGTCTGAATACAAATGGACACATGAAACGAATAATTTTCCCGGGATTACGGCTCTTGCATGCATATTAATGTCCCAATTCTCGGCTAAAAGAAAATTATTTCTTTATAATCAATTAATTCTAATAAAATGATTATTCACAACTAAAATTAATTATAAATATTCTTTTTATCGCAATTAATTAATCACAAAAACTCATTTTTTTTATAATGATGTTCACACCTATACTTTTTTTTTTTTACTAAGTGGATCACATAATCAGTACTTTTATAGTATAAACCAAGATACGCACAAATGAGTAACGTTACATATAATTATGTTTTGTACAAATGCCGTGCGCCATTTTTTTCTTAAAAATAATGAAATTCATCATTAGAAATATCTTTTCAAGTTATTCTATACATATTTATTCATTTTTTTCAAAATGAGTACGCTGTATTTACACACTTTATAATTATAAATATCATTTTAAAATAAAGACTATATGAGTTAATATCACTTTATAATTAAATATTTCTTTGTTTTTTAAAACATATATATAAAATGCTTGCAGCATGCATCTTCTTAAATATTGATTGATACATATCTTCCTTGTTAGATATATGTATATATATATTGGGTTTACATTTTAAGTACAATAACAGTAGTCGGTGAGTCTCACACTAATTAATTTATACATTAGTTTATATTAAATCATTATGCGCAAAAAGACAAGATTATAAAGAGTTCCTATATAGCTATGAAGTAAAATCCAAAAGCATATAAAATAAAGAGGAAGCTAGGGAACGCATAGTATGACAGTATGACTATATATGTCGCCATGCAGGCCGCCAGGTACTGCAGATGCTACGTACGTGGGCTAGCTACGAAAAATAATATTCTTCCCTTTGCAACATGCTATATATATACATCCAACTAATACATGCATGCCACATGTATTGTATGTCCCAGCAGCATGTGATCATCTGAGAGGACTAGGATATATATCATAATATATAACTCCTTCCATTTAATTTTTACGTGCACGTACGGCACATGTATTGTATGTGGCCAGCAGCTGATCTTGGGGTGTTTTGATCAGAACTCATGTTCGGACCTAGATCTCTTTTTTGCCCTTTCGAACTTTTGCATTTTTTACTAATTACAATTAAACCAATTTTAACGATATAAGTATTCATTGAAAGTTGGCAAATTATTACAATTTTGATTTGATATTTTAAATATCATTTACCATTTTTTTTTCAAAATAATAGACGTACTTGTAATTGTGTGTGGCGCAAACGCTTCATACAATCATTTTAAAAAAGGTGAATAAATATGAGATTTATTATATAAAAAAATTAATTTTTTAATATTAAACTCTATTTTTATTAAAATGATTGTACGACACTAATTGCACGCTCCACAACTAATGCATATATATAACATTACTTTTTATGCACCCTATTATATATATATATATATTATATGTCCGGGTCCTTAATAATTACCTCCTAATTTTTCGTCAAACATACATATATATATATGTATACCAATATATATAAAAGGCTACAAGATTTCATGATCTGCCGGTCAATTTAGTGATGGAGTAAAATATATATGTTGTCCATGGCTAGGATAGAGCTGATCTCGATCGATGCTAAAACCCTAATTCAATCAATGCGACAGCTAATTACGTACGATCGAGTATGTTTGTTTGTCTACATTAATATTATACAGGCCGCAGGGCATGCTTATAATTAATTAAAGATACATATTAACCCTAGCTAGCTTTAATTTTATTGCCTACTTTATTGAAAAATGACCAATGGATGGTAGTTTAATTATTTGCCTGAGCTCTAGCTACATCATTGCAATCAAGTGCTGTGCATATATATTTTACATTTTTCCAAAACTTTTATTGACTTAGAGAGAAAGCGAGTACTGATCTATCATCTGAGGAATCTTTGTTCTCGAATCACTAATGGGCTTTTGATTATCATGGTTTATTTAAATAACTTGTTCGGGAGTTCTCTTAATTAATATTAATTAAATTGCATGCATACCACGTGACTCTTGGTAAAGAAGAGTACTGGCCGATACAAATTAAATAAATGAAGGCAAGAGAAATTATAACCCTAGCTCCTAATATATATATATATATATATATATATATATATATATATAGGATATATATTTACGGCCGATCGAGCAGATAGAGATAGCACATAGCTAGATCATGATATCTTTATTTCTTTATTACATTAATCAATTTGTGAGCACCCGGCTAGGCTAGATGTTTATAAATTATATTTAATTAATTAGGGCTGGTTTGGTTATAAACTATTTCATCTCATCTCATCATATAACTTTCTCAAAATTTTATTCAAAATATAATATATAATTTGAATTAATTTTCTAAATCTCAAAATAAAAATAAAAATATTATAAAAATATTTTATTCAACTTTTCATAAAAACATCTCTTGATCTCGTGATCATCTTATCTGAACTTTAATGTAACCAAACAAAACCTTAGATTTGATGCAAGTCTAAAGAACCAGGCCGCCGTTCGGCCATGCAGTACTAGAGTAAATTAATGAAGTTTCTCATGATCATTAATATATAATTTTTTTTTTTGGTGGGGTGGGGAGTTGTTAATTTTCAAAGGCACTGTTGGTCCAAGACCTTCTTTCTGAGTTTTTTTTTTTTTTTTTTTTTTCTGAGTTCTGTTTTCAACAATATTATCGGCACTCAGCACGGCAGCATTAAAAAGCGCATCCCAACATACAAGAATCCAATACGCGTTTAGATCAGAAAGACAAGGGCCTGATTTCACTCATCGTAATTCCTAGATAATTAAACCCAAGTACTGGTCTTTCTTCCTAGAGCTAGCTGCAGCAAGGGCAAAAAATAAAATTAAAAAGAAAAGATCAAAAGGTTCCCTGTCTTGCTAGTTTCTTACTTTGGGACTCCCACAAGTTAATTCTTTTTAGTTTTCCTCTCCCCGCTGTTACTGTGATTCTTAACCAAACTTTTGATCAACCACTATTATATATATATATATATATATTATATAATATGGTCTTACCTTTATCATGCTTTAATTAATCGTCGTTTTCTACTTTTTTTACTTAACAATTTCTGTATCAATGAATCATTAAACCCTAAGACATGAACCCCATATTTTAAGATTATTAATTATGAAGAACAGTAGTACTATATATGTCATGATCATGATCTACTTGATCTCTGACGTGAATTAGCTCAATCATAATTCGGTCCCTACCTAATTAATTAGCTACCGTTGAAATCTCTCGTGTTCAGAAGAGAGAGAGAGAGAGATGAGGCCAGGCGCAGCTTAATTGTACGTATGGATAATATATAAGAAGTTGAAAGGGAAAGTTAATTATTCCTTACAAGAAAATTAAATCTGATCATTGAGAAAATACCTATATATTGCCGTCTACATGATATATAATTTGATGATCAGGTCTAGATATATCTTTTTAATTAAAGAATATATGGGAGTACTTCTTTTTCTTTGAGTTATTAATTAATCAACAACATCGATCTCAAACGTCAACCAACAATTTTGTTTTCCCAACTAACCCTTTATTAATTTTTTTTCGCTTTATATATATATATATATATACGTTTGCTAATGGATTTATGCACATGAAATGAGGAAATGTTGTGTTTGTCACGGCCGGGGGCAAACCACGTTGGTGGGTGGGGGGCGATATTTAAAAACTTATCTATAATATAAATATATATAATTTATATATATATCATTAAAATTCTCTTTCAGATTATAAAAAAAAAAAATTACCCCCACAAAAAAAATCTCCACCCTCCCAAATTTTTTTACTAATTTTTTTTTCCCTAAATCTCAATATACATCTATTTATATTCTAACTTTTATCTTTATTTAAACTTAAATTTTAACTCACATAATCTTGCAGTTATTCTAACAGTCCAACTCTAGCAAAAAAAAATTGATTATAAATTTATATGATTGTAAAATTGATTGATTATACTTATTTATTTAGTTTCACTCTAATTTGTATGATTGTGAAATATAATTTGTTAAAAATTTAATTGCGTTACATCATTATTTATTAGAAAGTTCTCAAATTTAATCTTGATCTATAAATTTTTCTTAAATTATAAAAAAATATGAGTAAGTACTTAAGAACAATTGATTTAAAAAAAAAAAAAGACGTGGACAATTCAAAGAGTAATATACGTTTAGAGAGTCCGATAATAACAGAATATGATACTTCTATCACTAATAACTATCATTCTAAAATTTATACATATCGCACACTTTATCGATCGTCCCTCAAATATAAAATTTTGATTCCGCCCCTGGTCATGGCCTACTATATATTAGGCTAGCTTTGATCATGAGAAGCTCAATTTTTTTTTTTTTGATAGGGAAAAGTCCAATTTCTGATTACACATCCAGTAGTATTGCACAATTCTTTGGTGATAACCTTTCTGAACATCGTAATATTTGCATCATAAGATTTGAAAAGGAATATAGAGCTTTTGGGGCGCCTTTCATTCCACTGTTCTAATTGAAAAAGAATCTTTAATTTCCGAATCATAATGAGTGTCTAAATTAAGTTTCCTAAATTGTTTTAATGAAAAGATGATTAATGTGCATATTCTTTAAATATATTTTATATATGTCCAATATTTATTTATTTTTATTTATTTATTTTGTTACCTTTCATACCCTTACCTTATATATCCACCCGGCCATCGTGTTAAATCCATGATTGGTTTTGAACTCTCCAAAACATGCTTAAATATTACTTGATAGTTGATAGTGCCTTCAATCACTTCACTTTTATAATATGTCCTTATAATTATATTTGTTTTTTATAAAATATAGTTTTTTTAGTATAAGCTTTATATATATATATATATATATATATTTTGTAAGCAGAAGCCATATATAATTTGCAAGTTGTTGAGTCACGTTATCTTTTTCTACATTAAAATTAAGCTTGTAAGAACTTAAATTAATTGAAAATTTAATTAATTGAAAATTTTTAAAAATAAATAAATAATTAATTGAGTTTGTTAATGTGTAAACACATGAACTTATATATTATGAATTGTGGAATTGTGAAACTCATGTTGCATTTATAATAAAAGTAGCTAAAATACAATTGTTTTTTTAAAATCCTAATTGATATAGAAGAATCTTATATAAATAATGCATCAATTTGAAAAATATATATATATATATATATTTGATTATATAGGTGGTGTTGAAATAAAATAAATTAAAGAACTCGAATTTTAAATTAGATGAAAGAGATCATAGTGCACTTAGAAGAGGGGGCATGATTCTACCTATGAAGGACAAAACGACTACGTGTTAATCCACAATAGATCTCTCTCTCTCTCTCTCTCTCTCTCTCTCTCTCTCTCTCCTGCAATTCATGTATAAAATGTCATATCATTATCTTCCTTGATCTCTCTTTCTGCGTATTCAACAAAATTCTTGTTGCACTCCCTCAACCATTTTTCCATGTTTCCTCTCTTTCGCAGAACCTACATGGTTTTCTTTTTCTATTTTTTTTCCCTCGCACTTTGTCGCGAAACAAAAACTCGCGCATAACAAGCTTCAAAGGTATGTCTCCTTCTCCTACAATCTTAATCCCCCCGCGTTTTGCCTGAGTTTATCCGATTCATTAAAGCTGTATGTTATTCGGTCCAAATTGATCCAATTAAATGCTCAATCTCGATACTTTTTACGAATTTCCGATTTGAGAATTTTGATTTTGACTTTGTAACTGTTTATCAGGTGGTATGTATTCGGCTGTGAATTTATTTGTGATTATGGTGATATTATGTGAGTTTCAGACTTGAATTAGGTTTTATTTTTTTTTTTTAACGTTTTAGAGTTGGAATGCTGCTTTAGCAGCTAAGTTTGTACTTTTAGGCTTGGAAATGGAGCGTTAAGGGTTAATCGTGGGGTACATTGTGGAGGGATTGAAGGTGGTCTTTGAGAGTGGTTTCTGGTGGTGCGCTTGGGGTTTGGGTGAGGATGACTGATTTTCAATCGCTGCAACAGAAACCTGAATCCACTGATGCCTGCTCTGAGTTTGAGCGCGGGCTGGAGGAATTGGTGCGTGGGCACTTGGATGATTGTATGACATTCGCTTCGTGTAGCTCTACACGCAGTCCTGATGACGAGGAAGATGAGGGTGATCAGCTAGTTCGGAGAAGGAGGAGGTCTGATTTGGAAGGTGATGATTTGGCAGAGTCATCTGCTGCACGGTGTCGCCACTCCCGTATTCTGAGTAGGTGGGCTGCCCGACAGGCGCAGGAGATGATAACCACAATTGAGAGGAGGAACCGTGAGTCTGAGTTGATGGCGCTCGCAGGTTTGCACACAGTTTCAATGCTTGATTCATCTTTTTTGAGGGAGTCTCAGTCCCCCACCTCAAGGAGGCAAGGGGCTGTGGAGAGGCCGAATACTCAGGCATCTGCAATTTTGCAAAGGTGGCGAGAGTTGGAGGATGAGCATCTGTTGAATCAGAGGTTGAGGCAGCAAAGGAGTGTTGAGTCTAACACCAATGTGTCAAGTACAAACATTTCGGAAAGTCAGGAGAGTGAGAATCAAGGGAGCTTGGATGCAAGTGAGAGTGAAAACGAGTTTGGGAGCTGGGCTCGTGATCAGATGGGCTTGCAGAATGAGCATGCAGATAATAACAGGTCTAGTAGGGAGCAATCTCCTGATCTTGGCGAAGTTGAGAGGGAGAGAGTCAGGCAGATAGTTCGGGGCTGGATGGAGAGTGACATTGGCGATCATTCTACAAATGTTGCTCAAAGAAACAATAGTTCCAGAGCAGAATGGCTTGGCGAAACAGAACGTGAAAGAGTGAGAAATGTTAGGGAATGGGTACAAATGACAAGTCAACAGAGTGGAGCTCGCGAGATTCGCAGGGAAGATCAGTCTAGTGGTCTTGGTAGCCAGGTGGATCAAGTCCGTGATAGGGAGGCTGTTGACCATGATGAAGGCCAACCTGATAATATTCGCAGGGACCTGTTGAGATTACGTGGAAGACAAGCTCTTGTTGATTTACTTATGAGGATTGAGAGAGAAAGACAGAGGGAGCTTCAGAGTTTATTGGAGCATCGAGCTGTCTCTGATTTTGCTCATCGCAACCGCATCCAGGTCAGTTGCATATCATGAAGGTTGTTTTGTCTTTTAATTTTACTTCCACAAGTCTACCAATTTAGGTCCCATATAAAGATTTAAAATCATGAAGGCTGTGTGGAACTTCCTTCTAGACTAGGTTGAGCCAAGACCCCCACCCCTCTCCCCTGCCCAGGTGTGCTCCTCATTCAGATGGCTATTAAATTTCACTGCATTAATCTGCCTGAGGGAAATCATGTTTGCATGCGATGGTTGATAATTAGTTAGAACTATACCAGGTACTACATTTAAAGCTACAACTTGCCATACTTGCGTAAGTCTTAACTTACGACAAGATAAATTTATAGTTTTTCTGTAATTTTTGATGCAAGGCAAAGCAGGATATTATGTTATTATGAGAAATAGTTCCCATCAATTGATTCAATGTTAGTTACTAGTTTAATACTATTTTTCTTTTCATGTTATGTATTCTAAAGGTTTGTTAGTCCGGTGTAATTAGGTGTTGTTGGAACTAGGTTCTTGTCATGTTGAACACTTCCATTGAATTAAACTTTATGCTTATTGGCTAATATGAAGTTTGGTCATACAACATGAGGATGTTTTGGTTGCCTATATGCTAGTGGTTTGACTACTAATGCAGTAACATTTTCCAGTCATTACTCAGAGGTAGATTTTTGCGAAATGAAAGACCTATTGAGGATGAGAGACCACCTTCTATGGCAGCGAGTGAGTTAGTTCAGTTAAGACAAAGAAATACTGTTTCTGGTTTAAGGTACACAATCTTTTTGTTCATTTTTACTCAATGGTTGATCTAAATTTCTTTCCTTTTTTTTTTTTGGGGTGGAATAGCCTATATGTGCTATCTGGTTCTGTAATAGTAGCCTTGTTCTTTGGAAAAAAAAAAAAAGTATTGGGCCTAATTTTACATGGCTTTCTTAAGCCTGGCTTAAAATGATAGGATAATATTTTATCAAATCTTTATTGTTTACTCGAGCGGTTGGATCATCCATTCATTGTTCTTAAGTTTGCTTGATCCCTTGTTGAATATGTGGAACAAGGTTTATAAAGAGATAACTGTGTTGGTATTTTGCAATCAACTTTTATACAAAGCAATATTTTATACAGCTTAATTTTTTAATAAGCATATTTAGTTTCTATTTTCCACTGCAGTTTTTTTTTTTCCCTTTGAAAAAAAGGAAAAGGAAAAGGAAAATGAGAAATGAAGAAAGCAATCAATTGAAAGGTGGAATGGCTTGAGATACATTTGTAGCACAAACTATGATCCAATGGTAGACCACCTCATGGTTCACAAAAATAATTTGTGTATGGATTATATAATTCAATAACAAAAACTCTATATGCAGTCACTTTTGCGAATTGTACTCCTTGTGCATTCTATTGATGTGATTGACTGCATCATTTTTTGTATTTGTATAAAGTAAATGCTAAGTTCTGCCAAGTCTATGAAGTGCACAAAGAGGACGTAAAAGTAACTGTATGTAACATTACTCTTAAAATGAAATCTTGTTAGCTGTTAACATTTAGATGAAGAGGACAGTTGTGGAATGCATTTTCTTTTGCAAACCTTTAGCGTAGTGCATTACTTGCATGCTCACATGAGTACTCTCTCTCTCTCTCTCTCTCTCTCTCTCTCTCACACACACACACACACACTATGCGTGGGTGACACGTTTTTGTATCAACATTTATATGCAGTTTCTTTTGTGTATGTTCTCTATTTTCTTCACTTTAGATGAACAGAGTTCAAGTGTTTGCACTCATTAAAATATAAAGCTTGTCTATTTCGTGTATGCTGTTCTTTCCCCCTTTACCTTCTTCAATTGATCTTATCAATTGTTGGAATGTTTTTTGGTAAGAGCATTTTGAAACATGTTCGTTTGTTCATTTAAGTTTTAAGAAGTATGAGAATTGTAGTAATTGTCGTTAAAACAAAAATATAACTGTTATGATGATAACAAGTTCACTTTCCCATTTAGGGAAGGGTTCGGCTCCAGTTTAGAAACAATCGTTCATGGCCAAGTAGACAGCCATTCTGATACCACATCTAACAGTAACATCAACAATCCTGGAAATGATCAGACTCAAACAAGTGCGTCACTACACATTGAACTTGAAAATCATGAACAATCTCACTTTAGGAGTCCAGAGAGTGATGTCAATCAGTTACCCGATCAAACGGGAAACTTGGAAACCAATAGGGCTGTTGAGGACGTAGGTTGGCAAGAAACTGCCGGTCGAGGGGATTGGCAGGAACAAATCAGTGAAGTTGAGAGAGGAAACTGGCAACAGACAACCTTTCATCAGTTTAACGGGTGGAGAGATGGCAATGTCGAAGATATGGATGCAACTTGGCCAGAAGATCCAGTCAGTTGGCCCCAAGAAATTCCAAGGAACAGGAATGGACAAGTGGGCCGTCGACAAGGAGGCCAAGGAGCTTGGCATGAGGATGGGTCCCGGGAGGCTATTGGACATTGGTCAGAGGGGCCTTCTGCTCCTCCAAGAAATCGTCGTGCTATTCCAGTTAGAAGATTTCATAGATTTCATCCACCTGATGACGATAATGTGTACAGTATGGAACTCAGGGAACTTTTGAGCAGGTAGGTATATGATCATTTTTAGAAGGTTCTGGATGTGTTCTAATGAATGTTGGAGCTTTGCTTTTGAAATTCATATGATTCTTTTTGTTCTCTCCCATCACGTTGCAGGAGAAGTGTTTCTAATCTTCTTCGTAGCGGTTTCCGTGAAAGTCTAGACCAATTAATACAGTCATATGTGGAAAGGCAGGGGAGTTCTCCTCTTGACTGGGATTTGCACAGAAACTTGCCTACACCAATTTCTGCTTCACCCGAGTGGGATCAGGAGCAACAGAGGGTTGAGCAGAATGAGGATCAACGTGCTGCCATCAACAGACCTTCACTTGTTCTACCATCTCCATCGGTGCCGGTGCCCCCTCCACAGCCTCTTTGGCACCAAGACTTACATCACACTGGTTGGTCTCGGCATAGCACGCATCGGGCAGAACTTGTGAGCCACCTTTCTCGAACAAATTGTGGAACTAAAGATTACTGTTGCTTATAAACTCAATTCGCCCCCCCCCCCCCCCCCAAAAAAAAAGGAAGTTCCATGCTAGCATTTCCAGACTAAACAAAACTTTTTTCATAGCTTTTGAAGAAGGTACTAACAGTAGTTGGATATAAGTTTATTGGAGGATTGGAACCAAAATATTGAGGATATTGAGATGAGTTCATTTCAATAGTTTGTTATGCCCATGCGTGATGGTGACTGCCATTTTCTGAAATGATCTGATGTGATCTATATAGGGTATATCATTGGTGCAACTTGATACTTCATGGGGTGTCCTAATAAGCATCAAGTTGAATTGCTTCAATATGAATTAACTGAAACTTGCAATATGTTACTTGTAAGACTTCATCAGAGCTACTCTTTCCTTTTTTTTTCCACGCAAGTATCAGTGCTACTTTTATAGCAGAATGGAATTTAACTCTTTTCAGCAGTGATAAGAGGATCTGTAAGTGATGATTTTGTTTTGTTGGTATGGAAAACTACGGAACTTAATGGGAAGGGGGCCGTCAATATAATCTCTTATACTTTTCCAAACCTGTGAACCCTAGCACCATCTTCTCCATTACATACTGTATCTGCTTTTGATCTTTGCACGTAATGTGAATATCGATTTGGATCAGGAGTGGGAGATGATTAATGATCTGAGAGCAGATATGGCAAGACTTCAGCAAGGAATGAGCCACATGCAGAGGATGTTGGAGGCCTGCATGGATATGCAGCTAGAGTTGCAGCGCTCGGTGAGACAGGAAGTCTCTGCAGCTCTGAATCGTTCAAATGGTGCAAAAGGTTTTTTTTTTTTTTCCTAATACATTTTCGATGTTTTTATTTGTTTTTGGAGAAACTTATTTTATTATTTTTGTGGGAGGAACAGAATGTAATTGCAGATCTTTCCATTCAAGTGACCTCCATCCATCATTTGTTTCCTTTTTTATCATAATAATAAATTAGTCTATTGTTTATACTTGTTCTATCTTTGATATCACAAAATTGACCTGAAAGATGAAATCATGTTGCAGGCATGGGTGCCGAGACATCGGAAGATGGGTCTAGATGGGGCCATGTGAGGAAAGGGACTTGCTGTGTTTGTTGTGATAGCCACATAGATTCACTCTTGTACAGGTATATTTCCATATATTTGTGACCATATGCATGATTTTATCATGCTATCGTTTTTTTTTTGGGGGGGTAATGTTATTTTTCTCTGTTTTAGTGGTATGCATTTGATATTATTATTATTATTCTAATTGTTTGTGTTCCTCCCCATAGAAACTCTGAAGTTTGAGAGTCTGAAACTTTTTTGCAGATGCGGGCACATGTGCACTTGTTCAAAATGCGCAAATGAGTTAGTTCGCAGTGGAGGAAAATGCCCATTGTGTAGAGCGCCAATCATTGAGGTAATCAGAGCTTATTCCATCATGTAAAAAAGTTAAAAAAGGAATAAAATTATGTTTTGAACCAGCGGCTAAGCTTCCCCCGATCGAGAGGCTCCTGTGTGTAGAGTCAAGAGTGGTAGAGTCAGTGTTTAGTTCTTGCCAATGTTTTTTCTGATTATATGTGATATTGGAACATCATGCATTGTATAATTGGAATAACATATATACTGCCACTCTTCATTCTTCATTCTTCATTCTTCATTCTTGCGTAAATAAAAATGTCCATAATTCTTTTCTTTTCTTTTTATTATTTAATTTCTGGCCTCCTGTTATCATATGATTCTCAACTACGTGCTTGATCAAAAACTCTGATAATTTTTTTTTAAACATCAACCCCAAAAATTCTCGAGAGATATTGACATCGATCATGAAAGTTCTGTTTCCGTTTAGTTGCGCAGATTAACAGCAAGGTACGTATGACTTTAATTTAAGTTTATCCCTTTTTGTTCCCTGCTTTTCATTTGGAGGATGGGGTTGAATTTCCTACTTTTTTAGAGTATAGAGGTAGTGATCTCTTCCTCATTTTAGAGGGTGAAGATTTGGTTACCCTTACTCTCTCTCAAGCATACTATACTTAGTTGTTGAGAGACTATAAATTAAGAAAAAATCTGTTACGTTGTGTACAGAAATATTCCAGATGAGTATCTAATTAGACTTGTAATTCAAATTTATCTCATCTTTTTATAAAAAAAGACAAAAAGACCTCGTTCTGATCCTTTCAAAAGAAAAAGAGGGGGTCTGGGGAGCAGCCACACTCAGCGCACTCCCCTCACATGAACAGTGTCGCGCACAGTGCGTGGCACTGTTCATGTGAGGGGAATGCGCTGAGTGTTGGCTACTCCCCTCACTTTTCCAAAGAAAAATATCTCGTTCTGAAATACGAAAAGGACGACAGAGATGCTGCGGTGCCCCCTAGTACTCCCAACAACTTCAAATTTTCATGTTCAGGTCAACCAATCATCAGTTTCCTATAGAAAGACAAAGACTCGTAGTTATTATATATATACGTTTATGTAGTTCAATTTTTAACAAAAATTAAAAGAATATTCATAATTAAATGGTTGATAAATAATTATATATTTTTATATATTTTAAAAAAAATATTAATAAAAACAATAAGATAGTCTCATAAATAAACATAACCTATAGTTTTATCAAATTTGTTTGAGATAATTTTGATTGAAACTTTAATAAAAGATTCGTTCAAAATATTATATTTTTATAATTCTAATACGATGATCTAATATTCACGTTATTTTACACAGCCTCAAAAGAGAGGACATTAAAATACCTATGTTTTTAGTCTTTGAATTTTTCTAGATCTACATAAACTTGAATCATCCACAGTTTTTTTAGTTATGTGATTATTTTTAAAAAATAATATAATTTAAAAAAAAAATTTTTGTAGTATATAATTTATATAAAAGAATGTTATATTATAATTTATAACATGAAATTTTAATCTTATACCGTATATTTATCATCTCAAATAAATAAATAATACATTTATTTTAAAATTATAAAATAATTTTTAAAGAATGAAATTATTAATTATATAATAGGAATAAATTTTTATGAATAAAATTAAACTCTCTAACGTGTAAATTAACATTTCTAAATGAGGATTACGTTATTATATTGTTATAAATGATTTATTTATATATATTTTTATATATTTTATACTATTATTATGTCATTCTATACTATTATTATTATTCTATATTTATTTTACATAAAAAAAAATTATAACGAAAAGTTTCTCGTTATAGAAAATTGAAGTGGTGTAATTAAATTTAATGTCAAGAATATTATTTCGATGATTAATAGAATTAATGGATTGTATTTAAAATAATATTTTTTATTAAATACGGTATTTATTTTAATAAAAATAGATGGAAAATATTAACTTTAATAAAAAAATTAAAATTTTTGTTAAAACAATTTTTTTTTGTTTGATAACCATTTTATATATATATATATATATATATATATATATATATATATATATATATATAAAGATATATATATTAAAGGTCAACTGGGGACCCAAGGAATCTGATCTCCTAGTCCTAGTAGAAAAGATGCTATAGAGTATAGACCCATTGAACCAATGAATCTGTTCTCCTAGTAGATAAGATGCTATGTATATATATATAAAATAATAATCTTACTATAAAGTGATTATATATTCTATAAATTAATGTGATTAATTTGATATAATTTAAATTAGAAAATTATTTTATTATAAAATATAATTTTTATATCAAATCATATTAATTTATACTATTTTTATTTGAACTCTTTATATAAACTGTAGTAGCCCTCAATATTACTATTAATAAAAATGATGAAAAGAAATCATATTCAAAAATATTTATTTATATAAACAATAATATAAATAATAATATATTATTATTTATGTGAATAAATATTTTTGAATGTGAGTTTTCCTAACCTTTCTCATTTATTAATCACATCTATCCCCAAAAAAAGGACACTGACCTCATAATTTATGTGGGTGTGGGCCGTCCAAATACGTACCATCCTGTACTACTTGATCAAGAGGATCTTCGTACATGGAATGGTGATTAATTAAATCATTTGCCTTACGGAAAATGTGATGTGATTTGCCTTAATTCTAGCTAATACTCATGTGGAAAAGACAGATCATGTGATTGATCTCTTCGCTATATGTTAGTTTTCTTTTTTTCTTAATTTTCTTTTGGGCTACTTATTTTAGGAGCGAAGAAAGCTTGGATGACTCAGTTGCATCCTCTTAAGGGATGTTTGGTATTTATTACAATTTTTTTTAAATTTTTAAATAAATTTAATATTAAAATATTATATTCTAATAATATTTTAATTTTATAATAATTTTATTTAATTTTTTCTCTTTCAATTTCTAAAATCTCGTAAAATTTCAAAAATCCAACCATTTCATTATTATGTAAATTGAGTACTTGTTAATTTATAATATATTAAGAAAGAATTTAACCCATACATATATCAAATGGAGTATACAGATAAAATATAAATAATTAAATCTATTTCTTTCAATCCATGTAAATTTTTGGAATAAGTAAACCTTTTACACTATATATGTTGTATGCTGTTAAACTTTCGAAGCGATGATCTGCATGCATGTATGCTGTTAGAAGTTTAGAACTTAGAAATCCCAGAAAACTCTTTTTCTTTTTCTTTTTACCTTGCATATTGCATGCATGTGCATGCATGACATGATCGAAACAAAGGTTATAATTAACACCTCGAAACAACAAACTAGCACATATAAAACACTTCAAGAGAAAAATGCCAATTCTATTAATTGGGATCCTTTTTTCTTTTTCTTTTTTTTTTTCTTCTGAAAGTGATTAATATTCCTGGCAGGCAGGGTCATGCAGGATCACTAATCTTCTTTTTTTTTTTTTCTTTTTTTTTTGGGTCCAAACCCACAGCCTTTTCCATGACTAAAAGAAACGTAAAAATGAAGGAAATTTAATTTAATATATAGTAATTATACTAGATGATCAAACACACACACACACACACACACACACACACACACACACACACACACACACACATATATATATATATAATATGTACCAGAAGATCACAAGGTCAATTTATAAAGTATCTAAAACGTACGCATTATGCATGTGTCTTACACTATGGTGTAATAAATTTTCCACCGTACTCCGCATGGTGAATTAATTGGAGGAGCAATTAATAAGGCTAGCTAGCTAGGTGACCTGATGTGCGATCGATCAAAGTTTATAGCTAGGAAACGTCTAGCATTATTAATTTTCAAGCCTCCAATATCATGATACATATCATCATCATCATCATCATCATATATATATATATAATACACACACTATAAGTACTATACAAGAAAAACAAGATCGATCCTTTTCCCTTTAATTAACTTATTAATTTAATTTGTAGCCGAATTGACCCAGTTTATAATAAGTTCTTCATGATGAGAGATCGAGATGCATGCATGCATGGCCATACATAAAATTTACCCATAAATTAATCTGCCCTCAAACTGATCAACGGCCAACCGAAGTATAACGTGATAGTAAAAGTCATTTTCTACGTAGTTGTGAATTTTTGGGTCAAAATTTATCAAAATGAGGAAGATTTTTTTTTTTTTTTTGTGTTTTTTTTTTCCTTAAACTTTGTTTTATATATCCTTGTGATAAATATCAGTAGTGCGCGCATGATATTGTAGGCAAAAGTAGTACTATAGATCACTTCATCGTTTTGTGGTTCTTGATCAATACAACCCAGTACTGATGATCATGATCATCTTCTGATCTCTGAAAATCAAGTTTGTCGACATGGGACTACCGTTATAAGTTGTTAATTCATCTACGCTATTTTACATGGAATCCAACTATATATATATATATATATCTGATTAACGGTACTGCTCCCAAAACTCGAACGTACATTTGACTCTGATTCTAGTACTGTTGGAATATGAGCTGTCGATTCACCTAAAATATTAGCTTAATGTTAGAAAAGATATATACACTCAAATTTATAATGAAGCCATGACTCAACATAAGTATATATTTCAAACACTAGATGATCCATCTAATTAACTAATTAATAAATAACAATAACAAGTAACGTAAATCCCACTACAAAAAATTTGGATTTTTGTGATTAATAATTTATGATCAAAAGATTATTTATGACTCATTTTGGTTGAAAATATTCATTTTACTGAAAATAATTAGTTGCAAATAATCAATTTTTTTTAGTAGATCCAGCTAAAAATCGTCAACACCCAAAATGAAAAAGAAGGTCGCATGACTCAATATTTAATGTAGTTTATAGCATACTCATACTTTTGTAAATTCACAGATTTAATATAGTTCCAAATATTCCTTCGGAGTTTCAGACACATACATCATGAGTATACCTCAAAGTCCATTATAGTGTACGTTGGGATATATATTAGAATATTATCAAATATATTTAGAATAGATATATTTAGAATATTTTAATATGTTTGATAAAATATAAACAACTTATTTTTTACCATATTTAATTTATTATATATATAAATTAATTATTATACTTTATTTTTTTTATTATTATTATTTTTTTTCTAACCTTAAATATCATCTATAAATAAGAGTAGGTGTAATTATAAATATATGATAGAAAAAATGTATGTTCTCTCCTTCCTTCTCTCTTCCCCAACTTCCTTTTCTATTTTATTGATTATGTGGACTATATATGTATGAACGTCGTGGCACCCATATCCAGAACATGAAAACTACAAATAAAAATATGAAAACAACAATAAAATATAATAATAAATAAACAGTATATATAAGTCGTACGTGTAAAAGTTTCAACCTTAATCAAGCAGCCGGCGATGATATTTGATTGATCATTTACATGGGCAGCAGCTCCTGATCTTGACGGACGTAATAGCAGACACGTTCTCGAAGCTTGACCTGAAAAATGCATCGACCTCTTCACGGTTCACGATCTCGAAGAACTGAAAGTCGACGGACGGTTTTCTTTTGCATGAGGGTGCACGTCTCGGTTTCCGTGGAGCCGGGGGACAAACTAAGATTTCGGGAACTCTACAATATTCCTTGGATGTCGGCGTCCGGCACTCGTTGTCGTCGTCCTTTTGTGGTTCAAAGACCATGTCGCCGCTAATGTCAACGGAGGCTTGTGCCGTTGTTCTAGTCTCGACCGCGAGTAGTCGGATTTTCGACAAGTCTTTCAAGAGTTCGACGTCGGTGGACATGATCGTACTCCTCGTCGTCGTCGTTGTCGTAATATATTTTGTGAAGGGCTATGGAAATGGCCGGGGATCAGGTGGGATGTGTGGGCTGTTTATAATGACGTAGGATAAAGAGATGGAAGGCGTGCGTTAATCTAAGGCAATAACTATGTTTCTAACTACATACGTACGTACGTCGTTATAAATGCTAAATTTATTCTATTATTATAAAGTTTTGAATGATTTGATTTTATTAATTTTTGAGTAACTATATATTAAAATAATGAATAATTTTTTTTATAGTCTATATTTGATGGACTGTAATGCAGTCTACATAGAAATGTTCTCATTTTATGATTAAATGAAATGAATTTTTTAAATTTTTAAAGTTTTTTTTATCTATAAAAAAGAATATTTTAATCAATTTTATTTTAAAATAAAAATTTATTTATTACTACAAAAAAATTCACTTTTTCAGACTCTATATAGCATTGCCCTAAAATAATTGAATACTACATAAACTTTAGAGTGTCCCTCCGATTTTCTTCTAGTACTTGATGGCCATAAGAAGATATATATTTCATTGCAGTTTATATATATACATCTGATCAAAATTAAGATAAATGATTAAGAGTGAGTACTAGTAGTACCCCTGATTGAGATTATTAATGTCTTAAATCAGGAGCGTCCCTAGCTAGTTTGGCCAAGGGGTTAATTACCAGGAGCTCCTAATTATTCTCTTCCCTTTATGATATAATTATATAGAGAATTGATAAATTACCTAAATCGAGAACATAAAGTTATGGCACTAATTGTCCTCTTAATTAGGTCGCATGCATGATTATCCTAATTTTAAAAGCCATATTAGTTTGTCTCATCTAATATTATTACAATTTTTTCAAAATTTCAAATAAAATATAATAAATATCATTAATTCAATATTTCAATTTTATTCAATTTTTAACTCTTATTTTATCTGATTATCTCATTTCACTTATCCTTCGATATATAAGATATATCTTATCTTTGAGTGGTGCTACATCTCCCGATTGGGGATCTAGCCCGAATTTGTCCCGATTAGGCAAATCTTATTTTGTATTTATATTTAATTATTTTTTTATTATTTTAAATAATCTTAAAAAAAATATATATCATTATTAAAAAATATTTTTTTTAATCATTGTATAAAAAAAATAATAATAAAAAACATTCGAGAGAAATACATTTCACCCGAACTCGGGTGAAATAGCATTTCTCTTGATCTTTATATAATTACACCCTCCCATTCAAGCTGATCATCATGAGCTTTGAGGTGATCATGGCCGTCGATCTGTCTCTACAAAATGGCACAACATCGATCTCTAGGTTGCATATAGGATGCCATATTCCATGCATGCATTTATAGCCTTGAATAAATCCCGTCCATCTACACCATGTATAGCTAGCTAGTAGGCTAGTAGCTAGCATGGAATTCTATGCAACGGCCATTATATAAAGAGACATGTTAGGAAGAAGTCACGTCTAACAGCATTCACTCACATGAACAGTGACATGTACAGTATATGTTACTGTTCATGTAAGTGAGTGCTCTTGAAGGTGACTTATTCCCATATTTTTGTTATATAAAATGGATTGTATATATAAATTGACTTTCTTTCAACATTATTCATTAAATTAATATATTAATGAATATTTAATCACTTTTTTTTTTCTAAGCTAATTCATAAATTTAACATAGCTAGATAGCTAGTTAGACATGTGATGTGGCTAACACCATCGATTATATGGATAAATATTCTAATTTCTACGGCCAGCTTGACATGCATATATATAATTAAATCAATTCTGTGCAGTACTCCGAGATAACGGTAATGCGAACTCATGGAAAGCAATTAAGCAGCTAGCTAATAGCTCTATGTAGCCTAGCTGGCTGCAAACGACATATATTCCAAATCAATATTACGGCCTCTTTAATTACTTATTATAACCACCGCTTTATTTCCCGTGATCTCAACATTGCTTAATTACTATAACAAGTTACAACTATTTATTACCTAATTATTATAATTATTTAATTCCTTCTTTCAATGTTTTTCTTTTTTTTTTTTTTACCAAAACAAAGGAGATCGAGATCATTATTAGAAAGATATCAGAAGATGGAAGAAGATCGAGTAATTCATAACAAGCCTGGAATTACGTACAATTAATTTATATTTTATTAAGAACCAAATCCTATATATATAGCTAGGGAGCATACATATCATATATCTTTATCTTTATATATATAAAGTGGCTATCTAACGAAAATTCTTGTTTTAACGAAAATTCTTATCCCTCCGTTATAGTTAATATTTTCTATCAGTTTCGTTAAAATTAATATTGTATCTAATGAGAATTACCGTTTTAAACACAATTTATTAAGTTTATTCATTGAAATAATGTTCTTGGCATTAAAATTAATTCCACATCTTCAACTTTCTACAATAGTAAACTTTCTATTTAAAACTCATTTAACATCTTTTTAATACCACTTAATACTTTAAACGCAATTCATTAAGCCCATAAATAATACTAGAAATTTCTATTTTAAAATTCCTACTTAAGACATATTTTTTAATTTTATTTTATATAAAATAAATATATAATAATAATAATAGTATAGAATATATAAATATAACAATATATATAGAAATAAACCATTCATAATAATTTATACGTTAGAGAGTTTAATTTTATTCATGAAAAATTTATTCATATTATATGATTAATAATTTAATTTTTTAAAAAGTAATTTATAATTTTAAAATGAATCCATTATTTATTAAATTAACTATATATACGGTATATATAGTTAATATAAGGTATATACAATTTATTATAATTATATTAAATTGGTAATAATAAGTAATAAATATAATAAATATATAATTATATTAAATTGGTAATAATAAGTAATAAATATAATTAATATTATATGTTTGATATTTAATTAAAATATATATGATTAAATAAATTTCTATAAATTAAAATTTATAATTTATAATATAACATTCTTATATAAATTATAAACTATATAATTTATTTTTTCAAAAAACTCATATTATTTCTTAAAAACAATCACATAACTAAAAAAATATAGATATTTTAATGTCCTCTGTTTTGAGGCCGTATAAAATAATACAAATATTAAATTATCATCTTGGAATTAAAAAAATATCATATCTTGAACTAACCTTTTATTAAAATTTTAATCAAAATTATCTCAAACAAATTTGATAAAACTATATGTTATGTTTATTTATGAGACTATCTTATTATTTTTATTAATTTTTTTATAATATATAAAAACGTATAATTATTTATCATCTACTTAATTATGAATAATTATTAAATTTTTGTTAAAAATTAAATTAGTAAACGTGCTTTACACGTTATTTTTATCTAGTATATATATATATATATATATATATACTAGATATATATACTAAATAAAAGTAACGTGTAAAGCACGTTTATCTAGTTTAATTTCTAATAAAAATTGAAAAATTATTCGTAATTAAATAGATGATAAATAATTATATGTTTTCATATATTATAAAAAAAAAGTATTAATAAAAACAATAAGATAGTCTCATAAATAAACATAACCTATAATTTTATCAAATTTGTTTGAGATAATTTTGATTGAAACTTTAATAAAAGATTCGTTCAAAATATTATATTTTTATAATTCTAAGATGATGATATAATATTTGCGTCATTTTGCACAGTCTCAAAAGAGAGGACGTTAAAATACATATGTTTTTAGTTTTTGAGTTTTTTTAGATCTACATAAACTTCAATCATCCACAGTTTTTTTAGTTATGTGATTATTTTTAAGAAATAATATCATTTTAAAAAATAAATAAATTATGTAGTTTATAATTTATATAAAAGAATGTTATATTATAATTTATAACATGAAATTTTAATCTTAAATATGTAAATTTATTAGATCATGTATATTTCAATTAAATATCAAACATATATAATATATTAATTATATTTATTGTCTATTATTATCAATTTAATATAATTATAGTTAATTGTATATACCATATATTTATCATCTAAAAAAAAAATACATTCATTTTAAAATTATAAAATAATTTTTAAAGAATGAAATTATTAATCATATAATAGGAATAAATTTTCATGAATAAAATTAAACTCTCTAACGTATAAATTAACATCTCTAAGTGAGAATTGCATTGTTATATTGTTATGAATGGTTTATTTATATATATTGTTATATATTCTATACTATTATTATGTCATTCTATACTATTATTATTATTCTATATTTATTTTACATAAAAAAAAAGTTTTAAATGAAAAGTTTATCGTTATAGAAAATTGAAGTGGAGTAATTAAATTTAATGTCAAGAACATTATTTCGATAATTAATGAAATTAATGAATTGTATTTAAAATAATATTTCTCATTAAATTCAGTATTTATTTTAACAAAAATGGATGAAAATTGTTAACTTTAACAGAAAAATAAGATTTTTCGTTAGATAACCACTTTATATATATAAAGATATATATATGCACATGACGTTAGCCCCCATCAAAAGAGATGATTTAATTACTATTTAGCTATGTTTGGAACACAAAGTCAACTCAATTCATCTCAAACTAATTATTGATAAGATCGACCTATTATTTCATTAACTTTCCATAAAAAAGTTAAACCCATCTTTACTACTTCATACATTTAAGGAAAAAATTCAAGTCATCGAGATTGTCCTGATGAATTCTCTAGATACTTTTTTTCTATTTTTTACTTAATAATTAATAATTAATAATTATTTTTTAATGATATTGTGATTTTAAAAATATATATATTTAAGAATATAAAAACACATGAAATGAAAAAGAAGGCCAAATGGCCTTATAGGGACCCATCTTTAGGTTATATCCTTGGTTGGTGCACAACTCTTCATTTAAACGCATATCTCAACCTATTTATATTTAAGTACACCGCCCTTGTTTAAGTGCATGCATCTCAATGAAACTTGCAAAATACTACTATATTTTTTAAAAATAAGTTTAGATCATATGAGATCATGTCTCATCATCCAAATATAGCTCGATTGGATTTTATTACAAGATTTCTTGTTTATTAGCTAACATGTCATTAAGCATGCCAATCAATGATCTGCTAAGAGGATCAATAGGAATAAATGGAAAAAGATTCAAGGAAAAAAAGGGAAAAAAAGCTATATATATATATGTAAGTAATTTCTAATACCAATTGATATATAAATATATATATATATATATCAAAACTTACACTTTAACTTCTATAACGAGGGAAAACCTAATTAACCCGCATGCAAATTAATCGTTGAAAAGGTGATTTAAGTTATTAACTGCAGCTCATGCATGTACGTAAAAAGCTAGCTGCCTAGCTACCCCTCCACATGCAATCTGCAGGAACGTGTCTAGCTAGCTAGCCGTCTAGATCTACACTTACGCGCACACACGTGTGTGTGGTGTTTCTGATCTCTCCACGCATGCAATACTCCAATATCAACACTACTGTGCAAGTCTGTTGCCCTAGATCAGCAATATATATATATATATAGTAATAAATGAATTTACCAGGAATCTGCAGCAATATGAATACGTAAAAGCTATTTACTCACAAATATTTATGACCAACAAAATACACTGAAAGAAATCAGTCACATTAACTATAGACCAGCATACTTCCTCAAGTACTTTTCCTGAATCTTATCGGACATCCGTTACAAGAAAAACGACTATATATATATATAACTAATTATAATTAAAAAGATTATTTATAATAAAAATAGTCTATTAATTTTATTATAAATAATTCTTTTGACTACAATTAATTAGTTGTATATACCCATTTTTCTTATAATGACGGTCATGATCTACTAATTAATTAATTGACATGTAGGGATCGGATGATATAAGCTGCAAGCTCTTGATAAAAATAAATAAAAAAATGCACATAAACTGGCAAACATTAATAATAATGGTTAATGTTTCACCAATCACAAATTAAAATGGAAATGGAAACGGCCGGAATTTATAACTTGTCACATACTGAATGCGTATCTACTGTATTTATTATAAAATATGCAAATATTAATTACAGTGAGCGAAAGAGGAAGCGTAATAACAACCCCTCACGTCCAGACCGTGAACTTCTTATTGCTGATCATGGTACAGATGCACTCATGTCTACCTATATATACGTACGTACTTACAAAAACTTTAAACAAAAAAAAAAAAAGCGGTTCCTTCTCAATTACTTTAAAATTAAAAGCTTATGACAGATTGAAGTAATTAATGTTTTTTATGTGCATTTAATTAATTGTTACATATTTATATATTTATTCAGCATTAATTACTTCGTGTGGATGTGTAAAAAGAAATAAATATGCTAGCTTCCAACCTGCAGCTTATAGTTAGTTAGTGGACATAATTGTCCCTCCCCTTCGCCAACATTCTATAAAATTTATGTCCCACAGCCCACAGTTTCCTATCACTTCCCCCACCAACACACATACTTTCTTAAAAGCCCTTTTCTTTTTCTTTTTCTTTTTTTTTTTTTTCAAATATCTTCAATCGTGATTTTCATTGATTATTAAAACAAGTACGAGCATAAGTTTTACGGTGCAACAATTAGGCCGTGATACAGTACCCCTTTCCTAGGGCCCGGACCATTGCAAATGCAAGCCATTGGGCCGAGTAAAAGTTTATGGGCTCTAGTTTGGAAAGGGGTTCTTCACTCGTTTCATAGTGATGCACTGTGTTCGATTCCTTCCAAAGTGATGCCCCTCTCTGCAGCTAATTATACAAATATCACACACTTTTCTTAAAAAAAGAATAATGTCTATCATTAAAAATATTAATTTTCTTTTTATATAAATTCCGTATTTACTGCTTTTTTTTTAGAAGATTTACATGACGCTAATGCAATCCACAAACATAAATATTTCTCTAATCGAAATGGATTACATTGTTTTTGATGATTTGTATTAGCTTAAACGGGGCAAATCAAACAAAGCCATCATGTCCAAACCGATAAGCAGGATCAACAATTCTAAACTAGGGCCCAGACATTCTTTCGCATTTAATTAGGAACATTGCCTAGGAACTGCCCGCAATCAGGTCCCCCCCCCCCCCCCCAAAAACAAAAGAGAGAGCGAACCGCAACGCAACTTACCATGAGTTTTGGGGCGGTAGAAAAGCAAAGTGGCCAACTCATGTTTGTTGAGCTTTAATAGCAAAATGCACCTGTTGCTACCAGAAAAGCTGAGTTCGTGAATTGATGATCATTGAATGCTGGAGAATCTTGCTGAAAACATACACATATATATTTAACTAGATAATATATATATATATATATTTATATAACCCCACAACTGCAAATGAGGGGCAGTAAAATCAATACTCAGAACAGATCCCACTCCAAGCATGAAGGCAATCATTATTATCCTAATCAAAATTGCCATTGCTTTCGTAGAATGAAATATACATCAATGAAAGAATGCATATCTTTACTCACTAAATTGAATATTTTGAATGAGCAAAAAGAAAAGAAAAATAATTTCAATGGATGTAGGTCGGATTACCCCTCAAAACCTACTGTCCTTTGTGCTGCCAGAGAGTAAAAAGGACTCGAAAACTAGCGAGCTGGCCGGCTACGGATGGTAAGCTGCTTATCTCTGCCCCATTTCCCTAGTGTATGTATATTCAGTAAAACTAGAAGTACGAACAACCATTCTTCATGACTACCCTGATGCTGCTCCAAAGAATTAAGCTTCACCTCAATCTGCAAATGCCTTTTCCAGTTCGTGATTTGCGAAAAATGGTTGGTTTCAATAACCGTGTTACAGTGTTAGGAGTGCCTGAATTATAGTTGAGTGGTTCAGATTACATCATGCTTCCTATCCTCCAAGTGACTTCTGCTTGTAACCATGCTTCATCCTTTCGAACAGTTTCTCTTTTGTTTTTCTCTTCTTGTCCATCTTCAGCCTATATCTCTCTTCCCTCTCCCTCTCATAAACTCCTTGCCAATGCACTTCCCCTGTTAATGGCCACAACCACATGTTGTGTGGATGGTCGTCATCATCCGCAGCCTCTGCTAAATCCTCATCCATACTCTTCAACAAAGTAAAATTAAAATATTTTGCCCACATGAATCCCTTGCGTTGTTCGATTGGGTGCTGCTCTTCCAGTGAACCAGTGTGTGGATCTATATATATCATCTTCCTCCCACTATGATATGCCCACACATTGACCAGGAGTTCCAACATGCGGCAGTAACAGTGCTTTTTCTGTTGATCATTAAACAAACCTAAGTGAGTTATATAAAGCTCATGCCAAGACCTGAAAATCAAAAAATCCATGCCCTTACTACTTGCCTCAAGCGCTGAGGATCCTAGTAAGCACATATTGTTTTTTGTGGGATTGGTGTGCAAGGAATCAAGAGCATCAGCAAACATCCTGCAATTTAGTAAGAAAACCTCAATTGCTTTCATTTAAAATCTGCCTTCAATATAATGTGTTTTGCTACGAGGAAATTGAAAACTGCAAGGCCATATATTCCAGATCCTGATTCTCTGCAAATTACCGGGAAAACATGATGAATTCTAGAAAGGACGGGGTTGGCATCAACCAGCTATGAAGAGCAGACCAGTGGCCACCATCTTCTGGCATGGGTGGTAGAGCTTCTACATGCATTGGCAACGCATACGTCTGGCGGAATGCATCTTCAAAAGCAGACCTACAAGCATATGATTAAAAAAAGGTTACACCCAAACAACATCCATCTTCTATAACCAAACAAAAAAGAAAAGAAAAACACTGATGCTGAAATCCGGGCAGTTCCATGTGTTTTTCATGGGCACACACACATGAACAGTGCCTGTGAAAAGCTAGTTTACAGTTCACGGGCACCGTTCATGCATGTGTGCCTATGAAAATCATGTAAAAACTGCCTGTGACTTTAGCATCTCTCAAAGAAAAAAGAAATGAGATCCATAATTGGTGTACACGGTACATAATAACCAATATGGCTGGTCCAATTACAATGGGTTTACCAAAATGGCAAACCACTACCCTTTCTTATCCCCATTCTAATCACTATTACAGAGAAGGTGGCACTTGCCCTTTCCATGCATGCTTAAAGCAACTGCTGGGTTTAAAGGTCATCAGTCTGCAGCTTTATATTGCATACATAATTCCAATGGCAACTCAAAACCATTCTATCATCAAATTGGTTCCTAGTACACCATTAGCAGCCATTACTTCACCATATAAAACCAACACCCAACAAGACTTACATAACCAAATCCTTCCCATAGGATGAACACAACTGGACATCAACAGGTCAGACAACTCCTTGACCTCTCTTTAAGTAACAATCATATCAGACTACTACTAAACACATGCCTGCAGTGTCCTCCATTTAAGATGTCACACATTGACCAAAAAGTGAACACGTCACTACTTCCGGTAGCTCCATCCATGTTCAAGCGCACCCAAAAGTATATAACATCTCCTTTAGTGTTATCTTGTATCGTTTCTTCCAAAACCTTTTCAGCTTTTAAGGACAGTGAAGCCTGCCAAAAGAGTCATTAAAAAAACGCAAATGGTAAAAATTGAAGTAGAATATACCAAGGTTATGAAAACTAATTTTTTTCATTAAATGTTCTTCTGGTAATAGGAGAATAAAATTCTTCTGTTGAAAGGGTCACTTCAGATAGAATATTTTGAAAACCTATAATTTCAACACATAACTAGAAATAATTGAATATTCAAAGGAAAATTCCGCCACCACAAGAAATACCTTCCTACCAGCAGCACGCCATGACTGGAACCCAATCCAAGGTCTTCCGTGAATGTTATCCACCCTTTTTGCAATAGAGAACATCCCCCCAATCTCACAGAGAATATCCCGATAGTAAGAGTCATTCAAAATGGGAAGTCGCCCAACTGCATCAACGTCATCTGATCTCAACCTCCGTCCTCTTGAGGTCTGCCAGATTCAATGTTTGATTGTTTTAGTATAGATGAGTATGAATCAAGTTCATTATAACAAATTGATCATCTTCAACTTCAACTTATATTTGAGACAAAATAACAAACAAGTTAGTTTCATCAAACATTCACTGAAAAAAGGAACATTGAACGGAAAAATATACCATACAGATCAAAGGAACTCACAAGACTTAAACCACGATACAAAGAACCATGGTGCAAGAACGGCCAGGACCCAGCTCCACTGTAAATCTCGTAAATACACACCGGCTGACCAGTCCTCTCAAGCTCTCCCTCATCCCTTTCATTTGCTTCAAATTTAAGTTTTTCAGATTTCCGAGCATTACGATAAATTTCATCCCAATCCCCAATGTTTCTCTCCACCCTTTCTTCAAGCTACAAATCAAGAAAATAACTCAATGATTCAGCTATCTTTATTATTATAAAAATGGTGGGGGAGGAGCAAAGAAAGCACTATAATTATAAAACGCTATACCTCCTCCATTTCTACCCTCTCATTTTCTTCAGAGCTCTCTAATTCCCTTAAAACATCCCAATCTAGTTTAGTGGGGACATCCTGTGGCAGAATCCCAGTTCCATTCTCAGAGGCATTTGTTGAATAAACAAAATTGCTGAACTCTTCTTCAAGGGCATGAACAACGCTAATCTTCCCATCACTGATTTGCTTCTCACCAGTACTCAATTCTATTTCCTTCCTTAACAGATTCCACTCCCATGCTCCCTGCTGAAGCTGAGAAATAGGACCTGGCAGCATGGCATCTGATGAGAAATTGAGTACATTTTCCAGCATCCTTGCAAAACCAGTTATGCATTCTGATGCCAGCATGTTCTTAGCAAGCAGTCTTCCAGAGGAAGTAACTGCTTGAGCAAACTCGGAGAGTTTTCCACTTGAAATCAAAAGTGAGAAAGCTGTCATCAAAGCGTCAGGGTTATTTTTTGGAAAAAATATCCCATGCACACCATCAACAACCTGTTATTTCAAGGACCACCTCACAAATGTAAGAGAGAATGTAACGGCCCCTGTAAACTAAAGCAATCATTGAAGCAAGTGGGAAACAACTTGAAAATGAACTCACATATTTTCTGAAGATGGGCAAATCGGGTGCGATAACAGGGATTCCAAAGGTCATGGCTCGGATAAGCAAAGAAGGAAAACCCTGTAAATCTTGGTTGGAAGCATAGAGAACAATGTCAGACATTAATAACACACCATTCGCATCACTATTCAAGCCATAGTGCCTTATAGAACCATGAAGAAGTCCTAGACGTGAAGCCACTCCCTACATGAAAAATTAGAGAATCAATTCACAATCCAAAGAGAATACTCAAGCTACAAAATGATGTCATGGGATGAGTTGCAAACATAAAAAGATTGACCATGGTAATTTTGATTGGCACCATAATGTGATAAATTATCTTCATCTTTCCAAGGCTTTAGTAGATTATTCTCCTTTCTTGTATATTATTCATTCAACAAAAAAGAGAATAATTATATTATGTGAATGTGTGTATGTATTTATTAAGGTACTACAAATGGTAAGTTTCTACGACCAAGTGCTTCCAGAATTTTTTTTTGATAAGTAACAAGATTTTATTGAAGAAAAGATGGGCATAGCCCAGGTACACTAGAAGAATACGAGTGCATACGCCTATTTAAGTACTAAGAACAGAAACAAGGAAATAATGGAGACTGAGACCATTCAAATCTAAAGCAATGGCCCACGAAGACAAAGTCTTCCAAAAGAACCTCCTAAACTCTTCCAAGGAATGTTCATGATCCACGAAAAGTCTCTCATTTCTTTCACACCAAATACACCATAAAATACATAAAGGAGCCATCTTCCATAAAACTGCAATCTGTGGTGTCCCATTGATCCCTCTCCAGCAAGCAAGGAGGTCCGCCACTTTGCCTGGCATTACCCATGCTATTCCGGTTTTGCTGATGAAGTAATCCCAGAAATCCTGAGCAAACTGACAATGAAGAAGTAGGTGGTCCACTGATTCCCCACTGTTTTTGCACAAACAACACCAATCCAAGATGATGAGGCCACGTCGTCTAAGATTATCAATGGTCAATATCTTCTCAAGTACTGCTGTCCACGTAAAAAATGCAACCTTGGTAGGTGCTTTAGTCCTCCAAATATTCTTCCAAGGGAAGATGTAACCTTGCTGCTGCATAGTGCTAACCTCATAAAAAGAACGTACTGAGAACCTCCCTTTTCTAGAGGGTCTCCAGAGCATCACGTCTTCTCTTGTGGCAGCAAAAGTGAGATTATACAGCAGGTGCAAAAAGTCCAGCAAAGCATTCATTTCCCAATCTTGAGCATCCCGAGTAAGGCTAATATTCCACTCCTGTAATCTTTGATTGATTGCCCTCAAATCAGCCACCATGGCTTCTTTTTCCCGTGCAATATTAAAAATAGTAGGATAAACATCCTTCAAGGCCATGTCTCCCACCCAAATATCCTTCCAAAAGCTAATCCTCCTCTCGTCCCCCAATCCCTACCGGGTATTACTAGCAAAGGAGCACCAACCCTATCTTATATACTTCCATAATCCCACCCCATGTGTTCCCCTGCCCACTTTAGAATGCCATCCCCCCTTTTCACTACCAAACTTCTTGTCAATCACTCATTCCATAAGGCTCCCCTCTCACAGTTATACCACCACAACCATTACCTAATAATGCCTTATTGAAAGCCCTCACATTCCGCACCCCCAAGCCTCCATCTCTCAAGGGAGAGTAAACCTTTTCCCACCCCACCAAATGAAACTTAAACTCATCTCCCATACCACTCCATAAGAAGTCACGTTGAAGTTTCTCTATCCTCATAGCAATGCTAGCGGGGAGGGGGAATGGGGATAAGAAGTAAGTGGATAGGTTAGATAAAGTACTCTTAATAAGAGTGATCCGCCCCCCTTTAGATAAATACACCCTTTTCCACCCAGCAAGTGCTTCCAGAATTTCCTTACTAGGCTGTGAAAACAGGAGATACTATTAAGCTGTTCAGTTTCACAAACCACTAAAGTTAAATAGACTGAATTAGAAACTAAATTTAAGCACAAAATGTATGTATACATTGTGATCAAATCATAGACTAGTTGAAATGCATCTCATCCAATTAAAAAGTTGAGGCGAACTTTACAACATTGAGCTGCAATCGTTTAGCTTATTGGACATTTGCCAGCCATTATGATGAATAAGGTAAGAGTGATATAATAACAGTAAGAGCACAATCTATAATAATGCACCAATGAGCAACTGATACCTGTAAAGAATCATCATACCCATCAGTGGAATTACCACACAGAAACACAAATTTAAAGGAGCCTCCAGAATCGTTCTTCCTTGCATACTTTATTAGCAGTGGTCCTATGACATGCATCGCTACAGCATTGTCCAATGACAGGTCATTGTAGAAGAAAGAACTTCCAATAACTAGGACCAGCAGATCATCTTTACTAAATCCATTGTCCTGCCTTAATTGGTATTTGGACTGGGTCTTACTGTAGCTTTCAGCAGCCCATACATCTACTGGTGATCCAGGAAGCACAAAGAAGTTTCCAGTGTCAAGCACACTGTATAACATCTGATACAACAGGAAGGAAGAAATTAAAGGAACAGGAAAAGAATATCCAAAAAAATTCCTCTAGAAATGAAGTATGTTTTGTTTTGTTTTTTTTTTTTTTGATGAGTAAGAAACTTTATTAATCAAATGAAAAAGGAGAAATTAGAAATGAAGCATGGTAGGAAGATATGAGTTTACATAAGATCGCAGACTTACCGGCAAAGTGAAATCTGGAAACACAATGACGCTAGCTCTACTAAAAGCAGTTTTCCAATGAGAAACAAGATGCTTCCAATCCATTTCCTCATATGCAGGAAGACGATTTGCAAGTGTATCTTCTTGGATTATCCATACGAGTGGTACTGAACAAAAAGGCTCCTGCATAAGGCTGCATGCATATAAAACTCATCATAGCATCTTAACTAAAGTAACAGAACGAATATAGTTCTTCTCTTTATATAAACTAGAGCGAGAGAGATGTAACTGAAAACAACACTTCTGTCAAATTACACCATAGTCAAAAGTGAAACTAGAAGTTTCATGTTTCTTCCCAGTTCCCATATAAGTAAACTTGCTTTCACTAATAAAAAAAAAGTGCACTTGCATTTAATGTCATTTGAAATGCAACTGAGATCAAAAGTCCCAAAAATTCATGTCATCAACCACAGGAAGTATCCTGTATTTTGGAAAAGCCTACAAAAGTAAATGGTGCAATGCCAAAGCACATCAAGCATAATACAAGAGAAGTCTTGGAATAAGCTCTTGTGAACTAATAAAGAATCTCAACAAACCTCTTTTTTTCATTTTATATATATATATATATAAGTAAGAATCTCAACAAACCTCGAAATTGCCTCTTTCACTTCGAGAGAATCGACAATGATGCCTTCAAAACTGTATAAAAAGAACAGATCTTCAACATTCCATGCACAAGCAAATTAGTAGCCATGATGTCAAAAGACGTCTCTGACCAAAAATAAATTGAACTTAATATAGAGCCATAAAGCCCCCCAACCCTCCCAAAAAAAAGAAAAAAAAAAAGAAAACTAGAATGAATCACCCCCACCACCCAAAGAATAAAAAGCAAACATACATTAACCAATCTATATGAATATATCGCTCAGGACTTAAAATCGAAAGCTGTCCACCAATTTGCTCCCACATTGAACGTGCTTGTCCATCCTCTGTTGCAAAAATCTGTCATTGCGTGAATGCAACAGCTTTTCAGAACTAGAGGCTCAAAACACTATTTATATGTAATGCAAACTTTATTAGAGGTCCAAAGGGGCACAACCTGAGTACACAGGATGTATCTAAAGGGTATACCCAAGTAACAAGAAGAAGGAGAAAAGAAGCAAAATTCCTTGAAATTTAATAGGCTGGAAAATATTGTTCACAACATTAAAAGCTCGATGCCCCCAATTATATTTATAAAATGATATATCTTAGTGAAGGATCAATGCATAAACTTTTACCAACACGTCCCTTTCACACCTAACTGCAACAACACATTAAATAAGCGTTTAAACCTGTTTCTCTCATAAATTGAGAAACAATTGATTGTACATACAACAGTGATCATATAAGTAATACAGAAATGTAAAAACCACTCACCTTAATCACATAACCTAGTTTCTGTAAATTCTTCATCACTGTAATCAACATCAAGGACTGTGGATTTTTCTTCATGTTTCCCAAGATCTGACATGGATCCAGAAAAAAGTTTTTTATAAAAAATAATTCTTCATTAGTAAGTGCATAACAAGTACACAGGAAGTATATAAAGACATGCCCATCTAGATGATAAAGATACAAGAAAATCACGTCGATTTAGCCCATTTAAGTCTATGGAGACAGTCTGAGATAAATATCAATGAAAAATGTTTTGAGCTCCTCAGATCCCACATCCAAAAAAAGAATATTTAATTTATAAAGTGAAATCATTTTAACCCAGGAAAAAAGCCCCATGTAGAGTTTGTTTCGACAGATGTTAGCCTCCACATTCTGATCAATGAAGTGTTAAGCACTGAACTAACCAAAATTATCAATATCATCTACTTCTAAACCTCAAGATATTGAAGTTAATTAGTTCACCGGAAAACTGTATCCAAAAGACATGCCACTGCGTGCTTAAACATAAAGGTATGCCAATAGGAACCATAAGGGTCTCAAACAAAGAGGAATTTTATCTGAGGCAGCACTACAACCACAAAGATCATAGGCACAAGCTGGTTCCATAATTTATAAACTTGAAGGAATGCTCCTATGATATCAAGATGTTTCTTGACAGTTATGAAGGTCAATTCAATCAAATAGGTTAGCTTTTATTTCAATTGACCTGCCATCGATATTGATTTCCAGTCTAGGGGGTAAATAAGTTAACCTTTTGGATTTACTTTTTGCTTTAAAATTGCTTATTTCAACAACAATCCATGGTGACCCTTCTTTTCATTTCTTTCCTGGAACATAAGCCATTTTTCTGCTATAATTGTAACTTCAATTTGAATATTAAAAATAGTGGCCTTTGCAACTTCTTACCATATAAAGACTCCATGTATTACAAACTAACACCGACCATTTTGCTAGGGTGATCATAAACTTAGGGAGATTTATGCAGCCCAGTTCATAGTGTAAAAACCATTACCATGAGACATTAAGTCAAGATTTCAATGTCCTATCTTGGTTTTCAGTTTTCCCAGAAACCAAATAAAGCATCAATGCGGGTTTTATTTTATTTTATTAGTAAATAAAAGTTTTATTGATGAGACCTAGGCATAGCCAATGCGGCTTCGAGATTCCAATCACTAACCAAATATATGGGCAGAAAGCAAAATTCCATCTTGGAGGACTGAAGTCGCAAATACTTATGAAAAAAGGACCCGAGCCACAACTAGCCGTTATTCATTTTCATCGATAGGATGCGTGAAAGAACAATAGTATCTGCAATTGGCTCGTGAATGAAATTTGCTATCGAGAAGCAAATAAAGTTCGAATAAAATAATAAAAACAAACTCCACGCCAAATATAAAATTCCAAAACCGAACTCACTAGTGCGAGCCTTGGTGCCCGAACCCCAATCCTCGGTTCCGATCGCAACGAATCGAGTCCATCTCTCCGCGAGACCACAGCCGGCACGAACTTCAACGTGCTCCCGAACCTCAATCCCTCCCTCAGAGACCTCCCTCTCTCGCCGCCCTGCCTGAACACCGACGTTATCGAGCTCTGCAGCATCATCGAGGCCATCGCGAACAGGAACACCGCGATGATTACAACGGAATAGAACGCCGACCTTCCCTTAAGCCAGAGGAAGCCCTTGCGGTTAAAACGGCCGTGGTGAGATCGGGCGCGGTGAGGCGGAGAACGATCAGAGTCAGACTTGGAACGGTTGTGGTGGTGGGTGGGGTTTCGCTTGATAGGGAAGCGATCGCGGATGGACTGGAAGGCCAGATCGGTGCCGGAACCACTGACACTTCCGCCATTGTGGTGGGAGTCGGACGGAGATGAGTTGAGTCTCATGCGATAATGCTCTCGAGAAAGTGAGGGAAAAGGTGGAAGGAGCTTAGGGACGGGAATCGGAAGAGAGAGTTGACACGGGACTTGTGAGAGTTGGCATTGGAGTTCGCCAACGACCAACGTGAATGAATGAACTTAGTGCTCTGTTTATTTTCTTGGAAAATAAATCTTCCACCACGCGCATTTCCTATACAAGCTGGCAAGTTGCGCACATATTAATATGAAGGAGACGTGATGATAAAGATGAATTTAATTTATTTATTAATATTATTATCATTTTAAAATTTAAAAAAATGTAATTAAAATTTTTAATGAATATAAAAAATATAAAAATAAAATAGAGATTGAAATTAAATCACCTTCCAATCTAAACAAAATCTAATTCATTTTAGAAAGAAGAATTCTTACATTATTTTTGTTTTTCATTTTTTTTTCTCATAACATATACATGATAAGTATAAAAAAATTAATAAATAATATGTTTAAATTTGCACATTTCCTTTAAAACATAGATAAATTTAAAATTCACATATTTTTTTAAAATAATAAATCCCATTTTTTAAAAAATATAAATAAATATAAAACTCATTCCGAGATTAAAATTAAAAAATAATGTGTGATTAAAATTTAAAAAAAATCTAAAAAAATATATACAAATTCGATTATTTAAATAAAAGAATTCTATAGAAAATGACTGATTCACGATAATTTTGAGTTGCATTACAGCTCCATTTGGATTCAGAAGTGAGTTAAACTCATCTCGACTCACTTCTATTTTATCATTATATTTTTATAATTTTTTATACAAAACACAAATTTTTATATACCTTTTCCAAATCTTAATACACAATTTTCAAATCTTAATACACTTACTTAAAATCTCAATATACATTTTTCAAATTCTAAAATAGTAATAATATTAAAAAATAAACTAAACTCATCTCAATTCATCTCAATTCATCTCCTCTCCAAATCCAAACGGAAGCCTACATCTCAAACGTTTCCAACCCAGAACACCAAACAGTACTTTCTATATAAGGCTTCTCACTTCATTTTGTTCTATGGAAATACCTTTATTTCTTCCCACTCCTAAGTTTATGGTGGAGGAAGGACTTCGTGCTATTATTGGTAATATCATACAGCTTGAAACTGCCTTGACCATTTACTGCAAATCATCGGAAAAAGCTTCAAGAAACTGTCTAATTTTCAGTCGTTCAACCTTTGTGAGATCGGGATCACCACCGGTCAACCTCTTCCTCAGCTCCCCCCTAAGACTCTCTGGATTATCATCAACCACCTGCAAAGGAGAATAAAATGAGATCACCAATGGAGTAAATACTATACTAGCTTTACATGAATAAAATGAACCATGGGTGAATTTGAGAATGGAGTCTCCGTCCAAAGATCACTTTGTTTTCATTTGCAGACCACTTCGAATAAATCCCTTTAACGAAAACATACAAACAATCCATAGGATGCAAAAGCTCATTCTTTGGGGCGAGTTAGATAACCTTCCCTCCCTTTTTTCTGGGTATCATGGCTAGAAATTTAAAACTTACTTCCACGTAATTGTTGATATGTCCATCTTTGTTGACAGAGGTTAAAAGCTCATTCTTACTGCATGTCCATTTACCATCAACAACGTACTTGTACTCGAAGCGTCCTTCCTGTCGAAGCAAATGTTGGCACTTATTTTTTTAGCAAATCCAAGTTTGATTGTCCAGAAAGGATCCGAGCAATTTTGTGTTAGTGATGAGTGTGTGTGTGTGTGTGCGCGTATATAAAGAAGAAGATCCAGATTTTACACGATCTACTCCCAAAAAGACAGCCTAACATATGTGCCTGCAAAATACAACATCTTGAGACGAGGTTCAAGTGGTACAACCGAGGATATGATTCTAGGTGCATTTCTTGAGCACAAATTTCAATATCATAATAGGATCATTTCCATAGCTCTTGCTTCTCGAGTTAAAAACATGTATATGGTTAGTTGCACAACACTAACACAAGAAATTTGACTCAAGAATGCGATAACATACAGAGAAGGACTTGTAAGTTTCCACCTTTATACGAACAAATATAAGGCTTATCATGAAATACACTTACTGGCAGTTCCCTCCCGAGATTCCAAAAACCCTGTTCCTCATCAAATTGTAAAGGCAATCTCTGCAAAAGGTTCACAAGACATAAGGATTTCTTAAAAAAGGAGGTATGAAATCATAACCCTACAAGCTTTAACATGAAATATATCATGATTCTAATGGTAGAAAACAAAGCATGAATCATAGTCCTGCTATGCTAATCCACATCCCGAGGACTTACTAGAGAACCTTTCTCCATTTGTCCTTTACATTGGCTGGAAAAAACAAAATAAACGAATTTGTATGTTGCTACAACAGAGTAGCTTTTCTTGTTGCCCATACATGAAGACGAAATACTTTCTTAACACAAAAGTTCTTAAAAGAGTGACATCCACATACAAGACACTCAGATCTAAACAAACTCAAGAATTTCCATACTTTACACAAAGCCACGCAACCCCTTTTTTAATGCTTTAATCAAGCATCCCAAGAAATTGTCGTAAGTCACAAAGCTGATAGTACGTAGATGATCATTACCTGACCCCATCCAATATCAAGTCCAGATATTTCGACCGTCGAACAATTAAAATCTTTCCATGTTAGAGTGACAGCCTTCTTCCTGAGGCCTGTAAGCTTTTATGAAGAATGAGCATGTAGTTAAACATCACACATTCAGGAAAAAAAAAAAAAAAACCATTAAACATCACCTAAGAAATCACAACCAAAATAATATTTTAAATTATGGCACTCAGAAAATAAAAGGAATGGTGCTACTGAAGAAACAGACAAATTATTTTCATTGATAGATTTAAAACCTCCGCTGCATACCGCTGCATACCTTCGTCACCCCAGTGTACTCAAGCAATGACTAGTATTAAAGAAGCATTGAACAACCTAATCCTCCTCATCAATGTAATATTGGTAAACGTAAGAATAAACTACAGAAAACCAGTTATCACTCCAAAGACAGGACTATCACATTTAAACTTGCTACATAAAACTAATTTCAAAGCTAATCTCATTTGAAGACAAATACACAACATGATACACATGTTGCCAGTCAATATTTGGAAAACAAGGTAGCAAAATTTATTCAAATAAAATTCTAGTGAATAGTGCATAATCTACTTTATGATTTGTGTTCCTTTGGTCAGCACTGAAATAAAAAACTGTATCAAGTGAGAATCCAACTTGAAAATTTTGCCGATGACAATGTTCGATAAGGATGATGATAAGTCAAAAAGTTCAGATACCAGAACAAGATTAAAGGCCACTACCGCACTCAGTGATATGTGAGAATGAATATATGACTCACAATATCAGCAGTCGCATTTTTTACAGCATCCAGTTTTGGGAAGCTTGACCGTTTGCTCTGAAAGCCAGAAACAATGAGATATTTCAGAAACATGGTGAAGATTTGAGGCTAACAAGCATTCATTGGCCTCTTTTATCATGGTCTTCAATAATTTATGGATAGTTATTGAAGTTACAACAGCAATAACTCCTTAAAAATGTCACCAACTCAAAACTTAATAAGCTTGGTTAAGAAATATAATATGCACCCACTTCCTGTCATGCCTATGGAAGTCTGCAATTAGGCCTGATTTGTTTTCACAAACAATCTCATCTCATCTCATCATTACTATTTTTTCAAATTCTCATACAAAATAAAATAAATAATTTAACTTTTTCAAAATACCAAAACAACTTTTTCAAATCCAAAACAAAACTAATATTAAAAAAAAAATATTATAACAATATTTTATTCAATTTTTAATTTTTATCTCATCTTATCTATGAAAACAAACCTAGCAAACTTATTAACTGGATGTTAGCTATATTCTTGACATAGTACATACAAGTGTGCAGAGTATTTGCTAATAAGAAGATACAAACAGTTTTAAAATACATTAAACAAAGAAGTGTTTACCAGCAGCAATTTGTGAGCTTCGCCAAGTTTATAGCCCTGAACCCAGAACATGTATGCCAACTGACATTCAAAACAAAATTCTCAAAACAATAAGAATGAAAAATCAATCATGGATCGGTATAGATGTATAGATAATATGGGTATCCCTTCTTGAATGTGGTGATGAGTACTTAAAATTAAACATTACAAACACTCTTCAACATCCATAATAGTTCCAGAAGATGCCTGAGATTAGAGCTAAAAGAAGAATGGCCCGTAAGAATGAAATCACATTTACGTAATGAAACTGACATGCATACCGCAACTGCAGGAGCTCTTCCAAGTCCAGCAGTGCAATGTATATATGTCACACCTCCATTTCGGTTTATGGCCTTGAATAATTTGCTAACGACAGCTGGAAGCCGTTTCCGTAAATCAAATGCATCAAAGTCCCTGCTAAATCAAATATTAGGGCACAGTACAAAGTAAAGCATGTGCTCTTATGCACATCCACGACATCTACAGGAAGCACTGAAAGAAGCAATAATTGCTACATGCACATACATTAGGGTATAAATAAAGACCAAACAAAGTTTTTCTCATAAAGAGATTTTAGCACAGAGCAGACATTGCACATTAAATTTTTTTTTGATAAGTAATAAAAAAATTTATTCCAAAGAAATAGGCATAAGCCTAGTACATAGGACATATACAAAAGGAAATACCTACATCTTCCATACAACAAAAAGAAACAACCCCAAGAAACTAAAACAAAATCTGAAAATTATCCAGTTACATATGATTTGACCCAAAAACCCAAAGTAGTTAAGAAGAAGCCCCTAAGATCACCCAAAGAGCACTCTTTATCTTCGAAGCATCGCCCATTTCTTTCAAGCCAAATGCACCACATAAGACAAAAAGGAATCATTTTCCAAACAGTTTTCGGCTTCTTGCAGCCCTTATAACAATTCCAACCTGCCAATAAGTCCTTCACTTCTTTGGGCATTACCCACTGAAAACCAGTCCAGCTCAAAACCTCATTCCACAAGAATCTTGCCACTTCACAGTGAAGAAAGAGATGGTTAACTGATTCTTCATTTCTCTTACACATAACACACCAATCCGCAATGAACATACCTCTCCTTCTAAAGTTATCAGTAGTTAACACATAAAGAGATGGTTAACTGATTCCCCATTTCTCTTGCACATTAAATATTTCACGTAGATCAACCATAACAAAAATTTGAGCTAGAAAAAACACGTTTTTATGACGAGGTTTAGATGATGGGCCAGCTGTAGCTCTTCTATAATGCTGAAATTGCTATACAACAAAGAAATGGTTGGATAAAAATGTTGACAAAGTAACCATCTTTCAGAATAGGAAGTTAAAATATCAGCACAAGTACTATCAACTTTGATAGGTATATCCTTTAATTGACACAACTAACCTTATCTCAGCACGCAGGTGTTCAATGTCATCATATGTTTTAGCATACTCTCGTATGGCAGTAATGTCAACCCCAAAATATCTGGATGCACTGATGAAGGAATTTGAAGTATCTTATCTCGCTCAATCAAACATACCAGTAGCTATCTCGCACACTCCATTGTAACCAATTTAGCAATTAATATTTCATATAAAAGGTAGACAAGAAAACAATTATAACCTCCAATGGAAATTCAACAAGAAAATTTGTTTGGATACTCCAAGTCTGGATCTTGCTGCAAGCAAAAAATCGTTTTCACTCCAATACCACGAAGTTTGTCTATGTCTTCGGGAGTCTGGAAATTAGCAGTGGCAAGAAGCAAAAATCATATAGTTTATTTAAAAATGTATTCACATTATTAAACTTTTTTTAATAAAAAAAAAATGATCACCTGTAGGCATGATCCCACAATCAAGTCTGGACGAATGAAGTTGTAGTTCATTCCTATTTCATGCCTGTAGGTCAAGACTGTAGCAGACTTTGTTAGAAGGGAATAATGAGAAACAACTAGGGAGACTTGGAGAGAGAAACAGCAAGAATGCCAAGGTTTTTTTTTTTTTTTTTAATTTTTGATAAGTTAAAACTTTATTCATTATAAAGAAGTAGCCGTAGCCCAAGTACATAGAAAGTATACAAAAGAAACACCTAGTTACAAACCAAAGCTAAGAAAGAGAAGAGAAGAACTCATTGACTGCCCCACCATTAAGAACAATAGCAGCAAACCAACTAAGCAAAGTACTGGTAAAATACTTCCAGATTTCATCTATATTATGTTCCCTATTATTAAAACACCTCTCATTTTTTTCCAACCAAAGGCACCACATAACACACAAAGGAATCATATTCCATGCAGGCAGCCACTTGGGGGGAAGAAGAAAGGTTGGACCAGCTTGCTAATACATCGACCACTTCTTTTGGCACAATCCAACTCAGACCGGCTCATCCAAGCACTCCATCCCACAACCCTTTTGCCACCTCACAATGTAGGAGAAGGTGGTTAACGGATTCTGCTTCTTTCCTGCACATAAAACACCAATCCATGACAATCATTCCACGCTTCCTCAAGTTATCTATGGTCTGGATATTCCCTAGAGCTGCTGTCCATACGAAGAAAGCCACCCTAGACGGGACCCGAGCCTTCCATATCCGCTTCCAAGGGAAGCAAATATGTTGCTGGTTTAACAACACCTTGTAGTAGGATCGAACGGTAAACTTTTTAATAGCTGTAGGACTCCAACATAATTGATCCCTGCTCTGGCCTCTGGACTCCACTGAGTACAGAAATCTGAAAAAATCAGTCACCTCCTCTACTTCCCAGTCTTGGACAGATCTGGAAAACCTCACATCCCACAGCACCACTCCATTAGAGTTGCCCATGAAATCTGAAACTGAAGCTTGCTGGTTGGTGGCCAATCTGAAGACAACCGGGTAGGCTCTAAATAAGGAGATATCTCCACACCAAACATCAAACCAGAATCTGAACTTGGACCCATCACCAACCTTGGCATAGGCAAATATATAGATTAGCCAAGAAAATCACAGGCACCTAGACTGCCAGAATATCTTCTTTTTTTACTAGCATCGGGTGTCTAAAACAAAATCTCGACTAATCCCAGTGGTGCACATGCCCTTGGCAAGGACTTTCCTGCAAATGCAACTCAGGTAATTCAAGGGGAACCACCAATCTGATGGCCCCTAGAAATTGTATTCTTAGACTTGTAGAAAGCATACCATCAAGACCAAGGCTTGCACCACTTGAGCCAAACCATAGAGGTTGCCAGAATATCTTAACAGTTAACACAACATGAGGATAATATAACTTTTCGGTACTCATAGCCAAAAACTTCTATTATGCAAATTAATAAGCAACCTCTAATATGTAAAGACGATCTACCTTGACCAAATTGTCTCGTGAAGCTAGAAAAACAGCCAAACTGAACTTACCAGCACCCATAGCTTCTGTCATATTGGTACTATATGTGTTTGACTTTTCCTCCTTTACATCAGCACCACTTGTCTCAGCACTGGACGTGGGACCCGATATTGCCTACAAAAAAGATGTCAATGTTCTTCTCCATGAAAAGCTTAAATGCAATCAAGCAGCATTGGTGACTGAAATATTAAAATCATCACTTCTTACTGGAAAGCAAATTATGGCCTCAAAAACCATAAGTCATGCTCAGAGCAACTATCAGTTCATGACTGTTTCACATGATGCTTTCATTAATTCTCTTGCACAAACCACAAATATCCTAGCAATTTGTGATGCATGATTATTGATCTGATAGGCCAATAGGTTATCTCAAAAGACAGAGTTCTACAGTACGAAATGGAAACTAATTTACATCTAAAGAACACATCGTCTCATTCTAACTACTAACTAAGAAACCTACATAAGCCACAACCCCTTTTATGCGCCATATAACAGAGAACTATTTCCCAAGTTATATAGGACAAAATAATGCACAATGGATCGCTCGTCCCATCCTTCATAGGGGGGTAGACTCCAAAGTAAACAGGGGTTTTAATGGTTTGCCCATATATTGCACCATGAAACCTACCATGTTACGAAGGCTACGCACTGTTGTAGAAACGTCAAAATTTGGCTCCACCCTGAAAATGGCTAACCCTAAAGGACACTAAGACCCAAATAGTGCACTACTCTATCTTTATCATATAAGCACGTGTTTCCAGAAGCAGACAAAGCAATATTCGACCAAATCAAAGATCTCCAAGATATTTCAGAAAAGAAAATACAAGATCTAATACCACACCTAACAACATCATACACATATCAAACCAAGAAAAAAAAAATGTAAAAGTACAACCAAAAAATCGAATCTAACAAAAAAAAAAAAAAAACTAAGAATTGTTACAAAACCAAACCAGAAAATATATTCTGAAGTTACCTTGACCGCCATACGTCGTTGTAGACCAGCACTACTCATCACTCCCTGCATTAAAGCACGAAATTTGCCATGAGTATATAGACACATGCATGAACACAGTTATACTAATAAATAAGGATTGAGGCATATATATATATATATATATATATATATATATTGGAAACACGCATAGGTGGTAGAATATGAGAGTACCAGTGTATTAACAGAGCAGGGAGTCTTTCTCGGATGGCCTTTGAAGCTTTGCAGAGGCAAGGCAGAGGATCTGAAAATTGGAAAAGAGGAAAACAAACAGAAATTTGTAAGAAAATAACTGATAGAGATATGTTGAAAGGCAGAGAACCAGAGGATGGAGGAAATGTTTAAGCAGACCTTGGAATATTCTGAAGACAGTTCATATCTGATCGAAGGGAAAGAGAAAAAATCTAGAGAGAGGACACTGTGCTGAACACTTTTTAAGTGAGATTTTTATTCTGAGAGTTTTTATATAGGCGTTGTTGGGTCGTGGAGTAGAAAACAGATCGCCTTTCCCGATATTCTCGTGAATGCATTCTCTTTCGCTCTTTTTACTAAATTTTTTCAGTTTGGACCCTGGAATGTAAGCTATTTGATATTACACCTCCCGAATTGTTTTTTTGTGACACATCCCACCCATAAATTTCACCTGCCATAAACTCTAGAAGAGAAAATTCTAGAATACTCAATACAGGATTTGTAAGCATAATCCAAAATCAGCTCTAATTATATTCTAAAAATTATATTTATTAAGCCAGTATTGGTATTTGATAATCTATCTAATAAAGTATTTATATGATATAATTTGATTAAAAAATAAATTTAAAATTTAAAACTAATAAATTAAATTTGATCATTTCAATAAATATAGATAGTGTACTTAGGCTTGTTCATCCGAGCCGGCTTCGATTTAAAATTTTATTTGTTTTTTAACATTTTTGAAATTTTTTTTTTAAATGTTTAAGGAAATTTTGAATCCGGGTTCCGGATTTGGGAATCCGGAACTCGGATGAACACCCCTAAGTGTCTCGACTTCAAAATAGAATAACTCATTATATTTGGCACAAATATATATAGAATTAAAAAATACAAATAATGTGTGACACTTGCACATAACTCTAAGGGTGTATTTAGCAATATTTTCCTAATGCATGTAAGCTTCTTGAAGTGATTCCCATTATTATATGAATGTTAAGAAGAATGTTAGTTTGTCTATTTATTTTGACATTTCACGCATTTTTTTCTTTACTTAATAATTAAAAAAGTGATTATTAATGTATTGATATTTTTTATATTTTTAAAATATTTTAAAATGAGAAAAAAATGAATAAAAAATAGGAAAAACGATTTGGCCTTGCGTGTTAAGCTCCAGCGGACATTATAGCACCCCCCATATGTTAATTGGTAGCGTTTATAGTTTGAAGTAATGAGATGGGATGGCTTAAAACGGAAGTCTTGGTCATAATAATTGATCTATAAATAAACATATACAACACCTAATACTGAGTTTGAATATTATTGTCAATAACTGGGGAGTGGTCAAATGTTTTTGCAGGCTTATAAGGAACTCAACCATTTGGAGTTATATCCACGAGCCTTTAAATCCGTTCTATAATTTTGACCCCTTTCTCTCACCTATCTTTTCGCCTCAAGTGAGGGACCTCTAAAATTTCACGACATCCCCACAAGTACATACATAATTAGAAGAAACAACAATTCAACGTCACATGCATTTGATGGAGTATATTCATAAAACCATATCACAAGAACAATATAAGTCCAACATAAGACAAGATTGATCGAAACAAAAAGTTCTTACAATTTGAATATATATATGTATAATCTCAAAAGTCCTTAGGGATTTTTGGTGGCACGAGCTGCTCTATACTTGGCAGCATATCGATGAAATAAGACTAGTGCGTTGCTAGTGGTTTGGGCCACATTAAGAACCTTTCCCTTAATCGTGGACTTCAACTTACCCAACTTGCGAGCAGGAAACTCGTCTAAACAAGTACTTGCATCGGTCAGGGCAGCACTGACCCATGTCTTCACATTATCAATGCGCCAAAAGAAGTCATCTCCGATAGGTTCATGTTCTAGGTGATGAAGTTCTTTAATAGATTGACTAAGTTGCTCTATACTATCATTGATTTCCGCCAAGCAATCTTTCACAAATTGGTACCCTTTGATCTTGCTTGCCTCCAGTTCCTTAGTCACTTTTAACATGTATTTCCTTGTATACAAAGCATGGTAAATGCTCACGGACAAAGCAAGATGTGCCAATTGTTCTGGACTTTGTATGCTGGTAGTGTTGGCATAGCTAGAGAGGTCTTTGATACAGAGAGCAGGGTACCGAACGGTGCGGCACGAGGCCTCAATGTAGGCCGTTGATCGGGAACGTCTTGCAAAGGCTGGTTTTGCCATGGTTGATATGAAAAGGAGACTGCAGAAAAGCTTGAGCAGCAAAGAAAGGCATAGTCTGGCCATTGTAGGTGCAAGTTGATGGCAAATTTGATGAGAAATATGTCAAACCCAAAAGACTTGATTGGTGGAGGAAGTGGCATAGGTTTGGAAGCTTATATAGAGATTGTTGTAACATGTTGGACATAGATTTAATTAATTGACGTGCAATTTACGTGCATTAATAACAAATAATTAATGATTAAAAAAAAAATAGCGCTATTCCATGTGCATCTGGCCGGTCAATCTAAAACAGATTAGCATGATGATCAAGCACGCATTGCTTAGAATCTTGGGATCCTAAGATAGAAGTATAGATGTGCCTTCTAAAAATTAGCTGGATGGACTAACCCCAAGTGGGTCGATATCCACCCTTATCTAGTATATAAATTATAGATGCAGTGTTTTAATGGACAAAGCACGTGGGAAATGCAAGTTAATGTCTGTGTTTTACGTGTCGGTGTCCGACTTTCTATTTAATAAGATAACCACGAACATCAGGCAAACAAATTCATGGTGCAATAATGGAAACATTTTTCTAGTTTTTCAGTCATCCATCGATCCCCTCAAATCATTTGCAAATAAATAAATAATACAAAAAATTCTTAATCATCGATTAAAAAAAAAACATGAAACGATAAATTATGGTATTTCTCTAACGAAAGGAAAAAAATAAAATAAAGGAAGTTGTTGGGTTTAAGTTGAGAGGTTCTAGAGAACTCTAATAAAATTTCAACGATATTCCCATTTGAAGTTATACATGGCAGGCAATTGGTGGCAAACTCCTTAATAACGTGGGGGCAAAGAGTGATCTTCCAACACAAAATACGCAAGGTCCGCTTCTCCGTTTGTGCAAATAAACTATTCAAAATCAACCACATTGATATCCATTAATAAAATAAAATATTAAAAAAAAAAAAAGATATTGCAATAACCTCTGAGATCGCGCCTTCTAAATCATACACTAGCTATGGTCAATGCAACTGCAAAAGTATGACACGATGTTCGTCAACACAATCTTCTTCCAATTTTTCATTTAGGCGTGAATCTGAGAAACTATCTGGCTATTAAATTTAAGACATGCACCACCCGCCAAAACTATCATGCAAGCAGGAAATTAACAGCTCATTCCCATCTACCAATCAGTTACTACAATTGCAGAAGATACACACAAACACAATATAATATAGGAAAAGCAACACACATACAATATCAAACACAACACTTACACATCTGGACAGAGATTTGCATATACATGCCCAAAGTCATTCAGCAACCCTCATGCCCGAGAGATAAACTTGACTCTGAATCACACTGCCCCCAATCCAGAAACCAGGCATAACCATTAGCCCAACCTTTGGCTTTGGATCACCATTATCCACGACCAAATTCTTCACAACACTTTCCATATAAACTTCCGAGAACTCGGCCCCTCTCTTAACCTGAAACACCTTAACATTGGGATCAAATGAATAAGCCAGCCTATGCAAAAGCCAGACTGACTTCGAAAGTTTTAGGAAAGCCTGGTAAAATGGAGTCCTTGGATGCCCACCCCCCATTAAATAATTTCTCTGATCTAAATTTCCAAAGAAGGAAGCCTCCATCTTTGGGTGAACTACAACTAGGTACTTGGTTCTGCAAAATTTCCCAAAAGGGGAATCTGGATTTTGGCCTAGCATGTCCAATGGATCCATCTCCTTTAGAGAAAGAAATTGGTGGAAGAAGCTGTCTTTAGTGACTGTGAGATCGTCCGATTTGACAGAGAAGCTTGCTTGCTGAAACCCACTGAACATTCTTTGGCATATATGGGATTCAAATGCATATTTTTTATGAGCTCTTTTTGCATAAATGACATTAGGTTCAATTGAGTTTGCAGCAACATCAAGATCCCACCCAGCTGCTTTCATCATGTTGATCAACGGCTTAGAAAAATCATGAATGGCTTTAAAAGTAGCTTCTACAGAAGATGTAAACAGATCAGGGGATAAATCTACAGGCAAAAATCCACTTTCATCTGAGGAACCTTCTGATTCTTTTGTTGACAAGCCCCTGAGTTTAAGATTCTTCTCCAGTTTCGCCCGCCTCTGGTTTGCCTCATCAATCTGCTGTTGCAACTGAAGAACCTCAGAATCTTTATTCTGAATTTCAGACTGAAATTTCTTTACCATAACCTCATAAGTTTTCAACAGGCTCTGTTGTTCCTGGATCTCTGCAGCTAAGCGGGAATCCTGTGGGGAAACACATACTGGCTTGGGGTTTTTTTCCCTGTAAAAGTGCTTGAGTTCAGATAGGTTTTTCAGCTCAGAAATTACAAGTCTATCAGCAGCTTGAATTTTATCAGGTTCATAGGGAGTATGAGCAGCTTGCAGTTGTATGTAAGCTGATTTCAAAGAGGAAATGTTGGTAAAAATCTTGGATATAAGGGCCTCCACAGCTTCAGGATTCTGATTCATGGCCTCTTCCATAGGTTGTGGGTGGACCTTCTGGCTGTTGCTCTCACGGAGTTGGGAATCTTTTGCCCCAGTGGGTAGCATAGCTACTTCCAATGATGGGCTAATTTTTCAGGTTTCCTTCGGAGAGAACACCAACGTACAACCTGCAAATTCCCACCAAAGTGTTATTGGCACCTGTTGAAAGCCAAGAAAGTTATGAAACAAAAGCAAAGCAGTTCTTCCAAATATGAGGGCATGGCGATGAAGTAGTACTTATGTAGCAGCCATGTCAAGTGGATTAGGTACCTACATTGCAGACCAATAGTCTGTTTGAGTGCAGCCACATGAAAATCATTCAAATCTATTTACATAGAGCAACGCTTTGTTTTAAATATGGCTAAAGAAGGCTGCTTCTTACTAATCCTGATCCTTTTCTGGAGGTCAGGAGTAAACTCTGGCTTTGAATGCCATCAAAGGATATAATGAAGTTCATAAAACTCTAAAATATAAATGCAAAACCTTTTTGACAAATGAACATCAACCACAGGTAATAGATAAAATCTTTGAGCGAAATCACAAGTATAATCGGATCTTATGTAGGTACCCATTACGCCAAAAAAAACTCCATTACATATCACTTTTAAACTCTCCATTATCATTCACTTTCGTAAGTACGACACAGAATCCAGTAAACTAGCTAAATTATACTGCAGAAGGAAAGATACAAAGCGCTGAGCTGCCTACCTATAAAGACCGCAAACGATGCATAGAATTTCTTTGCAAGCATACTATCCTTTAACCTGAAATTTTGAGAACGAATAAATAAAGAAAACATAAAATTCAATGATTCGCAGCATGTACACGTATTTATTGTGTAAAATAATTATCGAATTCCATGCTTTCCACAGCAGCTGATATGAAGAGGAACAAAGCGTTGATTCATCCGTCTGTCTTCCAAGAAGGTGCGAGAAGAGGAAACAAGAAATCTCAATTTTTTTTTTAAAGAAAAAAAAAAAAAAGATTCCAATCGACGAATACTACATTATTCAATCGAGCCTAACGAATATTTCCAAAGTAAAAATAATCGATTTTTAGATAATTTCTACTGGAAAACAGACGGGAATTTGAAGTTGATATTTTACCTAGTCGTCTCGCCACAGTAATATAACAGCAGGGCTGCAGGAGTGAAAGCTCCTTGAGATGTTTATCCTCTCTGACAAATGAAATTTATGTAAACCCTAAAACTAAAGGGAAAGTGTGCGATTATTCCTTTCCCTTTTCTCTTTCTTTCTTATTATTATACTTCATTCCATTTCTTTACAATACACTTCTAAGTTTTATGTTTATGATTACAATTTACAGGACTTAATTTCTTTCAAAAAAATTGTATTAAGTTTTTTCATATCTCATAGAAAATAAATTTATATATTTTTCATTTTCGAATATACTGCCTGGAAAACTGACAAACTCAAAACAAATAAGAAAATAAGAAAAATCAATGGAAAAGGTATAAATTTTAAAAAAAAAAATATTTGTATGGGAATAGAATTTTCTTATTTCAAGTTGGATCGGAAACATTTTCTTTAAATCAATCTATTAAATTATGTTGGAAGAATACATGTTTCTCATACATTCATAAACTAGAATTCTAATTTTGGAGACTTGAATCACTTCTGTGTATATGTATATAAATATATGTACACACACATTAATTAGAAGTTCTGTAAATTAATTTCAAAAAGGGTTTTGTTTGTTTATTGAGATGAAATTAAAACTTTAAAATATATTTTAAATTCATTATTATATTTTTTTCAAATCTTCATATAAAATATAATAAAAAATTTAATTTTTTCAAATTCTAAAATATATTTTTCAAATCTCAAAACAAAATTAATATTAAAAAAATATATTACAATAATATTTTTTTTTTTTTTAATTTTTATCTCATCTCATCCTTAAAAATAAACCAGACAATTTACTTATTTGAAGATGAATTAGATTTTATTCCACACCTCTTTTTTTTTATAAAAAATCAACGACTTATCTAATTTTTGCTGAGACGGCGTTTTCTCTCCTTTTTCCATCCACCCGGGTTATATATTAAGATAATTCTTTTTGTTTAATTTTATTTTACTTTATTCAATATATATATATATATGTTCTATAAATCCTCAACAAAAATCACCTTTTGGCTTTTATAGAATTATGTATTGCCGAATCTATAAACGCTCAAAATTACATTGTAATACCGAAAACACATCATATGTCATGATTGCACATCATTCTCCACCATTAAAGAAAAGTAGAAAAGAAGAAAAAGAAAAAAAGATTATACCCTCAAGTTGGAAACAGCATTCCTATTGTCTTTTAACTCTTTCCAATTATCAATATGTGAACCGTTAATTTTACCGTCATTTTCTCAAGTTTTGTCTGCTTTTCCTTTCGGCTGGAGATGAAGTAGAACGTGCAATAATGTCATTGACAATTTGACTCATTACTGGGTCTTAACGCAAAACCAGACAATAAACCGTGCCTTTTTCTGAAATCAAAGGATTAAATAATGTTTGGTATGCTGGAAAATAAGTATTTAAATTGCAGGGCCAGGGGAGACTATTAAATTATTGTTGAAAGGAAAAGTTAAAACAGGGTTTTTATTATTATTTTGAGATCTTGGCAGTGAGTTCTCTGACCAGCTTGGCAGCAACCATTGCAGTCATACCATCAACAGTGTCGCGCTGAGGGTTGAATTCGACCACATCTGCTGCAACAACGTTGCCCTGGAGACTCTGGAGGATGTTCAGAACATCACGGAACGAGAGACCCCCTGGCTCAGTATGAGACACACCTGGAGCAAATGCAGGATCAAGACAATCCACATCTATGGAGATATACACTCCTTCGACACCTTCCCCTAGTTTCTGTCCCAACGACAAAAGTAGACACTTAAAATGAAAGGGTATATAAAATGGAAGGTAGAGTTACTTTTTTATTATAAAGTTACTTTTATTATAAAATAAATTTAATAAAATCATATCAATTTATAAATTTATTTAATATAATATATTTTTGTCTATAGTAATTTGTCTCTAACTATGTAGTGGTTTATACTTTTCACAAATAAATTTAATAGATTTTATAAAACTACGTCAGTTTGTAAATTTATTTAATATAATCTCTTTTTATTTGTAGTAATTTGTCTCTAACCATGTAGTGGTTTAGACTTTCACAAGACAACTTGTCTGCAATAGGATTTTAATGACACTTTCACATGACACCTATCTGCATTAATGTGCATAGATGACTTCTGCAAGGCAAAAATCCCTACTTTTCATAGTTCATATCAACATTGTCAATTTATGGGATTTTATGTTTTTCAAAAATTAACATAAAATGTATATTTAAATCGGATTAGGAGAAGAAAAAAAGATGAGCACAGAGAGAGAGAGAGAGACCAGATTTTGCAGAAGGTGGCAATCTCTTGAAAAGGCTCGCATTTCAAATTGCTCCACTCCAAATCTTTTGGCCTGTTCACGCCCTTCAGTTGTTATCGATCTAATCCCAACCTGATAAGTCGACATTCAGTTCCATTACTTACTTTTCATGCCTCAACTATCGAAAGATTAAAAACATTGTTAATGATAAGGTCTTTAATGCTGCAGGTTTTTTCTTCTTAATCTGATCTACACAAGGCATGTAATTTAACGCATTAATTAGAGGACAACTTTTTGACAAAATATTTATAAAACCACAAATCCACGGGCCAAACTTGTAATGTGCAAGAAAGTTATGAACTTGAAAGATCAGGATATCAAATCAACCACTCAAATGTGTATTTGGGTCAATATAAATTATGATAACGACTGAGAAAAGTTAAGTTTACCTGCAAAAGCCTCCGAGCAAAACCACCCTCCATGATTCGGGCAAAAGAAGAAGCATGTGAATACTTATTTCCTTCAAAGACATCATAGAGATCCGGGTGGCCATCAAGATGAAGAATATCTACAGGACCCCCTAGTTTCTCAGAGACAGCTCTGACAACAGGAAAAGATATTGAGTGATCACCACCTAGAACTAATGGGCGCAGTGGATCCTGAAAGATTATGGATGTCATCAAGATTGGGGTTGACCAATACAAACTAAAATGTAGCTGTCAATAGATAATTATTTGTCATTAAGATAAACGCTTCAAACAATTTAACAACATAGACTTGATCAATGAAGCATTCGTGGAAACAGATCTATTTGGCCAAAACAAGAATTTGTAAAGGGAAATACTTTGCCACAAGAGGATTATATAAAAATAATTTCACAAACTAATGTGGCTTAATATGATTTATTAAATTGTAAAATTACTTTTATTATAAAATAGATGTAATAGATTAGATAAAATCATGCCAGTTTGTGAGATTATTTTGTGTAATCCTTTTGTAGTGAGCAGTACTCAACACAGAATCTCTTATCAATAAAGGCATAACTGATTGAAGTGGAACCTTATGGCTGGATCAAAATAATAACTCACCTCATCCATAACTAGCTTAACAGATTCACTAATGACATTCATCAATCTGTCATCATCGACACCACAATCTCGAATTACTTGAATTGGGACATCGCCAATATCAGTTAGGATTCGTGGGTCACTTAATTCCTTCCCTGCATTTTCCAGTATCAATGTCATAGTTTATCACATATACTCTCAAGTGAAGTTACAAGTCAAACAGGAAATATTCAAAAACATTCATTTGCAAACATGAATCAACAACTCAAAAACAATAAAAACAGCACCATTAAGGTTCCCCAGCATCAATTAGGGATACAAGTTCCATGCAAAGTCGTACCTTCTTCGGTAGTTGAGTTTGTGCTACCACAACAGATGGCTTCTCTTATGCGAGGAGGTGCAAATGCAGGCCCCTGAAGAAATGACGAGTTATGTCCTAGAGGAACACCAAGAAGAGCTGCCGATGCAACAGCGCCTCCTATAGCACGAACGAGTTCTCCCTAAGCAATACCGACATCAAACTATCTAAGATTCTGACATTTTACAAAGCCCATAAGTAGAGAATTTTCATATACATCACTAGCATATATGTATATATATATATATGCGCGTGCACATACACCCATATATAATAGTAAATCTTATTTTTTTTCAAACAATTATGCAGTACTTTTATATTTTATGACTGCATATAGTATTACGAGAGAATTATTCAAGACAAATCACAAAACAGTTAGACCCGATTTGGATTAGGAAATGAGATGAATTGAGATGAGTTTAGTTTATTTTTTAATATTATTATTGTTTTAAAATTTGAAAAAATTGAATTGAAATTTGAAAATTGTGTATTGAAATTTAAAAAAATTGTATTAAAATTTGTGTTTTGTATGAAAATTTAAAAAAATATAATAATAAATTTAAAACGAATTGAGACGAATTCGTCTCGTCTACAAATCCAAACTGGTCCATAGTAATGTCCGTAACAAGAAGACGAGAGTTTCCCTGATCAGGGAAATTAACATGTACCTTAAGCTTTGCACTCTCACGAATAAGGGCAAGGGAAGCATCAATAACACGATCTTGGCCCTTTTCTAGCAAAGCGGTCGGGACATTTGCAGCATTTAGTTTGCGCAAGTATTGAATTCCTCTCTGTCCTATGGTAGACATGTCTGTGAAGAGATTATTCAAACAAAAACCAATTGTAAAAGCAATGAATTAAGTTGTTAAACCGATAACCATTAGATCAAAAGCTAAATATACTTTGGAGATGGCATGGCATGTCATGTCAATTTATAGCAAGTTCTTTCTTAACAAAGAAACAGACCTGAATTACAAACTAAATATAGTCCATCAAAAATATCTGCTCATGTTTGATTACACCGATTTTTTTAAATTTCACAAAAAGTTTTCAATTTAAACCAATTTTTTTTCTCAAATCTTATAACTTTCGTAAACACTAAAATAAGATTTTTCTTAAAAATTAAATTTGGACGACTTTTCAACTTTCTCTATCAACTCACACAAAGTCTAATACAAAAATATTTTCCAAATAAATTTTATTCAAGATTTTATCTCCGCTTTCCCACATCACAATTTCAGAAAAAATACTAAAAGTAGCAACAACGAATACGAATAAGAATAGACAACAAAACCATCGTTGTCGTAGTCGTCGGTATTAGTCATAAGCACAAATTTATGTTGTAGACATCTAAAAAGATATTGCAAGTCTTGATGACACAAATATCTCAGTAGGCCATATCCAACACAAACTGGAATTTTCCCAAATGTGTTTTTCAAATATATAATTTAAGCAAATACATCCAGCTTCACTGACTGCATATATCAAACTCCAGTACTGTTTCGTTGTTCGAATCTCTTCGATTAGAAAATGAACGTAGAAAGAATAAGAAAATACCAGAAGAAATGGTAGAAGACATATATATATATATATATATAATTGCTTATAAAAAAAAGAAAAAGAAAAAGAAAAAGAAGTCAGATATATAATTGAAGGTTTGAAGTGGGGTTGGAACAGCAGTCTTTATCAAAAGCCAAGGCAACACAATTCCTCTGAGCTTTTTTTCTTGTAAGCATCCAGATGGAGACAGAATTTTATTATTATTCACAAACTTGGTGATCAAAAGAGTGACAACGTTTGTACCTCAGAGCTTGAGAGTGAAAGATCAGAAACAGATGGTGAGTAGTCGAGACTAATTTCTGCAGGAGTTGGGGGTTAGAAGCCTTCGATTCTAAAAGGAAGACACAGCCATGCAGCTTTACTTCTGCAGATAAATTTCTCGTAGAATATGGCAATATGCTATATATAATGGAGGAATTTTTTAAAGGAAAAATGGGAGAAAGTATTTCAAGATATTGAAAAGAAAAATAGTAAAAACGGGGAAGTGCCAATATGAGGAACATGGCAACAATGATTGAGAATTTGAGATGTTGTAAAACCATTGATGAGGATTGCAAAGGCCGAAGTGAAAAGTGGAAACTGACCTGACCTGCACTTCTGTCGCATTGGCCTACTGCTTCATGAGTCATCCACACTCCCATGTCCCAAAACGTCCAGATCATGGTGTCGATTCTAATTCAAAATTAAATGTTTTCGAGATATAATTTGTACTAAATTTTTTCAATATAGATATAAGAATGTTTATGTTAGATTTTCTAGCGTAAAGAATAAGGATAATGGGAAGCCGCGGCGACAAACGGTCGAGCTCGTCAAACATTACAAACTTCATACTAATAGTATTCCTATCGCATGCATCAACTTTCGTCTCACTGAAAGACCTAAACCACCTCCTGATCTACGGCCCCTCAAGAAACTGTTGGGTTTTGCTCCTTAATCCCACATGGGAAAGGAGTGGGAGAGGAGGCAGCCCCAAGCCTTATAAAATAAGGCTTGGGCTCCTTGGTTTAAACACACCAGTCAGAATCTTATCTAGTAACTTTTGACTTTAGTAAAATTCTTCTGTTGTCCTTTTTTGTATGTAAAAGGAAGAGAGGTGAAAGTTAGAGTTTTACTAGTGGGAAAAGTTTTGTGGGTGTCGTTGGGGTGAGGAGAAAAATTGTGTGATTGTAACAATTTTTCACATAGTGTATTTTCTTCTCTGGGTCTGGTGGTTTTTCTCCTGGTTTGGGAGTTTTCCACGTAAATTCTTGTGTTGTGTTTATTTCTCTATTTTTCTTATTATTCTGTTAAAAGTAGATCCTGGTGGGGGGGAATTTGGAAGCCCAGATTCCCAACAGTGGTATCAGAGCCACTAGGTTCTTTTTGCAGGGTGGAGCTTTGGTGTGGTAGTGTGAATACGTACGGTCTAAGGAGGTTCTGTCTAGGAGATTGAAAATTTTAAGTGTGTCCGTTGTGACCCTCCAATCTTTCCTGGGAACCTTGAAGTTCTGTCTAGGAAAGATCGGTCTTTCCTGGGAACTTACTTAGTGGATACTATTCATTTCTATGGTAAAATTCATCGAAACAATATCAAAAATGGAGGTAAAGAACGTTGATGGGAGAATCAATTTTGACTTGTGGCAAGTACAAGTCACGAATATTTTGATTCCATCAATTACACAAGAGCAGACCAACCCATGAAGTCAGCAATTTGCTGGAGGTGTGGACAACCTGGGCATGTCAAGAAAAGTTGTCAAGAAGAAGTGGAGCCGGTTCGGCAAGTGGTTCCAAATCAGTAAATGGAGATACTGGTATGAAGCTAACATTATGTCTCTCTCCATAGAAAAAGAGATATGTATATCCTTATGGCATGCCGCTAATCCCAAAGTTGCCATGATAGAGGATGTGTTAATGTTAGTTGTTCCACAAGTTTGCACACGGGCATTGGTTTGGCATTGATGCAAGGTGTGTGGTGGAAATTCATGTCGATGGCTGATGAACTTCCAGGAAAGCCAAACGTGGGAGTTGCACCATAATTTTTCAGCAAGATTATTTTCGACATGGGCCGAAGTGAAATGCTTGGAATTGGTTTATTCTGAGTGAGTATGCTTTTATGGTGGAACATAATAGCGGAAGCTATGAAGATCCTCATTGCGGTGGAGCGTGGCTGTGGGATCAGTCAAAGTCGCAAGGTGGAGATTGTTGGGTTTTGCTCCTTAATCCCACATGGGAAAGGAGTGGGAGAGGAGGCAGCCCCAAGCCTTATAAAATAAGGCTTGGGCTCCTTGGTTTAAACACACCAGTCAGAAACTTATCTAGTAACTTTTGACTTTAGTAAAATTCTTCTGTTGTCCTTTTTTGTATGTAAAAGGAAGAGAGGTGAAAGTTAGAGTTTTACTAGTGGGAAAAGTTTTGTGGGTGTCGTTGGGGTGAGGAGAAAAATTGTGTGATTGTAACAATTTTTCACATAGTGTATTTTCTTCTCTGGGTCTGGTGGTTTTTCTCTTGGTTTGGGAGTTTTCCACGTAAATTCTTGTGTTGTGTTTATTTCTCTATTTTTCTTATTATTCTATTAAAAGTAGATCCTGGTGGGGGAGAATTTGGAAGCCCAGATTCCCAACAGAAACCACTCTCTTTCGTTCGTGTCTCTCAGTACTGCCAATCGATCGCCATATTCAAGGTTGAGGCCCAAGGGCTCCAGCTCGACGTCTTTCTGATCTTGTTTGCTTAATTAGCTTCCTTCTATACACACACACACACATACACACACACACACTTGTATTTATGTATATATAGTTTTGCTCATTGTTGCATAATAAATTGAGCTATGAAGAAGAAGAAAGTGAATGGCACAGTAGGTGCTCGAGGAAATGCCTCAGACAGAGTGTTGTTTTTCCATAAGATTTTTTGATTTCTATCTCCCACTGTACAATACAATACGGTCAATACCATGACATATTTATACAGAGTTTGAAGGAAATAAAATAAGATCACATCTAGATCGCACGGCTCAGATTTACACATACTTGTTATATGGAATATTATAGAGCTAGGACAGCTGTGGCTCTGTTATTTGTGAGTTGGAAATTCTGCTTCTAAGGACTGCACATCTGATCTTGCCATTGTGCGTAGCCGTTGCGTTGGTGGAGCATCTGGTACAGCAGCGTTGCCTTGAGCATCGTCTGTCTTATTATTGCATGCGAGTGTTCTTGTTTTTCATGATCAATACTCACTGTAAAAAAAATTGTTTGATTGTGATCAATTATTATCTACAAAAATTATGACTGTTTTTTACTAAAATAAATCTATTTTGACCGCAAATAATTCAACATCATAATTTGGACATTTGGGACTTTTTTTTAAGCAAGCATTCATTAATAAAAATAAAATAAGATAAGTTGATATGAATTTATTTTTTAATATTATTATTTTGAGATTTAAAAAAATTATTTTAAAAATTAAAAAGACTATATTAAAATTAAAAAAAATTGTATTAGAATTTATATTTTATATGAAAATATAAAAAATGTAATGATAAATTTGAAATAAGTCGAGTCCACTCTTAAATGCAAACAGGATAAGTGTGTATAGATTCGGCAATACATAATTATTTCTTCCTCCAAAATATATAAAATTGAGGATTTAAAGAACAAATATATATTAAGTTCATAGGAATAAAATCTAAATCATCTCCAAATAATTATATAAAATATACTTATTTGTGTGTATAATTTCGGTTTATTATTTTCAAAATTATTTAAAGAACTTCTAATTAATGTGTGTGTGTATTTATAATATACAGTTATACCTATTCAAGTCTCCAAACTTATAATTTTTAGTTTATGGATATTGAGACACATGTATTCTCCCAAAATAATGTAATAGATTGATTTAGAGAAAATTCTTCCAAAAGAGAAAATTATATTCCCATGCCTGTTTTTAAAAGATTATAAATTATGAAATAAAATATTTCCGTGAATTTTTCTTATTTTATTATTTGTTTTGAGTATGTCACTTTTCCAGGCAGTATATTCGAAAATGAAAGTTTTCTCTGAGTTATGAAAAACTTATATAATTTTTTTGAAAGAAAATAAGTCCTGTAAATTCTAATCATTCATAAAAGTGTGTATTGTAAAAGAAATGTAAGGAAGTATAATAATAAGAAAGAAAGAGTCTTCAAATAGAAAAAGAGAAAAACGAAAAGAATAAACTCATACTTTTCCTGTTTTAGGGTTTACATAAATTAAATTTAGGGTTAAGCAAAAATCCGACACATTGATTCCGACACTAGTTTCAATCCGACTCCGACAAGTCGGAGTTAGAGTCATAATTTTTTCCCCTCTTGAAGTCAGAGTTGGAGGCGGAGGCAGAGAGGGGGACCTCCACCGCCTCCGACTCCGACTCACCGCCTCCGACTCACCGCCTCTGATTTACCGCCTTCGACTCTGCCTCCGACATAACTTCTGACTCCGATATTTTGCATATAAATATATATATATAGATATATAATTAAATTAACTTCTAAAATAATCTACTGATAATATAATAAATATAAACTAATATATAATGACATAAACTAATGTTATAATAAGTTATAATATGTTATAAGTTGTAATATTCATCTAATATATGTTATAAGTTATAAACATCTAGATGACTATATCTATTTATAATATAAGTTTTAATTAGTTATATTACTAATGTATAATAAGTTTTAATATGTTATAAGTTACTAATAAGTTAGTAAAGTTACTAATATAATAATTTATAATATAGCAGACATCTACTTATAGTTAATATAAGTTTTAATTATTTAAATTACTAATGTATAATAAGTGTTAATATGTTATAAGTTACTAATAAGTTAGTAAAGTTACCAATATAATAATTTATAATATAGCAGACATCTACTTATAGTTAATGATATAAACTAATACAATTAGTTAGATTGCTAATCTATAATAAGTGTTAGTATGTTATAAGTCACCAATGTATAAATGATATAAACTTAGCAGTTAGTAAAGTTACTAATATAATAATTTATAATATAATAGACATTTTAAGTATAGTAGGCATTTAAAGTAGACATTTATAATATAGTAGACAATTTAAGGTATTAATGTATAAGTGATATAAATTAATGTAAGTATTATATACTAATTATTATTACACTTTAATAATTAATCTACTTATAAGTTATAACTAATGTGTAAGTAGAAGTGTTACATGCTATTACACTTGTGTTACTATAAGCTATATCTAATAAAATAATATAAAGATACATCTATTAATAATTAATCTACTTATAAGCTATATAATATAATTAATTTATAAGCTATATAATCTAATTGATCTACTTATAAGCTATATACTAATGTGTAAGTATAAGTATTATATACTATTACATTTATGTAAGTTGTGTTACACTTGTGTTACTCTGAACAGGGCGGTGCTCAGCCCTATTTTAAATATAGTAGACATTTCTAATATGATAGACATTTTAAGGTACTAATGTATAAATGATATATATTAATGTAAGTGTTATATACTAATTACTATTACACTTATGTTTTTATAAGTTATATAATATAAGCTACTTATAAATTAATATAAATAGGCATCTATATATAATTAATCTACTAATATAATTAATCTACTTATAAACTATATATTAACGTGTAAGTAGAAGTGTTATATATTATTACACTTGAGCTTTTTCATATTTGTTCATTTATTTTAACTTATTAAATTATTGGGTCTTATTATTTTTACTCTATTTTATATTGTGGTATTTGTTCGATTTATTGAATCTTTTTCCTCTACTCTTTTTTTTTTGAGTTAGGCTTTTGTGTAGTGTGTTTATTTATTTTATTATTGGGTTATTTTACTTTATTTTATTATATTAATTGTTATTGGTCTATTTTGATTAAGTAATATTTTGGGATTCTAATTTTTTTATTTTATCATTACAAGTTGATGTGTAATTTATTTAATTTATATCTTTTTAATTTAATATATTATTTTTGGTTTGGGCTCTATGGTGTTGGATTGTTTAATTTCAATATAGGTTGTGTGTGTCTTGCAAGCCCACCCCGTGTGCATCAAACCCAACCCCCTTATCCCTCCAATATGCCGTCATTTTGTGGCTAAAGGGTTAAAAAAAACCCTAATCTTCTTATTTTATCTCTTGATTTTTTTTCCAATATGACAGTTCCTGGTTCTCTCCCTCTTTTCTTATTTTTCGAGCAATACTAGGGAGTCCATTATGGTGCCTCGCTGCATTGCCCACTTAGTGTAAATTTATATATTTTTTGTTTTGTTTACATCATTTTTTAATATGTTTAAATATTTTTTTTAAAATAAAATAAAATATTATTAAACAATATTTTTTTAATATAAAAAAAATTAAAAAATTAAAAAAAAAAAAAGGTGAAGGGGCAATGCATTGGGACACCCTAACGGCCCAACGGGCCCCAAAGCATTGCCCTTTTCGTTTCTCTTCTTCCTTCTCCACGTTGAGGCTTGGTCTGCTGCCGTTCTCCTTCTTCCTTTCTAGTTCATTTGTTTTCTTCTGCTTTCCTTGATTTTTCTGTTCTCTGCAAGGAACTCGTGGGAACCCCTCTTTGGTCGCCGTCGCTACCTCGTGCTGCTGCTGTTCGTCGTTCGCGAGTCACCGTCGTTGCACCCTCCACGTCGTCCCCTTGCTTCATCCCGCAGGTATCACTCTCTCTCTCTCTCTCTGTGTTATTGCGTGTCCATCGCGATGCCTACCCCACGGTCCACCGAGTTTTCCCCTATTTGAAAGTGGTACAACCGACTCGAAACCACCGACTCCGCTCCGACAAAACGGAGTCGGAGTGGAGTCGGTGGTTTCCGCTTCGGAGGCGGAGTCGGAGGCCATATTCCCCCGCCCCGCCCCGCGCCTCAGTCGGAGTCGGAGTCGGTATATGGCCTCTCCGACTCCGTCTGAGGCGGTGCTCAGCCCTAATTAAATTTGTCAGAGAGGGGAGCTTTCAGTTTCAGCCCTGCTGTTGTGTTACTTTGGCGAGATATCCGACTAGGTAAAATATCAACTTCAAATCCCCGTCCGTTTTTCATTAGAAATTATCTAAAAATCGAGTATTTTTGCATTGAAAATTTCCGTTAGACTCGATTGAAAAATGTAGTCTTTGTCGATTCGAATCTTCTTTTTATTTTTTTTCAAAAAAAAAAAATTGAGATTTCTCGTTTCCTCTTCTCGCACCTTCTGGGGAGACAAACGGATGAATCATCACTTTGTTCCTTTTCATATCAGCTGCTGTGGAAAGAATGGAATTCGAGAATTATTTTACCCAATAAATACGCGCGTATGCTGCGAATCATTGAATTATATGTTTTCTTTATTTTTTTATTCGCTAAATTTCAGGTTAAAGGGTAGTATGCTTGCGAAATTCTATGCTCGTTTGCGGTTTTTGTAGGTAGGCAGCTCAGCCGTTTTATCTTTCCTTATGCAGTATAATTTAGCTAGTTTACTGGATTTTGTATCCTACTTACAAAAGTGAATGATAATGGAGAGTTTAAAGTGATGCGTAATGGATATTTTTTGGCGTAGCGGGTACCTACATAAGATACGATTTTACTTGTGATTTCGCCCAAAGGTTTTATCTATTACGTGTGGTTGATCTTCATTTGTCTATAAGGTTCTGCATTTATATTTTAAAGTTTTACGAACTTCATCACCTCTTATGATGGCATTCAAAGCCAGTTTAAGGTTACTCCTGACCTCCAGAAAAGGATCAGGATTGGTAAGAAGCAGCCTTCTTTAGCCATTCAAAGCCAGACACTTGAAGATGATGTTCTGTATTCTTGTAATAATCACCCCCCTTCTCCCTATATCTCATATCCCTTTTATTGTGGGCTTTGTCAATAGTTGGTAAGAAAGTTAGCTTTTCCTTAATTCCTCTTTGTCTCTTCTTTACTTACTGATCACGGCCATTTAGGCTTGACCTGGGACACCATATGGGCCAGGGTATTTTACCCTCTTAACACATAGGTTCATCATTCACAGATGACGGATCTATCTCCCAGTCAATCATTTTGGTCGCTGTTTTGATAACTTAAATTTGTGGTCCTAGCCATTTGGGAGAGCCGGAGATTTTTGGAGGGCGTTTTGGTCTGCTAGTGACAACTTTCACACACACACACACACAGAGGGAGGGAGGGAGGGAGATGGGCTGGGTTTGGGAATGCATGGGAATCCTGAGGGAGGGGGACTGGGAATTGGGAAAGCTGGGAGGGCGGGCACAGCCCAAGTGGGGAATAAAGAAAAAGAGAGTTGAAAAAATAAAAAATAAATAACTGACGTGGAATTCACTCATTTTCTCACCTAAGTATTAAATTTTAGCCCAATCCTCTGAAAACCCCTTTCTAAATACCTAGATTTTTCCTTTTTCCCGTTCTAATTAGTATATTGCGCGGTACTTATCCAAAAAAAAAATAGTATATTGAGCTCTTTGGGAAACTACTCTGTCGATCCACACCGATCGCAAGCCATAAGCCCTAACTTCCTCAGTTCTCCCTCCCCAATTGCTGTGTGTCGCCTCCTCCCCCCTCAGCCACCAACGACGCTAGTCTCATTCTCTCGCTCGACTTCTTGGTATGTTCTTTTATGGATTGTTTGAGTTTTGAGTGTTAACACAGAAAATCCAAAAATCCTCACCACAACATTCTGCTTGCTTTTAACAGTCTTCAAATATATAGAAAATCGCAATCGAAACACGCACACATAGAAGTTTACATATGCTATACATCTTCATCGTTTTTTTAATCACATGAAATAGTGAAACAGATTGAAGAGTGAGCTATGGTAGGCCAAGAGAATGTCAAGCAGCTTGAAGACTGCTCAGTGGCCAAGTTAGTATATTTTCCCCCTTTTCTTCTCTTTATTTATTTTTTCCTTCACTTTTTTCTTCTTATCTTTTTCATTAGACTATTTGGGTTTTTCTCAGAGCTTGAAAATGATGAAAATTTGCTTCTTATTTGTAAGATTCCTTAGCTGATGAAATTTTTGTTGTAGTTACTTATCAAGGAATATATTTTTTTTGGCCGTTTGTTGGGTTTTTCCACAGTTCTGTTTATAAGGATTTACATCATGATCTTTCCTAAATCTGAATATAAACAAAGATTCTATTGCAGTTTCTTCTCATTGAGTGAGTTCAACTTTTATTTTGTGTCATCCATCCCTGATGAGCATATGAACACAAGTATGATAATAAACCCTTTTTATGTTTGTATGCTTATTATTATAGATCTGCGTGTCATTCATATAAGATGAGATGTGTATATCTTGAACAACTAAGTTATTTGAATCGAACCTGAAAACCATAAGTAACCCTCAAGCTTACTCATCTAGAAACCGCCACTGAAGTCCTTTTCCAATTACCATAAATCTGTTATAGTTCTCGGACACATGCCCAACCTGCTTTATATTAATCTATTTTTTTTTTCCCTCTCACATGGTAGATCCAATTCCCTTATCTATCTTTTTATTTATATATATTAAGTGTTGTTTTGAATTGGAATGTAATGAGCTTTACTGAATGTCAATTGCTCGCAGCGCACTGGGAACATGGTTTTTTTCAGTAGCAGGGGCTTTAATTGCAATTCCAGTGGGTATAAAAAGGAAATCTCTAGGACCCCTTGTGTTCTTTGGCACAACTGGTACCATGCTTGATATCATCATGGGAATTACAGCATGTGAAAGAGAACATGCAGAACACCAAATGAAGCTACTAGAAGCTCAAAATTCTGCAGCTGATGCTTCTCTTACCGAGACAGTATCTGAGTCTTGACGTCAAGCTGATATTTTCACATGCCTCACATTTGGCAGCTGTCAGTTTGTTTGATTTGCTTGGCTGTACAAGACAAAATACTTCTTCAATCTTCCTTTGTTGAAATGGTATCTCTTTCCTTTGTTTTAATTTCCATGCTCACTTGTTCATTGTCTTAAATGTCAATCTAGAGTTGTTTGGAGGGAAAATCTAGAGTTGTTTATGGTGCAAATCCAACTAGAAATGAACTGATAGACTTTTATCAGTTAATAATTCGGTTTATATTTAATTATCAAAAAAATAATTTGGTTTGTATTTCATTGATTTATTTTGAAGTCTGGAATAAGGTCATGGTTTAATGAGCTGAGTTATGTTCCTGTAGGTGATTTCCACGCAATTCTTGAAAAATCATTGATTCACTTTAGAACAAGTTGCTCAGGTGTAAAGTGGGATGTCTAACATATAGAGTAATTTTCTGAATGCTTCGCATATATGAACATGAGTAATGCTAGATGCTCCACCGTCATTCCACTTTTATCTCACTACACTTTCATAACACTTTGTATATGTGGGACCTTCCATCACCCTTATATCATCTCCTATTTTAAAAACAAAATTAAATTGTAAGTTGATGGGCAATGCCACCTCATTATAGTGAGATAAGAGTAGAATGAAAGTGTAGTATGCAAAAATTTTCCACAAAGATGTTGGTAACATGAATTCCTCAAGTTGCAGGAGTGAAATGTACATTGGATCATTTTGCTCTGAAGCATGGCATCAACTTAGTAACCATTCAAATCTCCAATTTTCCCAATTAAGGCTGGCGTCCCTAGACTCATTTGTTGGGAGGAAAATTTTGAAAGCAATTTAACCTCGAGTCGAGCTTCATGTTCAAGAGTTATGAGTAATGACAATTTAGGGTCCGTTGGATAGTTAGATGTGTTGAGATGGTTTATGAATAATGGTTTATTAGTTGAGATGTTGTGTATCCAAATGAGCCCTTAAAGTTTCTAGGGTCAATACTCATGAAGGCTAGTTGTTTAGTTACCATCGAGTTTATTGTACGGAGACCAGACCACCTGCTCCTGCTCTAGCCAGCTAGAAAGGGAAACGGAAACCTGTATGAGAAGAACGTGTTTTGAAGACTGTCTCATTACTCATCTTAGTTTTGCAGATGCTACTTCGTTTGGTGGCTTTCCTTCTGCTAATTAAATTTGGTGGCGTAAATAAACATTAAAACTTATGGTTGATGGACTGATGGGGTCAAAGTTTGAACCACAATGCAAAGGGCCTCTCTTCCTTCCTAACCAAACTTCTGCAATTTTTTGGAACAAAGCTTCAATACAGAGTGACAGAACAAATCTTCACATATATTATATATATATATATGACCAACCTTCTACCAAACTTCTTGACCCACCACCGACTTTTCAACAACGGATCACCTTAAATTTGAAATAAATGTGGACGATTCTTGCATCTAATTTCAAATTAGAATTAAAAAAAAAAAAAAAAGGTAAACTATACTCACTGATCATTGATCTGTCTCAATATGGAAGCAATGCTGCCATTTAATCTAAGAGAAACACTATTCTTTCATATAGTTCTTACTTTAAAAATGCCAAATCAATCAATTTGACCGAGATTATCAATATTTATTTAGATTAAACACCATTTTTGGGGGTAAAATTAATTAATTTTTTTTTAAAAAAATCAAAAATTCAGTAAAAATAAGTACACATCACCAACTTAATCTGTCGTTGTCTGACCATACATAAATCAACCAGCCGTATTATCGTTAAGAGGAAAGCCAATTTTAGTAATGTAGAATGAGTAGTGTACAATGTTTGTATGCCGCTTCCGAAATGCCGCTTCCGAAAGAACCTATGCTCCAACCAACTTCTCTTGATTATACTACCAACACCCACCTACCACTCGGATCTGAAAAACGTTGTAGAATCGGATGGTGACTATTTCCATTTTATCTTAGAGAAAAATTAAAAGTTAAAAATTAAAAAGAAAAAAAGAAAAAAGAAAGGGAGATTCTATATAATTACTGGGTGCTTCCAAAGCAGTTTTAATATTCTAACAAATGTTTCTGTTTGCAAGTTGGTGTCTGATGTAATCATTATTCTGTACCTATATATCAACCTCTCTTCAAATTTATAACTTTTTTTTTTTTTTTTTTTAGAAAATGAAAAGCGCAGCTGCATATCGGGTGTTTAAAGAAGAAAAAAAATTAAAATATATATTTTTTAAAAAATGTGCAGATATCCAGTAGTACATAGGCTTCAATTACTCCTTTTTTTTTTTAAGGTGATCAAAAACAAATTATACGTTTAAACATTCGGATTATTTAATAGATAAATAATATATATATATATATAATTTAAGGCTCATATACAATTCTTTGTTTTTAGAAAATGGTTAAGTTAAGGAATTGGTTTGAATTTGTACAATTCATTTCCTGCGACATATAAAAGAAATTGGTTAAAGAAGAAAGGGAGCTGAAGGAAAAAAAATGAAAGGCAGAGCATTTCCTACCCACAGTCAACGGCTCTGATGTCTCCCACTCTGAATCTAACGGTCATTCTCTCTATCCGTCATGATTTTTTGACATATAGACGAGAAGATACATGCACTCTCACGGATAAATCGACCACCTCGGACTCTCCATCAGCCATTTATAATTGTTACTCACCTCTCTCTCTCTCTCTCTCTGGTTGTGAGTTATGGCTTCCACTTCATCACTGACCCTGTCTCAGGCACTCATAGCCCGAGCCATTTCCCACCACCATGCCTCCAATCCATCCTCATCTGATCGCGTCGTCTCTCTCCGCACTCATGCTATCCCTACTTTCTCCGGCCTCAAATCCTCACATTCAAAGTCATCCACCGGAGTTCACCACCGCCAACGCCGAATCTCCGACTCTAGCCTCCAGATACGAGCCTCCGTCGCCCAGACCCCCACTGTCGAGAAGACCACCGATATCTCATTGGTGGAGAAGTCTGTCAACACGATCCGGTTCCTGGCCATCGATGCCGTTGAGAAGGCGAACTCCGGTCACCCGGGTCTTCCCATGGGCTGCGCCCCGATGGGCCATATTTTGTATGACGAAGTCATGAGGTACAACCCCAAGAACCCCTATTGGTTCAACCGTGACCGCTTCGTTCTCTCTGCCGGCCATGGCTGCATGCTCCAGTACGCTCTGCTTCACCTCGCTGGCTACGATAGTGTCAAGGTAATTATTACCTAACCTTTCTTTCTAATTTTTAAAAGATCTACCGGGAGTTTTCATTGGAAGATTACATATAATATATTTGTTTGAAGGATTTTGGGCCACCTTTGTAAGTGTGTTTTGCTCTCTCTCTCTCTCTCTCTCTCTCTCTCTCTCTCTCTCTGTGGATTGGCTTTGATAATAAGATTCTGATACAACGTGTATTCGGGTACTATGGTCTCGTGAATATAATTGCAAGTCGATTTCGTGAGAAAAGGTTACAAGGTCTTACGAATATTATCATTTCTACACACACACACACCCTTTGTTAAATATATGTTTAAGAACAAATATTTGATTCTGTATGAATTGAAAATATTGGCGATCCACTATAATCAGGAAGAAGACCTGAAGAGTTTCCGTCAATGGGGAAGCAGAACCCCTGGACACCCCGAGAACTTTGAGACACCTGGTTGTGAAGTCACAACTGGTTAGATCCTTCCCTCCCAATTTTGGCTAATTGATGAATTTTTCTTTTAGTCATTATGGCAGCATCTTCCTCGCTTTTTAATTAATCTCTGTTGTTTTCTTTTACTTTATGCAGGTCCTCTTGGGCAGGGTATTGCCAATGCTGTCGGTTTGGCTCTTGCAGAGAAGCACTTGGCTGCTCGTTTCAACAAGCCTGACAATGAGATTGTTGACCATTACACGTAATTTACTCTTTGTTTTCCATTTCATATATAGTTTAAGTTACAATGCCCTATCTTGTTTGATTTAAAAGTATCTGCATTTGTTTTCTCTAGATACGTTATTCTGGGAGATGGTTGCCAAATGGAGGGGATTTCAAATGAAGCTTGTTCCTTAGCTGGACACTGGGGACTTGGGAAGTTGATTGCTTTCTATGATGACAACCACATTTCTATTGATGGTGACACAGAAATTGCCTTCACTGAGAGTGTTGACAAACGTTTTGAGGGCCTTGGGTGGCACATTATCTGGGTGAAGAATGGAAACACTGGCTATGATGATATTCGCGCTGCCATTGAGGAAGCAAAGACTGTGAAAGACAAGCCCACTTTAATCAAGGTTAGAAATTCCCGATATGTTGATTCTTATGGTGCAGTGCAGGTGGGATTGTGACAGAGAGATCATTTCTTTACATACCAATGCACTTATATATTAGTTTTTATGTTCATAGTTATTTGATAAGCTCAACCAACCATGCCTTAAGGTTGCGCTGCTTCATACCGGCAGATGGTAAGGGTATTGAGGCAGGGTTCTGTTGGCTCTTACACCCTTCTTCACTTGCAATTTCTAAATCCTGAATATAGGAGTCAACTATCTAGTGGATATACATTGAAGTCACTTTATTTGAGTTCTGTAAAAGAAGGGCCAAGAGTCTTGAGTTGGATGTGCTTGACTTTGTTTTTCATTTGCTTGCTCTCAGGTGACTACAACAATTGGCTTTGGGTCTCCAAACAAGGCAAACTCTTACAGTGTACATGGAAGTGCACTAGGTGCCAAGGAAGTGGATGCTACTAGGAAGAACCTTGGATGGCCATATGAACCTTTCCATGTGCCTGAGGAGGTTAAAAAGTGAGGAAACATAGATCTAGATATCATTGCTTGTCATACTACGGGGGGGATTTGGTATGAATAATATTTTTTGGACTTTCTCAGGCATTGGAGTCGCCATGTTCCTGCCGGTGCTGCTCTCGAATCTGAATGGAATGCCAAGTTTGCTGAATATGAGAAGAAGTACAAGGAGGATGCAGCAGAGCTCAAATCTATCATCTCTGGTGAACTACCAGCTGGCTGGGACAAAGCACTTCCTGTAAGCAATGATCATTGTGGTTACTCTTGATCTCTTCTTTCAGGGCTTGCCTGCTTGTTTCTGTTACATGATCCTAAAATGGGCATAGATGTTCCTTTGGCGAGTATTTTACACAACATTTGATCACATAATTAGGTTCTGCTTTTCAGAAAGAAAAAGACCATAGCATTTATATTGGTGTTGGCATACGTAATCTTGCAACTCGGTATTCAAATAGACTAGCCCATATTTGCAGATTGATTACGCAGGTTATCTTATATATTATTTTTTCATTTCTATTCCCCAGACGTATACTCCAGAGAGCCCTGCTGATGCCACCAGAAATCTGTCTCAGCAATGTCTTAATGCCCTTGCTAAGGTTCTCCCAGGTCTTCTTGGTGGCAGTGCAGACCTTGCTTCTTCCAACATGACATTGCTGAAGATGTTTGGGGACTTCCAAAAGAATACGCCAGAAGAACGCAATGTTAGGTTCGGTGTTAGAGAGCATGGAATGGGAGCCATTTGCAATGGCATTGCCTTGCACAGCCCTGGGCTGATTCCATACTGTGCTACTTTCTTTGTTTTCACTGACTACATGAGAGCAGCTATCAGGATTTCCGCATTATGTGAAGCTAGAGTTATCTATGTTATGACTCATGATTCAATCGGACTCGGAGAAGATGGCCCAACCCATCAGCCAATAGAGCACCTAGCAAGCTTCCGGGCAATGCCCAACATTCTGATGCTCCGTCCAGCAGATGGAAACGAGACTGCAGGAGCATACAAGGTTGCAGTCCTTAACAAGAAGAGACCCTCAATTCTTGCTCTCTCTCGGCAAAAGCTTCCCCAACTTCCTGGAACTTCTGTGGAAGGAGTTCAAAAGGGTGGCTATGCTATTTCAGACAATTCTTCAGGTAACAAGCCAGATGTTATTTTGATCGGAACTGGTTCTGAACTGGAAATTGCTGCCAAAGCAGCTGAGGAACTGAGAAAGGATGGGAAGGCTGTTAGAGTTGTTTCCCTCGTTTCTTGGGAGCTCTTTGATGAGCAATCCGATGCCTACAAGGAAAGCATTTTGCCAGCAGCTGTCTCAGCTAGGGTTAGCATCGAAGCGGGGTCAACATTCGGGTGGGAGAAGATTGTTGGAAGCAAAGGTAAGGCAATAGGAATTGACGGGTTTGGGGCCAGTGCCCCAGCGGGGAGAATATACAAAGAGTTTGGTCTTACTGCAGAAGCTGTTATTGCAGCAGCTAAAGAACTTAGCTAGGCTTGGCTAGTTGTGTCATGAAAACTTACCCTTTGACAAGTTGTTTTGCTTTGGTAATTACTGTGAAGAGGCCATTCCCAAGACACGTTTTATGCTATGGTCTCTTTTATGACAATAAAATGCCAGATTAAATTTTCTTCTATTATGGTTCCTCAGTGGAGCATATAGATTCAAAGAGAGATTAGGGTTTATGAATTTACGCAAATTTGTAACAACTCTTGGGCCTTTTCTTGAGTTTTGTAATGTTATGTTGTTGTCTTTCAATTATCAAAGAATTTAGAAGCATTTATGAATATGCATGTAAAAGCTAATTTTCTCAAATGGTCAGTCAGAGATTTACATGCTAGCAAAATCCGGTAGCCTAGTTGGCTGTTGGCTTTAGATTTCTCCCTTCTCCCCTTACCCCACTAAAAACAAAAACATCCCATTCATGAACGGAAATGTGTCCCAAACAGGGCTGTAAATAAATTATGTTATTCAATAACCTGCTTGGTATTCGCTCAATTAAACTCGAATCGAACTCGATTTGTGAAAAAAAAAGCTCGTCCGTAAAAGCAAATATCTGCTCAATTAATAAATGATACATACTTAACAAAATTCGGCTCGACTGGGTTAAGATTCGTAAGGCCCGCTCATTTATGCTTGAGTCGACTCATTAGCTTAACTCGATTAAAACTCATTCATACATGGATAAATATATACATACACACACACATATGTATTATCTAATAATATAAACATACCATTTTCATGATTAAATATATAATATGTAATCTAATAATTTAATATATTAATATGTGAGAACCACATATGAAATAGATATATGCTATCTAGGGCTGTAAAAAGACCGAATCAGACCAGCGGACCGGACCGGTTGTCCCGAACTGGGACTGGACCGGACCGGACCGGTTGGAGTCCGGTCCGGTCCGGTCCAAAATATATATGGACCAAAAATTTTCTGTCCGGTCCCGGTCCAGGGAGTTCATCCCCCTAGACCGGATCGGACTAGACCGAATCCCTAGAGTTTTTTTTATTTTTATTTTTATTTTTAAATATATGTACATAAAAATAATAATAATAATAATAATATATTAATATATAATATATACTCTTATAATATTAACATACAAATAATAAGTGTATTATTATTATTTAATATATTATTATTAATTTATCATTATTTACTAACATATAAATATATAATATACTAATGTAAATTGTAATAGTGTTATTACTTATTAATTATAGTTTATTAACATATACTAATGTAATAGTATTATTAGACTATTAGATTATTAGTTATAGTTTACTAACATACTTAATATTTAATATTAAATAATATATTAATATATAATATATACTCTTATATATTAACATATAAATAATAAGTGTATTATTATTATTTAATATATTATTACTAATTTATCACTATTTACTAACATATAAATATATAGTATACTAATGTAAATTGTAATAGTGTTATTACTTATTAGTTATAGTTTATTAACATATACTAATGTGAAATTATTATTAGACTATTAGTTATAATTTACTAACATACTTAATATATAATATATACTAACATATTAATATATAATATATAATTTTATAATATTAACATATTATAATTTATAGTAGTTAAATTTGGACCAAAAAAATATTTGATCATTGTAGTTTTTATATTAAATTTAATCCATTAAATCATATGGGGCACCCCTGGATCGGATCGAACCGCCCTTGAACCGAATTGGACAGGACCGGCATGGACCGAACTCCTGTTCGGTCCGGTCCAGGGTGAGAGAATTCTTGGACCGAATGAAATCGTTCCACAAAATTTCCGGACCGGACCATTTACACCCCTAATACTATCATATTATTTATATGTATTAATAATATCTGTAGGCATATAATATATAATTATATGAATAAATATCAACTAGTTAGATATTAATTATTTATAAATTTTTAAAATCTTATAATTCAATAGAAGTTCTACTTGTTAATCGTACAAATTCAATATTAGATTTTTATATTTATAATTAATATAATTTATTAGTTATTAAGTTTTATAAAAAAAAAAAAAACTTGAGCTTAAGCTTGACTCAACTCGAGCGAGCTCGAGTTGAGAGTTTAGTTTAACGAGTCGAGTTTGAACAAAAAATAATAAAAAAAAAATCGAGTTCGAACTTGAGTATTTTGAGTCGAACCGAGCTCGACAAGCCAAAAGTCAACTCGGCTCGACTCGATTACAACCCTAATCTTAAAAAGTGAAGCTTAAGGCCTAATAAACTTTGGAGTGGTCCTAAAATTGGGCTCGTGGGTCCACCTGGGGGGACAGCCACAGGGAAGGGAAGATATTGCCCCATTTTTTAAGTTTGTGGTTGTTGAAGCTCCTCTCCTCAGCCTACCTATCCACGTTGTCCTCTACCACCAAAAGACAAGCTTCTTCAAAATGAATGGAAAGTAACCCTCAACTCTCATGGGGGCTGGTACCTTTCCCTCCAATATCTTCCCCCGAATTGATGGTTAAGTTTGTTGACGAAAAACATTACTGAGGATAGATGGAATTTTAGCATATTCAAATATAGGTACGACCAACGAACAATATAATTATTTATAATTAGCAAGAACAATAACGTAAATGGCTCTTTTATTCATATTGAGAAGTTTTTCATTTTCTAAATATATGAAAATACTTATTTAATTGTGGGAAAGAGTATTGCTACGTACTTAAAATCTCTTATATTATTATTTATCTTCTCATAATTCTATGATGTAATATTAAATTATTAAAAAATATTTGTTACGTTTGACTTATATACGAACCTTTTGACGCCATTAATGTTGGTGGGGGTGGGGGAAGAACTCTTGCATATTCAGTATTTAGAGCTAGATGCGGGGGAACCCAGCTTTAATTGGTTTAAACTGATCATACATACATTAAGAGATGTGATTTGGCTAAACAACCACCTTGGTTATAGAAAACTGACTGCTTTTCTTGGAAAATAGTCTTCAATTATTGCAATTGCTGTCTATTTAATTTACTAATTCCTTGTAGTTTCTAAATTTGATCTGTTGCCGTTTTGGACAAGTTTAACCAATATTATTATATCTACAAGATTCTTCCATACCAAAACATGATCTTGCTTTGATGCACAGCTAGATTAATCCACAAATCTATTTGTATATAGTATTACTCGACATTAATTAACATGGTACATGGTTTGGTAGGCTCTGTTTAGATTCAGAGATAGGATGAGTTGAGATGAGTTTAGTTTATTTTTTAATATTATTATTATTTTAGAATTTGAAAAATGTATATTAGAATTTAAAAAATGTGTATTAAAATTTAAAAAATATGTTTTGAAATTTGAAAAAGGTATATAGAAATTTGTATTTTGTATAAAAAAATTATAAAAATATAATAATAAAATAAAAATAAATTGAGATAAATTTAACACATTTTTAAAAGAGTTGAATTGAGATGAATTTAACTCACCTTTAAATCTAAATAAAACTTTAATATATCGTTGTTTCAGCTGGAATGGAGCTAATGTTGAAAGAAGAAGGATGCATGAGATTACCGTTTGATCACTCTCCCAGACTCACAGAATCTTAATCTGACAGCAGCAGAATCACATATCGATGCATACGATAATCTCACTTGCCGTCTGTGTAGGTGTTGGATCCTGTCACCCCTAGTCCACCAGAACTAGCCACTAGGACCACATTCCCAATATACTTGCTTCTAGGTTGTTTGTTTTGAACAGTAAAAATGAGTTCAACTCATTTCATTTCATCTCGTATTTTCAACTTATTTCAATTATTTATTTTAAATTTTAATTCATCTCAACCACTCATTTTATTATTATTCATAACTCATCTCATCTCATCTCTGAATCCAAGCGGGCCTAACTCACCCACAATAAGGCTCGTATAGAAACCATTTCATCTTATTTTATTAATAAATAATTTAATTTTTTTTAAATTTAAAATAATAATAATATTAAAAAATAATATTTTATTCAACTTTCTTTTAAAATTATATTATCTCATCTCACCTTATTTTACTAATTTTCAAATCGAGTCATCTTGTACATCAACACCCTATATGGAAGATGCATTAACGAAGTTCAAATATAATTTGTTTAAAAGAAAAAAAAAATTAACCATTAATGTAAAAATTAGCTAGACCAGTAGTACCACTACGTATAACTTTCACACTTGAAATCATGAAACCGGGTTTGCACCATAGACCTAAATATGGCTTTTGTTTTGGCCTCTGATGAATGAGGTGGATGATCTGTTTCCACACCGAAAATGCAAAAACTAAGAACATTTGCCACCTTGGGCTTTTAATGTCCTCAATCCCATTGTGGATCTATCAATATTTTATAAGACTAAACATGATACTGCCGTATTTTATCAACTCCTGAGCCATCGAACATGATGCCATATTCTTTAACAAATCATGGCCGGTGCTATTCTAACTTTTAATGTGGTACAAGGTTTAGTAATATTAAATTTAATATTTAATATAATAAATTATTTTATTTTTAAATAATTTTATTAAAATTATATTAAATTGAGGTATAAATTTTGGAATAAAATCTCGTTTCATATAAATTCTCTTATTAAATTTAAATTTAAATAAAATCTCATTTTATTCTTATATAATAATTTATATTTTATTTTATTATATATAATTATAAATAATTCATTTAAATTTTATCTTAAATCTCAAATATATTGAGTCAATCTGACTAGTTATAATGTATATATCGTATTAAAATAATAAAAAATAAGATTTTGCATTTTTTTATTTGTGAAAAACAATATTCCTTTCACCCATCAAATATTCGGCGCTATGGGACTAGACTAGAGATATCCATTTCATGATGCGAATATATATATATATATGTGTGTGTGTGTGTGTGTGTAGGGTAGGGATTAGGGAATATGTGGGGCATAATTTTGGACTTTTTCTTCAATGTCACTCTTTTCCTCATTTTAAGTCACGAAAAGCTTGCATAAGAAGAAAACTTAGGATAATCTCTCCATTCATGCATGCTCCCGCCCACACCACATCCTGCTTTCTATGCTTCCTTTTGCTTTCAGCCAAAGTTTATTTTGCATTTCTGTTCTCTCACTATATCTGAACACTTAAATCTGAATCCTCCCTCTCTCTCTCTCTCTCTCTCACATGATACTGTCTCCAATAGCAATTACTCCCACCTCTCCATATATACAACAGCCAACCAGACCATTTAATTAATAAATGGGAAATAAAACCCAAAATTAAAATTGTCAAAAGAAGAGAAAAAAAAACTAGAACCAACCATGTGGTGCTGATGTTTTTCTTTCCCTTTTTTTAATTAAAAAAAATATATTTTTGGGTTCCTTCACGGTAAATTAATATTGGTTTTGAATATTATTATTATATTAAAAAATAACGTTAGATGCACTATTCAGTAATGAGTCAGTAAATTATGTAAACGTCGACCACTCTTTTTGAAAAGACTTTAAAAAAAAAAAAAAAAGATTTATTATTAAAAAATTAATTTTTTTCATTATATACACCAAAATGTATTCGAATTATATAATGATTATCGGCAGAAAACAAAACATATAATTAAAGGTTTGTAAAGATTATCAAATTAATAATTAGACTGTTTAACGTGACTAATAAAAATATAATATTTTCAGGATTATTTGCCATGTCTTGGTATCAAGAACATGGGTTATTCAGCATGACGTGCAAAAATGGATTATTAAACTTTGATCATTGGTGGCGTGCTAAAAGGCAAGAAAATAAATAAATAAATAAATAATATTTAAATTTTAATCATATTCGAAAAGGTTGGTAATTGAAATTCCAAATAAAGCATATATATATATATATATATTTATATAAACTTAAAAAAAATGTAATTCATGAAATGAAAGGGAGGTTTGAATGAAATAAACTGAAGAGATAAGAGGATAAGAGGATAAAATTAGTTAATCAACTAAATTCTGTTTTATTAACTTAATATGGTAATTTTATGAAAGGGAGGTTTGAATGAAATAAACTGTGAAGAGATAAGAGGAGCAAACGAACTGTTAATGAAGAGATAAAGAGGATAAAATTAGTTAATCAACTAATTTCTGTTTCATTAACTTAATATGGTAATTTTATGTCACACTATCATATCATATACAACAAATCTCAGCCATACCATACCAATTCCTTCTCGCCACCACATTTCACGTTTCACAAATTCCAAACATTAAACTAATTATCCCTAAATGAAGAACTACTCCCCTACAAAAGTTGCTTGAATAGAGGGGCATAAACAAGTCACATGGCCTCCCAAGCAACCATATAAAATACAATGAGATAGAAAATGGAAATACAAGTTTTTAGTTTTTAGTCTCCCCAATTGCATTCCTTCACCATAACAAAAGACAAAAAAGGGGAAACAAATAAAAAAACAAAAAAAAAAACAGAAGCTTTTGAGGTTGTTTTCTTCCAGTTAAAATTAAGTTCATAAACAAGTCAACAAATCATTTAGCTCCTTCTAATCCTCCATTAATTTGGCTCAAGTTTTGATCTTTCTTAGCAGCAAGTCCACCACCACAACCAACAACGGCAACCCATGCCTCCAGGCTCCAAGAAGCCAGAAGATTCCATCCCCAAACAGTACTCAGAAAAGAGCTAAAAGGAGCACAAACACCAACCAAAGCAAGCGTCTTTTTACCCTAACTTTCTCTATCTACAACACCATCGCCACAAGAATTCTTCCTCCAACCCTAACCCCCAATTCAAATCCCCAAAACGCCCCATTCAGCTAAAAGACCACCTCATCGAAATCTGGGTCATAACTCCAACCCAACATTTTCCCGAGAAAATGTCCCAGCTGAAGCCAATGTCGCACCTCGACCACATTCCCTCAACTCCAGGAAAATTCAAGATGGACAAATCCCCCTACCTTCACAGACTCCGCTGGCATTCATCTTTCGCCAAGCTGACATTCTGGTCCTTTGTGTTCCTGGGCTTGATCTTGCTCTTCTTCTTCCGATCCCCATCTTCTTCACCTCTACTTTCCGATCCTTCTCGCCGTTCTCTCAGGAACTACAACTGGGGTGGACCCGCCTGGGAAAAAAGGGTCCGCAACTCCGGCCGACTTCGCTCAAGTAACGGCATGTCGGTGCTTGTAACGGGAGCTGCTGGGTTCGTCGGAACCCATGTATCCACCGCTCTCAAGCGCCGCGGAGACGGCGTGCTCGGCCTCGACAATTTCAACGACTACTACGATCCGTCATTGAAACGAGCTCGCCAAGCGCTTTTGGAGCGCACCGGCGTATTCATTGTTGAAGGAGACATCAACGATTCAACGCTACTGAGTAAGCTTTTCGAAGTCGTTGCATTTACCCATGTGATGCATTTGGCTGCTCAAGCTGGAGTGAGGTATGCCATGGAAAATCCTGGCTCTTACGTGCATAGTAACATTGCTGGTCTTGTTAATCTTTTAGAGGTTTGTAAATCTGCGAATCCACAACCCGCAATCGTGTGGGCATCTTCCAGTTCAGTTTATGGACTTAATTCTAAGGTACCCTTTTCGGAAACAGACCGGACTGACCAGCCTGCTAGCCTGTATGCGGCTACTAAGAAGGCCGGTGAAGAAATTGCTCATACTTACAATCATATATACGGCCTTTCACTTACTGGGTTGAGATTTTTCACCGTTTATGGTCCATGGGGGAGACCCGATATGGCCTATTTCTTTTTCACGAACGATATATTAAAGGGGAAGTCGATTTCGATATTTGAAGCGGCTAATCATGGTACTGTCGCTAGGGACTTTACCTACATTGATGACATTGTGAAAGGGTGCTTGGCGGCATTGGATACCGCAGAGAAGAGCACTGGGAGTGGTGGGAAGAAGAGGGGCCCAGCTCAACTGCGGGTTTTCAATTTGGGGAATACTTCACCGGTGCCGGTTTCAGATCTTGTGAGCATTTTGGAGAGGCTTTTGAAGGCAAAGGCCAAGAGACGTATCATGAAGTTGCCACGAAATGGGGATGTCCAGTTTACTCACGCCAATATCAGCTTGGCTGAGAGGGAACTTGGTTATAAGCCCTCAACGGATCTGCAGACGGGCTTGAAGAAGTTTGTGAGGTGGTATCTCAATTACTATTCTGGTGGGAAAAGGGCTGCCGGCTAAAAAATTCTTTTAATTTAATTGCGTTGGTAGGATCCTTTGATTTCTGTTCATTATGATTCTTATGATTGTTTTCAACATTTCTATGTTCAGTGCACGATTATTTTATTTTCGCTTATCTTAATGATGCCATATAATGAGGAACCTTGTGCCCTGCATTGAAGAAATTTTGGGGTTGGTGCCGGTGGTCATTGTTCGGAGCACTTCTTAGTTGTATCAAAGAGAACCCGAACCATCTTTTTCTTTCTCTCTTATGTAATTCCTGTAGCTTCGGCACCATTGAATTCACGACTGATAGAGCATCTGCTGATTGGTGGACATGTATCGTTATTATGAAATTTAATAAAAATTTACACAATAGTTTGCCCTTTCTGTTTTATAAATTGATGCATTGGATTTCCTTTCATTTAAAAGTACAGGGCAAAACAGAGTGACCATCAAAACATTACCCTATTTTTGGTATATACACTTACATGCAACTGCCCACACCACATTGCCTTGTTGTTATGTCCATGTGATTTACTGGCCGTAAGTCGCTTTGCTTATTAGTCAATGTGGCATGATTAAATTTATATCTTGTAGCATAGTGATTCCTGTGTTTGTACCCTAAAAAACGATTACTTAATTATGAAGAACTTCTATCTTAGAGACAAAGTTCTTTTTACGCTATCTTGAGAATCAAGGGGAAAATTATCTTCCTTATGGCTAAAGCTGTAGTCTTTACTTCTGTCCTAAGTTTAGGTACTGTAGAACAATATAGAGTTAATTTGGTTTGAGTTCTAATGCCTCTTGCAGTCTTTTTTTCAAAAATCCATGACGTATTTGGTATTTTTAGTCCCATTATTTTTGTATAATCTTTAGCAGGTCTCTTTCTGCAATTGGAATTATGAGTATGGTACTGTTTCAATATAATACCTGTTTCTCCATTCCATAGGCATTACCCCCCCCCCCCCCCTTTTTTTTTTTTTTTTTTGATAAGTGGAAAACCCATAAAATTTTCACTGAGCAATGCATTTCAAGGTCAACTTTTTATGTTGGTCATTTTGAGAATCAATTCAGACATGTTTGTTCAAGACATGTGCTTCTTGTCCTATTGTTGTGTTTTACAACAGTCTTGATGCAGTTTAAGGTGCAGTTTTCTTCTCTTAATTCTTATCCCTATTAATTTATGGCCGTATGTTTGATTTTGGAATAACTTAATGCGCTTATGGTATAAGAGACTGTATTTCACGTTTTACATCTTCATAACCATGAAACGTTTGGGAACTATACACTGTTGGATTTAATTGTGAAGTCTCGCCAGAACCAATATCTTGCACTTTGGAGGATTTGAGCAGTCTCCAGAATAGGCAAGTTCCATAGCTTAATTTGGTATATATACAACCAGTTACCCAGCAAGAGGAATTGCCCTTTTTGTAACTTGATTTTCTATCGAACTCTGCCTAGCATGCAAAATTATTTAGGTTCAATATATGGTTAGCAGGAATTGATAGATACGGCCTGTTACATACTGAGAGGAGTTGATTTGAACTAGACTTTCTAGTGAACTCTGATTGGTAGTTCTTATGGGGAATAATCTCCAGGACTTCAATAGAAAACTCGATTGATTTGAAGGTAAAATCAGGTTTGAGAATTTAGGAAAGGTATGTATTTTGTTATTCGGGCATGGAGTAAAGATTAATTTAATTCTTGGGTAGGCCTTAGCAATAGAGATTTTGAGGTTTCATATTTTCTTGGTTGATGACAATTAAACATATGCCTCTCTCTTTTTCATTCCTTTCTTCAAAATGACATGTACTAATCAAAACAGAAGGCTGTCTGACTCTATCCTCATCTTTGATTAAGCGGTCTCTAGCAAAACCACATATACTTGGTAGACCTGTAGTGGGGGAATGGAAAGAGTTAAATTGATTTGGCTATTATCTCTCGCTATGAAGTATTTTTGCTTTGGCTCATATTTGACACTTTTTCCTCGGTTATAGCATCTTATCACCTGCCAAATTCCTTCCCCAGCCTCATTTGCTACGGCCTTAAATTTCTGGCTTTGCTGGTGCAAGCTGCCTTTTTTTTTTTTCTCTTGCATCTAATTAAAATAAATGAATACAAGTATGGAAGTCTGTCCGCAGGAAGATGTTATTACAAAATAGAGATTTTAATGTGTTGCTGTCTGTAGACAAAGGAGTAAGGACAGTCTCAAGTAGGTATGTTCATCCGTGTCAGGTTTTGCCCAACCTAGTTCTAAATTTTTTATTTTTTTTCTAATAATTTTGACACTTTTCACTAATGATATTCAAAAAAATTACTGATATTTTGAATCCGAATTTATGGATCGAGAACCCATATAAAGTGGCCTAGTCTCGAGTCATGGTTGGCATTTGTTACAAAATTGCTATTTCAAAATGCTACAAAAGAGGTAAGTTCTTAATTCATGGATAAGGTATGGTTCCTCATGTGTTGAGCGGTGGGTGAGCCTGGAGCTGTCTCGAACTTCAGGACTCCAAAATTATTTGTTTCTTGATTGCAATGAGACGCTGTGTAGTAAGAACTGGTAGATTTGTATTTTTAAACAATTTTTTTTTTTTTTTGTTAAGACGAGGATGGAAAATTACGGTGGTTGGTTATCCATACGGGTTGAGCGCATTTGACAAGTGGATCAAGTTGTGGGCATGCGTTGCTCAGCCCATTGATCCACATGCACAAGAGAAGAAAGCAACACACGGGACACCAGAATTTACGTGGAAAACCCTCCAGTATAGAGGGAAAAACCACGGGGCAAATTCCGACCAAGTCCACTACGATAATAATATGTTACATCAACTCAAGTCTTTGCCCAAAACTTGAGTCCTCATACACAAATTGGGATATACGTAACGGTTGCTGTCATCATCAACTAAATCACCATTGACAGCATCCCAATTTGTTTTTCGGATCAGCACAGCCACGGTCAATATGATATTGGGACCTAAAACACATAGCACATACACAGTCAATCATCATATAATAAAAAGAGTAATGTTACATACATAAAAATAAACTACATAAAAAATAAGTTTATAAATTAATATTATTTCATGAGATGTGTTAAATTTATTTTATAATAAAAATAATTTTATAATTTAACATACCTCATCAAATCATATAAATTTATGAGTTTAATTTTGCATAATAAATTAATTTGTATCTAAAATATATTCTTAATGAAAATCATTCATATATATATATATATATCGATTAATTGATTGAACGTATTAAGAGTTGAAAAGATCAAATAAATCAAAGGCCGGTACCTTTCTGCGTGCCCAGCCCCATGATGATGATGATCTACGTGAACGTAGTTTCTTATCAATTCTTTCTCTAGAAGACAATCGATTCCGATTAGGTTTCTTTCGACTCTGATCCTGTGGTTTTGGTACACTTCGGAAGTCAATCACCTGAATTTTTCTTTTCTTATTCTCAATGTCTTTGTAGGATTGACTCATCTTTCTTGTCGTTGACTCAAGGTTTAACTCCATATCAACTTGATCCAACGTGCTCTTTGACTGAGCGGAGGACTTGGCCGGTACTATTTCTGAAATAATATTATTCTTCCCTTTTGGACCATTTTCCTTCAAAACTTCTATGCGCGTCCGCATTTGCTTGCCGGTCCTTGGTGGCAGCTTGGGTTTTTTCATTGAATTTCCATCGTCATCAATACCGTCAAAAACATTGAGGATATCGATCCCGGTCGGGGTCATGAAGATAGCCTCTTCATCGAGTGGTGGACACGGAAGTGCAGAGTCGTAGTATGTTTCCTCCATGCTGTAAATAACAGATATAGCAAGATCCAACACATCATCAATATATATATATATATATATATATATATATATATATATAATCCAGTACTAGTAATAGTGGGAGAAGTCCAAGTACTCAAATATATACAACTAATTTCTTCTAAGAATATTATTCAAAACTCACATTAATCCAAATTACAGATTTAGGATTTTAATAAATTAATCATTCTTCATCAGTGTACGGTGCGCATAGTTAGCTTGAGCGCGCACGAACAATATATATAAATATATATATATATATATATGTATTCAGGAAGCCATAGCCAATTAATTAGGACAAATTAAGGACATTTATCAAACTAATTATATGGAGAAAATCTATATATGTCATGATCATATTGATTAATTTGTTGAATTCTCAGACGTTTCAATGCATGTTCACTGATTCTCTTGTGCATGCAGCAAACCCTTAGATCATGCAGTATGTATAACAACGTACGATCGATGATGATATTCGCATAATCTTAAAAACATTATATATAGAAACAAAGATTTTTATTATCATGTAAAGTACGTACTCTAAATATATGCATCGAAGAAATATTATTCTTGAAGTTGAATTCTCAGTTTCAAAAACAAAGATCATGCAGAATAACAAATTAACAAGGTCGATCTTGACATTCAATCTTAAGATCAAGAAGGACTAAAGAAATCCAAAGAATCTTATTCTTTAAAATATAAAGAAAACTTACATTCTAGTACAATCTAAATTAGTCTTAAGTCTAAGGAAACGATCGAAGAGCTGTTTGGGTTTCTTGGAGGTCTGGAGGTTTGGTTTTTTCGACGAGTTGGTTTGCATGTAGTGAGATTAATAATGGTGACATATTTATAAGGTTTCTACAGTCCAACTTCCTGCGGCTTCCTCAATCATTAGGATTCTAAATTATTATAATAATCGTTAGGTTTTTTTTTTTTTTAATGTTAAAAGATTTACAAAACTTCATGTATTTCATGCAATTGCAAAACTTTATTTTTATTTTTTACGTTAAAAAAAATTATAAAAAAATTACAAATTTTAAAATGATTGTATTTCATGCAATATATATATATATATATATATATATATATATATATATATTCAAATCCTTGATTTGGACGGTTTTTTACATCTATTGATAAGGTGATATACATGAGTATTAATCATAATTAATTTCCTCCCGTCTGCTTTATCATTTTTCTTTTTTAAGAAATTATATTTCACTAAATTTAATTTTGAAATATTGTAGGTATATTACTTATAATTAATTCTTTGAAAAAAATGAAAAAGATCCTTCAATTCATAAGAAATTTAAAATACTTCGAAACTCATAATTAGGGATTTATTAATTTGCTTATTTTTAATTATATGTTGATCTATTATTCCAGTACTTCAACAATAATGCCACATGACATGTACTACGTACCATATGCTTGACATGGCATTCAATTCCACAATGCAAAACTTTATGAATTAAGTATTTCATAAATGAAAAAATCTATATATAAGCCTACACACCACATGTCATATATTTTAATTTTTTTTTCTTTTGTAAAATATCTAATCTATAAATAATGAGTAGAGAATTCAATTAATTTAAAAAGAAAAAAAATTACAAAAAAAAAAAAATTGTATAGTGTGTGGTGTGTGGGTTTATGTGTAGCGAAGCTTTTCAAAAATATAATTACTGCAAATCCAATATCATTTTCATCCTTTATATTAATTCATATAATAATTTCTGTTCAAAGTCCCAATTAACATCCTTATAATTTTTTTAACAAACGACTGGTACGTCTTTGCCTTTAATCAGGAATAGTGCTACTATGCAATCCAAATTTATTCACTTGTTGTGCCTTACAAATTGCATTTTTTTTTTCTTTTTAACATTTTTTAAACATATTTATCCTGTTGAAAATTATTGACCAATTAAAAAAGAGCCACCACATTCGCCATCAAAATATTCAAAACCTTCATTCCCTTTTCAATTATAAAGTTGTAAAAAAAAAGAACTAATTAGTAATGAGAGGCCTTCTTATCAAATTAAAAGTAGGATTAGACAAAAAATAAAAAATAAAATCGGTGTCGCCATTAAAATTTCTGATTACTTATTTCCATCGATCTCCAATCTAATGGAAGGATTGTGGCTTGGCATGTTGATCATGTTGATGATATGGCATCGATGATGTATTTTAATTAGTTTGGTTGAATTGCTTACATGGCATACAAAGGCCACATGCGATGTGACCATCTTCTCGTTGGTTTTTTAAACGAAAGATTTAATAAATTGTCTTATTCGAGTTTTTATTCTTGTTTTTAGATATTAATGACACCTAAGAGCACTAACAATGATTGTGGTTAAAACTTTTTTAAAAAAAATACCAATTACACAAATATAAAGAATTACTTTTCTTAAGTAAAAAAATATATAATTTTATTATATTCTCTCTACTTTTTCCTTCTTTTTTTTTAATTTTTAATCAAATATGATCAATTTTTTAAATATTTATATAATTTTTAATTTTTTTAAAAAAATTTAATCACATCCATTGCTAGTGTTCTAAAAATTACTACCACAAGGTTGGGTCTGTCTCGAAAGAATAGCATTATATTGTAGAGAAGATGGTGACCAAACTTTATAGACTTTCAAAACAAGCAGAAATTTTGTTTGATAAGCACAGTATGCGTCATGGGCCTCGTATATTCTTTTCTTTTTCAAGATTAGTTGGATTATTTTTATTTTATACTTAATCTTGTGGCTCACAACTCTTCTAGAATTAAAAAAAAAAAAAAAAACTCAAAATTTCATCTCGAACTTCTAAAAAGAAATAAGTGGAGCTGGGTGCATCCATAATACTACACCTCTTGGAAAAGAAAAGGGAGGACAGGCCATTAATCAAATGCACTCAACTGCCAAATTGTTCCACCATAACATTTATCCTGAAAAAGTTCTTTGAATCGAAATCTGACATAAAAAAAAAAAATAATAATAAAACATTGCAAACTGAAAGTTCCTCGTCCAAGAACACATGATCCATGGGAGCATCCAAAACTTTTCCAACCAAGTTTGTCCTAAGCCACAAGAGTGCTGGCTGTGGTAGATTCACTGCCAAAAGAACCAATGAATTAGTGTTGCAAAGAGAAGCACAAAACAGAAGCGCAACACCGAATTGGAAAACATATATGTTTTGATGACTAGGATCATTCCAAGAGAATCGAAAGACCATGTAATCTTTAACATGTACACAAATTCATTCTTGACACCATTAATTCAGCAACTTCCATATGCAGTAATTGAACACTTATACATTCCAAAAAGTGATTTGTGAATGCAGAAGCATTAATGCACAAATAATCAATTACACATCTGTAACCAGTAGCCTTTGAGCCAAATGGCATGCGTGAATTGCATTCCAATAAAAAATATAAGTTTTTCTTGGTGATAGGACAAGTACAACAGAACACAAAACCAAGAAAAACATGCTGGCCTTAATGCCATCAATAAGAAGTCCACATGATCAATCCTCTGGTTAAACCCCGGACCCATGTAACGCGTCCCCATCCACACAGATCAACTAAATCATCAGTTTTTCAACAATGGGACTTGACCCCAATAAACTGTTTGCATCTAAGGATTAGAACCTTAGATTTGGACAGAGCATAACAACAAGACTAAGGCCTTACGACTTGCGCCAACCCCTAGGGGAGATCTCTCCTTTACATCTCTACAACCTTTATGCATTTATATTTGATAACTTACTGCTTCTCTGATACAATGTTAATGTGAATATATAGCTGGACATTGATAATACTGCTACCCAGTCAACTCTTTACAATTCTACAGCCTCTATGCATTTCTATTTGAGAACCTGAAGATTCTCTAATACAATGGTAAAATAAGTTGAAATTAAAGATAAACGTTCATATCCACCTACAAACAGGGGAACAATATAGGACCTGTGATTATCTAAAAACTTGTGAAATAGCATGTACGGAAACTTACTATTTCCATACAGGTGGCAGCTTCTTTGTCTTCTTGTAGTAGCGAGCTAGGCGATGGATCCTGCTCTCAACCAAAATCAACCTAAACTTGGAATCTTTGTCCTTCCTATTCCTCTCCAAATGCTTGCGGATTGAGACTGCTTTCTTAATGAGGTGGTAAAGATCCTCCGGAATTTCAGGAGCAAGTCCTAAAATATGAGAAAATGTAATATAAATACGCTAAACATTTCCCTTCAGGATCTAGAAATAGAGCACACAGCAGGATCAATGACAAAAATACAAACCATGGGCCTTCAGTATGCGCAAAATCTTGCTTCCAGTAACAGTCTTCACCTGAGCAATCCCATGAGAATCCCGAAGAATAACACCAATTTGAGATGGTGTCAGACCCTTCTTGGCAAATTTGCAGATGTTGTCCTCGACCTAAAAGATCAGACCAAAACTAGGAGCTATAACATACATGTAAGAATTTGAGATTTGTTCCACTAAACATGGGAGACGTCACTTTCACTCACAAATTACTAACAAGGGGGCATTCTATGATCAAATGTTAAGAAATTATCAAGCATTTCAAAATGCATCCCCATGCCTTTTGAACTCCATTAAGCGTCTTTCTGACAATTCTCTCGTGTAGCATTAAAAAATTGTTTCATACAACAGGAAAAGAATTTTATTCGAATCACTAATAACATGTGAAATTACTCTGCCAGTTATTATTTTTAAAATTAGAGTTGCTACTGTTCCTCATAAAAGGAATGATGTAACCATGACGAACAAATGCTCACAAATATTCAGAACAAATGCAGCTAAAGCTCGACATCTAGTCATACATCACGTATTACGAACATGGTATGTACTTATTTAATCTCAATGCAATGATAGGCTCACTTTGATGAAGCTAATTTGAAATATAAGGTAATGAATTAAGCTAAACTCCTATTCAAAACATTTTGGAGAACAAGTACAGACCCTAGAGTTTAAATTCCTAACAAGAAAAATACTTCCATCAAAAGTTGCGAGTTGTTCAATGCTTACTCTTGTCGAAAAAACAAACTTCCGCTATTTTCACATCGATAGAAATTCAGTTCCCGGATAATATATTCAGAGAGCTCAAGCTAAATAAAGCCTGGTGGAACAATTTTCCCCGCTCATATTCTCAGCCACCAAGCACACCGTAATTAAGTCAAAAATAAATAAAAGGGATGGGGTTCTCACATCCTGATAAGAGATCTTCAGCCAGCTTGGTGGTGTCCTCTTGTAAGGGAGAGCAGAAGCCGAAATACCCTTACTGGGAAAAAAAATCAGAGAAAATTCAAACAAAAGAATCAAGCAAATCAATAGTTTACAAAGACGTTTCACAAGAAAGAACGAACCCTCGACTGTGCATGCGACCCATGGTGACGACGAATGAGTGTCTCTGGCGCTCTACCTGTGCCTCTCTCCCTGCGTTGTGCTCAGAAAAATCGAAGAGGGAAAAGTGGCTAGGGTTTTTATCGTCTAGAAAGGTGCAATGGAGTTCCCGGGTTATGTTGGGATCTTGTCCAGGCCTGATTTGTTGGGCTGCTTCCTGGCCCGTATGGGTCCAGTCTTGGTCAACACCAATCCACTCCTCGGCCCAAACACCCGACCATAGGCTTTTTTTTTTTTTTTTTTAAGTTGGAGTCACCTGACGCCTTAAACAAAAACAGCCCCTACCTCTTCCCGCCATCGTGGGCAACACTCTCTATACCATCAGGAACGGCTCCTTACGACAACCTCACTCCTGTAACGGCGACTCCCAATGACCATCCACCTTCCTCCAACAACCTTAAACTTGAAATGAGTTCGTACTCACGATAGCCGGCAGTAATGGAGGCTGGATTGAGGCCATTCATTTTCGTTTTATTTTTTTATTGTGTTTTTTATTATGTTTTATTCATTTTATTTTTTTATTGTGTTTTAAAATATATTTTTTTTTGTTATGTTTTTTTTTTTAAATTTTTTTATTGTGTTTTTTATAGGGGATATAAGGGGACTATTTTTTACACTGGGGCAGCCGTACCATAGGCTTTTTTTTTTATCCGCACCAACTGACCTTAGGCTTTTAAAATATCAAATTTGTAACTTTTTAAGTAATATTACGTATAATCGTAGATGTGTAAGTATCATATAATATTTTTAAAAAGAGTATAATCTACTATTATAAAAAATTAAAATTTCAACATAAATTTTATATTTACTCAATTTTTTAAAAATATTGTGCGATACTTTAAAATTACAAATATCAATTTTCTTTTTCCGATATTTTTAACTACTCTCCAAATATTTTGGTTGGTGTCTTTAAATCCCAATAATGCGAATACAACTCTCCTAAGAATCACATAAACAACTAACAAAAATTTGAGCAAGGTGGTCGGTTCAAAATCCGCACATCTTAGATGATGGGATGAATGATTGGTGAATTCAATCCATCAGCTATGACCCATCATCTATCTTCCAGAGTTTTTTCTTGTGATGGCAACTACACTGGATCCTACCTGCTAAAGAGATCACGTGAATTAATATTCAAGAGATTCTGTACTGACGGATTTGAAATGTGTCACACCTCCTTCACAACCCTACACCAAGGGGTCATGAGGTTCTCTCTGTTGATTCATGCACAAATAGTAAACACAGATATGGTGAAAGATGGGTCTTGTCTAACAATTATGAGAAGGGAGAATGAAAGGGGAGTGAGGAAATTAAAGTGAAAGATGGGGCCTTGTCTAAGAATTATTAAGCTTCAACCTAGGTAGTCGCAAACAAAAGTCGGTTAGAAATTTGTCTCACTCCTGTGGTTTATTTGCGGAAGAGAATAAAGAAAAACATCTTCAAGACAACAACTTCAAAGGAACAAAAAGAAAGACGTATGACGCCCAAAAGCCAAGAAGATAGAGATTCATTTTCCATGGCCATTGGCAAATGAGCAATCCATCCAGCAACAATGTGAGAAGATAAGTGAGTTCCTTCGGACAAAAGGTTAAATGATGAAAAATGGAAGTTGACCTGTCAGATTTGTTGTATTTATTAGGATACTGTGAGAATATTTCATGTAGACTATAATTTTGTATACAACATACGCCACCGTAGTGTCTATCCTATAGTGTTTATATTTATATATATATATATATATTTATAAATATGATCAAATATATTTTCTCTTACAATAAGACACGTAGACCTCATTGAATAGTTGACCATTAATATCGATTAAAAATATAAGACACGTAGAAGCAGAAGCTTAATGGTTAGAGTGTAAATTGCTGATTCTGATAGTTTAGGTCCTTAGGATGTAAATTTAGAAAAAGTGATAATTCATAGATACAAAAAATATAATCTTTTTTGATAAGAAAGATAAATCCGGTTTGGATCGAGGGATTAGATAAGTAGAGATGAGTTTAATTTATTTATTATTATTATTATTATTTTAGAATTTAAAAAAATTAAATTAAAATTTGAAAAATGTGTATTTAAATTTGAAAAAATTATTTGAAATTTATGTTTTGTATGAGAATTTAAAAAATTATAATAATGAATTGAGATGAATTCGTCTCGTCTACCAATCTAAACTGACCCAAAATATTAACTAAAAGATGGGCAATTCTAATGATAATTAAGATGCTGGAAATGTATTTTTCCCTCATGATCTGCTCTGAAATAAATGGCAGGGGCAAGCATACTTCAGTCGACTAGGAAAAAAAAATTGAGTTTTCTTTTCAACAAACATTTCCACGGTGACTGTTCTGATATCATGGGTCACTTGACCTTTTCCCCCATTGAAGTTGCTCATGGAAAGGACCATCATGAGCATCTTTTATGAGGATTGCATCATTCTGGCTTTGAAAATTAACAACTCTCTCTGCTCTTTTGATTTTACCCAAAATTTCTCACTGATTATGATTCAAGTTATTTGGCCAGTCATTATCATGCTTATTTGTAATTTAAGCTACCTTATAAATAGTTTTATTTTGCTCATGCTAGGCTACTATGATTTCAAGAATGGAAAATATTTATTTTATTATGGGTTTTGTGATTTATAATAACACTAGTTGATTTGTCGCTAATCAATTCTATAAGCTTTTTATTTAATACACTCAATTTAAAGCGTAATATACTCAAAAGTTGGGACAAAATTATTTGTCTATCGTTACCATTTCAAAAATCAATATTACTTGTCGCATCTTTAGGTCTCGATTAAATGAGATAAAATAAGTTGAGTTAAATTTATTTTTTAATATTATTATAATTTTAGAATCCGAAAAAATTAATTTAGAAATTAAAAAAGTTGTATTGAGATTTGAAAAAATTGTATTAAGATTTATATTTTATATAAAAATATAAAAAAAAATGTAATAATAAATTGAGACGAACTCATCTGATCTTCAAATATAAATAAGACTCTAAAATTTTGAACAGGAATTTTGACAACATCAAAAAAGAAAAATAATATATACAAATTCTAAAGGCATAAATCTCACACAATTTTTTTTTTAAACATTAAACCATATCATGAAAAAGTGTGAAACACTACTTTTTCTTTATTGGACTTATATTATTAAAAAAATCAATATCAAAGTTGGCCCTACATTACTCGCCCGGAAAAAATATGTTTTGGTCCCAAACATCAGTTACGGTTACACTTTACCTCACGTTCGTTTCACTGCAAATCCCATACGCGTACGTCCCCCAAGGTCACATGCATACTATTTCATGTAAAAACAAGGGAGAAAAGTTTAAAAAACAAAAAAGGGGCACGTCATACTTTTCCCTCCGATCTTCTTCCAGTGTCCTACCAAGTTCAAACCAAGTACATAGGTCTGTTCTATTCTGAGGTTGGAGTTCTCTCTCGACTTCCAAACCTTAAGAATACAGAACTCTCGGGACTTTCTCACAATAATTCAAGTCATCTTCACTCTTCCAAGCCTAAACAAAATTCTCGAGCTTTTTTAATTCTTTCCCCCATTTTTCTTCAAACATGATTCCTTCCTTCAGCCTCCTCTCCCCTCTCTTCTTCCTCTTCCTCTTTCCCTCTCCGACCATTCCCTCACTCACCGAGCTTCCCACTCTCATGGCCATCAAGGCCTCTTTGGACCCTCAAAACGAGTTATTGACTTCATGGATCCCAAATACTGACCCATGCAGTGGATCTTTCGAAGGCGTGGCCTGCGACGAGCAAGGCCACGTGGCCAATATCTCTTTGCAAGGGAAGGGCCTCTCTGGTACGGTACCTGCAGCCATGGCTGAGCTCAAAAGCTTGACTGGCTTGTACTTGCACTTCAATTCTCTTACTGGGAAAATACCAAAGACCATTGCTCGGTTGACCCAGCTCAGTGATTTGTATCTCAATGTCAATAATCTCGCCGGGGAGATTCCTGCCGAGATTGGCAAAATGTATAATCTTCAAGGTTAGTTTAATGTTCAATACTGGATAAAACATCTAATGGAAAGTAACGAAAAATGGAGAAGATTGCATCTTTCCATCGTTTAATCTTTTGTCTCCTCAGTTTCTTTCCTCAGCATATAATATTTGGGTCTTATTCCAATTTGGGTCTTGTTCAACATTGGAATCTAGAGGTTTAGTTATGTGGATTGAAAGCTTCATTATGTTTTAAATCGATAACTTAGCTCCTCTAGTTTGAACAGCAACTTCAAATTTCAGGGTTACCCAAAACTTAATAATTAACTATAACCGACAAAGTTTAATTTCCCCTGTTTGTAGTTTTGCAGCTGGGATGCAACCGGTTGACTGGGGGCATACCAACACAAGTGGGGAATATGTGGAGGCTCAGTGTTCTTGCTTTGCAATATAATCATTTGACCGGTGCAATTCCTGCAAGTTTGGGGAATTTGCCGATGTTAACGAGGTTGGATTTAAGCTTCAACAGGTTTTTTGCCTTTATTCCAGTAAGCCTAGTTAATGCTCCCATTCTAGAAGTTCTTGACGTACGAAATAACTCTCTCTCGGGCATCGTCCCTTCAGGTAGCACGATCTTACATGCTCTTGTGCTTTCAGGTATTTATGTGCAAAGAATTACATAAAACAATCTCACAAGCTGATTTGACTTTATCTCATCCGGTAGATTTACTTTAATTTTACAAAACACATCAAGCTACTTCAGTTTATGAGATTGCTTTTGTGTAATCACTTTGTGATTAGTATTTTCTCTTTCGGAAATCAAGGTGAAATTCTTCATTTTAATTTGATGGCCTTGTGGATGAAAACTCAGCTTTGAAGAGACTGCATGGTGGATTCCAGTACGAGAATAATCCAGAATTATGTGGTGTTGGGTTTTCTGACTTAAGTATTTGCAAAGATACAGATGGTTTAAACCCAAAAAGACCAGAACCAATTGAACCTGGCAATCCTTCTACCAAAACTCTCCCTGAGTCAGTGCCCTTAAAGTCTGAATGCAGCAAAAATCAGTGTCCACAACCATCAAAAACCCATCAAGTTGGTGTAGTTTTGGGGGTCACTGGAGTTATCATCATTGCTTTGGCTGTCGGTGGAATATTCACATTTTCCTGGTACAGTCAGCAAAAACAGAAAATTGAAAGTGCCATTAACACTTCAGATAACCGGCTTAGTACTGATCAGGTGAAGGAAATTTCTAGAAAGAGTGCGTCTCCTCTCATTAGTCTTGAGTATTCTAATGGATGGGACCCAATGGCTAAAGGTCGAAATGGGTTTTCTAAGGAAGTTCTTGAAAGCTTTATGTTCAATTTAGAGGATGTGGAACGTGCAACACAATGCTTCTCAAAGGTTAATTTGTTGGGGAAGAGCAATTTCTCTGCTATGTATAAGGGGATACTTGGAGATGGGTCTGTTATTGCAATAAAGTGCATTGCCAAGACAAGCTGTAAGTCTGATGAAGCTGAGTTCTTGAAGGGGTTGAAAATATTGACCTCATTGAAACATGAAAATCTTGTTGGGTTGAGAGGCTTCTGCTGTTCCAAAGGCAGGGGGGAGTGTTTTCTTATCTATGATTTCGTCCCAAACGGAAGTTTGTCAGAGTATCTTGATGTCAAGCGTGGCAGTGGGAAGGTTCTTGAATGGGCCGCCAGAGTATCTATTATTAATGGCATTGCCAAAGGTCATTCTATCATCTGTGTTCTTGCTTGATGAAGTTATTTATTGTGTGCGTCTCTGATTAGCCTGAGAAAATAGAGGGTCGGGGGTGCTTTTTAACTTTCACAATATTTGCAGTCTATTTCAAAAATAACATTTATCAAGGAAAAATGTTAGAAACAAAAACATGGTAGAGGAATATCATGGTCACAAATCAAACATCTTAGTGGTTACAAATTATTAAAAAAAGAACTACTACAGACACAAAAAGGTTACACAAAGTAAACTCACAAACTAATTTGATTTCATGAAATCAGATATACTTTATAATAAAAATAATCTTACAATCTGATATACCACATTAATCTGTGAGCTTATTTTTATGTGATCTATTTGTGGTTAAAGTATTTTCCTATTAAAAAACTTAGGCGGTTTTGCTTCTCAAAACAACTATAACCTCGAGAATTATTTGCTGTATTTCTTGTGAGGAGTGGATTCATAACCTCGTTCTACATTGTGAATACTCAAACTTGATGTTCCTTCTTGGCCAGGAATTGCATATTTGCATGGAAACAAAGGAAACAAACCTGCCATAGCTCACCAGAATATATCAGCTGAGAAAGTGCTCATTGATGGGTGGTATAATCCTTTGCTCTCAGACTCGGGCCTGCACAAACTCCTTGCAGATGACATTATCTTCTCCACCCTCAAAGCCAGTGCAGCCATGGGATACCTGGCACCAGAATACGCAACCACGGGCCGCTTCACTGAAAAGAGCAATGTGTTTGCTTTCGGTATTATTGTATTTCAAATCATTGCTGGAAAGCGTATAATCACTCAGTTGATTCGCCAGGGGGTAGAATCCTGCAGATTTGAAGATTTTGTAGACATGAACCTTGAGGGCAAGTTCTTGGAATCAGAAGCAGCGAAGCTTGGGAGAATAGCTCTACTTTGCACCCATGAGAATGCTAACCAACGGCCATCCATGGAAAGTGTGATCCAAGAACTAAATGGCCCTACTGGTTCTTGATCATCTCTTTTGCTTTGTCGTTGGGAGACGAAAAAAGGAGTGAGATGAGGCTGTTACTAATGTTTCTAATGTTTCCTTCTAACATCTCAGTTATTGCACAATTATTAGGTTGCGTTTGGATAGTGTTTGGATAGTGAGGCGGTCTTAGATATTAGATATCCTATTAATAGAAATAAAAAAGTAATAATAAAATATTAAATAGTAGTGAAGAGTAATAAATAATAGTAAAAAATAATAATAAAATAATAAATAGTAATAGAGTATTCTAAGAATACTTGTAAATACTTATGGCTTGGTTTGTATAAGAGTGGGCAAAGCATATGAAGTGATATTAGTGGGAGAATTTAGCCTTTAATTATTTGTATTAAACTCCAGCCATGTAAAAGCCAGATTTCCTCTATTGTCAATATTATTGTCGTTCTTTGTTTATTAGCCATATTTGAAGATTTTTATTGAACTTTTTGCCGTGGCATATTGAACAAGGAAAGACCAACCCCTTCCCCCAAAAAGTAAAAAGAAAAAAAAAATCCCTCCAATCAAACAGGGAATCGACATATAAGCTTTCATGTAGAATTGTGGATACTTACATTCAATGTGACGCTAAGAGTATAGACAGTTGACTCTAACAGATACTCTGGACATGGCAGTTTGTGCGAAGTGTTACAGGTGGGGGTGACATTTTACAAGGTTGCATTCAGCAATTAACTCGTCAGCCACAGACAGGTGATCCAACTCAACTTCTACAATGGGTTGACCCCGAACAGGGAATTCACAAACTATTTAACATGGAATATATCTCTGTAACTTGAGGATGGGATTTATCTTGCACAAAAAACTCATGGACGGTTCCATCGAGTTCAATCGAACTGCAACCGGGAACTTTCTTCAGATTTCTTTCTTTTAGCATCATCCTAACTCTACTCACATCCTTCCACATACCTCGGCCAGCATACATATTTGACAGAAGCACATAAGAACTTGGATTACAAGAATCCAACCTAATTAGATGGTTAGCTATGGGCTCTCCAATATCAAAATTTTCTTCATTTTTACAGGCACTGAGGAAAGTCCTCCAAATCACATCATTTGGCTCAATGGGCATTTCCTCTATTAATGTCCTGGCTTCTTCTATACGTCCAGCACGGCAAAAAATGTCCACCATGCATCCGTAGTGTTGCAGTTTTGGTTTCACTTTGTGAAATCTTCTCATAATCTCAAAACACATCAAACCTTCCTTCACTAAGCCAGCATGGCCACAAGCATTTAAAACTCCGATGAATGTGATATCATCAGGTTTTACAGAAAGCTTCTCCATCTCCATGAGCAAATCAAAAGCTAATTCACCCAAGCCATTTATGGCGAATCCCCCAATCATAGCATTCCAATGATCAATGCTTTTTTCTTCAACATCCTCGAAGACTGATATAGCACTCCTTATGCAGCCGCATTTAGAATACATATCAATGAGGGCAACGCCAACATTTCCATTCAAAGAGAAACCATTTGCCTCTAGATAGTGATGTATAGAAACCCCTATTTCAATGTGTCCTAATTGCGCAATTGCAGAAATAACAATCAACAATGTAGCATTATCAGGTAACATTGCACTCCTACTTTTCATATCATGAAAGATTTTTATAGCTTCCAAGCAATAACCATTTTGGACATAGCCAGTCATCATGGCATTACAGGCAACAACATCTCTTTCTGGCATCCCATCAAATAGACTTCTAGCTACATCAACATTTCCCACTTTTGCGTACCCATCGATCATATTTGCCCAGCTAATCACATCCCTTTTTGGCATCCGATTAAACAAACGATGAGCATCTTCCATCTTCCCATGTTTTACACACCCATCAATCATTGTGTTCCAAGAGACCAGGTCTCTTGCAGGCATTTTCTCAAACAAATCCCATGCAATATTAAACCCGTCTTTAGATTGCGCATACCCACTGGTAATTGAATTCCAAGAAATCAAGTTCTTCTCCTCCATCGGCATACAATCAAACAAATCGCGTGCGGACTGAATCATCCCACACTTCACATACCCGTTGATCATCGAATTATACGAAACAGAATCTGGCTTTGGCAATCTATCAAATAACTGCCTAGCATATCCAACAAAGCCGCATCGTAAATACCAGCCGATTACACAATTCTGCAAATACAAACTGAAGCCGATTCCCATCTTCTTCAACAGCCCATGTACCTGCATTCCTTCCTTCAACAAACTCAAACGGGAACACGCTTTCAACACCAAAGAGAAAGTAAACTTGTCCACACAAACCCCATTCTCAAGCATCAAAGAAAACAAAACCAAAGCTTGTCTTGGTTCAAACCCATGCGAATACGACTTAATAACCGCATTCCAAAGAAACGGGTCCTCGTGTTCTCGAAGAATTCGAAAAGCGTGACGCGTAAAGAAGACGTAGCGAGCGAATTCAACGACAGGCGCTTGAGGTGAAGAAATGAAATTGAGGATGATTTTGGTGGTGAGAGAAGTGTTTTCGATATATCCAGTTGTTATAAGCCTTGCATGGATTTGCTTTACATCGTTTACAGTTTTGCATTTCGGGAGGAGGATGAGAGTTGGGAGGACCGAGTGCCATGGCTGAGACGAGTTTAAGCAGAGAAGCATGAACATGAGGATGAGAGCTCTGAGATGTAAAGTCGAAAATCCAAAAAACTTGGGGGAGCGATTGGCAAGACGCCAAGAAGTTCTTCTTACGTGATTCAATGGTGACGTGGTACGGTAAAAATTGACAGGTTCAGTTAAAAATTGTGAAGAAATAGGTTTTTTTTTTTTTTTTTTCCGTAAGAAGCGGTCGGGCCCAGCATTTTGCAGTTCATTTTTTAATCTCTTATCATTTATATAAAAATATAATAAAAAAATATAATAAAATTAAAAAATTAAAAAATATATAATAAAAAATATAATAAAATAATAAAATAAAAATAAAATTTTAAGATAGATTCGACCTCAACTTAACTCCCACCGCCATCAATGATTGTAGACGACACTTAGGGAAGAGTATTGGCCGATCCAAACCAGCCAAACTGACCTGACCGGTCATTTTGGATCGGACCGAACCAAACCAAGACTGGTCCTGGTCAGTCCCGGTCCAAAATTCCTGGACCGGGTAGGTTCAGTCCCAGTCCCGATCCCGGTCTAGGTCTTTTCCACTCCGGATCGCACCTACTTTATATATATTTTAAATATATTATATATTATTTAATTAACTTATATATTAAGAATAATAATAATACATTAAAATTAATTTACTAAATATATCATATTAATAATTTAGTATATATTGTATTAATTTAATTTATTAACATATTATAAGACTTAATAGTTATAAACTTATAGTATAAATATAGTATATTGTATATGTATATATTTATAATAGTATAATATATTTTGGAATGGACCGGACCAGATTGAAATGGACCAGTCTGGTCCGATCCTAGGGGTTTTCGGTCTAGTCCAGGGTGGGAAAACCCTAAACCGAATAGGTCCGGTCCGGTCCGGTCCAGCAAACTCTCCCAGGACCAACCGAATCGGACCGAGCTCCCCCCTAACAACACCGTTCATCCCATCGGAACCATTACGGACCTATTTTCGAGTTTAAGGCTGCCAGGGCACACCGGAGGTCGCCGGGACTCACCATCGCAGAGGTGAGGTTGCCGGCTCTCTCCAGTCTTGATGGAATGGGCGGTTTTGGCCCACCGCCTTCAGAGACGACGGGGGTTGCAATGGTGGGAATTCGGTCAGACTAAACTCTAGGATTTCTCTTTTATTTTAATGAAAAGTATTAAGATAATCATCAGACCATTGGTATTGAATCTATTATTTGACTCATTAAATATAAATTTAATAATTTTATTTAAAATAATTTTATATTAAACTCATCAAAATCTATCAACTCAAACTTTAAATTACAATATTTGAGTATCGCATTTTATATTTGAAAGATTACTTTTTATCCATCAAAATATTTTTTTTTATTATTTTTTCATATGTTTGTTGAATGAATAAATTGTAAATGTATTTTTTGACTTTATAAATTATAATTATATTATTATTTTGATAAATCTAATGATGAATCCAATATAGAGTTATAGATATAGAGATATTAACTTTCTATTAAACTTATATTTTCTATTAAATTAAAAAAAAATTGATATAACCAATGTTAATACTCTTAGGAGAGATATATATTTTTTATTTTTTTATTTTTTTATTTTTTTTATTTTTTTTATTTTTATCTTACAATTAAATAGTTGATTTCAAATAATGTCGTAGATTTTTCTCTTTTAAAAAATGTTAAAAAAATCATGTAAAAGAAAACAAAAATAAAAATAAAACACTACAAATACACTAACGGGAGCTCCCAACGGGACCGCTAGCATCCCCTTTTTTACTGGAAAAAAATTATACTACATAAATTTTATTTTAACACATTTTACGCATACCATTGATATAATTGATCAAAAACAGTTATTAGAAAATAGAATTAAACAATATAGCAACCCATCTTCAAGTTTTAATACACAAAAGTCCGTCTTATCTTAACACATCACTCATACCAAATCTATAACAAGTTCAAAAAATTCATATCACTAATAATTCTTAGCATAATTGATGTAAAAAAACTTTCAAGACGTGCAGTGCAAGTTGCAAAATATGTATGTCGTCAAAATAAAGTTTCTATGACTAGAAGTGCAAACGTTGTTCACACATTAAAAAAGAAACAAATCTTCTTTTTTTTTTTTTATCTGCCTGCCTGCTTTGGGATGTATGGTGTATACGGCATATTTATAAATTATTACACATGCCATTAGGCTAAAATTCCATATCGAAGAATGATCCAGGTTTACTTCTATTATGAGATGAAGATATATCGTGGGTGAATGTATAAAAAGCACACACTTGCTTCATCATCTCTGTCATCTGCTAAAGACCCTGAAGATTAATTATACATTTCTGATCAGCAATACAACAAAGCCAGAGCTATATGCCTACTCTCTCTCTCTCTCTCTCAACTCCCTACTGTTATCACTATAAGAAGATGCCCGACTTAATGAATGAATGTGTTAGGAGCCCAATTACTTGTAAGCTTTTCAGTCAATCATGATGTTAGGAAACAGGGATTAATTGTGATTCTTACAACTCCTGCAAATCAAAGTCAGGCTTTGATGGATATTCAAGCCCCTGCAGTACTGGCATCCGTCGTATATCTTCATCTGAATAAGCAGGGATAAACCAGTATTGCTTGTCCATCCCAAATACCTGATACACACACACCAAACTGAATCTTCAGAGAAAAGCCATAGGATTCCTTTTAAATCGATGAAGGGTGAGCAAATCAACATGCATTCACCGTGCCTTAAGGGATTTGGATACTTTCAAACTTCAACATTATTTGCTAAGCAACATTATAGTTATAAACATGTGACTTATGACTATTATTACAACCACCAACCATTAAATTTCTAAAGAACCTTATACTGATAACTTGTAATCATAGCTCCATATCCCAAACAAAAATATATTATCATGTATTGCTAAGAGTGAATCATGAAAAAGAGCACGTCATGAGGATACAGAAATTCTAAACAAATATAGACACTAAAGTTTAGCTTTTTCTCACTTGGCAAACCAAATTTGAGAAGATTTTATTTACATCTAGTTAGACACTAAACGAGGATGTTATTAAATAATATGTCAATATTTTGTAAATTGTACTGACCTGTTCAAAATTTTTCTTCCAGCCAAGGTCATAGCGCCATCTGGAAGAGGTTTTCTTCTCCAATGCCTGTTCACGAGACCATAAATCCATCAGCAACAAAATATCTGCTGCACTCTACTTTTGGGAAAGATGCAGAGTTCTAACAAGGCATGGCTACATAAGACTGTAAACGAAATGAGTCAATATCGGTCTATGCATTTAGCAGATGTTATCTTTCTCGGAGGGATTTGTCAACCCATTTCAGACTTCTCAAAGGATTCAATGCATCATCTGCGCAGCTATAATTTTTGATGAAATATTGAAAAAAAGAAAGAAGGAATAATCCCAAAAATGCTAGCAATACATACAAGGGTTTCTCCACAAGCCCATAAAATCCATTATCAGATGTATAATTTTGGTTCGTCTAGTCTTGGCACCTTTGGAAAGTAGCGTGAGACAACAAACAAGAGAGGTGGGCAGTTCATACATTTTAAAGACGACAGCAGCATCTGAAAATTCTGCATCACTTGTGGTACCAACCACTAAGAACTGGATCCATTACCAGTATGATCCAAGGAACATCTCTCCATTAATTATAGGTGCGATCCCATCAGGATGCATACCAGTAGTCAAAGGGCGGGTTTGGGATGAGTGTAGATTCAGATGTCTTGCGTTCGATTCTGCTTTACAAGTTCTGCTATATTACTCAACACACGGTTCTGATAGGTGGAGCCGTACATCCAGGGTTTACTCTCTTGGGGTGGGTTCAAAGGACCCTACCTTGCAAGATTCCACATCATCAAAAAACTAATATAGGGTTTTTGCCAAATACCCAAAGGACCAGTATCAAATTTCTAATTCTGCTATCCGATTCTCAATCCATTTTCTTTTAGCATCTCTTGCAAGTAGCTTAGAGCATAGCCTCAATTTAAGGAAAATAAATAAATCAATTCTCAAATGTAAGCAAAATAAAATACCTCAATTGATGTGGTGTTGGCGGCCACCAATCGTATGTGCATTAGTAGAAACATCAGAACAATCAATGCAAAAGTAAGATTCAGGACTGTAAATAAAGCAAAGACAATTAAGAGAATGTTGATATAATTAACTAAACAAGTTAGAAACAATATGGGCTACTCAGGTCTCACCAAAGGCAAGAAAAGTGGTTGCAAGGGTGTTAGGAGTTCCAGATATTTCTCCATCACTGAATGAAGCTCTTGAATATGGAAGTAATGACAATGTTACAAGACTTGTCTCAAGAAATGTGTAGAACTGCATTGAGATTTAACAAATAAAAAATCCCAAACTCATTATTTTCAATTAAGGTGTCAAAAGAAAACATAAGTGGTGAATCCTGCAAACTTTGTTATTATCTAATGAGCATATAATCACAAAGATCAAATTAATCAAAAAAGTGGAAAACAAATCGAGTGTTACTTTCTATCATAATAGCCACTAATGTGTGCCATGGCAGAAGTAAAAATACTCACAAACATATGCCTACAAACGCGAGCAACATTCCAAAGTTGTCAATTGAACTGCCCCCCCTCAACCATACTTGCCTACTTGGCTCTGCCCCTGTTCAAGAGGCCCTTGAATAAAATAAAAAAGGTAGTGAAAGTCTATTTTAAACCTAGAACCATAGAGAACATGGTGAGGCTTTTCTGGACATGTGACTCATGTGAGAGTGAGTCATCAATGGTATAATGTCAAGAAAACACCGATGTCGCGGACAGAAATAGCAGGAAAGGCTAAAGGCATGGATTATAAATAGCCAGAAACAGAAGAATATATGCGCAGGCTAGGATTAAGGTACTGTGGAAAGCATCAGCTTCAAGTAATATATAAATGACTTATCACAACAAAAATATATTGAGAAGAAGAAAAACAAACAGCTCAGTTACGCGTATTAAGAAGACCCAGAATGGCGTATTAATAAATGCAAAAAACAGCCAAATTTAGAACGAATAAACATACCAAGAAAAGAAGGAAATACTTGTAATTTAATGCCCCAACACAATTAACAACCCACACACAGTGATGGTCCAACTTCAACACACATCGCCCACCTGAAACGTACAAAACAATGCAACTTGTCCTTTCTGCAAACATTTAAATCATGTGCATATATGTAGAAATTTAAAGAATGGGCACTGGGGACTCACAAATAGGGCAATGATGGCATCGAGATGGCTTCAACTTGTTGCACTTCCGACAGAATCGGATTCTTTTATGCACAGGGTCTGCAGGTAAGTTGTTCAATTCTGATCCATTCAGCGGGTCGGCTTCGCCTCTCTCCTCATCGATAACAGGTTTCCAATTTGGAGGTATACTTCCCGGGTCGGTCAAAACAACGGAAAAGTAACTCCAAAGTAGCATCACCAACTGAATAAATAATCATTACAAAGTTCCCATTTTATAGCATCAGTTTCTTCCATGCACCGAGTCTGATGCCAATTTTTTTACAATATTCTGAACTATAACCATACATTCATGGAACCTAGAGAAAAAGAAAATCAAAGGGCAAAAACAAATCAAGGGGAAAAAAATCCATAGGAATGGTAAATGTGCAAGACGCTGAATTGGTCAACGTCGTTCCCAAAATTATTCAAATCCAAATGCACTTGTTTTCTAAAAACCCAGAAACTCAAAAACCCCGCTTTTCAAACCCACGACATTATATATATAAAAAAAAAAAGGAATTTGAAAAAATGCGAAGTTTCAAAGCTTACCAAGAAGTGGAACAATATCAAAACGGCAAGAGCAATGAGAGTGTCAAGGCCACCATCGTATAAAGCCGGGCCATAATTAGTCAAAACGACAACGTGGTAGGTCACGCCCAAGACCCCAAGAACCAAAAAGATCATGATCGAGCCCAGGCCTCGCAGTGCTGTACAGAACCGGAACACGTTCCATGCCATTGCAGCACCAGAGATATGCATACTTGAAAAAACAACTAAAATAACCCAAGTGCTTCACACTTTCCGTGTCTTACTTTCTGTAATTTGTCGAAGCAAGACCGCAGCTTTATGCTTCAAGGACGAGCTGGACATCTGGGATTTGCGTGATCAACAAACAAGAAAAAAAAAGGTCCGTAATTCTGTGAAGATTTTTGTTCTTTTTAGGGATGAGTGTGCTTTTTCTTTCTCTTAAGGTGATTTGGGAGATGGTTTAAGTTGATCCGAGGGTTAGTTAGGGCGAAAGAATCTGAAACTTCAGGTGGGGAGGGCCACATAAGAATTTTAAGAACTTAAGATGGAGTAACTCGAAAGCGTTTCAACTCTGATATGATCAGTTTAGAAGACGCTCACGGCTAGTCGCCGTCTAGACTCGAGACCCTTGACGTACATTAGAACATTAGAATTGATTTATTTATATACAAATGTAAAATCGTATCTTTGAAAAATTATTTTTATCATTTAAAATAATAATAAATGTTTTATTATTAATTTATTAATTTATTTTTTTGAAATTAATTTTTTATATATATTTTATAATTGGCATTCACTACATAAAATTTGCCCTTAATTTAAATTATGTTGGCAAAATAATTTAATTGGAGTAGAGAAGAGAGTGGGAGGAGAGAAAAAATTGATAACATAGCACCTATAAAGATTATTTAATATTGTTCAAAGTTTTAAAAAAGTTTACATATGAATAATTCAATGCATTCAATTTAATTATCTAGTTATGCAAATATGTATTTGTAATTATATATCAATAAATCAATGCCAAAACTCTTATTAGCCAATAAAATATGTAAAATGAAAGTGTTTTCGAAGTTATGCTTAAATTATTATTTAGAGATTTTAATTTTTATATTTTTGAATAATTAAATAAATGAGTAATTTCATATACCACACTATCTTCTCACTTTTATCTCATTAAGTAAGATGTGATACATTTATCATTATTAGATGTTAAAGATGCATTCAATAAATGCCCATTCAATAGTCAATAATGCTAAATGCGATATATCTTACTTAATAGGAAAAAAGTAGAGTGTAGAGAATTTTTCTTAAATAAATGAATATTAATGAAGAATAAACATTTCTAGCAGTTGTCTCCTATAATCCTATTTTAGCAGAAGCTAATAAATAATAACCACGTAAGGAAGGCACTTCAAATATTATGAGTCATGCTGCAGGAGAATGTCTCTGTCTCTCTCTCTCTCTGTCTCTCTCTCTCTCTCTCTCTCTCTCTCTCTCTCTCTCTCTCTGTCTGTCTCTCTCTCTCTCTCTCTCTCTCTCTCTCTCTCTCTCTCTCTCTCTCTCTCTCTCTCTCTCTCTCTCTCTCTCTCTCTCTCTCTCTCTCTCTCTCTCTCTCTCTCTCTCTCTCTCTCTCTCTCTCTCTCTCAACCTTGATTGTTTTCTTCCTCAAACAAATGCACCACTTTAACTACCAAAATTGAACCCACAATTTGTGTGTGTGTGTGTGTGTTTGAAAAGTATTCACTCTTTTCCTTGTACCTAATCTTGAAATTTTGCTCCCTCAAACCCCAACAAGCATAAAAGAACCACCATTGAGAGAAAACAAAATTACAAAAATGGGAAGTAGCTGGCTTTTCATAGATGCAAATGAAGTCAGTTTTTCTATTCTCTTGAGTCGTTTGATAAGAGAGGGAGAGGAATAGATAGAGAGGGAGAATTGCAAGCGCAAAATCGTTAGAGTGCGATTCATAATATGACTTTCTTTCAGAACGATGGTCATATAATATATATAATAGATGGAGTGTAATAGCCCAAATTTTTCTAAGGTAAATTATTTTATAGAAGTTATTTTTAGGAGATTTATTTAATGTATTTATTAGGAAATTAGAATGGGAGATTTAGTTGAGGAAATGTGAGATTTTACTTAGTATTGAGAATTATGCACTTTCGGATCAATCTGTCGAGTTTTAGGAAAATGATCATAAGTCATCCATATGATGTCTAAATGAGGTGATTCCAATTGGTATAGAACCCTAAGAGATGGATCTAAAACTTTTATGTTGGAAGTTTCCTGAGAGTCGGAAGGAATCAATAACTTAATTGGGAACCAAGTAGGCAGCTTTGGAATAGGCTTAAATGGGACCCGAGTTGGGTAATTGAACTAGATTGGGGCATGTAACCAAATAGGCAACTGGTTTTAGGATTCTCTGGGATTAGGACATGTGTAGGGATAGTTAGGAATGAATGGAAAGTTGATTTGGAAGTCAATTGAATGGTTAGTGTGATGGGAACTCAAGGGAGCCAAAATCTGGTTGATTGGTGACTAATTGGATCAAACTTGACTCTACCTTAACTAAACCATGAAGTGACCTTCTAGGACTTGTTGAGGGAAGACCTAAGGGAGTTGGGAAGGAACCAAATGGAGGAGAAAACCTGATGAGGGGCGTGTGACACAAGGGGGAGAGCTGGAGATGAGAGATGCATGCATGGTTAGGTGAAGTGCCACCTCACCTCTTATCCCTTTAGCTTGCTTCTCAGCCATGGATCAAAATGGGCAGCCAAACCACCTCAATTGTGAGCCCTTGGATGACTAATCCAGCTGCAAAGCCTAGGATTTGGGAGGCTTAATCCTCATCATTAGATTTTGCCTAGATGGACACCTCATCACATGCAAATCTGCCAACTAGGGTACCTTGGGTGCAATTCCTTTTCTCTCCCTCATGTTGGTCGACCACCACCATATATATAGGACCTTGAGAGCTTCCTAAGCTCCTTTAGAAGGAGAGAGCACTTACCTTGTGAAGCCAAATCAGAAAACCCTCCCCAAACCCTCAAAGTGATCACTTGTGAGTGAAGTGAGTGTGTGTGGGAGCAAACTTGGAGGAAGTTGAGTGGATCAATTCCCTAAAGCTTGGAAGAACTTGTAAGTCCATATTCTAGCTTAACTTAAGCATGGAATTGGTTTATTGGCATGATTGAGTTAGGTTTCCTAGTAGTGAACACATGAGAAACATGTTTAAGTGTAAAATGAATTCATGAGTAGGGTTGATTGTATTTGTCTTGTTTTATGTTCAATAAAATTGTGGAAACTTAGATTTAGGTTTTTAAGAAGATAAATAGAGTGTATGGAAAAGATTGGTGTGTTTTGAGTGGAAAAACCCCTAGACCCGTAAGTTCGCTCGACCCTCGCTCGACATGTGAGTCGAGCGAAGGCAAAATCTGAACCCTCGCTAGAGTTTCGCTCGACACTCGCTCGAGCGAGTCCCAACCCGAGACTTCGCTCGATTCTCGCTCGACACCCGCTCGAGCGAGATACCCTGTTTTGCCTAGACTTAGGGTTTCCTTGGAATAGAAGTGGTGTTTCAAATGGGAAGGGTTATGAGTGAGATGACTCATGTGTACAAGAGAAGAAAATAAAGAAAGAAAATAATATATAAAAGATGAGTTAGTCACGTCATGACGGGGACGGCGATACGTAACGCCCGTATGACTGACGTGCCGGCAGGGACGGCGATACGTAACGCCTGTCGAGATTAAGTTAGTCACGTCATGACGGGGACGGCGATACGTAACGCCCGTATGACTGACGTGCCGGCAGGGACGGCGATACGTAACGCCTGTCGTGATATGAAATTGTGATCTCCACGGGGACGGCGAGACGTAACGCCCGTGTGATTGATCCTTGCGGGGACGGCGAGACGTAACGCCCGCAGTACTATGTGTATATATTTCGTGTCATAACGGGGACGGCGAGACGTAACGCCCGGATGATTGACACCAGACTCATCATAACGGGGACGGCGATACGTAACGCCCGGATGATTGATGAGTGTATGTGATGGGGACGGCGATACGTAACGTCCATCAGTGATATGAAAGAATAAGAATTTTAAAGAGAGAAATAATGTAATTTAATATAAGACAATGGGTGAGTTGAGAAAGTGTCAGTTAGACAATAGTCTTGTGAGGAGTATGTTAGGGTAATTTCCCTTGTCAGTTGTGGTAATAACTTTGTGGGTGTTTTCCCTGTTTCCTTTAAGCTGTTTATGTACTTACTGAGATTTCATTCGAAATCTCACTCTTTTGTGGCTCCATATATTTGTGCATATTATTTCATACAGGTTTCGATGACCAGCAGGGGGACAGCCCCGACGATGCAGGAGACTTCGGGGAGTCCTGAGGGACTTTCCGATTACAGTCCCTTTTTGGACATTTCTTTTGTTTCCTTCGGACCTCCTATCAGACCCACCGGAGCTGGGAGTCTTGACGCATCCACTTTTGTCGAGGAGAGGAGACGTACTGGATGCTGCTTAACCTTAGGAGTAGACGGCTCGTTGTCCATGTGTGGAGTTTATGTGACTCCACAGGGACAACAGCTCCAGCGAGACTTTAGTATTAGCTTAGATAGGTTTCGCTATGGGAGAGAATATCCCGAGGTTAAGAGGGAGAAAGAGTGAGGTGATAGAAAGGTTCTTTTGGGATGAATGTAATATATTTTGCTACAGTTGAGTTGTGTATATGTATAAAGTACAATGTTTAAGTTTAATGAATGTTGTATATATAATTTCCGTGTGATCTTTAGAAAGTTTTATTTTGAAAAACCTAATCCGCTGCGAATTTAGTAATTTATGCTTTTATCCTTATTAAGTACGAGAGTGAGTAGCCAAGTGTTGCTCATCCAGACACCTTAATTTACGTTAAATCCCAGACGTAAGTTGGGGGCGTCACATGGAGAGTGCGAGAGAGTGAGATGGGGTTCTAGCAAATTCTAATTTTGTAAAACTTGGATCCGAACCGAATACCACTGACTCAACCAACCACGGCCACCATCAAGCAAACCCAATTCCAACTTCAAACACGTGTCGAAGCTCGTCACCTGGGGCGACGATTGACGAATAGGGCAAAAATACTATGCTCTATGATGCAGCTACTCTGGGACCATTTTTTATTGCTATGCTTTCATGTTGTAATTGACCCTGTTGGGGAATCGGGGCCGACAGACAAACAGCAAATACGGAGCCACGCAGCGGATTCAACCAGGAGAAATAAAACTAAAGACGGAGAACAAAAATGGACACCAGATATGAAGTGGTTCAGCTCAAACTGAACCTACATCCACTGTTGGATCAGTCTAAATCACTATAATAAACAAAGATGGAGTACACTCTTGGAGGTTACAAAGCTCTCTCTCTCACAAGGCTCTCAAACCCTTTACAAGTAGGCTCTTACTGATCTACAAAATCAAACAAGGAGAAAATGGGAGACGGACGTCTGTATTCGTAATCTCACTCGAGCGAGAAGGGCTCGCTCGAGCGAAATCGCCTTTACTCCACAGCTCTCTGCTTCCGCTCTCTCCTGCACAAATGGCCTAGATCCTTATATAGGCTGTATCTCGCTCGAGCGAGACACTATTCTAGACGGCGATAACCCTAGTTCCTGGAAGCGATGCAACCCTAGGATTGATTCTTGCTCGAGCGGGAGGTCAAGCGAGAGTCGAGCGAAGTCTCTGCCTGGATCCAAAACTCTCCGTTTGATGTCTCGCTTGAGCGACTGTCGAGCGAGGGTCGAGCGAAGTTACGGGTTGAAAACTCCAAGTGCAATCTGATGTGCTTCATTCAAGCCACATCTCAACAAATCTCCACCTTAGCTTGAATAAGCCGGACAAAAGACCCACAAATCCTTCGATCATAGAAGGAATACCCAACACGAAATACGAAGTCTATCTTTGAAGAACTCACTTTCCACACAAAAGTCTTCAACACCATAGACGACACCTGAAGATTCACTATCTTCACACAAACGGCAATGCACCACAATACAGACTGCTTACTTGAACAAACGGCTTTTAAATACAAATGAAGACAACCAAATATTCTTCAACCAAAGTAAGAACCAACAAAAGCCTGCATGAGCATACACAAAAGGTGACCAACTGCCCCCTTTATCTACCAGCTGTAGACCTGCTCTCACTGTGCACCAATGCCAATCAACTATGAAGCTCTCTGCAACTCTACCTTCTTGCTATAACTCTCTCTCCTTTCTGTGGAAACAAAAGAAAAGAAAGTTCACCAAATAGCAAGATGCGTTGTCCGCTTCACTGACGATCTGTAGACAAGCCTGACAAACTAAAAGCATACTGTAGACTCTGTCACTCAAAGCCCACCTCATTCCATTCAGTTACTCCTTGGAGTGAAACAAAACTGTATGATCTGAGTAACGCTCTACCTTCTTGTCTGTAGATCACTGTCTTCTCAAAAGTATTTGAACACCAAACACGTCACAAAGAAACAGATAGACAAAACCAAACTTCCAATGATCATAAAACAAAAATGAGTTTAATACAAAACAAGACTTTACACAAGATGTATCCTGATCAGAAATACTGCAGGAACCTTGATTCTACACTGCTTCCTAAGAATACAATGCAAACAAAAAACCAAGATTACTGTCTTTTGATCACACCAAGGAAAAGCTGCTGACTCATAAATGACCATCCTGTCTGGCGGATTCGCACGTGACACATACGAATGAATATTTGAATCTGGAGCATGTGAGGATACTCCACCTGTCACCACACTGCCTTCAAGGAATAAGAGACTAACTGTCACCTTCTTCACTGTCATCACTACTAGAGGAACTTTCCTCTTCCTCTACATTTTTCAATTGAGGACACTCACTTCTGTAATGACCCAACTTATGGCAGTGGTAACACTTCACTTTTCTCTTGTTAGATCTAGAGCTACTGGAACTGGAACTACCTCTATTCTTCCCTGAACATCCTTCTCCGGATCTATCACCAGAGGAACATTTCACAAACAAACCCTCGGCTTGATTGTTCATGCCTAAACCCCTAAATTTTGTTCTCAATTCCTTAGAATTCAAAGCAGACTTGACATCTACTAAGGAGATTGTATCTCTAACATACAACATTGAGTTTACAAAATTATCAAACGAAATAGGCAATGAACACAAAACAATTAAGGCTTGATCTTCCTCATCAATCTTAATGTCTATGTTCCTTAGATCCATAATAATCTTATTAAATTCATCTAGATGTGCAGAAATAGAAGTACCTTCCTCCATTTTGAGAGTGTATAACCGTTGTTTCAAAAACAACCGGTTAATGAGAGATTTCTTCAAGTACAAGCTCTCCAGCTTGTTCCACAGACTAACTGCGGTCTCCTCCTCTGCAACTTCCCTCAAAACTTCATCTGATAGTGATAGTAGAATAGTACTGTGAGCCAATTCTTCCTCATTCCTTGACGATGCAGGAGACTCACCAGTCACTCCTTCTACAACCTTGAACAGACCCTGCTGACGCAACAAAGCCTTCATCCTCAAGCGCCATAAACTGAAACTGTTCTGACCGTCAAATTTCTCTACTCTAAAATTTATTGAGGCCATCCCTTAATGCTCTGATACTAGTTTGTTGGGGAATCGGGGCCGACAGACAAACAGCAAATATGGAGCCACGCAGCGGATTCAACCAGGAGAAATAAAACTAAAGACGGAGAACAGAAATGGACACCAGATATAAAGTGGTTCAGCTCAAACTGAGCCTACATCCACTGTTGGGTCAGTCTAAATCACTATAATAAACAAAGATGGAGTACACTTCTTGGAGGTTACAAAGCTCTCTCTCTCACAAGGCTCTCAAACCCTTTACAAGTAGGCTCTCACTGATCTACAAAATCAAACAAGGAGAAAATGGGAGACGGACGCCTGTGTTCGTAATCTCGCTCGAGCGAGCCTTTCTCGCTCAAGCGAAATCACCTTCACTCCACAGCTCTCTGCTTCCGCTCTCTCCTGCACAAATGGCCCAGATCCTTATATAGGCTGTATCTCGCTCGAGCGAGACATTCTCGCTCGAGCAGAACACTATTCCAGACGGTACTAACCATAGTTCCTGGAAGCGATGCAACCTTAGGTCGAGCGAGAGTCAAGCGAAGTCTCTGCCTGGACCCAAAACTCTCCGTTTGATGTCTCACTCGAGCGACTGTCGAGCGAGGGTCGAGCGAAGTTACGAGTTGAAAACTCCAAGTGCAATCTGATGTGCTTCATTCAAGCCACATCTCAACAGACCCGAATCTGGTTATATAACCGTTGGGCATGAACCCATCAAAGAGAAGGGAGTAACGGTATATAAGGGACACTTGGCAATGTACGTCGACCAAAACAACAACGACTTTTGCAAGATTCTAGTGTCAATGATTTACTTTAAACATTCTTTGTTTGGTGAACTTCTTAAAAGATGGGAAAGGGAGTAAGGGTGGGTTCGAGAAAGGTTAAGAGAGAGAGAGGGTGGAAAGGGGGCTCGATCAAAAGCATTTTCTTGTAGCATGGTGCGTCAAGTTTAAGTGTTTATCCTCCATGATTGTCATCTATTGGCTTCCAATATAATAAGATCATACGAGACTCTTGCCAAAATATTTTCTCTTAATAAAGTTGTATATATTTCTTTAATGGTTAAAAGTGTTAAGAATATTTAGTAAAAATAAATAAAATGTACCAGAAACACGTTCAACAACAACGATGTATAGTAGGTGGCCCCCGGCATTATCCGTAAAATTAAAAATTTTATTCAAAATTTATTATGAGTAGAAATAAATATAAATGGCTTTATCATATCATATTTTTAAGGGATTATTGGAACAATAATAGTTTTAAATATATTGCAAGATTCTTTTATCTAATATACCTATATTTTTTATTATATTATTAAAAAATTCAAATATCTAAAAAATATTTAAAAATAATTTTTATCTTATCTCATTTTATCTTATTTTCTTTTCAAATATCATTTTAACGCAAACACTTTTAAAATAATCATAGAACTTTATCAAACTTTTAAATAAAAAATATTTATTTTTTAACTCTGAAAAAATATATTATAATAACATTTTAATTTTATAATATTTTAATTTAATATTTTTTATTTATTAAATTTTAATAAATACGTAATTTGAACTATTTTATTATTATTTATAAAAGTGTGTTGCTACAGAATGGCTAAGTTAATTACTCCCACAACGCACCATCGAGTTGACGTGTTTTTTTTTTCTTTTGACATTGCATTCATGTTCCAATCTTTTTAATTGAATTATTTCATTCAAGGCATTGAAATGAAATATTTCAATATTAATGTTAATATTGTTTGATATATCATTTTAAAATAATTTATACATAAATAAATTATATTATAAAATAACAATAAAATAAATTATAAACTCAATAATATTTCTCAATATGATGGATTCAAAGTCTATAAAAGAGTAATAATAACAAGAGTGTCCATCTTCACTAATTTCATTGTTAGAGCATTCATAATAAACTAGTTATTGTTTGGTTAAATAATAGACTCAATAAATCAATAATTATTCTATTAAATATTAATTTTTATATTTTCATTTATTTTAATTCTAATTATAATTTGAATATTTATTCGTTATTAGAAAATACATATTAGTTTTCTAACGTTCATATTATTCTTAATGATTGATGGTTGTAAAAATAAAACCATTGATTTTTTTTGAAAAAATAAAGTAAAATTATTAATCTTCACGAATATTTACGAAGAGAGGATTCGAAAACTTTATGAATATGAAAACTGGAAATATTCCTTTTTTTTTTATGTGTGGGAGAGTAAATTAATAGGAAAGTGAATATTTTAATCCCAAGAAATTATTTAACTAGCCCAAGGGACTAGTTACATTTGTTGAGCCAAACCATTAAAAGTTATTTTAACTATTCATTTGTTGATACTATTGCAACCTCATATTCATGCTTACTAATTATTATTTTGTCAAACATTAATTTTATTGAGTCTATTGTAAGTGCTTTTACCTTCCATTTTTTATTTTTTAAGGACAAAATTTAGTCATATACTATTTTCCTTTATCATTGCAGTCCTCGCTTAAAAAAGACAAAAAAAAAAAGTCAAAACTACTCATAAATTGATTTTTAAGAATGATATTATTTTCTACGTGCATATTTGGAGTTGTGATGAAAAATATTATTTTTAACTTAAGTTATATAGCTTAAAACTTAAAATAATAAGCTCTATTATTAAAAAACGATTTACTATTTGAAATCCATATGTCTAAAGCGTTTTTAGAATTAGTTATGTAGTTTTTTAAAAATATATAGTTATCTGCAGAGCTTTTTGATAAAAGTTTCAATTTGATGTTTTTTAAAAAAATTGATTTTTATCTTTTTTTAACTGACTAAGACATTTTTTATAAAATTATTAAATATATTATTTTAAAAAAAATACTTTTAACTATTTAAAAGAACTTTTAAAACCTTGAAATGCAATTTCAAATGGGCTCTAAATCCCATATTAAGGGCTAGGGTAAGGCACCCAGGGCGCTCTTTGGACTTTTTTTCGCGAGGTGTCATTTCTCATTTATTTTATAGTTTTTTGCATTGAGTGGTGCTGCGGACCGAATCGGTGCAAATACCACTTTTGTACCAATCTAATAATGTAGTGACATATTGGGATTTTAGGTTGTGAAATTGGGTTGCTGATTGCACCGAATTAGCTCCTGCATCCCCCAAGGTGCCCTAATCCAATAATATAGTGACATATTGGGATTTTAGGTGGAGAAACTGGGGTGCTGATTGCACCGAATTAGCTCCCGCATCCCATCCCCCCCTCCCGACGTGAATACTGTTCACTTTGCTTTACAAATGAAGTCTAAGTTCCCACCCCCTAGCAAACTCGGACCCATAACAACCGGTAGAAGACTTGTTGGCGACGAACACCCAGGGTGACCCGACGTGCTTGCGACAAAGACCCGAAATCCTGACGTGCGTGCGACAACTAATCTTTTGCCGACGAGCTTAGATTAATCCCATTGTTAGCTGAGCTCAGACAAACCCCATCGCCAACGAGCTCAACCGATTCTCTGCATTTTCTTGATATTATGGTTTTAATTTCAATGACTCTTACACAAATTATATTAAATTTAGTTACAATTTTATTGAGCTTAATTTTGTAAATAATTTAGGGAGACATTTTATTTCTCTGATTCTTTAATTTGTTGGTTACTAGTTGGAAAGTTGAGATGATACCTTAACTTGTGAGTTTCATATTGTATACTGGGTATGAAATGGATAGAAAATTAATTTCTTATTTCTATGATTCTCTGCTTATGTATACCAGTTCTTTGATTTTAGATTATGAGTTCCATATTTTAACTCGTGAATTTCATTAGGATTCGAGTTTGCAGGGGGTGGGTTTTGGAATTGGGGGATGGGTTTTGGGAGAACTCAGACTTATTTGTTGTGAAGGGTATTCGCGCGAGTTGGGGGGCTAACACATGAGCTAATTCGATGCAATCAGCACTCCAGTCTTACACTTTAAAATTTCACGTGTCACTACATTATTGGATTAGTACAAAAATAGCATTTGCACCAATCCAGACATCAGTTAAACTCGATTTTATCTCCTCCATTGAAAGTACTCTGGTATTGATTAAAAATGATGTTATGCAACCTGTATTAGCCAGGGGCTTTAGATCTGTGGAGGGTAGCTATTTTCTGAGGTTATTTCAAAAATAAATTTAATAATCTAGTTATGCAAATATGTATTTGTATGTATATATCGATAAATTAATGCCAAGATCTTACGAGCCAATAAAATTTGTAAAATGATATTGTTTCAAAGTTATGCTTAAATTATTATTCGGAGATTTTAATTTTTCTATTTTTGAATAATTAAATAAATATTAATGAAGTTGTATATATTTTTTTAATAGTTAAAAGTGTTAATAATATTTAGTACAAAAACATCAAATGTACTAGAAACACGTCAACAACAACAATATATAGTCGGTGGCCCCTAGCATTATCCATAAAATATTTTTAAAATTTTTATTTAAAGTTTATTACGAGTGGAAATAAATATAAATGGGTTTATAATATCATATTTTTAAGAAATTATTGGAACGATAATAGTTTTAAATATATAACAATATTTTTTTATCTAATATAATTATCTTTATTATTTATTATTAAAAATCTCAAACATCTAAAAAATATTTGAAAACAATTTTCATCTCATTTTATCTTATCTCATTTCATTTTCAAATATCAATTAAACACAAATAATTTTAAACTAATTATACATCTGTCTCAAATTTCTAGAAAATAATTTAAAATTTTTAAATCTAAAAATATATATATTATAAAATACATGATAATAAAATTTTTATTTTATAATATTTTATTTAATATATTTTTATTTCTTAAAATTTAATAAATATGTAATTTAAACTATTTTATTATTATTTATAAAATAACATGGCTACAAAAGAGGAGTGATACACATAACACCAATTCACAACTTTTTTATAATTTTGAATAAAATAATAATTTTTTAAATCTTTAAAAACATAAAATTTAAATAAAAGTGAAATTTAAATTTAAAAAATATATTATTTTAATTGATAGTTGTAAATAAATTGTAATTCAATTATACATCCATCATTTTTGGCTACGGAATGGCTAAGTTAATTAGTCCCGCGGCGACCCATTGAGTTGACGTCTTTTTTTTTTGTTGGCTTCGGGCCACTGTAATTTGAGTGAGGCTGGAAATTCGGATTCTTATTTTGAGATTCTTATTTCTTTTTTAATTTCTTTTTTATTTAATTTCTTTTTTATTTTACATAATTGTTATATAAGTATTTTTAAATAATGTTATAATTTTTTTAGACTTTAAAAAATGTTTTTCTCATTTTTGTGTCTTTGCATTTGAATGTTGGTTTTATAGTCTATAGTCTATTTCATGGTTGTTTCCATGTGCAGATCGTGTGGTTTGATGACTCAGTTAGTTTTCGTTTGGATTCAGAAATGAGTTGAGTTCATTTTAATTTATTTATATTTTATCATTATATTTTTATAATTTTTTATATAAAATATAAATTTTTATATATTTTTTAAAATTTCAATACATATTTTTAAAATTTTAATACATTTTTTTAAAATTTTAATATATTTTTTTAAAATTTAAAATAATAATAATAATATTAAAAAATAAATTAAATTCTTCTCAATTCAACTAATTTTTAAATTCAAACGAGACCAGCTTAAGCTGTAGTCGTTTATAATAGATATCACAATACTGTAAACCGTAGCTGCTCATCCAAAAAACTGCAGGCTGTAGTGCTGTCGGCCAATATTTCCCCCTTTGGCCTAATTAATGACAGCCGCCTCTTTTCATTTTGTCATGTATCATGATCAGAGCCATAGTCTGCGAATAATTTTCTCGTCTCCACTTTCCTTTTCGCTAATGATGATATTCTATCCCAGCAATACTTTCCAAATTAAAGGTGAAAAGAGTTATGGAGAAGTAACCCCAACGGCCAACACCGTTTGATCAGCAAGTTCTGTGCCATTATTGTTGTATTATAATTTATATAATTTCTTATATCTCAGCATAATGTGTTACATTTAAACTAAGGTTTAATTAATAATTTTTTATAGTTTGAGGACCTCATGATTGTTGAGACTTGAGAGAATATTATATTTGAACAACTACAATAATATTATTTTCTAATATTATTTAAACTTGTGATTTTGTTAATATATATACGTATATATAATTATATATATAATAAACATTATATAAAAATATTGAATATAACAGCGGGGCAGAAAAAAACCGAAGCGGGGCGGAGCCCCCCTCCAGCAGGGGCCTCTGCTTGGGGCCTTCTATGCAAGTGGGCACCTGTGCCGAGCAAACGGGACAGGGAAGTGGGTGCTCGCTTCCCACCTCTACTCAAAACCCAAAAACTCAAAACCTCCACTTTTCAAATCCACAACATTAAAAAAATGAATTTGAAAAAATGTTGGTAAGTGTCGAAGCTTACCAAGCAATGGAACAAGATCAATGATCATAATGGCGAGAGCAATAAGATCAATGTCAAGGCCACCATCATACAAAGTCGGGCTATAAATAGTTAAAACGACAACGTAGTAGGTCACGCCCATGACCCCAAGAATGAAGAACCAAAAAGACCATGATCGATCGAGCCCAGGCCTCGCAGTGACATACAGAACTGGAACACGTTCCATGCCATTGCAACTCTAGATCTATGCATACTCGGAAAAACAACTAAAGTAACCCAAGTGCTTCCCGCTTTCCGTGTCTTTACTTTCAGTGATTTGTCGATGCAAGACTACAGCTTTATGCTTCAAGAACGAGCTGGAAATCTGGGATGTGCGTGACCAACAAACAAGAAAAAGAACAGAAAAAAAGTCCATAATTCTGCGAAGATTTTTCTTCTGAGACGAATGTGCTTTTTCTTTCTCTTAGGGCGGTTTGGATATAAACGAGATGAATTCGTTTTAATTTATTTTAAATTTATTATTATATTGTTTTAAATTTTATATAAAATATAATTTTTAATATAATTTTTTTAAATCTCAAAACAATAATAATATTAAAAAATGAACTAAACACATCTCATATTTCAATCCAAATCAAACTTTAATATGATTTGAGGGATGGTTTGAGTGGATTCGAGAGTTAGTTACGAAAGAATTTGAATATTGCCGCCTGCCCCGGGGGGGGGGGGGTGTTAAGAGGAGTCACTCGAAAATACACCATTGTATTTATCAATCTCGCAGCTCGTCAGCATCGTCGCCATTTAGAGTCAAAACTAAAAAAATTTACAGGTCTAACTCATCTTATAAAATCGATTTAATAAGAGAGAATTGTCCAATCATTATAAATATGTTCAAAATCTTATCTATAGGTAATGTGAAATTATTTCTCAATATCCTCCATCACGTATAGACTAATATTGTTTCTAATCTTTGTTACAAATTAAGTAGTGTGGGCCCATTCGTCCTATGATAAACTCTAATACCAAGAAAAAGTTTATGGATCTAATTCATCTAATAAAGTCGATTTAATGAAAAAGAATTGCTCATTCTTTATAAGCATGTCTAAAACATTATTTACAAATAATATAAGATTAATCCTTAATAAAAACCTTGAACATACATTAGAATTTTGAAATTGGTTTATTTATATGCAAATGTAAAATCGTATCTTTTAAAAATTACTTTTATCATTTAGAAGAAACTCTCAATTATTTACTTTTTAGTCAAAGTAATAATAAATTATTTTATTATTAAATTATTAATTACTTTCCTTAAAATTAGTTTTTTTTTAATATTTTTTATAATTAGCATTCACTATATAAAATTTGTCCTTAATATAAATTGCAAAATAATTTTGTTGAAGTCGAGAGAGAATGAGAGGAGAGAGAAAAAAAAGTAATAACATAGCATCTATAAAGATGTTTTGATATAGTTCCAAGTTATAAAAATGTTTACATACGAATAATTTAATGCATTCAATTTAATAATCAAGTTATGCAAATATGCATTTGTATTTATATACCGATAAATCAATGCCATAACTCTTATTAGCCAATAAAATATGTAAAATGACATTGTTCTCAAAGTTATTCTTAAATTATCCTTTGGAGAATTTAATTTTTATATTTTTGAATAATTAAATAAATGAGTAATACTATATATTATATTATTATTTCACTTTTATCTCATTAAGATATAATACATTTATTATCGAATTATTATTAGATGATAAAGATGTATTCGTCAAATGTTCTTTAATAATGGTAAATATGCCACGTAATGGGATGATAGCGTGGTATATATAATTTTTCTTGAATGTATGAATATTAGTAAGTTGTATATATTTCTTTAATAGTTGAAAGTGTTAATAATATTTAATAAAAAATAAAATCAAATGTGCTAGGAACACGTTCAACAACAACAATATATAGTGGGTGGCCCGTAGCATTATCCATAAAATATTTTTAAAATTTTTTATTCAAAGTTTATTACGGTTGAAATAAATATAAATGGCTTTACCATATCATATTTTTAAGAAATTACTGGAACAGTAATAGTTTTAAATATATTACAAGATACTTTTGTCTAATATACTTATTTTTTTATTATATTATTAAAAATTTCAAACATCTAAAAAATATTTTAAAATAATTCTTATCTTATCTCATTTCACCTTATTTCATTTCTAAATATTATTTAAATGGAAACACTTTTAAAATAATCATATTACTCTCAAAATTTCTAAAAGAAATAATAATTATTTTTCAACTAAAAAAATATATTAAAAAAATATATATTATAATAACATTTTAATTTTATTATACTTTATTTAACATTTTTATTTATTATATTTTAATAAATATATAATTTAAACTATTTTATTATTATTTATAAAAATGTGTTGCAACAGAATGGCTAGGTTAATTAGTCCCGCAGAGCACCATTGATTTGATGTCTCTCTTTTTTTTTATTTTTTATTTATCATCTTCATCTTCTTCTTCTTCTACTTCTTTTTAAAAAAAAAAAAATTAAAATGACTTTAGAATAAAAACCAAAATTTTAGATACAGTTTTGGTGATCCTTTCGTTCAAAATATTAAAATAAAATATTTTGATATTAATATTATTTTATATATTATTTTAAAATAATCTATATAAAAGTAAATTATATTATAAAATTATATTATAAAATAACAATAAAAGATATCATAAACTCAATAATACTTCTCGATATAATGGATTTAGAGTCTAAATGCGGGTGATATCAAAAGCCTTCGTCTTCACTATTTTTATTGTTACCTTCCATTTTTTCCTTTTAAAATTCCTCATAATTAAATCTTTTTTGTGCGCTAAGGGTTGATTTTTTTTTAGAATTATTATAAATACAAAGTGATTAATAAAGAAAACTTGCAAATTAATATAATTTAATAATATTAGGTAAATTGATTTTATAATAAATATAATTTTATAATTTAAAATATCACATTAACTTATATCTATTTATAGGTTTATTATTATATAATTATCTTGTGATTAAATTATTATTTTTTATTTACTTTGATTTTAATTTATATATAAATAATTTTAAAATAACACGAAGTCAAATCTAACAGGTAAAGGACAATTTTAATAGAAAAAGAAAATCGAAAGATATAAAAGAAGAAAAGAAAGTAATAAGAAGTCAAATCTAACCGACAAACAAACTTTAACTTCAAAAGAAAAAGAAAATGAAAAATAAAACTTAAAGGAGTTGCAGGTTTTGATTTGACCTCCTTTTACAAAAAGATTCCCTTTTATTTTATTTATAAAAGGAAAATATATACCTAATATAATTATATAGCATATTTTATAATAATATATTAAATAAAAAATATTTTTATAAAGTATAGTATATATATATATAATATTTTATAGAATTATCTTTTATTTAAAATTTATTATAAAATATATTATATAATTATATTGTATGAGTATTATTTTCCCTTACAAAACTGTTTTCTAGCTTTATAAAAACTGTACTGGATGCGAAACTTTTATACCAGTCGAATCACGAAATATCGACCGAGACAATTTGATACGGTCAGAATTTTATCCGATACAAAGTGCAATCCATTTTAATTAAAGAATTACATTACATACAGTCATAAAATTATAAGTAATATATAATTATTTTTTTAAAAATGTAAAATTTATTATTAAAAAATTAATTTTTTTATATTAATTTTTTTAAAAATAATTATATACTACTTACAAATCTGTAATTACATCTATCATTTTTCTACGTAGATATAGATATGCAACCATTGCAATTCTCGTCTTCCATCATGCAAAGCTCAGCATTAGGTGTGTCTGTATACCTCTGTTGCGATCATTTTGTTTCTTTTCTATCGTCATTAGTCATTATGTTGGTTTAGAAAGTCATCCTGTACTGATTTTGACTTATTTATTTATTCAAGTACCAAGTCAGAAATGAAAGAAAAATAGAAACTCAATGAATGTGAAAAAGGATTATTAGCAAAGTTATATATAATTTTAGTTTTTTAATTATTAATAACGTTAAGAAAATATTTAAAAAATAAAGTATAAAAAATAAATATATAATTTCAAATACACATAAAGTAGTAAAAAGATAAACTTATCATTATTCCTGAAGAAATATATAATAGCATCATTAACTAAGTTATAAAAAGTCAAAAATACCCTAAATTGATTTTTAAGACTAACCTCCCTTTAAATCCCATATCAAGTGCATCCCGGGGCTAACGCATCCGGGCCGTTGCCTACACTTTTTTCCATGAGGTGTCATCTTATGTACGTTCACATCAGAATAAATACAAGCAAAAGAAACAAAGAGAAATTGCAAGAACTATAAACTTTTTGTGCGCTTATATATTTCATTTCATAAACGCAGAGATCAACCAGAGAGATGGAAGGTGAGAAAGGTAGAGTATGCGTGACAGGAGGTACAGGATTCATAGCATCATGGCTCATCATGAGGCTTCTCGAGCGTGGCTACAGTGTCCGAACTACTATTAGACCCGATCCGAACCCAGGTAAATCCACTTCTTCCTATATCACACAAGCATGTTAATTTCATCAGATCAAGCCGGATTTCTTTGGATAATCCATCTTTTCTTCTTTCTTCAACCGCTCATATCTTATCTGTGTAGCTGGTACCGACAAACGGTCCGGAATGTTCTATTTTATTTGCTAAATCGGGAGTTTAAGGAGTCAATTACGGCCTCTTAAAACATGTGAAATTTGCGGTAATCGGCTTGTTACTTCTTTTCTCAAAACTTGTAAACATTACTTGAATTACGACCGTACGTCGGGTCTTCTTAAATGTGAAGGATGGTTAATTTCCTCCGGTTTGATTATATTTTTAGACTTATGGCTAGTTTGGGTAGTGAATTTCACTATTATTTATTATTTTTATTGTTTAGTATTATTATTATTTACTATTATTTAATATTTTATTATTATTATTTTTTATTACTATTTACTTATTTATTATTATTTATAAAATATCTAAAATTATCTTATTATTTAAATGCAATCTTAATCCTATTTAAGATTGCAGTAGAAGAATATAATTTATAGTTTATAACTTGAATGATAAATATTATTATTATTATTATTATTTTTTAATAACTATATATTTAAAACACTTTCAAATGTATTATATTTGTTTAAAAATAAATTTCAAAGGTGCTTCTTTTAATATAGAAATGCTCATTATTTGATTTTTCTTTTTTACAAATTATGATTGTATTTTTAAACTTTTAAAAGTTATAATTATCTGATAATTGTATAACTATTTCAATTATTGACAATTTTTTAAAATTCAAATCATGTTCTGCATTATCAAAAAAGCATGTATAAAAAAACATTAAATGATATTTTCGTAAATTTTAATTTATTTGAGATTGAAAAATATTTTAATGTATAATATACAAATAACTTAATTTTTTATTAAACAATTTTTAGAATGATTTAAACAATTTTTAAAGCGAAATCTTAGCATGCACTTAGTTTATAGACGAATTTGATATTATAATTTCATCACCTGAATACGTGGAACAGGGCACACAAAAGACACGGGCTTCCTCACTAGTTTACCAGGAGCATCGGAAAAGCTTCAGATCTTCAACGCAGATCTCAACATTCCAGAGAGTTTCAATATAGCCATTGAAGGATGCATCGGCGTTTTCCACGTTGCTACTCCGGTTGATTTCGAAGACAAAGAGCCTGAAGAGATTGTGACCAAAAGATCGATCGATGGAGCATTAGGCATCTTAAATGCATGCCTCAATTCTCAGACTGTGAAACGAGTTGTATATACTTCAAGTGCAGCAGCTGTTTTGTACAGTGGCGAGGACGTTGGTGATGAGGCAGATGAGAGCGTTTGGAGCGACGTAGATTTCATCAAAGCGCTAAACACATACGGAGCTTCGTATGCGATTTCCAAGACATTAACTGAAAGGGCAGTTCTTGAATTTGGAGAAAAACATGGGTTGGAGTTAGATGTCGTAACAATAATCCCTTCCCTTGTTATTGGACCATTCATTTGCCCCAAGTTGCCCAGCTCCATTTACGTAGCATTGGCTTTGATCCTTGGTATGTATTCTTTATTTCGCTTCAAAACACCATAATGCTATACATGATTTAAGATAATAAAATTATCATTATTCTTTGCCACACGATCAAATTTTGCGAGTTTTGCCTTCTTTATTACGTCTTTGTGGTTAAAACTTAAAATGCTTCTCTAAAATTTATAATACAACATTCTTAAGTATTACTCTGCTATTGCAATAAAAAGGAATTTGGGGTAATTAAACTTTAAAGGCTTGCATACACTGATATTCGTATTTGTACAGAATTGTTGTTCTCCAATTCCACCAAAACAAACTAATTTCAATTTCATATCTCTGCAGGTAACAAGGATGCATATAATTTTCTTGCCATTACTTTATCTTCAATGGTGCATGTAGATGACTTGGCCAGAGCACATATTTTTCTCTTTGAATATCCTAATGCGAAAGGAAGGTATATTTGTTCGTCAAATGCCATGACAATTCAACAATTGTCTGAATTTCTTGATGCAAATTACCCAGAATTTCAAATACCAACACCAGAGTGAGTGCCATTTTCTTTCTCCTGTATTGTTGAGAAATTCAAATGCTACTTTCAATTGACCTCAAAGTTATCTACTTCATTTTCGGGTCTTTTTCTTTTGTGCAGTTCATTGAAGGAATGTAGTGGAGGTTTTAAAACACGAGGGGTTTCATCTAAGAAGCTTTTAGATTCTGGGTTCACATATAAATATGGTGTCAAAGAAATGTTCGAGGGAGCAATTCAATGTTGTCGAGAAAAAGGGTTATGTTGAATTCAATGGTTAATGAACTATTGATTCCACTACTTGTTTGTCAAATAAATGTAAGTAAGGACTAAGGAACACCTTATGCTGGACGTGATATGCCCCTTAACCCCCTCTAGATTTGTGTCTTTGCATTTGATTGTTGGCTTTATCGTTTATAGTCTATTTCATGGTCGTGTCTAACTAATTCAAACCGTAGTCGTTTACAGTAGATATATACTGTAAATGGCTGTTGCTCATCTTAAAAATTGCAGCCTGTAATGGCTGCCGGCCAATACTTCCCTTCTTGGCCTAATTAATGCCAGTCGCCTCTTTCCATTTTGTCACATATCATCCAGAACCATAGTCATGTGAATATTTTTCTCCCCCTCCACTTTCCTTTCCGCTAATGATGATATGCCCATCTCAGCAATACGTTCCAAAAGGTGACAAAGTTCTCGAGAAGTAACTCCCAACACTGTTTGATCAGCAAGTTCTAGACCATTGTTGTGTTATATAATTTCTTATATCTCAGCATAATGTGTTACATTTAAATTGAGGTTTAATTAATGATTTTTATAGTACTTTGAGGACCACATAATTGTAGAGAGAATATTATATTTGAAGAACTATAATATTATTTTCCAATAGTTAAAAGAAAAATTTAACAAGAAAATTTTAACAAGCGACTGGCCATGGATTTTGCTAGGATGTGCAAGTTTCAGTACCCATTCTTTTGAAAAAAAAAAAAAAATCTTAATTAATTTTTTTTAGATGGCTCTGATTTTTATTTTTATTTTAAATGACACATCTAAAAGTATATAATCATTTCTTCATTATCCAATCTTTTCACTTTTCCATTAGAGTCAAATTAAAACCACGAGAAGAAGATCATAGGCGACATTTTTCATTACCTAACGGCTAACGACTTTTACATCCGAATTAAGAATTTTCGTTCAGAGTTGTTACAGCCACGAGAAGAAGATAGGCAACGTTGGAGAAAAGTCTGAACCCGTAAAGTTGTTGGAAATTAGGGACAAGTAGAATTTGGAGCATTGGTAGAACTATAAATTATTTGTGTGCTTATATATGTATATATATATATTATTCCAATATTTCGTGAACGACTTCATAAACCTTGAGATCAGTTGAACTCTTCGGTTGAATCGTCTGTCTCTGTAACACCTGTGAGGGGAGTAATTGCGAAATGGGATAAAGTAGTGGGTGCCCATCGAAGTGGCCCCCGCCTATCGCCTTTCTTCCAGAAACTTAGGAGGAATTATATTCGGTAAAATTCTTTAAGTTGGATCCTGAGTGTTTCCTACTCAAACTAAACTCCTCCCACATGGACCCTTGTTATGCGAAGACGATAAATCTAGTTAGCCTATTATAGTTACTCCTGACATATTGATAGTGTGATAATTGAAGATCCTATAAACATTTAATGCCTGACAGGGTGGCATGTCGCATTAAATGCGGGATGATGAGGATATCCCAAGAGATCTATTGATCGATCGGAGGTAATCATGTTATAAGAGATATTATTTAGAAGAAACAGAACTAATAAATGATCTCGAGAGATCTAGGATGGGAAGAGGAGTAAAATGTTCTCCAACCTTCCCGGATGATTACACGTGCATCTGATCAGTATTTCGACCCATATAAAAGAAAGAATAGATCACTGGAAACAGGTATGAACATTTCTCTAAGGCTCATTTGAATTATTGTCTGTCTTTTCTTTTCTCACTTCCAACTCTAACTAAACCTTCGGAGAGTTCTCAGGGTCGAGGAACCCAACCCTCTGCCTTTGTTATTACAGATTAGGACTGGAATTCGCGATCCAACTCAGGGGTGCAGAACACACATCAACATTGGCGCCTTCTGTGGGATTCTTTTTGGTGTTCTCTGCAAATCGGTTGTATTGTGATTACTAAGGAATAACTACAACTCAAAGCACATCTCAATGGAAGAACGACTAGCCGCCATGGAAGCAACGATAAGGGAGCTCACTAGAGAGAATGAGAAATTACAAAAGAGTAATGAAGAACTGAATGCTTGTGAAGAACCTTCTGCCAGTAAGTGCGCGGAGTCACACCGAGTCAGTGAGCCAAGTCATAGAGAAGCAGATGAAGAAAGACGTAAGATGCAGCTGGAACTCAAAGAACTGGAAGACAAGTACGTGGACATAGCCAGATGCATCGAGGCCCCTTCCATTGCTGGACAATTACGCCACAACCATGACACCCCTTACAGTGCATGTGTCATGGCAGTGCCACTGCCCCCTAAATTCCAAGCGCCTCAGATGAAGCTGTATGATGGGAGCACTGACCCCTACGAGCATATAGAGACGTTTATGACGCACATGAATCTGCATGGCTATCCTAGTGAAGTAGCGTGCCGAGCGTTCCCCCTTACCCTCAAAGGAGTAGCCCGTTCCTGGTTCGGGACGGTCCCTACCGGCACGATAGACAGCTTTGACTGTCTGGCTCGCCTCTTTATAACCCAGTTCTTGGGAAGTCGGAAGAGGAAAAGGCCAGCTGCGTATCTCCTCACGGTGAAACAGGACAGCCAGGAAAATCTCAAAAACTATCTTTCTCGGTTCAACAAGGAACTGATGACAGTGGGGGATCAGGATGAGAAGATTACTTTGGCCGCCCTCCTGAGCGGAATATGGCCAGGAAGCCCTTTCCTGACGGAGATTGCTAGACGGACTCCTGCCACGTTGGCAGAGTTCATGGACAGGGCGGACGGATATATTAACGCTGAAGATACCTTGCAAGCGCTCGTGGGGCCAAGGCAGGAAGAAATAGAGCGCACCAATCAAGCCGAAGCCAACCTGACTGTGAGAAGAAGAAATGCAGGCGATTCGAAGAGAAGGAATATACAAGGAGGGTCGTCATCTCATGGGAACCCGCAATACAGACCACGTCTCCATACCAACTTGGCAGTAGACAAGGAACCTAGGGGAAGGCAGTATCACCAGCAGCGTCAGTACCGACCGGGAAGTATATACTGCGAGTACCACAAGTCAACTAGGCACAATACCCGAGACTGTAATAATTTGAAGAGGACGAATGCAGACGGAAGAGAAGAGCTGTAGAAAAAGAGGGGATATCCTAACAGTAGGCGCAGCCCAAGCCCCGGGAGAGAAGGGAACGCCAAAGATTCATCCCATAGGCAGGGACCATTGGGCGAGATACGAACCATCGCTAGAGGAGTACTGAGAGGAGGGGAAACTTCAGCTTCAAGGAAGGCGTACGCACGCGAGGCTCGATATGCCGAGGTGTTCACCATGTCAAAATCCACTCGGGACGGACGGCCTTCTGAAGATGTCCCGATCGTCTTCGATAAGCATGATGAAGGAGTGATGCAGCCACACGATGACGCTTTGGTGGTCACCATGTTGGTCGCCAATTTCGTAACCAAAAGAATCCTTATAGATAACGGAAGTTCAGCTGACATCCTGTACTGGGACGCCTTTGACCAGATGAGGATTGGGCGGGACAGACTAAGGCGGGCCCCGACGTCCCTTAGAGGGTTCGTCGGCGAGGTGATACAACTTGAAGCGGTCATAACTCTCCCTGTAATGGCCAGCGATGCACCTAAAACCTCGATGGTTATGGTTGATTTCCTGGTAGTCAAGGCCCCTTCTTCGTACAACATCATATTGGGGCGACCCGCCTTGAATCGCCTGAAAGCCGTAACTTCAACATACCATCTGAAGGTGAAGTTCCCGACTCCAAATGGTATAGGGGAAGTCCGAGGCGAGCAATCTGTGGCTCGCGAATGTTACTCTCGTGAACTCAAGTCTCTAGTCCAAATGATGATTGGTGTCACTGAGTAGGGCCTGATGCACAATGGAAGGGCAGATGAGTTGCTACCTCCACCACCTCTGACAAGATGGGATGAAAATTTTAGAGATGAGCAGACCATCAAGCAAGCAGAACACTTGAAGAAGTATTATGTATAGTTCGATTTTGCCTTTACCAGAATTATATATGATATGCGATGATTGTGAATCACCATTTTGTGACAAAAATGTTCAGTCGTTTTGTAGGAACAAAAGGGGACGCCTGGGCTAGAAGTCTCGCAACAGACTGTTGGGACGCCTGGGCTAGAAGCCTCGCCCACAGCCCTCTCGTCGAAGGGGATGCCTGGGCTAGAAGCCTCGCCCCTCAGTTCGATTAACAGACTGCTGGGACGCCTGGGCTAGAAGCCTCCCCCATAGTCCTTTCGCCGAAGTGGACGCCTGGGCTAGACGCCTTGCCCCTCGATTCGATCAACAGACTGCTGGGACGCCTGGGCTAGAAGCCTCGCTCCTCGGTTCGATCAACAAACTGCTGGGATGCCTGGGCTAGAAGCCTCGCCCACAGTCCTCTCGCCGAAGGGGACGCCTGGGCTAGAAGCCTCACCCCTCGGTTCGATCAACAGACTGCTGGGACACCTGGGCTAGAAGCCTCGCCCACAGTCCTCTCGTCGAAGGGGACGCCTAGGCTAGAAGCCTCACCCCTCGGTTCGATCAACAGACTGCTGGGACGCCTGGGCTAGAAGCCTCGCCCACAGTCCTCTCGCCGAAGGCCTGGGCTAAAAGCCTCACCCCTCGGTTCGATCAACAGACTGCGGGGTCGCTTGGGCTCCATGCCTCGGCCCTCGGTCCTCTCGCCAAAGGGGTCGCCTGGGCTAAAAGCCTCGCCCCTCGGTTCAATCAATAGACTGCGGGGTCGCTTGGGCTCCATGCCTCGGCCCTCGGTCCTCTCGCTGAAAGGGTCGCCTGGACTAAAAGCCTCGCCCCTCGGTTCGATCAACGGACTGCGGGGTCGCTTGGTTTCCAAGCCTCGCCCCACAGTCCTCTCGCCGAAGGGGTCGCTGTGCTACAAAGCTCGCCCCTCGGTTCACTCAACAAGCCTACGGGACCTGTTCCTTGATTTTTTTCATTTTATGGCTTCGAGGTCAACGAAGGCTGGTAGTCTTCGCTGTCGACAGGTCCCTGATCAGTATAAAAAGATAATCTCCTTTACTTTTGCTTCACCCTTTGAGTCAATGAAGTAACTCCATCCTTATCACCTGTTCTTTTCGAAGGAGGTCTCAAGCCACGAATAGCCCGAATAGCCCGCCCGCCATTGCGCTTACTGTAACTAGGTAAAGGTTCGCTTAAGCCTCACTCGCCTAATTTTCGTAGCGATCAAATAACGATAAGAGTCGTGTATTGTTATAAATCTCGACCACTAGCTCGTTTGTTTCCGTTGGTTAAGGCTAATGGAATAACACATTCTTTCAACAAACAATCTTGTCTGGTTATAGAAAAATGTTATCACAACCTTCAAATTAATGCGGATATCTCGAAGGCAACATAACAAAACATATAAATGTATCGATTCTTATTAAAGTATGGCGAGTCTTTACGGTAACAAATACGGAGAAGATATACATTGAGAAGATTGTCGTATCAACTAAATGCTCTTTACATTTAAAACTCTATGTACAAGTCTATACAATGTAATTATCGGCTAAGAAGGCAGACGTATGCGGCACTCTGGTGTGCCTATCTTGGCGACCTCTGCCTTTGCAATGGGGTCAGGAGCGAGATCTCGGGGATCCATGCTAGCCACATTGAAGGTCGGGTTCCGAATTATCTCCTGCCTCAGTCGCCTTAAACTCTCCACATAATCTTGACTCCAGGCGGTTATGCAGAGGGAGCGATGCTGAGTAGCCTGACGCCTAAGAAACTCGAGCTCTTTGTTCGCCTCGCCTAATTCCCGAGAAAGAGAGTCGCGCTCGAGCTCAGATGTGTCTACCTTGGCTCAAAGTGTCTCTAACTCTTCTTCTTAAATGGCTCGCGAGTGCTCTAGAAGAGACAGGTTCCACTTCAGGCTGCTCTTCTCTTGAGTGGCGAGAGAAAGTTCGGTCTCTTTGATGGCTAACGTCTGCCCAATGGACTCCTGCCCTCGGAGGAGATCGTCCATGCTCGCCTCCAGGAGCCGATACCTTTCCTTTAGTGTCGCCACCTCGTCTAGCATGGACACATGGATCTCCGTATAGTGACCCCGCTCCTCCTCCAGCTCCATCACATTGGCTTTCAGAAGATCTCTGTCTTCTGTAAGCTGGCTGACCAAGGAACCAAGCTCTCGGTACTTAGCTTCCGCTTCTTGAAGCTGTTCCCGAGCCGTTTTAGCACTCCCTGCCAATAATCCTGCCACTTCAGAGCCAACAGACCCGATGATTTGGTCGGAAGCCTACACGATAACAAGTAATTAGACAAATGGAATACGCCTGAACTAAAACGGAATTATGAATAATTACCTGCGCCAAGAGCGACTGAAGTAGGTCAACCACTATCCCTGTCCGGTCAAAACACTCGGGAGTAGAGGTAGTTGGTGATGGGGGATGGGAGTGATGCTGTATCACATGGTAGGGGGAGGGACCCATCACGGATCTGGCGTCTTCACCATCAGGGCGAGGGGACTCCCGCCTTATAGTCTCGTTAGTTTCGGCGGGCGTAGCATCTGCTGCGGCTGCATCATACCCGGAGCTGGACTGGAGCTGCCGGGTACGTCTAGCACGACGTGTGGCGGGAATAACCAAGGCGGGCGACCTTGTTCCCGAACGGTTTTCTGCCTGCTTGTGCTCGACTGTCGCCGCGCCTCGCTCCCCAGAACCCCGAAGGGATGGATCCTCTTCCTCCTTAGAAAGGTGCTCCTCACCCGTTTCGGGGCGACTCTCTCTGGGCGAAGAAGGGTGAACTGTTTGAGGAACCTCCTCCCGAGCAGGAGCCCGTGCAGATGACAGCACGGAAGCATGGAAATATGGGGTTCTTGCTGCATAGGTGGGAGGGTTCGAGAGGGCGTTGAGGAAGGCCAGTTCGACCTCATCCACTGTCTGCCCCGGAAGTCGAAGGCACGCCTGTCAACTGGATGTGGTTGGCGGTCTAAATCCAGACACACCGCCAACGGTTCTGGAGTACTGGCCCTCTGCCCCTCCGCTGAAAGGGATCTGGTGTGCTAGCCGCCCTCTCCACCAGCAGACGCCACGGGTACCAGGGAAGTTGGCGAAGGCTGTACTGGTGAAGAGGGCGCTCGACCCTCTCGCGAAGGGCGAGAAACCCTTGTGTCATGGCGAGCCTTCACTCGCCTTTCTTGGGCAAAGATTATAACTGGAGGTTTAGAATCCTCTACCGCAACTTGCTCGCCACTCTCACGGTGAGATCTGGTGCGCTTCTCCTTGGCTGGGGGGGGCAGTTTGTTTGAGAATTACCCCCGAGTGAACAGGCGCTTCAGCCGCCGGTATGCTGGAGAAGTCCTGAAACTCAGCGTAACCCCGCCGTGGCTCGACCAAATAAGTGTTGATGTTGTGGTCGGTCAAGATGAGGTCGGATTGCAGCCGATGGAAGTGACACTTCGCCCAGCGTATCACTATCTCCACCCGGTCCCTCTCCCTTTTGTTCAAGTCAATATCTAGGAGAGAGGCCGAGGGCAGCTCACCCCAGTTCACTTGAATGGGGAATTTCCTTTTACATAAAACCCCTTCTTCTGGTAGTCCTTCACATTGGAGTACCTGCTCTTGAGATTGCACAACTTAGTCTCGCTATCCCGAGACTGAAAACCAACCAAACTTAAGACTGGTTTCCTGATCAGACGGTACAGAGAGAGAAACTCTCGTGCCGTAAGATCGGGGTACACCTCTCCTGCCTCCAGCAGAGCCGAACGGAATACTATGCATGAAGCTAATAGTATCCGCCAAGCATTCGGTAACAGTTAGGCCGGGGCCAAGTCAAGGTAGTGAAGGACCTCACGCACCGACCGAATAAAGGGAAGACGCAGCCCGTTCTTGAACATGGCTTCATACAGAAGCACATGCTGAGCTCACCCTTCTGCATCACAAGGGCGTTCTCGAACAACTCCGAAACTAGCCGAGGCTGGGATATAACCTTGATCCTGAAGGTGTTGAATGGCCGAAGGAGGGTAAGACGGCACCCACTGATACCCAGTGTAGATAGAGCCAACCCCCATTGAAACTTGACGAAGATGCGAAGGAAGATCGGTTCGAAGACGAGAAAGTAAGGAGAGAAAGTGTACAAGTGTTCCAGCAACAAGACGACAGTAAAGAATGAACCATTACGAATAACGGGTGTTTATATAGCGAGTGATAACGGTCGTGGGGAAAGTAAATGATATAATTAGCGCGATCCTCGAGAAGCGAAACGACGCGACTGATAAATGTGTAATAATGGCGAAACGGCCGTTTAGAGCGTGGAAGGCACGCCTCAATTAATAGGGAAATAACTGACCATTAATTTCTCGGGAAAGCGCAAAACCAGGCGAGTAATTATGGAAAATCTGTAAATACGGTGCACAATGTTTCATGTCATCATGGCCAGGAAACTGTCCCATTTACTCCACGTTCAGTAATCAGAAGACGAACCGTCCCTGTATACAAACCAACGGTTACTTCTATGACCATTATGCCCTTGTTTCACCCGTTCAAATTTGATTTTGCGCGGGATAAGGTTTCACGAATTCGAGCGATAAGGATATAATGAATCCCAATCGAATTATATTCAATTATGATTCGCGGGGTACTGTAAGGGGGGTAATTGCGAAAGGGGATAAAGTAGTGGGTGCCCATCGAAGTGGCCCCCGCCTATCGCCTTTCTTCCAGAAACTTAGTAGCGGGTGCCCATCGAAGTGGCGCCCGCCTATCGCCTTTCTTCCAGAAACTTAGAAGGAATTGTATTCGGTAAAATTCCTTAAGTTGGATCCTGAGTGTTTCCTACTCAAACTAAACTCCTCCCACATGGACCCTTGTTATGCGAAGACGATAAATCTAGTTAGCCTATTATAGTTACTCCTGACATATTGATAGTGTGATAATTGAAGATCCTATAAATATTTAATGCCTGGCAGGGTGGCATGTTGAATTAAATGCGGGATGATAAGGATATTCCAAGAGATCTATTGATCGATCGGAGGTAATCATGTTATAAGAGATATTATTTAGAAGAAACAAAACTAATAAATGATCTCGAGAGATCTAGGATGGGAAGAGGAGTAAAATGTTCTCCAACCTTCCCGGATGATTACACGTATATCTGATCAGTATTTCGACCCATATAAAAGAAAGAATAGATCACTGGAAACAGGTATGAACATTTCTCTAAGGCTCATTTGAATTATTGTCTGTCTTTTCTTTTCTCACTTCCAACTCTAACTAAACCTTCGGAGAGTTCTCAGGGTCAAGGAACCCAACCCTCTGCCTTTGTTGTTGCAGATTAGGACTGGAATTCGTGATCCAACTCAGGGGTGCAGAACACACATCAACAACACCGTCCTTAATTTGAAAATTGCCAGCCTCATCATTCAAGAAAAATTCTCACATTGAATTATACGTCTTTGAATCAATTAATCTTTTATATATTTTAAAGTACTTAGCACCCAGGGGCAGACTAGTGTATAGTGTAGGGGGCTAACAAACAAAATAACCCTCCCCCCTCCAAGTTTAAAAAAAAAAAAAAATTATGTACTATATAAAATGATATTTTTTTTTATATAATTAAATTTACCTCCCTCAATACTCAAATCTCCAAAATTATTATTGAAATTGTCTTTCCAAATTGTAATACTCACGTTATTGTGTAGTATCATTATAACTCTTAACTTCATTGACATCTAAATTTTCAACTATTACTAACTAATAAAACTCAAAAATTCCTCAGAATATCTGACTAAAAAAGTTTGATTAATCTCTTGAAAAATCTGTTGAGTTGCACTAGGAATGAGAAATCCATATTAAAAAAGAAATTGTCAAGAATTTCACTTCAAATATAATAATAGATAAATTTATTATATGAAAAATGGTTATCAAGCTTAATCTAAAAGGAAAATTATAAGTTGATGTTTTTTTTTTCTTTTCTTTTTGTAATGATATCTATCAAACTTCAAAAATCTTAAGAAAAATTATTTTATAAGATGATTTATAGGCATATATTTTTTGTATACAATTTCATGATGTATAATCATTATTTTTTATATAATCGCGTGCAAAAAATACATATTAATATTTATACTCACACATATTACACATTTTGTCAATTGCCCTCCCAAATACTAAATTTTAGTTCCGCTCCTGTTAGCACCCACTACATAAGATTTGTCCTTAATCCGAACTCCCGTTAATAAAAATAATCTCGTTGGTGTTGACTGTCGAGAAAGGGAGTGAGAGGAGAGAGGAAAAATTAATAAAATAATATTTATAAAGTTAACAGTACATCTATAAAGATATATTAAGATTGTTTATAACTAAGGAAATATTTATACATACATAATTCAATGTAGTTAATAATCTAGTTATTGTTATAAAATTAAAGAAAAAACTACTATTGCAATAGAGAAATATATAAGAAACTCTTTGAGAACTCTTAATAAGTGAAACTTTCTTCTTTCTCAATATTTTCTTATGAATTTCATAACAACTGAAACCTATATTTATAGACTTTAAAATTATTATGCAAGTCACTATGCAAGATTTAAAATAATAGTGACAGAGTCATTCACAAAATTATTGGTGGGACAGGGGGGCGGCGGCCGACGAAATAATTTCATAACACTTCTCCTTGAATGACTACCCATAAAGAATCTGCCTCGTTAAAACTTTTGCCAAGAAAAAACTCAGTGGGAAGAAAAACCAATGGCGAAGGAAAAAGATTACAGTATTCTTATGTATCCACAAGTGCTTTAAGATTGTCTCATTAAAACTTTGCAAAAGAAAATCCAGTGGAACAAAATCTTAGCGAAGAAAAAAGAGTATAATCAGTACAAGTTTTCAGGATATTTACTCCCTCTAAAAAGTGCATGACGATAGATCTTTGAGTCTTAGCATTCCAATGTTATGCACAATTTTCTTGAATGTCGCAGTTGGTAATGCCTTTATGAATAAATCTGTTAGATTATCACTTGATCGTATCTGCTTGACATCAATTTCACATTTCTCTTAGAGTTCGTGAGTATAAAAGAATTTAGATGAAATATGTTTGGTTCTGTCACCTTTGATATATCCTCCTCTAATTTGAGTGATACAAGTATTATTATCTTCATATAAGATTGTTGGGCTATCATTGATTATGGGGAGTCCACACTTTTCCTGGATATGTTGAATTACTGATCTCAGCCAAATACACTCTCGACTTGCTTTATGAATAGCAATGATCTCTGAGTGATTTGAAAATATAGCAGATAGTGTCTATTTAACAGATCTCCATGATATGACAGTATCTCCATAAATAAATAAATAAATATCCAGTTTGAGATCTACCTTTGTGTGGATCTAAAAGATAACTTGCATATGCATATCCAATCAATTGTGGACTTGATCCACATTGATAAAATAATCTCATATCAACCGTACCATGAAGGTAACGACAGATATGTTTAATGTCATTCCAATATTTTTGAGTTGGTGCAGAACTATATCTTGCAAGCAGATTAACTAAGAATGTAATATCAGGTCGAGTGCAATTTGCAAGATACATCAAAGTTCCAATTGCACTGAGATATGGTACTTCAGAGTTAAGAATTTCTTCATCGTCATCACAAGGACAGAATTGATCATTCTTCACATCAAGTGTTCGAACAATCATTAGAGTACTCAGGGGATAAGATTTATTCATATAAAAATGTTTGAGGACTTTCTCTGTATACATGGACTGATGAATAAAAATTTCATTTGGCAAGTACTCGAGTTGCAGGCCGAGATAAAGTTTTGTTTTGCCAAAATCTTTCATTTCAAATTCATTCTTTAAATATGTAGCGGTTCTTGAGATCTCTTCAGGAGTTCTCACAATATTTAAATCATCAACATAAATCGCAATAATAACAAATCCAGATTCTAATTTCTTAATAAAAACACATGGACATATAGGATTATTCTCAAATCCTTCTTTCAATAGGTATTCGCTTAAGCGATTATACCACATGCGTCCGGATTGCTTCAACCTATATAAAGATCTTTGTAGTCTGATAGAGTACATATTTCTAAATGTACTTGTAGATTCTTCAGGCATTTTATATCTTTTAGAGATTTTCATATATATGTCATGGTCTAAAGATCCATATAAATATGCAGTGACCACATCGCATTTTTAATCTTTTTGTAACAACCGGACTAATAAAAAATCTAAATGTGATTGCATCCATAGCGGGATAATATGTTTCTTCATAAACAATTTCGGATTTTTGCAGGAAACCTTGTGCGACAAGTCGTGCTATGTACCGCATAATTTCATTTTTCTCATTGCGTTTTTGTACAAATACCCACTTATATCCAACAGGCATTACATCCTTTGGTGTTTGGATAACAGGTCTAAATATTTCTCGCTTTGCTAGCGAATTTAATTCAGCTTCAATAGCTGCTTTCCATTTTGGTCAATCATTTCTACATCGACATTCTTCGATGGTTCTTGGCTCACTTTTTTCATTACTTCTGGTAATGTCAATGGTCATTTTATATGAAAATATGTTGTCGACAACAGTTTTATTTATATCCAGAATTTCTCCAGTATTCATGAAATGTATTGAGATCTCATTATTTTCAGGTACCTGTTCCTCTTCAGGGGAAAACATTTCATGAAACACCTCTTCAAGGAGTCCATTTTCAAGAGATTTTAGGATAGGAGATTTAACCTCTTCTAGAGCATCAATTATATTTTTAACCTGTATTGTGGGTATGTGTTTTTCAGGAACACCAAATTTATTTTGTATCATTTCCCTGTGAAAAATTTTATCTTTTGCACCAATAGGTCTTCCACGCTTCAGGCATGTGTTAGACTCACCTATTGCTGTTTTGACAATTTGTCCTTCAGGGACTTTAATCATTGCTGGAGCATTAATAGCAAAAATATAAGATTTTACTACACCTTTAATGTCAGTAAATACATTCGGTAATTGATTTGCAACATTTTGTAAATGAATAATCCTCTGAACTTCCAGTTTACATTCATTTGTAAGAAAATCAAATTGAAACAAGGCTTTATTATCCCAACTAATTATTTGTCGTGCTTCAGGCATTGACTTTTCGTTACCTATTAATGGAAAATGGGATTCGTCAAAGTGATAATTCTCAAAACATACTTTAAACATATCCCCTGTAAGGGGTTCAAGATATCTGATAATAGATGGAGAATCAAAACCAACATATATCCCAAGTCTATGTTGAGGACCTATTTTTATACGTTGTAGAGGTGCAATTGGAACATATACAGCATATCCAAAAGTACGAAGATGAGAAATATTTGGTTGTTGACCAAATGCAAGTTGTAATGGAGAATATTTATGATATGCAGATGGTCTAATTTAAATTAATGATGCTGCATGAAATATAGCATGTCCCCAGGCAAAAATAGTTAGTCTTGATTTCATAAGTAAAGGTCTAGCGATTAGTTGAAACCTTTTGATCAAAGATTCAGCTAAACCGTTTTGAGTATGTGTATGGGCAACAGAATGTTCAACATCTATTCCTATTAACATGCAATAATCATTAAAAGTTTGAGATGAAAATTCACTTGTATTATCCAATCGAATGGTCTTAATTGGATACTCAGGAAATTGTGCTCATAGTTTGATTATCTGAGCAAGAAATCTAGCAACTGCAACATTTCTAGTGGAAAGCAGACAAACATGTGACTATCGACTAGATGCATCAATCAAAACCATAAAGTATTTAAATGGTCCACTAGATGGATGAATAAGCTCACATATATCTCCGTGAATCCTTTGTAAAAAGGATGGAAATTCAATAATAACTTTTGAGGGAGATTGTCTAATAATCAATTTACCTTGAGAACATGCAGAGCACAGAGATTCATTGGGTAGAAATATCTTTTGATTCTTTAAGGAATACTCATGCGAATTTTCAATAATTCGTCTCATCATTATAGATACCGGATGTCCAAGGCGATTATATCAAGTCATAAATACTTTGGGGTCAATGCACTTCTGGTGCACTACCACATATGATTCAATTGTTCTCATCTTTGTATAATACAATCCAGAATATAGAGCAGACGATTTTTCTAATACGAGTTTATGACCCGATATTATTTTCGTAATAAGAAGATGCTCTTTACTGCCTTTAATAGTCGTTTCAATATGATAATCATTACGACGTATATCTTTAAAACTCAATAAATTTCTTCTGGATTGTGAAGAGAGTAGAGCATCATCAATACAAAATTTGGTGCCATTAGATAACACAATATAAGCTCTTCTGGAGCCCTCAATTAAATCTAATGAACTTGATATGGTATGGATATATGTTTTGCTTAGTGTTAGATTTTGAAAATATTTCTTATCTTTAAGAATTGTGTGAGTTGTAGCACTGTCAGTCAGACAAACATCTTTATCATTCAACTCAGAAATAAAAAGCTCATCAATGTGATCTATGATTCTACAAAATATACAAAACTTTTATTACAAATAATAAATAAAATATATTAATTGAGTGTAATACTTCCATATCTAATTAGGTGATCAATACTATTATCATGATATTTAAAAAAATCACAAATATCAAGATGAGTTATATCTACATCTGCTGATTTTAATAAATCATGTAATAGTTCTACTAAATTTGTTTCAAGCATTTTATTCTTTCCTTTAATAGATGTTTGATATAAATCAGTTAAGTGCCTGGCCGTACGACAGGTACGTGACCAATGTTTAGTCATTCCACATCTATGGCACACCTCTTCACTTCTCTTTGAAGAATTATTCTGAGAATTTTTATCCCTTTCTGAGTTGTATCACTTATGGTGATACAATATATTATTATTATCTCTTTTACTGTGGTCACTTCTGATACCAATATTATTATAATTTCTCCTACCACGTCTACGCCACCGATTTTTTTTAAAGGATGCACCATTCGCTTCTGGAAATGATGCAAACCTATTACCATTCATTTCAGGGAATGATATTGAGCCATTAGGGCGTGACTGATGGTTTTTTAATAAGAGTTTATTGTTCTGCTTAGCTACTAGAAGACATGATATAAGTTCAGAATATTTCTTGAACTTTCTCTCTCGATACCGCTGCTACAGGAGCACATTCAAGGCATGAAATGTAGAATAAGTCTTCTTTAACATGTCATCATTAGTGATTTTCTCACCGCATAATTTTAATACTGAGCTTATTTTAAAAAGTACGGAATTATACTCACTAACACTTTTATAATCTTGCAATCTCAGGTGCAACCATTCATAACGAGTTATTAGGAGGATGATAGTCTTCTGGTATTCATAACTCTCCCTTAAACTATTCCACAAAATATAGGGACATTTTATTGTAAGATACTCCGATTTTAATTCTTTATGAAGATGGTGGCAAAGGAAAATCATTGATTTAGCACGGTCCTGCAGGGATGCTTAATTTCCTTCTTTAATTGTTTTACCCAGGTTCATCGCATCAAAATGGATTTCAGCATCAAGTATCCAAGATAAATAATTTTTCTCAGATATGTCAAGAGCAACAAATTCTAATTTTGTAAGGCTTGCCATTTTCTACACATATAAATAATGAAATAAATATGTGTATCTCAGAAAATATATTTATAAATTCACACAGATTTTAAATAATAATTATCAATAAAATATATCAAAGACTGCAAATAATATATTAAAAAATTTACAGAAGAATAAAACTACTAGTTTCAGAATTGGTAGAATCGTCGTGCTGATAACGTGTTATAAAACTAAAGAAAAAACTACTATTACAAGAGAGAAATATATAAGAAACTCTTTGAGAACTCTTAATAACTGAAATTTTCTTTTTTCTCTATATTTTCTTATGAATTTCATAATAATTGAAATCCATATTTATAGGTTTTGAAATTATTGTGTAAGTTATTATGTAAGTTACTATATAAATTACTATATAAAATTTAAAATAATAATAATTAGATCACTCACAAAATTATTAGTGAGACAGGAGAAACAGCAGCCGATAAAATAATTTCATAACAGTTATGCAAATATGTGTTTGGCTATGCATATATATAAACTAAGATAAACTAATGTGAATACTCTTTCAGTTAAATACTCTTTCAGTTAAATAAAATATAATAAACTAACGTGAATACTCAAAATGTCAAATTTTATCTGTATTTTTTTCCTTGAGGTGTCAAATCTCACGAAACTCAGGACTTTCCCATCAGAATAATTAAATACAAGCAAAAGGGGCAAGGAGAAACTGCTTCAACTATAAACTATTTGTGCGCTTATATATTTCAGGAAAGCAGCGATCGATCAACTGGAGAAGGTGAGAACGATGGAAGAAGCTGAGAAAGGAAGAGTGTGTGTAACAGGTGGTACAGGATACATAGGATCATGGCTGATCATGAGGCTTCTTGAGCGTGGCTACAGTGTCCGAACTACTATTAGATCCGACCCAGGTAAACCATCCATGACTTCTTCCCAGATCACACAGGCACGTTTTCATGCATCAGATCAAACCGGGTTTCTTTGGATAATCCATCTTGTCTTTTCTTTTTTTCATGCATGAGATCACACACATGAGATCACACACATGAGATCACACAGGTAATTAATTAATTCACTACTTCCCAAGACCTTACTTATCTTATGATTTTGACTTGATTGATCTTCTGCAAGCCAATGCTTATTCTTAAGGCTTGTAAATAAGTCTTGAAGTAGGACCCTACGGCGGGTCTTCTTAATTGTGAATGGTGGTTAATTTGTTCCAGTTTAATTATTTTTTATACTTATGTTAGTTTGAGAAGTAGATTTTATTTTTATTTATTTATTATTATATTATTATTATTTTCTTTACTTTTTTGTTATTATTCAATATTTTATCATTATTTTTAAAATTTTTTTCATTAGTATTCATAGAATATCTAAAATTAGATCACTATCTAAACTTATTTTTAATCCATGTTTAAGATTACGTTAAAAACTAATAATTTATAATTTTAGAATTTATAGTTTATGACTTGAGTTATAAATTATTATTAAAATATTATTTATTGTTTATTGTTTACTAATTATATATTTAAATCACTTTCAAAAGTATTATATTTGTTTAATAAAAACAAATTAAAAAAGTGTTTTTATATAGTATAGAAATGATCATAACTAGTTAATTGTTTTTTTAAACAAATTATGGCCATATTTTAATTTTGAAAAGTTATAATTATTTGAGAGTTATATAGCCTTTTCATTTATTGACAATCTTTTTAAAATTCGAATCATATCCTCCATTATTCAAAAAAATAGGCATAAGAAAAAAAATCAAATAATATTTTAGTATATTTTAATCTATTTGAGATTAAAAATTAAGAATTTTAATAAATAACATACAAACAATTTAATTTTTTTTATTAAAAAAATTTTTAAAATTATTTAAACAATTTTTAAAGCAAAATCTAAGCATGCCCTTAGTTTATAGACGAATTTGCTCTTATAATTTCTTCGCTTGAATACGTGGACCAGGGAACACGAAAGACGTTGGCTTCCTTACAAGTCTACCAGGAGCATCGGAAAAGCTCCAGATCTTCAATGCAGATCTCGGCATTCCAGACAGTTTCAATGCAGCCATTGAAGGATGCATCGGCGTTTTCCACGTTGCTACTCCGGTTGATTTCGAAGACCATGAGCCTGAAGAGACTGTGACTAAAAGATCGATCGATGGAGCATTAGGCATCTTAAATGCATGCCTGAATTCCGAGACTGTGAAACAAGTCATATATACTTCAAGTTCAGCAGCTGTTTTGTACAGTGGCGAAGACGACGTTGATGATGAAGCAAATGAGAGCGTTTGGAGTGACGTAGATTTCATCAAAGCACTAAAGCCAAACGGAGCTTCGTATACGATTTCCGAGACATTAACTGAAAGGGCAGTTCTTGAATTTGGAGAAAAACATGGGTTGGAGTTGGATGTCTTAACAATAGTCCCTTCCCTTGTTATTGGACCCTTCATTTGCCCCAAGTTGCCCAGCTCCGTTCACGTAGAATTGGCTTTGATCTTTGGTGTGTTTTTTTTTTTTTTTTTTTGGCTACAAAACACTATGTTATACATGATTTAAGTAGGGGCAGCTCAATATATTTTATGGTATTAGACGATGGTTAAATATATTATATTTTAATTTAAAAATATAATACTAATATTTAAATATAAAATATTATAATACTAATATTTAAATATAAAATATTATAATACTAATATTTAAATATAAAATATTATAATACAACATCCCTATGTATTACTCTGCTACTGCAATAAAAAAGATTTCGGGGGTAAATAAAATTTAAAGGCTTGCATACACAGAAATCCTTATATTGGCAGCAAAACGAAATAATTTTCAATTTACTATCTCTGCAGGTAGCGAGGATGTATATAGTTTTCTTGCCATTACTGCATCTTCAATGGTGCATATAGATGACTTGGCAAGAGCATATATTTTTCTCCTTGAATATCCTAATGCGAAAGGAAGGTACATTTGTTCGTCAGATGGGATGACAATTCAACAAGTGTCTGAATTTCTTGCCGCCAATTATCCAGAATTTCAAATACCAACACCAGAGTGAGTGCCGCCATTATCTTTCTCCCGTATCGTTGAAAAACTCAAAATGCTACTTTCAATTGATCACCTCAAACTTATCTACTTGTTTTTTGGATCTTTTTTATTTTGTGCATGCAGTTCATTGAAGGAATATGGAGGTTTTAAAACACGAGGGCTTTCATCAAAGAAACTTTTAGATTCTGGGTTCAGATATAAATATGGTATCAAGGAAATGTTCGATGGAGCAATTCAATGCTGTCGAGAAAAGGGTTATCTTTCAGTTTAATTAATGGTTAATGAATTATAGATTTCTACTGGTAGCTTGTCAAATAAATGTAAGGAGCACGACATCCTGGACGTGATCATATGTCTTTATCCCTGGCCTCCCTTTCTCTAGATTTGTGTGTCTTTGCATTTGAATGTTGGCTTTATTGTGTATCGTCTATTTCATGATATGGTTGTTTCCAATTCCAAGTGAAAGATTTCGTGGTTTGCTAACTCATCTAAACTGTAGTCGTTTATAGTAGATATGTAAACAGCAGTTGCACGCCTCCACTCTCCTTTTTGGTAATGGATGATATATGCCCATCCCACCAATACGTTCCAAAAGGCCGAGAAAGAGTTCTGGAGAAGTAAACCCCAGGGGGCCAGCACCATTTGATCAGCAAATTCTGTGCCATTGTTGTGGTTTTCCATTGTTTTTAAATATAATTTCTTATATCTCAGCATAATGTGTTACATTTAAACTAAGGTTTAATTAATATTTTTTTTATTAGTAATGCTATATGGAGTCCTTTTTTATAGGACTGTATTGCAGTCCATAATACAAAAGGACTATATCATTCCTTATTTTGTTAGAAAAATAACAGTATTATCCTCAATCTTTTTCAATCTAAAGAACAGCATGAGAAGAAATGAAATACTCCATTCTTGCGCCTCTGTCAAGCCGCGCCCCGCAACCAAATCTGCACCATTGTCGACCACTACAACCCAATCTCGTTCTAAGACTCGTTGGTGACTTACCATTTTTGAGTTTGCGTACTGTCATCATTAGTTGTTGTCTTTCACCAACGAATTTAAGACTTATTTATAAACATCTCTCTTCCATTTCTTTCAACTCTCCATATATTTGTTCATTTCCTTCAATAATGCCCTTCAGAAGCAGTGTTACAATCATCCTTGGTATAGGTGCAGACTTCAGAAGCAGTATGTTGTTTCCGCCTGTTGATTCCTCTAACACAACTCTTGCTACACGGCTTCAATTTTTGCTGTTTCCAGAAGTTAGAACTCAATAATGTAGGCGGTTCTCCACCATAGTCGATTTGAAGCGGAAGTTTTCTTGATTAACCAAATACCAACTTTTATATACCCACTCCTTAGTGAATAATTCATAACCTATCTAATACCTATTCATCTTGAAAAATTGATAATTTCCTGTTTTAGATAAGTACATGATTATAATTAAAGTGCCAGGACTGATTCATGCATTTTTAGAAAATTGGAATGCCTCCTCTTCGATAGCAAGCTGCAACTTTGATTGACCATTTGTCATCTTTTCATATTCAGACAAACCAAAAAGAAAAGAAACGCTTTTTTCCAGCTTCATTAAACTTCCCAAGAAAAATAATGAGGAAAAAGTTACCTTCATTGTAGTTGCAGGATCTCCAGAAAAAAGGGCTCTAAGTTTCAACAGTAACTCATTTATGTAGGGAAGAACCAATCTCAGTAACCATATTGCTTCTTGTTCCCCCAGCACATATCTTGCATCATCTATATATACAACTCCCCTGTTTGTTCACTCAGAAAATAGAAAGGAATATGATTAGAAAGAGACCAAATTGGTAGTATCTTTCCCTGTTAATTGGCAAGTGTTTGACTGATTTACCTGCATATGAGGGTCCTAGAGATGAAAATGGCAGCAAGATACACAAGCCCCATGTAGGAAATCACAGAAATAAAGCTGTAGATACAAATATGGCAAAAAGTATTTAATTAGGAAGTTATATTAATTTAGCATGCTCTGTTCACGATCATGATTGGGTTTGGTTTTGTTTACCAACTAACATTTTTTATTTTTTACAGCTGACTGATCTTATTTTTTACAAAGATTTGACGAAGAGACTCCAGATTTGTACTGTGCAGCATGTTGAAAGGCTGGACAATGAAGCTGCTATTGACTAGTTAGACATACTTGATATGTTGATGATATATGTTGTTTTGTCAGAATTCTTTTTCAGACTGTATTTCACAGATCATTTGATCTGATAAATAATTGTAATGTTTGATTTTTGTTATAATAAAGGATATTTTGCAAATATTCTATCGCTACCAATTAAAAAATTGATAACTTGTGATGTTATTTTATAAAATTATTTTTTAAAATAAATAAATGTGATAGATTACATAAAATCACATTAATTAAAATACTGTTATTTTATTCTTAATATGCATTTTAAGTCTATTTTATTTGTGGCAAACATTTTTTTACATTTGTGGCAACGTTTTTTCACATTTCAACTTATTAGTTTTTGTGACAACATTTCCGCTAAATTAATCAACGAAATGAATTGGAGCTTTAGCGGCGACAAATTGTCACCGCAAATATCAAAAATTTTGCCACAAATACTAATCAAGGAAATGAGTTGGAGATTTAGCGGCGACAATTGGTCGCCGCAGATGTTAAAAAAATTTGCCACAAAAAGTAATCAGCTAAATTAATAAGAGCTTTAGTGGCGAAAATTTGTCGCCGCAAAAAGTTTTTTTTCCTGGCAATATAAATAGTAGCCGGAAAAGCCATTTCTTGGCTGTCTAATAGCGGCTAAATGGTGGCCAAATGATGTCGCCGGAAATAATTATTTCCGGCGATTTTTCACTATTTGCGGCTATTTTTGATCGCCGGAAATAGTCTAATTTCCTGTAGTGTATATTTATTCCTTTATGCAGTGACATGCCTTCTGTAGTGGGTGAGTTCTCTTCCACTAGGCGAGTTCTTCTTTTGGGGATGGTGGGCGAGTTCTTTGTTGGTTGGTTGGGTGAGTTATTTGTTTGGAGATGGTGGGCGAATTGTTCGCTTCTTAGGTTTCTTTAGCTTTGGTGAAGAAATTTTTTTATGTTGACTGGATTTATCTTCAGTGTTTCAGTTAGATTAAACGCAATGTTTCACTAAATGAAACTCTGCGTTTCATTATTCATGAACTACAGTAAGCATTATTCTTTTTTAATAGTGTGAGGGCCACATGATTGTAGAGAGAATATTATATTTGAAGAATTACAATATTATTTTCTGATAATTAAAAGAAAAATTTTGCAAGCGACTGGATTTTGCCAAAGGCTATTGCCTCTTTGGTTAGATATTTATCACATACAAGTAATGCTGGATATAATTTTAAGTTGTGTAAATTTCACGTTATACTTTAAAACACGAGTAATGGTATATACAATCGTAAATTAGATAACCATCGCATAACTACTTTGAAAAAGAGTGTAATTCATTATTAAAAAATGAATTTTTTTTTCATGTAAATCCCACATTTCATTCACTTTTTTTAAAACAGTTACGCGATAGTTATCCAATTCACGATTACAAAAATATTTTCTCTTAAAAAAAATGATCTATTATAAAATATTTTTTTATGTAGATCTCTAATTTATCTATTTTTTTCAAATGTATTAAATTTAGAAATCTTAAAAATACAAATATCATTTCTCATTATCCAATCCTACTTTTCCAATAAGGAGTCAAAGGTCACGATTTTTACATCCAAAGAATTTTTTATTATAAGTTGTTATAGCCATGAGAAGAAGATAAACAACGTTGAAGAAAAGTCTGAACCCGTAAAGTTGGAGGGAAAGGAATAAGAAGAATTTGGAGCATTAGCAGAACTATAAACAATTTGTGTGCTTATATATTCCTTCTTTTTTTGAGTGTGTGCATTTGAGAGAGGGATCCGATATCTGAATAAACCAGTCCCAAGCCCAAAAATCCATTGGTCAACCCGAGCCCATATCCAGGATGTAAGGGGACCCGACTAGAAGGACAAGCTTAAATAATCTTGGGCGTCTGCCCAACTAGGAAGGCGAGTCCGGACGATCCTCGGCATTCACAATGTTCGAGGAGGTGTTAGAACGTTCAGCTCAACCCTCCCAGTGATCTCTGCCTCGGCATTAAATGCAATGGGACATGATTTTGCTAAATGCAGGGCCGCATTAAATGCGAGGTCAGGCAAATGTGTACTGCATTAATTGATGTTCGGGAATCCAAGACTAGCTAGCTAGCGATTGGGGAATTGGTGTGGTTGAGATGGGACAGGAGAGGCTAGGCCATCATTGGTTGGGTGATGACCGGACGGTGTTACCAGACGTTATCAATTACCCCCACCTGCAGGCTGGACGAAGAGCGCCTATAAACAGCACCCAATTTGTCTGAAATTAGGTTACATTTTACTCGCTATCTTATTTTCTCACATCATTCTAAACTTTTTTTTCAGAAACTAATTTTGATATCAGAGAGGTCTCGAATTCCGACCCACTTACCATCTTTATTCGCAAGTTCAAGTCAATTGGATCACAGTGGAGGGCTGAGTGGTGGAATATGTTCCAAACAGCATCTATGTTCCAATATTTCATAAGCGATTTCATAAACCCAAAGATCAGTTGAATTTCTTCAATTGAATCGTCGATCTTAGCAGGGCTATCCTTAGAAAATTGCCTTTATCATTCAAGAAAAATTCTCACACTAAATTATATTTGAATCAAACTTTTATTATTATCATTATTAATTTATGCTTTCTAAAATTTAATCTTTCATATATTTTATAATTAACACCCACTACATAAGATTTTTCCTTATTACAAATTCGGTTAATAAAAATAATCCCATTAGTGTCGAGAGATCAAGTAAGAGTAGAAAAATAAAATAAAATAACGTTTATAAATTTAATAGTACATTTATATTTATAAAAATATGTTGACAGTATTTATAACTATGGAAATATTTATACATATATAGTCCAATGTAGTTAATTTAATAATCTAGTTCTGCAAATATGTGTTTGTATTTGCATATAGATAAACTAATGTGAATACTCTTTCAGTCCTTTCTAGCCAATAAAATATGAAAAATGATACTATTTTCAAAGTTATACTTAAATTATTATTCGAATAATTTAATTTTCTATTTTTTAATAATTAAATAAATGAGTATTAATAAAATGGTATATATTTTTTAATAGTTAAAAGTGTTAAAAATATTCAATGTAAATATCAAATGTACTAGAAACTCATATATACAGGGTGGACTAGCATTATCCATATAAAGCTTGACCAACTGAAGCAAAAAGAAACTATAAGCACACCTTTGGCAGTGAGAAAAGAAGGAGGTAAGCCAAAAGTTTCAAAGGATTCATAAGATTCAAGTGTCTACGACGGATTTATAACTCATCTCATCTCATCTCATCTCTGAGATGAGTTATAAATCCATCGTAGACCCGGTTTGTTTTGAAAAATGAGTTCAACTCATCTCATCTCATTTCGTACTTTCAACTCATTTCAACTGCTCATTTTAAATTTCAATTAATCTCAACCACTCATTTTATTACTATTCATAACTTATCTCATCTTATCTCTGAATCCAAGCGGGCCATTTGAATTCGAGATGAGATGAGTTTAATTTATTTTTTAATATTATTATTATTTTGAAATTTGAAAAATGTGTATTGAGATTTAAAAAAGATATATTGGAATTTGAAAAATGTGTATTGGGATTTGAAAAAGGTATATAGAAATTTGTGTTTTGTATAAAAAATTATAAAAATGTAATGATGAAATGGAAGTGAGTTGAGATGTGTTTAACTCACTTCTGAATCCAAACGAAACCTTAATCTTATAAGGTTTAAGTCATGTCTATGATGAGCTAGGTTGAAAACTAAGAAGAAGATTTTTCTTTCTCATTTTCAATCGAATCCACGACCTCACTTTCTCAAGATCGAAAGACTTCTTAAGTTCTATCTACATCGTCACACCTCGAGTATAGAACTCTACCAAGTCTAATCTTGGACCACCAATTAATAAATATAAATGGCTTTATAATATCCTATTTTAAAATATATATATATATATATATATATATATATTGGAGCAATAATAGTTTTGAATATATTACAAGATTTTAATTTTATCTAATATATTTATTTTTTTTATTTTATTATTAAAAATTTTAAACATCTAAAAATTATTTGAAAATGATTTTCTTCTAATCTCATTTGAATTCATTTTCTTTTTATATCATCCAAACGCAAATATTTTCAAATTAATTATTACTATTTTCTTAAATTTTAAATAAAAAATAATTTGATTTTTTTAAAATTTTTAAGAAACTATGATCTAATAATATTTTAATTTTATAAAATTTATTATGAAATTTTATCTCCTATTTTTTAAAATATAATAAACATTTAATTTAAATGATTTTATTACTAATTATAAAATTTTCATTTGATCTTATTCTTTGAAATAAAATGTCTCAAAATGTCAAATTTCATCTGTATTTTTTCGATGAGGCGGCAAATCTCACCAAACTCACGAGGTTCACATCAAAATAAATACAAGCGAAAGGGACAAGGAGAAATTGCTAAATTGCTTGAACTACAAACCATTTGTGCGCTTATCTATTTCATAAAGAGTCAACGCAGAGATCAACCGGAGAAGGTGAGAAAGATGGAAGGAGTGAGAGGCAGAGTATGCGTGACAGGAGGTACAGGATTCATAGCATCATGGCTCATCATGAGGCTTCTTGAGCGTGGCTACAGTGTCCGAACTACTATTAGATCCGACCCAGGTAAAATATCCACTTCTTCCCAGATCACACAGCCCACAGGCATGTTTTCGTGCACCAGATCAAACCGGGTTGCTTATCTTAAGATTTTGACTTGATTCCTTGTGCCAAGCCAATTCTTATTCTCAAATCTCTCTCATTTTTTTTTTCTCAAGACTTATACCATATTCTCAAATCTCAAGGCTGGTAAACAATACTTGGAAGTTATAAGGACCCTACGTCGGGTCTTCTTAAATGTGAACGATGGTTAATTTGTTCCGGTTTAATTATTTTTTATACTTATGCTAGTTTGAGTAGCTGTAACAGTATAGTAGGAGACAGAGTGAGAAAGAGAATAGAAAGATTATTGATGAATATTGCAAGGACATTGTATTTGACTTCTAATCACACTGTCTGATTTCGATAGCATACTTTCTCCCATTATAATTCATAAATGATTGTAGATGATCCATTACAATTACGTTATTGCTATTTATAGACTAAAGTAAGTAAGCCGAATAAGCTATAGTGCCCTAATTACATGAGTTAAAATGTAAGTGCAGATAAATGGGCCTAACCATTCAATCTCATTCACATTTGCCTTCAATGCTTAGCGTGTATTATCTCAAGCCCACCATCACGACCCACTTGATACACACTATCATGGAAGCCCCTTTCAAACCTAGTCTCTCATTGTTGAAATCATGAACATGTTTATGGTAGCGGATTTTATTATTATTATTATTTATTATTTTGTCATTATTTTTTTAAATCTTTTACTTACTATTCATAAAATATGTGAGATCAGCTTACTATTCAAATCTAAATCTTAATCGTGTTTAAAATTATGGTAAAAATAATAGTTTATAGTTTTAAAATTTATAGTTTATAACTTGAGTGATAAATTCTATTATTAAAATATTTTTTATTGTTTAGTAATTATATATTTAAAACATTTTCAAATGTATCGTATTTAATTTAAAAACAAATTAAAAAGTGCTTTATAATATATAAATTATCATTATTTGAATTTGTTTTTTACAAATTATGATCATATTCTCAAACTTTTGGAAGTTTTTATTTGAGAGTTGTATCGCTTTTTGCTTATTGATAATCTTTTTAAAATTTGAATATTTTCTACATTATTTAGAGAAATACGTATAGAAAAATATCAAATAATATTTTAACATATTTTAATTTATTTGAGATTAAAAAGTATTTTGATAGATAACATATAAACAATTTAATTTTTTATATTAAAAAACTTCTAAAATTATTTAAGCAATTTTTAAAGCAAAATCCAGGCATACGTGGACCAGGTTACACGAAAGACGTTGGCTTCCTTACAAGTCTACCAGGTGCATCGGAAAAGCTCCAGAACTTCAATGCAGATCTCGGCATTCCAGAGAGTTTCAATGCAGCCATTGAAGGATGCATCGGCGTTTTCCACGTTGCTACTCCGGTTGACTGCGAAGACAAAGAGCCTGAAGAGATTGTGACTAAAAGATCGATCGATGGAGCATTAGGGATCTTAAATGCATGCCTGAATTCTCAGACTTTGAAACGAGTCGTATATACTTCAAGTTCAGCAGCTGTTTTGTACAATGGCGAAGACGTTGATGATGAAGCAGATGAGAGCATTTGGAGTGATGCAGATTTCATCAAAGCGCTAAAGCCATTCGGAGCTTCGTATGCGATTTCCAAGACATTAACCGAAAGGGCAGTTCTTGAATTTGGAGAAAAACATGGGTTGGTGTTGGATGTCTTAAAAATAATCCCTTCTCTTGCTATTGGACCCTTCATTTGCCCCAAGTTACCCGGCTCCATTCACCTAGCATTGGCTTTGATCTTTGGTACGTAATTTTTTTTTTTTCGCTTCAAAATTACACATGTTATACATGATTTAAGATAATAAAAGTACCATTATTTTTTACCACATGATCAAGTTTTGCAAGTTCTACCTTTTTTTATGCCATTGTGGCTAAAATGCTTCTCTAAAATTTATAACACAACATCCCTAAGTATTACTCTGTTACTGCAATAAAAAGGAATTTGGTGTAATTTAAAGGCTTACATACACTGAAATCCTTATATTTGTACAGAGTTGTTGTTCCCCAATTTCTAGCAAAACGAACTAATTTCAATTTCATATATATCTTTGCAGGTAACAAGAATGCATATAGTTTTATTGACATTACTGCATCTTCAATGGTGCATGTAGATGACTTGGCCAGAGCATATATTTTTCTCCTTGAATATCCTAATGCAAAAGGAAGGTATATTTGTTCGTCAGATAGCATGACAATCCAGCAGGTGTCTGAATTTCTTGCTGCCAATTATCCAGAATTTCAAATACCAACACCGGAGTGAGTACCATTATCTTTCTAATTCTCCATATTGTTTAGAAACTCAAATGCTACTTAAAATCGACCTCAAAGTAATCTGCTTGTTTTGTGCAATTCATTGGAGAAATATGGAGGTTCTAAAACACCAGGGTTTTCATCAAAGAAGCTTTTAGATTCTGGGTTCAAATATAAATATGGTGTCAAGGAAATGTTCGATGGAGCAATTCAATGCTGTCGAGAAAAGGATTATCTTCAGTGAATTCTAGATTTCTACTGATAGCTTGTCAAATAAATGCAAGGAGCACGGTATGTCCCTTTTAGTTTTTACACCGCTGTAGATTTGTGTCTTTGAATTTGAATGTTGGCTTTATCGTCTATTGAGTTGGCTTTATCAATAATAAGTCATGAATACTCAAGAGTGAACAATAATTTATTTTGCCTGTCGAATATAATTTTATAAAGAGAAAAGTTGGTCCGACCGACTCCCTTGAGAAAAAGCGGCCCACCGCTAGAGGCGGCGGTGGCCGACACCGCCCACCCCATCGGGACCGGTGGGCTCCGGCGAGTTCACCCCTGTGACGGCAACCCACGGCGACCTCCGACGAAGCCCCAACAGCCTTTAACCTGAAATGGGTCCGTTACGCCAGAGCCCGCTGATTCTAATGGGGTGGGCAGTGTCGGCCACCACTGCCTTCGGCAACTCTGTTCGGCTGAGGGCCGAATCTTCCTAAAATTTATCTTCATTTTATTATTTTATTGTGTTTTTTATTATGTTTTTGTTGTGTTTTTTTTTTCTTCATTTTATTTTTTTATTATATTTTCTATTGTGTTTTTTTCATTTTATTATATTTTTTATTATTATTTATTGTGTTTATTGTCAAAAAGCAGCCCAAAATAGTTAGGCTGTTTTTTATGCTGGGGAGAGCCCGACCGATCCCCAACATCACTCTTTTATAAATGTTTTAATTATAAATGAATTTAAGTTAATATATTTTGTAGTCATTTCCAAGTGGAAGATTATGTAGTTTGCTAACTTATTTATTAAACCGTAGTCGTTTATAGTAAACCCCCACAAGTATCGACCCAAGCCTCCTTGAAAATCTGCTAAAAAGCCATAATGTATCTTATCGAATTGGATCATTAAATAGAGCCAATATACTAACAAAAATTAGTCTTCACAAACTCTAACAATTGGAGGATCACATTATAGAGAGATTATAATTTGAAGAACTACAAAACTAATTTCCAATAATCAGAAGAAATATCTTGAAAGCGATTGGGTTTTGCCAATGACAATTACTCCTTTGTTCGGATATTTATTACTCACGAGTAATGCTATGTGAAGTTTTAAAATATATAGATCTCGCGTAGCCCTTTTAACAAAAAAGTGAAATTGACCGCTATACAAATTATTTTTAAATATGAATGCTAGGTTTATTCAAAATTTTCAAATACATGCACAATGCTTCAATAGCCGGTAAGTTGAAATGGAATGAAGGTAAGAAAATTGGATTAATCTAAAGCATCATTTTCGTTTCATTCAATTTAAACATCATTCAATCCAATGATGAAATCAGCAATTATGTCGAGAGGGACTAAAATTTTTATTGTATGACACATTTATATAAAGAGTAATACTACATACAGTTTTAAGATATGCAAACTCTACACACTTCATTTAAAAAAAAAAAAGAGTAAGGTCCACCATTAAAAAATAATTCTTTTTTATATGGGCCTTAAAAATACCTAAGATTTTCAAATGGAATAGGTCAAGATTTTACTTGATTATAGGTCTATAAACATCATTTTTCTTATGTAAATTAAAAAGAGATTGAAAAATCATAAAAATATAACTATAAACTATTTTTCATATAGATCATCAACCTTAAATATTATTTCTTGTATTTAAGCTTTAGATTCCATATTAATCAATCCAATATTGTATAACAAAAAATTTTAGGATCTATATTAATAAATTTATCATTTTTTCTAAACTTAATTTTAATTTGAGAGAAGCCACATTCTTAAAAATAGATAATATATATAAATTAAACAAAATTGTAGGACTATAAAAAATAGAAAAGAGATATTTTTAGGTATATTGAAATTAAAAAAAAAAAAGAGCATATAAAAATTATAATTTTTTTGAGAAAACCATTTTCTATATTTATAAAATTATATATATAACTTAGAGACTATTTTATACTTTCAAAAAGTAACCCACCTGCCTTCAAGTGGCTCTACCACTGATTCAAACACAAGTATTTTTTAATTTGAAATCTTAAACTTTTTTTATTTTATTATTGCTTAATCTTTCAAAATTTTTAAACAAAATACAAAAAATAATTCACATTTTTCAAATTTGAAAAGAAAATTAATATTAAAAAATAATATTATAACTTTTATAATATTTTATTTAATTTATTACCTCTAATTTTTTAGAATTTAATAAAAATATTAACTCAAATTATTTTACTATTATTTACAAAATATTTGATTATTATTCACAATTTTAATTTCATCCTGTTACTCGACCTTAGTCAATAAGAACATTTTTTTCTCCATTAATCCATCCAACGTGATCGCTTGATCGATCCTCCAAGCGCCTACAAACCGTAAACCCCACAGATTCCCCTTTCCATTTCCCATTTTCCCGAATCCACAAACCGGGTCACGATATGGATCAGGTTCTTACAGTTATGGTCATTTCGGTTCTTCTCGGCGCTGTAATCGCCCTCTCCTTCTTCACGAGCTACTTTGGCAAGCGAAAATCAGAGGTTCAGTCTATCGCGAAAGCGGAGTCCCAGTCGGATCCGAAGAAGCAACAGAGGCCTCCTCAATTCAAGAAGTCTCACTCCAAATCTCACTCCCATTCTGCTGCTGACAAGGTAAATTCGACCTTCAATTCTCTGCCTGATTCCCGAGAAAGCAAAGGAGTGAAATGAAAGAGGAAAATCAGGACAAGTAAAAGAAAAGCAAATGTGGAATATTACGCTTATATGTTTTACGATCAGTGTGCTTCAATTAAACGTTTTCCTTTGGATGTTAATTGAAGGATCAAAACAAACGGCATCATCCATTGGATTTGAATACTTTAAAGGGTCATGGCGATTCGGTCACTGGGATATGTTTTTCCTCTGATGGCCGAAGTTTGGCAACAGGTTAGTTATTCATTCGATTTTCATCTGCTGATATTCATAAAAGAACTCAAGATATTGGATGGAGAATCCCAGAATATGAATCTAGGTATCTGGTGGATGAAAAGAGTTCAACTGAAAGTAATGTTTATTTCGGGAACTAGGAGATTGCGTGTACAATCAATTGAATTGTTATAATATGACCTTCTCATTTGCCTAGTCACCCAGTAGCCATCACTTGTATGTGCCGGGACGTGTTTGTACTTTTTAGATGGTAGGGGCTGAGTTTTATTTGAATCATTTAATATCTATCGTATAAAAGGTATATATTTTTATTATATTCATAACTTTCATATCCATGTAGCTTGCGCTGATGGAGTGGTCAGGGTGTTCAAGTTGGAGGATGCTTCAAGTAGAGGCTTCAAGTATGAATTGCAAATAAGCTGTTGGAAATAATTTGATGAAAGGAAAGAGAATCCGAAGATTTATCAAGACTTTGAGGCGTATGAAAATACTGTCTTTAAGACGATATTTGCCCCCACTCACAAAGAGTTTGCTAATAGGTTTCTAGCAAATCGTCTCCAGGATACAACAAAGTCTTGAATTCTACAAATAGCAATTTTGTAGAATTCCTAAAATTACTATTGAAAATGATGGAAACAGAGGGGATTAATTTTCGTACTTTTCAAGTCTTTCACAACTATATTTATAAAGAGTAAGGTGGTGTATGTGAAAAATCACGTCTGTGGAGACTTTACCGTTTCTCGCTCGAGCGAGGTGTCGAGCGAGGGTCGAGCGAAGTTACTGCCTGACCTCTTTATCTCGGGGTGATTCTCGCTCGAGCAACTAGTCGAGCGAGAATGCAACGGTAACTTCACATACCTCTTTGGTTGAGACGTGTCTGTCTTTCAGACGACGCATACATTCAAATTCTCGCTCGAGCGAGGAGTCGAGCGAACATCTAGCGAGATCACTGTCTGATTCTCGCTCGAGCGGTATATCGAGCGAGTATCGAGCGAAGTCTCGGGTTAGAGCTCGCTCGAGCGACATATTGAGCGAGTGTCGAGCGAAGTCTCGGCCTCAAGTTCAATACTCAACCATTCCCACACATTTCTTCCCTTCAACTTTATACATATTACAACCTATTCCAACATAAGCTTGATGCAATAACAGATTTTACCTCAATATCAAAGATGTAGGTGGTTATTTTTCTTGCTTTTTTACTTCTCATATTCTTTATCATATTTCCAGGTTTCTGAGAATTAATTTACCTGCTGGGTGCCATCCAACAGCAGTTGCATTCTCCGATGACATGTCATCTATAGTTGTTGCTTCTCAGACGCTTACTGGTTCTTCTTTATACTTGTATGGAGAGGAAAAGCCCAAAGCTTCTAATGAAACTAAACAGCAACCCAAGCTTCCTCTGCCAGAAATTAAATGGGAACATCACAAAGTTCATGAGAAAAGAGCTATTCTGACTCTTGTTGGAACCACTGCAAGCTTTGGAAGTGCTGATGGAAGTACAATTCTTGTTTCTTGTTCAGAAGGTATTATCTTGTATTTTTTCCAGGAAGAAATGTATTTCTGTTTGCTTTTGATGGTAAAAAACTAGCCATTGGCTGTGGGTGGTCAAGTTGTAACGGTTCTATTTTTTAAAACAGGCACTGATATCATGCTTTGGCATGGAAGAACTGGGAAGATTTTGGGAAATGTTGATACAAACCAGTTGAAAAATAACATGGCTGCCATATCACCAAATGGGCGTTTTATTGCTGCTGCAGCTTTTACTGCAGACGTGAAGGTGAGTGTCTGTGTCTCTAATTTATGTTGGTCAATCTGTGATTTTTATAGGTTATCATATTGAATATGAAAAATAGGGATTGTAAAATATTTTGTACGATTGCGTCATCATTTTCGTGCGATTAAAACAGTTGGACAATAATGTATCATGTGTTTCACTTGCAGTAAAGTCATGCACAACAGTTGCAATGGTTTTAATAGTATCTGCATATACCATGTTACCATCACCATGCTAACATGCCAGAATAATTTAGTCACTATGTCTACAAAGGGTTTTATTAATACAATGGCTTGAATGATGTACATATGTGCCTATACAAAATTTACATAGCAAGACATGTACTTTCAATGAATTGGAAATGTTGTGCTTTGGCATATCTATTAATTCCTCCATTTTTTTTTTGGTTTAAAGAAAGTCTTGCTGGAAGTAGCTATTAGAAAAGGTTCAATAAGTGGAGAGAAAAGGAAGATGTTTAAAAGTAATCGTTTGGTTTACACAAAAATTTGTGTGGACCTTTCATACGATGCACTACTATGCGGGAGAAAATGCACATAATTCCTTCTGCAATGCAATTTTGTCCTGTTTCTAAGACAAAAGGTCCTGTCCAAAGTGTTTGGTATGTATACACTACACGAAGATTTGAGTGTCCCAGACATGTAGTTTTTTTTTTTTGATAGGTAGTGTCCCAGACGTGTAATCTAGAAAAAGGAAGACTTTATTTGATAGCTCATGTCAGCTACTGGACTGCTCTTTTCACTCATAATTTTCTTTCGCAGGTCTGGGAAATTGTATACTCAAAGGATGGTTCAGTCAAGGAGGTTTTAAAGGCTATGCAGCTTAAAGGGCATAAGGTGGTATAGTGATAAGTACTATCATGTCTTTGGAGATCTTGTCTGCCCTTGTCTTTTGATCCTTTTTCATTTTTCCAAACTTATGTTCATGAAGTTTGTTTAACTTTAGATCACATATGTTTTAAATGGCATAAGAAACTCCAGCTAATGTTTAGTGCAATTTCCAAAATATTTGCTTTATACAGATTTGTTCTAATTATAGCTTGATGACCTAGTAATTAAATTGCTTCTTATGTCCGAAATTCCTTTCTTATTTTTTCCTTCTGATGTTCAGAGTGCGGTAACTTGGTTATGCTTCTCTCATAACTCAGAGCAAATCATCACAGCTTCCAAAGATGGTTCAATTAGAATTTGGAATATCAATGGTGTGTATATATTTCATGCATATTTCTCCTAAGTTCTGTCCTCGTTCAGGAAAAACTTATTCCTTGACCTCTCAACTTGATCTAAAAATATGTTAGAGATTGAAGAAATTGGATTATGAGAGTAAAAATGATCCCTCGCCCCTTCTAAATTGCTTGTATGGAATCTATACTCCCAATGGGAGAAGTAAAAGGACCCATGGATAAAGACAGGAGGAGGCATTTCTAACTGTTTTTAAATCTTTAGTTATGATTTGTATGAGGGAGATGAAGCAAAATAGCCATTAAAATTACGTGCTTGACCTATTTATTTTTACCAAGCTTTTCATGTACTTGAGCCAAGACAATCATCTCTCTCTGGTTGTCTCACACACACGCCCATGGGGACAAAATATTGATCTTTAATCCACTGAGTGCACCATAATAGCCTTTTAGTAAACACATGCATGATGCTAAATCAAATGATGGGTGTTAATTGAAGTTGCACCAGAGATTGGTGCATGTGCCTGGATAGAGAGAGAACATTGTCATCAAATGAGCAACTAGATTTTTCGAATACGAAATTCTCAATGTAAAATATAATATTAATATAACAGTTAGAACAATTTCACATTATGCCTTAAGTTCTCTTACTTTGGGCATTACTTCTTTGTTTCTGTACTTGTAGTTCTTTGATCTTTTATGTGCTGACCATTATTTATCTGTCCTCTTGAAGTTCGGTATCATCTTGAGGAGGATCCAAAGACTCTGAAGGTGTTTCCAATTCCACTTCATGATTCAAGTGGTGCGACTTTACACTATGATCGTCTTTGTATATCTCCTGATGGAAGGATATTGGCGGCAACCCATGGTTCAACATTGCAGTGGTTATGTGTAGAATCTGGGAAGGTTTTGGACACAGCTGACAAAGCACATGATGGTAATTAATTAGTTGGATGTTTTCTTCTTATTTTTTATTAACTTTTGCCTGCTATTGTTTAATTATAAATCTAGGTAATGAAGGAAGTTCTTTTTCTCCTATATTACACCCAAAAACAAAAAAAGAAATTTCCTATACTGGATAATATATAAATTTGTGGCTAGCATGTGAATTTTGATAAGATGGTCTCACATTAATTCTTATGTTTTCTTTAGCCAAATATCCTCATATGTAACTGTTGTGGTTTCAGTTCTAGTTAGGTTCATACCAGTGATGTAATCTTATGTCATGAACTTAATGCTTGCATTTTGATTAATAATCTGTGTGAATTGATCTTCAGTGATGTACAGAAATTTAGCTCATCACAAGTGGTGAAAGTTGTAGCTGGTGTCGTACATGCACTTTGTCAATTTTTGTGTTCATCGGTAAAAAAATGAATGTGTTTTATCTTATATTTGCTGATGAATAGTCTGCATCTGGAATTTGTTACTTAATTATGGTCATAGACATTGTTGTTGGACTCAAACATGTAGCTCATCTTTGTCCTTCTATCCTATGGAATAGCAATTGATATTTCTCTTGTAGCTCTCTAAGATTTCTACAGATTTGCACTTGGGTTCAAATAATAGTGAAACTCATTTGCTTATGAATCTTATATTGACATCACTCTATCATGCAGGTGATATCACATGCATCTCATGGGCACCTATTACCATTCCTATGGGTAAATCACCTTCCTTCCAATCATATGTGAATTGCCCACACGTTTTTCTACTTTTTTGTTATTGAAACCAATACAACTTCAGGCATTAATATACATCCCAGAAAGTTCTATGATGGATGCCACTCTTCTTTTCTTAGAAGATCTGAAATCAGTGTGGCCCCACTCAACAAAATGCATTGCCTTTCCAATAAGGGCAGCTTATGCCAGATGAAGGCTTGAAAATTCTGGATACCCCCCTATAAAAAATTTCTCCTCATTTTTTACCTATATAAAAAAATAATAATCATTTTTTTAGTCTGAGTGGTCTAAATAATCTTTGTCCACTAATGCTCACTGTCATTAATTAAATTCAAGATATGATTTTGTTGATCTCTTTCAAATTAAGTGCAAAAAAAAAACCCTAAACAAAACAAAACAAAACTTCTTAGATGGTTTATATGGTGATGGATTTCAATATAATAGCACAGAAGAAAATCCAATCGAAGAATCCTGTTAAATAGCAAGTCTTGATTGGATAAATTAACTTGCCCAAATTCCTTGATGAAGTCTCTGTAGTTTATGTTTCTTTTATCGTTATTTTTAAAAGAGATGTATGGATGTAAACGACATACCACTGCCATATCTTTTTACAGGAGATGGACAAGTTTTAGTTTTAGCCACGGCCAGTGTTGACAAGAAAGTGAAGTTGTGGGCGGCTCCGTCAACCCACTGATCCTAAAGGAATTGGGAATTGTATGCAGCGTCAGATGAAGAAAGCTTTGGATCATACATTAACATATTGCATTAGCTAGCTTGTCTAGTTAGTAGTTATCAACCTTATTTATTTCAAGAGTCGATATTTCCATCATCTATACAAGCTACATACACTCTAGGTGCTATGTAAGGATACAAGGCATTCAGGAGCATAAACTTGAGAAACCATTTTTTTTTCAGTTGTATTTGCTTAATTGCGCTCAAATTTTGGTAACAAAGTTCCATAGAAAAGCAGAGAGTTTGGTTTGCACTGTGCAACTGATCTCCAACTTTACGAAGTTCATTTTGAATTACTTTTTCAACGTACTAAGATTATTAACAATATATATTTTTTAAATAGAGGATCGTATATATCAAAACCGTAAACAAAAAAAATCCTCTCTCTCTCATCTTTGAAAGCATTTTTATAAGATTGTCTAAAGTTAAATTTTAAAAAATACAATTTTATATACATAATAAAAAAATTAGTCATATTTCATCAAAAATAAGAAAAAATTTGTAAAAAAAGAGAATAAAAGTTTTTTTAATCTTCAAAAATAAATAGTTAAAGTTAAAGTTTTACTAAATTTGATCAATATCAGACAGTTTTAATTTTACTATTTATAAAAAAAAAAAAATATTTTTTATTTTTTATTTTTTATTTTTTATTTTTTATTTTTTATTTTTTATTAAATATAATCAAAATTTTTTAATAAATATATAAATTTATATTTTTTTAAAAATAATTTTAAATAATTCAATAAGAGTGTTCTAAACGGAAAAAAAAAAAAAAAAAACATAAAACAACAGGTTATTGACAAACAGGCGCACCCCTCAGAGAGAGCTTAGCGAGAACCAAAACTTGCGGATGACACGGAACCAAATGTCCAGTTCCGCCACGTGTGATGATGTAATGTAATCTGTTCCCGCAAGCTCGAATAATCCCACACCGAGAGAAGGAGAGCATCCTAAGTGAAGGCTTGAGTTATAAAAACGAAATGGAAGGCGGTAGCATCGCATACCTTTCTCGGCCTTTTGGCTAAGATCAAGTGTAGTATCTGTTCTTATCAGTTTAATATCTGATACGTGGCCCATCGGGTCACACGATATTAAATTAATTTTTTGAGGGGGAAGGCCCACCACAGCAGCTTGCTGCTGGGGTCTTCGAGCGTCGCCCATGCGTTGCACTACTGCATAGGCCTGGCGCACCCCACCCAAACATAGTCCAAAGATTATAGAATAATTGTATCACAACTCTAATTTGTTGGGCGGTAAGTCATTAAGTTAAGGTTTGGTTAATTTTAGAAAGAGATAATTGTAGTGAAAAATATATAATTAGTATAATATTTTTGAAATATTAATTTTGTCTTATAATTCGAATAAGAAATTTTAAAATTTGGAACAATTAATTTTTTTATGATAGTTTAAATAAAAATTTAAAAAAAATTATTAAGGTAAATTTAAGATGTTATTCTCTGTATGTGTAGAAATTGGAAAAAAAGCAAATATTATTATGTAAGGCGTAATCATATCTAACATTCCATAGCTTTTAGGCTTAAAAATTGGGGGAAAAGTAAACTGCATATAATTATCCAAATAGTCTAATACACGGCATCAAGGCAACGAGAAAAAGCTAAAAGAACCATAAAAAGAACATTTCATAAAAATCTCAAACATTCTTGGAAAAAGCAGCTGAACACTTGACAGAAATCAGTCTTTCCTAAGCTCCATGTATTCACGACGAATTCCTTCAGAATTAAGGATGACAATTTCAAGATTGTCTCCCTGTAAAACATCCATAGCTTATTAGAAAAGCGAAATAGACAATCCTCACAAAGGATGAGTGTAATTGTTGAGAAACATGGACTTACAGTGTAGATATCTCTTTCAGTTGCAGATGCAAAAACAGTTTTGACCAAATCCACTGCTTCTGATTCAGAAAGTGGCGTAACGGCATCCTGAAGATCATAGTGTTAAAAAATAAGGCCCATATAACATATAGATGCTTGATGTAAACCCATAATTTAAGCCAAAAACAAACCTGAGCAGGCAATAAAAGAGGGCTGGGAGACTTCAGCTGGTTATCCAGAAAGGGCATGATGAGTGTGGAACCAGAGCCTTGGGCACTATATCCAACTTTCTCATAGGATCCAACAGCATCGTATGTGAAGACACAACCCTTTCCTATAATTTTAAAAAGGTTTGTTAATACAAACAGACGGCATGAAAAATGACATTTAAGCTATTAGTGATTTACCTTCGCTGTCAAGGCCACCTAGAACATTGAAGGAATAGTAAGGAAAGAAACGTTTATAGTAGAGGGTATTAGAGAGCAATTGAGCCATTGCAGGGCAGCTCATCTGCTTGTTGTGTTGGTGCTGATAGATCTGAATTCAAGAAAGGATATCAATGTGATTAGCCATCAGAAACCAGAATCACAAACGTCAAACCATACAGACCTACAACATTAATGCCTTGCTTCGATACAGAGACGGTTTCATCTATGGCATATACAAGCTCTTCAGAAATTAATCCAGAGGACCTTCAATATCTTTGCTATTACCAACCCACCCCTAACAATACTTCATTCTCAGCTAAGGTGTTCATCCGGGTTCCAGATTCGGATTCGAAATTTCTTTAAACCTTTTAAAAAAAAAAATCAAAAGTATTAAGAAATAGATAAAATTTCAAACCGGGCTGGGTTGTAATGAACAGGCCTATTCTCAGCAATAAGACTAGTGACAGTTATCAAAATATCATCTTAAACTTGCTGATTAATTTATAGATGGTGAGCGCCCCCATCTAATTATCCATGAGTCAACCTCAACAAAAGTCAGTAGTTTCTGTGAGTGGAAAGCAGTCTCACTAAGACTTTATTATGAGCCATTTTCTATAAAAAGCTTCTTATTTCATATAAACTAAACTATTCTTCAGTTCTCACTACTACCCATGGGAAATATGTGTAGAAATTGACTCATCTGAAATATAGAGAAACCTTTCCCCCCACGTCTTTCCACATAGCAATCCTATTGCAAGCATCCTTTAAAATTTACAAAGAAGCGAAAAAGAAGACATCCAACACAAAAGGAGCCAAAACTACAAACAAATGTAAGTTTTGAGATATTTATGGATATAACCCTACTCAAAATGGTATGCTTCCGCCTTTCACTTCTTACAGAATATATGACAGGCTACAGCACAGTCAGTCTATAGTTAAATACTTTTGAACCTTACCAAATGCCTGGCTGCCAAGAGCTTTTGTAAAGCTTTCACATCAGCTTGAAAACCAGAAGATGCCATTACAGATTTGTCTGCTCTGCAAGGTCAAGGGAAAGAAAACTATTAAGAGATGAACTCATTGTACAGGAACTGAGGCAATTGATCTAAAGCCTCGCTCCATCTCCATAACATTAGCACCTTTCTATCAGGTGCGAAGAATCCACAAAAAGCTGAGAAAAATAAATAAGAAGTTCTAATTCACAGTTGCGTAACAAACCGAAGAAAATTTGATTTCAGTCACCTGTTGCCCACTGAAACACTGATGGGTATTTCACAAAACCTACACCATGTTTCCAAAAGCTTTATTTATATATATATATATATATATATAAACTGAAGACTAGCGAAATTCCCTAGTCCACGAATTGTGCAAAGTTTTTCCCTTTTATCCTTCACTTCTCACCCAACCCAACTTCATTAAAATTCCTAAACAATTGCGTCATTTAAAAACAACAAGAATCCCACACTTCCAATTAATTTTCCAATTATTGAATGAATCCATTTTTTGACATGTGAGAAATCTTTATTAAAAAGCGCAAAATGCGCAAACCAAGTGCCATATTGAGTAAACTCGATAATTACAGAGGATGAAACTCTAAGTAGTCTCTAACACACACGATTTTTCCCGAAATATTGTTCCAACTCAAATCCGGGATTTTCTTACTTTTAAATGACAGTGAAACGATACAATCACACAAGTGGAAACCAATATTAGCTCCAAATGTCATAGCCGAAAATCAACTTTAGCCACCAATCCCAATTTTTTAATATATCACAAGACAATGAAAAAAACAAAAAAGTGCAAAAACAAGAAACTATAGGGATAATTGAACCTACAATTTGCAGATTTTCGAGTAATCGCGGGTGAGAATATTGTAACCGCTGGACATGCGAGTATCCGCAGCGACGACACAGTAATCGGCTCCGGCGATTGCAACGCAGGAGCTGTTGCACGTATCAAAGATCAAATAGCGTCAAACAAAATTAACAGCGTCGTACGTTTGGAGAGAGAGAGAGAGAGAGAGTTACCCGCCATTATTGTCGTATGGAGACCAGTTGGGGTGCTGCTTCGTCATGGCTTGTTGATAATTGGAGAGCTGAGAGAGGACGAGACAGCGAGAGAGCGAGGACCAGACCGGCTTTACATCTCAAAAGCCCTCTTTCGTCTCCTTCAAGAAAACAAACCAGTCAGTCTGGTAGTCCATCGCTTAAACGACGCCGTGGCACCTAAGTGGGCCGTTGTGAAGTTGGGATAGGAACCGTCTAATAGGCTCAATTAGGGATACAACTACGAGTAACTTTATTACGGCCCGATCATATCCTTTAAAGGCCCTAAATTTTGTTTTTATCTCTTTTTCTCCTTCAAAAGAAAAATACACTTAGGAAAAGAAAAAACGCAGACAGAGAGAGAGACAGAGAGAGGGAGAGACCAGAGAGAGACAGCGGTCCTGACTGTAACGAAATTCACAAAAAAGGAACCGCGAGAGAGAGAGAGAGACAGATAGAGAGGCAGTGATCTTGACTGTAACGAAATTCACAAAGTATACAACTGGATTGAAAAGGTCGATCAAATAGTGTAGTGGTGAAATCACAACGCGGCATATACAGGATCCGCGAAGCTCAGGGAAAAAAAGAAGCAGCAAGAAGCAGTGAAAACACTGGGAGCAAGAGAAGAAGACAACGGCCATGGTGACTCTGTGGTTATGGCTATTTTCATTCTTCTTCCTTCTAGGTCTGCTATGCACCCTCGCTTTCCAGGTAGTTTTGCTTCCTCCACCAACTTACCTTTTCCTTTTCTATTTTTTAATCTCTCTTCAATTTTTTATTTTATTTGTTATACCAACAAAATTATGTCCCTATGCTCATCGTTGACTATGCTGGATTCACAATTTTGGGTATTTCATTAGATTGTTGTGGAAAACAAAAAACAAAAATAAGGAATTGCAAGTTTTATGCAGTAGAACCATAACACCGTAGGGATCATGACTACAGATGGATAATTTTGGATCCGCTTATAAGGATATCATTATACCATCTATTATTGTGTTAAGAGAATTTGTGATATTGAGCTGAAGTGAAAGTAAATTTTGGAGTGGAATAGTAATTGTTAAATTAAAAAATAGCACGAGCGCTGAGCATTTTAAGTCAAATACTAGGCTCAATTATGCTTTGCTTTCTTTACTAGTGTTTGAAAACTTCAAGAAACTGAGTTTTGAAGATGTTTATTGCAGCTTATGTGCTTGGTGGACCTTGAGTATGACTATATCAATCCATATGATTCAGCAGCCCGGATAAACAGGGTTGTTTTGCCTGAATTTATAGCTCAGGGTGTCTTGTGCTTCTTCTTTCTTCTAACTGGAAACTGGCTTACGTTTGTGTTCTCTCTTCCATACCTATGTTACAACGTGAAATTGTAAGTCTTCTTCTCACCCGCTCCTATAAGTACATCGTGAGTCAAGTTAAATTTCTCCTGTTGGAAAGGCACCCAACATGACGGGATTATGCACTTTAAAACTTACCATCATGACCATTTTGATGTAAGTTATACTTTGTAAAGGGGAGAATATGGGCAATACATCCTGGTGTTAGCTAATTGCAACTGGGAGTAGCACATAATTTGGTATTTAGATTGGGGATTTTATCTTATAATTACGGATGCATTATGGGAGACATTATGGGAGACTGCTTATTGCATTCAGCTTAATTGAAAATCCTTCTACTTTGCATTGAGCGAATTTAGCTAAGGATTTTGAACCTTTTTTGAGCAGTACATGTATTGCTCTGTACTTTGAGGCCAAGAAGTGAAAATTTTTCACCTGTGAGAAAATAAAAAGAAAGAAATTAGACGAGGATAAGGGTTCAAGTCACAGTCATTTATCCTTACGAGTTATCAGCTACTGGCATTTCAATGAAGATCGATAACCCTTTCTATACGTTGTCTTTTGTGATATAAGATGAGTATCATCCTTCATTGCAACAGTCAATTATCTACGGTTGTGCGTTTTTGTTTATGATTTGTTATCTTACTTGTAAAACAGAATCATCTACAAGTACCTGGCCTTTGGGTTTAATTAGCAATGAAGATGTCCCACCTTTTAAGTGCTTGCCCCTGACACCATCCATCCTCTCTGATAATCTCACGTTAAAAAGTACCTGTTTCATATCTCTAGTATGCCGTTATTCTTGTTGACTAGAATATGAAAGGCCTTGGAAATCCTTTTGTTTTGTGAAATGGAATTTGAAACTAATTGCACTTCCGACTTTGAATTTGAAAGCTTTCTTCAGAAAGGTATAACTTCTTTGAAAAAGCATAGTGTTATCTGTAAATAACATTAGCATTTAACAGTGTATACCCTTCTGCTGTACATCATTCTAATCCGGGTATAAGAGTTAAAACTTTTGAGTCATGCACTAGTTCGGTCTATTAGTGCCCTAACACACTTTGCTTCATTTATTTCTTTTGACTTACAATTTAAATTAAGTAATGATGACTTTTAATATAATGATAATTGTTCTCATCCCCCAACCCCCCCCCCCCCCCCCCCAAAAAAAAAAATTTAAACTCAATATTCAAGCATATTCATTCATGCAAAGAATACCAGTCAGTGGTCTTTCCAACTCCCAAGACCCACTTTAATTTGCTTTGATGTGAGCAATTTCAAATTTGATATGAGATAAGTCTTCATTGATGTCAAGCCCCGAATTAAACATTGCATCTGAGATGTTTTTGTAACATGTTGATCAGGTACATGGAGCAGCGGCACTTGGTTGACGTAACTGAGATCTATAACCAAGTGAGATGGGAGAAAAAGCTGCGGTTTTTTAAGATCGGCTATGTTATTCTTCTATTCTTCCTTTCTCTATTCTGGTATTTTGCTAATCTAGGTTCTGGTACCCTTAGTTGCTATTGTCTCTTTTCGAGCAATTTTGGTGAAATTGTGTTTTCCCTTTCATGTAAATTCTCTCTTAGGTTGCTTTTAAATATTTTGATGGAAGATGAATAATCAAGAAGGCTGCTCCTGACAGGCTGGCTGATGTAAGTTTATAGCATTTCTTGATTGTTGTTTCACAAAGTGCCTGCCTATATGACACAGATATAAGTAAGAGAGTCAGTTCTTGGAGTCATTAGGAAAGGGAAATGCAAAAGTATTTCCTCATCATATCACATCACATCATTTATTTTGTCGCTGATACTTTTGTTTTGAAGTATGGATGAACTGTTCTCTAGAATTTTACTTTATGAATATGAGATATGATTATGTGACAAATGATAGGTATCAATAATTGATCACAACGTATTGGCAACTGCGAGACATCTTGATGGAGGGCCTGAGACAGATTTTTGGGGCATCGTTCTTGGGATTAAAGTAGATTTGACCAGGATTTAGACACCTCATTGGTGGTTGTAATATTTTGTTGGCACCGTCATTGATGCACCATTTGTTTCCATGCAAGCACTCTTCCTTTCTTCAGTTTTCCACTTAATGGCTTGGCCTTTTACTTATTTCTTTAGAAACAACACTAATAGGTGCAAAGAAACAAAAGCTATAGCGGTAATTTGCATATGGCACAGCCGCATTGTACTTTTCCATTTTCCTGTCTGTTATATTTCACGGAGTTGAATGTATTTTATGAATATTGCTACCTCAGGAAGAGTAAAAGACGCTTGGTTTGTGTGGCATATGGTTCCAGTTTCTTCATATGTACTATAAAACCATTGTATTGCATTGTTGCCAAGCAGAAAATAGAGGAAAATTCACATCGTAAGTACCATCGATGAAACCGACCTTGTGCTTGGCTAGCTGTTAGTTCCATTAGCACTCCAAGTCTGGTAATTCTCTCCAAAAAGTGGCTGGGATACAATTACAAGCAATGAACCAGGATTTTCTCCAAAAATCCAGGATTTTAAGGATCATCAATTACCAGGTTGACTTGCCAAAATGAAAAGGCAACAAAACTGATAAGTACTGAATGCGTCAATTCTCCAGGTGTTTTGTGCCCATCTCACCCACTCTTCAACTACTTTGATTACACAGATATCTCAACATTTGAACATAAATTATAAGTCCCTATAAAAAATTACGACCAATATTGTGAACGTGCATTTACAGATGGACTAAAAAAGCATTCAAGAGTCTAAAGATACAAGTAAAGAATGACTGTCAATGCCACCGTTTCTCATAACATTATACGTCTGTGGACACTTTCAAGCGAACATAACTAACATACATGGTGATGATGGGGTACATGTATACATACATATAAAACTATTTATCTCCTAACGAGGGTCAACGACAAATACATTGCTAATTGGCATGATAAAAGCTTCATACCTAATTGCGACAAGTGGCATGTTTTGGTTAGGCCCCACCAAACCAAGGGTGGAACTACGTTGATGATTGCATGTTTTTTAAAAACTTCATATGGTATATACTTTTTCTACTACCTACAAAATTATTACTAAACTTAGCCCTCCACACCGCCCCTCCCCCACCACCCCCCCACCCCCCACCCCCCACCCCCCACACACACCCAAACCAACGTACTAACTATTGAAATTGGTCTCTAAAATGTCAGACTACAGCCGGCTTTCTTAATACTTTTTAAAGTTATAGCCTATAGACTTAATAGTTCATTCCACTTGTAGAGTTGCACACTATAGTACTACTTGTAGAGATGGCAAGTTGCGTGTTGTCATTTATGTTGTTGCAGGGCTGAAAGATAATAATTTATCAGTCAATCCTTGGGCCTTCGAGTTTCAGGACTGAAATATATTAATTACAATGTTTGAGCTGCTTTTAGCTTTCGTTTCACTTTTGCATGTATACTGATATTATTAGTCGCTGCTTTGAGCTTTCATTTGAGCTTTTGCTCCTTTGCCATTGGCCCATTAGACTAGTTGGATGAAGATCGTCTGGATTATAGTACTAACTAGAAGTGTATGCTAATTAGCAGTGGACCCTGGTAAAACTAGTGCTTTCTATTTCTGTATATTAAAATTAGTGTATATTGAAATTAATTAGCATATAAAAGGTAAAAAAAATTGCCCACTAAAAGAAAAAAAAAATTACCCAGTAACACTATTTTAATAGTTGAAAAGGATGAGAAAAATTACGAAGGTCGGACTGTCAGGATAAGATGATATAAATTGATATTTTTGATAATTTGATAATCTTAATGAAGAAAAAAAGTGACAGCTTTGTTGTTTGTGTGATAGAGTGTAATCCGAACATAATGTTTATTCCTGAACACCTACTTACTTAGCCTATTGATAATGTATTTTTTGTATATATATTGATCATGTATATATTTTATAGATATGTATTTCTTTATATATAATTTTATGATGTATATTTTTATATATAATCACGTGTAAAAAACAAATATACATACACTTTCTCAATCGCTTCCTCAAATATCAAATTCTGATTCTACCAAACCATATGGATAATTGGTGCTCAAATGTGAACTTAAAAAGACAAACAAAAAACTCACGCTCAAAAGTAGTTAATCTTTTTAAGCCTTATTCTATTTTAGAAAAAGGTTCACAAGGGAGAAACGATTTTTTTTTTTTTTTAGAGCATTTCCAATGGAATCTTTATTTTTTTTTTCAAAATACATTACTAAGAATTTACTTTTTCTATTTAACTTACTCATTTTTTTGTTAGGTCATCCATCAGCTAATCTATTTTTTCTTCATATTCTTTAAACATTTATATTTTATTCTTTTTTATTTATTTAAATATTCATTTAAAATTATAATTTTTGAGCACTTTTTTCTTCCTCGTAGGGTTTCAAAATTGCGATGAAGATGCCAATTTCAAGGTTGCAATTTCACTAGGGTTTCATTGAGATTGCGATGAAGACGACGATTTCAAGGTTGCGATTTCACTAGGGTTTTGGAATTGTGATGAAGACGAAGATTTCAAGATTGCGATGAAGCTAAGGTTGCAATTTTGAGATAAAGATAATGAGGCTATAGACGAAGACACAAAAAATATTAAAATATGTTTAGCGGTAAACAGTACTAACGCTACATATGGTAAGTTCGTCCTTTATTACTGTAGCAATTTTATTTTAATTATTATGTTTAACTATTTCATTAGAACATAATTTTGGAACTTTTTTTTTAATTTTATATAAATATTCATTTTAAATATTTCATTAAAAGTACTCTTGACAAATCACTGGAAAAGGATAGGTTCATGGCCATTTATATGGGATAACGACATGGTTCATGGCCATTTATATGGGATAACGACATGGTCATTGGTCGGTTGGGATAAAGAAGATGTACAACTAGTCAAAGAAGAGATGGGAAACTAACGAGTCATTACCATGTAGAATTATTTTCACGTATTTTTTTATATTTTAAGATAAGCATTACAATAAAATGATGTATTAGTGATCAGTTATTTTTTATTAAAATAATTATTTTTGTTTAAGTAAGTATATTTTAATCGTAAAATAGTTATTATAATCACAAATAATTTATTATAAATACTTATTTTTTTATAGTAACAATTTATTAAAATAATTATTTATATTAAAAAACTATATAATCAATGGCATGGAATATGTAAGCACCTATAATTTTTGAAAATTAAGCCTTTATTTATTTTCAGAAATGAGATAAGATGAGATGAAATAAAAATTAAAAATATATATTGTTGTAATATATTTTTTTAATATTAGTCTTGTTTTGAGATTAAAAAAATGATTTTAAAATTTGAAAAAATTAAATTTTTTATTATATTTTATATAAAAATTTAAAAATATATAATGATAAATTTAAAAAGAATTAAATTTTTTAATTTTATCTTTCAAAATAAGCCAGGCCTAAAGTAATTCAGTAGGGTATATCGGTATTTTGCAGTACAAAGAGACAACTAAGCAAGACTGGATCAAAATTCCGACGATCCATCGTCAATCAGATTCAGCATGCGTTTATACTGCTTTCCGTTTTTGAAAAGTCAAGCATAGTGTCCAATTCCACGTCATCTCCGTAGAGGCTTCAACCAACTTGCTCTTCCAGATATCAATGACCAATATTGCTCAACAAGTTTGTTATTTGTGTTACTCCAATTCGCAGAGCCAATACAAACAATTAAACAACCAACTTATTATTTTCTCAGAGTTTAATACAACATTTATTTCTAAAATTATCAAACATACTCAAGAAGTCAAGAGTTTTTTATTTTTATTTTTAAATGAAATCGCATGAATAAATTAAACTTATTACCTACTACGTACGTACATTAATTATCTCCACATATGAGCGTGTAATATGTATATTTTCATGACAAGAAAAGATAAATGATAGGTTCATAAAAAATATGGACTGATTTGATTACACAAGATCAAATTATTTCATATTAGCACATCGTCTCATATAATTATTATATAAAATATAATAAACAATTCAATTTTTTTTAATTTAAAAAATAATAATATTATAACAATATTTTATTCAACTTTTAATAAAACATTTCATCTCATAAGAACTACGTAACCAAACGAAACCTAAAATAATTTTGTCATATCGTGCGCACGTAACATAACTCTTAAGAACGCGGGTGTATATTTATTTGTTTTAATGAGCTTCAAGTTGCGAACACAACATTCACTAATTTAATCTTTAGAAATATAGAAAGGAGGGGAGGATTTATTATTTAATTTTGATATTTCTCCGGAACACAATCACAAGAGATACGTTTTATTACAAAAAGATCAAAGTAAAATTCACTCATACAAAACAAACACAAAAGTCCACAAGTTCTGGAATGTGGCCAAAAATTTTTCTTTTAATTCCTATACCATGTGCTCATGGCCACTCCTCGTAGAGAAATTTGGTCTTTTGATAGTGAATCATTTGACTTTGATTGTAATAAGTTAAGCACATTTAATAGTTGACTTTTAACTTCTCTCACTGTTGATGTTCACACATATAATTTCTGGAAATTAGATAGAGAGAGAGAGAGAGAGCGTGTGCTGAAAGATAAAAAAAAATATTTCTAGGGAGAGATATAAAGAAAGAGTGCTGCAGGTGAGAGAGAAGCATTTTAAAGATTGCACACCCATAATAAATTAAGGTTCCGCTTGGATTCGGAGATGAAATGAGTTGAGATGAGTTTGGTTTATTTTTTAATATTATTATCATTTTAGAATTTGAAAAATGTGTGTTGGAATTTGAAAAAGGTGTATTGGAATTTGTGTTTTGTATAAAAAATTATAAAAATATAATGATGAAATGGAAGTGAGTTGAGATGAGCTTAACCCACTTCCAAATCCAAGCAGGGCCTAAATGAATATCCTACATATTCCTTTTTTATTAGATAGTATAAATCTAAGGGTTTATACCAGTTCCGTATTAAAGTTTTTCTCTATTCATAAGATACATGGTAGTTCCCTAAGATTTATCGGTGATGATGTTGACATGGGTACTTCATAGTACTAGAAAAGTCATCAAGATTTATCATTTCTGTTATAAAAAAAAATACAAAACACATAAGATTTGTCACCAATCAGGGCAGGTAGCTGGTCATTTGTCATTGACCTCATACATTGGCTTGATTGTGAAGGAATTAGGAGTTAATTTGTTCAACGTCGTTCCTGTAACATCAATTTAATATATGTAAAACTCCCACCTTCGAGGTCACGCCGTCTCTAACCAACTCTATTTTTTGTTTGTGCCGTCAAAACTATATTTGAATATACCTTTAAACTTTGCTCCGACAGTACTAGACTTTGAACTAAATAATTATTCGGAATTATAATTGTACACTGCTTTCTTTCACTCCACTTAACATTGTGTAAACATGGTAACTTTCATTTTAATTGAGAGATGAGTTAAGATAGATTTTGAATGTTAAATAAAATATTATTAAAATATTATTATTATTTTAAAAAATTTGAGTTAAAATTTGAAAATTTTAAATTATTTATTATATTATATAAAAATTTAAAAAAAATATAATTATGAAATTAAAATAAGATAAATTAAGATAATTCAACTGGACTCAAACCAATCCCCAAGCAAAAAGAATTATTTTATTGCTAAATATTCTTCCTTCCACACTAAGTAACAGTTGCTTACAAGTGAATTACGTCATTATCATGCCAACCAATCAGTATGAGCTGTCTTTTTACATTTTCTTTTTGATTAATTTTTTTTTAAGCAAGAGAATTTGATATAAATTAGATCATAAAATATGAAATAAGCAATAAATGATATACTTAAGGCCAGTTTGAATTCGTAAATGAGATAAGATTGTTTTAATTTATCTCAAATTTATTATTATATTTTTTTTAATTTTTATACAAAAAATAAATTTTAATACAAATTTTTCAAATTTTAATATATTTTTTTCAAATTTTAAAATAATAATAATATTAAAAAATAAATTAAACTTATCTCAACTCATTTTTATCTTTAAATCCAAACCGAACCTTAATGTAGCTCTCTCCCATTTAAAACCCCCAAGTTTATATAAGAATTTGAGAGAATTTTGTTGTACTTTTTTTTAAACCATGTATTGAATTATCTCTTTTTATATTATGACCCACTTAATATTCTGAGTTCCAATTGATAAACCTCGATCAATTAGATCTCTTTTTATTATTATTATTTGGTAGATATTTAATGTGGAAGTCTCGTAAATCTTCATATATAATCGATTAACAGCGATCTTTTCTGCATATAATAAAAAGAAAATTATTCGTACAATCTTAAAATATGCAAATCTGCTAAAATCAAAAAAAAAAAAAAAAAAACCAACTTTTTTTAATCTTACATTTTTTCAGATGGGGTCATGTGCAAGACTGGCATACCTTAGAATTAATACATATATATACACAGTTACACACACTAATTAGGTATCAAGACTAATTATATATATAAATTGTTGATAAATTGATCTCCCAATTAAGACTCAATTATAGATAAACGCCGCCAGGGAACTGTATGGCGTTTTATACTCCTTTAAATCATAATACAACTATTATTCACGGATCCATTCATTTACATTTTACAATATACATGCACATCAGCATCGTCATCATGATTCATGACTCATAACAGTCCCAAATTAGAAAAAACAGTACAGAACTATCAAGACTTGAATCAAACATGCAATTCCAGCACCCCATCCTAGTAGAAATCAAACAAACAAACAGACAAGATATTTACAACAAATAAAAATCCAAATTGTATTCTTTCCGTATATATGCGAACCTAAATAGGAGCTAGTAATTGGCTAGTTAGAGCTGGACTTTAACTCTGTAGCTGCCATGCAAACACGTCACCCTGATCTCATTCATGCATCAACTGATCCTCCCTGCGTTGTCTATAATTCTTGGCTATGAATTCCTCAATTCTCCTCTCCAGATCACGATTCTTATCTTGTTCATCTTCGCTGTCAAAGCCATCATCATTATCATCATCATCATCATTGTCTTCTTCATACCCATCATAACCATGATTATGGTCATGGTCGACGTCGCTATCTTCGTTGTAAAATTCTTCTTCTGGCCATGTCGTTTCATCTTTTGTTGCTTCATCGGCTTCATATAAATGGGGGAAAGAAAGTAACCAGTTATCGGTATGATCTTCTGTTGATGATGGCTTAAGATTCCCGCGAAAGATTGTGATAATAATGACGTTAAACATGAAGAACACAGCCACCCGAGTACCAGACCTTTTCACAATAATAAACTCGTATGTAGAAAGAAAAATGTTATGCTGTTTGGAAACTGAGAGTGATAAAGATAAGAAGATCAAGAGTATCAAAAGAAATAAAGGACACAAAAGAAGTACATGAGGAAAGGAACCTATCTTCATGCCCTTCAATCACCAAGTAATTGGTTTCTGTTGATTCTTCTTAATGTAAAGGAAAACTGCTTTTTCAGTTTATATATACAGCCAATTAGGGAGCTTTTTCATTAAAAAAACAATAGAGGGAAATTTTCCAGAAAACTATTGCAAAAGACTTCTGAAAAGTAGGAAGTATATATTATTTAATTGTGGAAATTAAGCAGTTTAGTATTATAAAGTCGTTAAAAACATTATCGAGAAACCAATAATAATAATCCTTTTTTTTTTTATTCCAATTGAATATCGCCGACTTCTTGTCATTCTGTAGACTTATATATTATAGTTGAGTCGTGCATAAGGACTAAGGAAACTTCGTTGTCTAGTAGGGTGAAATTTCCAAACATTTTTTTCTTCCAAACAGAAAACGACGCTCATTAAAGAACAATAAAAGAACAAGAGAAAAACAAAAAATCTTTCCTTTCGCATGCAGCTGGAGGATGCTTGGTGACGCATAAAATTTACGGGATAGAGTTGGGGACACGAAAGAGAATCAAGATAATTAGCAAGTATAAAGATTAATGATATGAACTAAAAGTAGTTTGTGATTATTTAATGAATATTAAACTTGTTGTTTAAAGTCATTGTTAAGTTGTTCCCGGAACTGGACTCGAAACCAGAGTTGTCGGCAATTGGCACAACCATATAATGGCCATTTGCAGAGGGGCATGACGCAGCAGAAACTTCTTTGTTTTATTTATTTGATCATTTTTTTATATCTAACGGCAATTTGGAATGGTGGTCTAAGGTTTTTGGTTGAAAGCGTAACAATAATAAATACTGATATATTCTAATGACAACTTTTTTGTTATCTTGATGATAAGGTAGATAAAAATTAAAAATAATATTTTATTTTATTTTTTATTTTAAAATTTGAAAAATTTAAATTTTTTATTTTATATAAAAATTTTAAAAAATTATAATAATTAGATGAGACGAGAATATTCATAAAAAGCAAAGAGAATAAAGTTGAATCCAAATTATTTTGGGCCAGAATTTGGTTCAAAATTAGATAAAAATTTGTCTGATATATTAGGTTGGTTGAGCCTTATGAGGTTAATGATGCACGGTTTTTTGAGGGCCTTGGACATTGATTCAGAAAACTGTGACAGTTTTAGGCCCCATTTTAAATTTTAAATTTGGAGATAGATAAATTAAGATAAATTTAATTTATTTTTTAATATTATTTTTATTTTAAAATGTATAATATATTTTAAAAAATATATATTAAGATTTTAAAAATATATATATAAAAATTTGTATTTTGTATAAAAAAAATTAATAAAATATAATAATAAAATAGAAATAAATTGAGATAAATCTCGAATTCAAATGCGAGCTTACTTTCTGCATGAATTGCTTAGTTGAGGACTTCAAGAATTAAAAGTAGAAAAACTGTCTTAACAAATCTAGTCCTAAACAGGTAAACCAGTTGCAATTGAATCCAAAGATCTTACTCATAGCACCAGCAGAAATCTTCATAATTAGCCTACAAATCAGATATCCTACCTCATCAGAAACGTATCAACCTAGCTGGAAGTTCAGAAACGGTTACCCTACTTTCTCCTATTACAACAATCAATAACTTTCCAAGACAGCTCTAGATATTTGAACTTTGAACCAAGACTCTTTGATGCATAGTAAAAGATCAAGATCAGGAAACAATATATAGTCAGCAATTGGCTTCCAGAATAATCCTTGCTTGCAGCTAGTCAGGTTAATTTCCTGGTAAGGATATATTGATATCAGTTGCAGAGTTTCTAGATTCCTGCATCGTGTGCATGATAGGCCAGCTGTCTCGTCGGAAGGAAGAAGCAAGGTTTGGTATTGGGGTGCTAGAATTTTGCTGTCCATTTCCTCCCATGCCCTCCTCATTTTCAGCATTGAAATTGGGTACCATTGCCGCTATGGTGGTAGCCGGCGTGACAGTAGCGGGGATGTTCTCATTCTTCAGCTTCTTTGGTTTCTGCTCATGCTGGTTGCTTGGTAGAAAACTACCGACCACAACCTGACGTGCTCCAATAGAAAGGGGTAAGTATTCCGAGTCACGAATCATTTCAAGCTATGCATGTAAGTAGAGTTTTAGGTAAGTATTCCAAGCCATGAATCATTCCAAGTTACACATATAACTAGTCATCATCCAATCAAAAATTAGAGCTTCTGTTTCGTTCAGGCATGTTGACCGTATCCACAATGATTACTTGTGCATGCACTCGAACATGCCTTCCTCAGTCATTGCCATTCAGGTTTTGGGTTGAAGCATGTTTTTTTTATTTTTTGATAAGTGGTTTTGGGTTGAAGCACGTTAAACTCAAGCCCTTGAATTCTTTCCCATCATCTTAAGCAAGCCCAATGCTACAATCTTCCTCAATATCCTAAATCAGTCATTTTCTCTAGATGGTATGTATGCCAAGATTGATGGATAATGAAGGCAAGTGGACAATCAGATTATAGATCCAGTAATGCACTTGCTCTCACTAAAGGACTGGCATGAAGTACAGATTAATTATCCCCTGAAAAAAATATGAAGAGAACTTCAGAAAGCATTACCTGCACTGGACTAGCAGCTACCAGAAGTCCAGCAACTCCTCCCCCGACAACACGACCATCAGGGCTTGCCAAAGAGACGCTCATCCCACCTGACCTGCTCCTTGTTCCTTGAGTCTCTGTAGGAATAAAAGATCCAGACAAGGAAAGTATCTCAAAACGTCCCTACAACAAGAACAGGAAGATATATTAGGCCTCATTTGTTTTTGCAGATAAGATGAAATGAGATGAGTTGAGTTGAAAGTTAAATAAAGTATTGTTAAAATATACTTTTCTTTTGTTATTTTTATTAATAAAAAAAATATACTTTTTTAATGTTATTATTGTTTTAGAATTTGAAAATGTTGAGTTGTTTATTGTATTTTGCATGAAAATTTGAAAAACTTATACTTATTAGATGAGATTAGATGAGTTGAAAAATTTTGTGAAAGTGAACGAGGTCTTATATACGTGGAAGAGAATTAGGGCATATTTAGTTACTTAGAATATCTCAAAGTATCTGTGAATAGCAGTAAAACAACTTAAGTGAAGATGTTCTATTGGATTTTGGAAAAGGAGAGAAGAAATTGAATAAAAAATATTATATAGTTAAAAAATTGTTTGAATATAATTTTTTAATATTATATATGTTTTGAATTTTGAAAAAGTGATATTTTTTTTTTCATTTTGTGTTTTTTTGGAGTTTGGAAAAGTTGTAATAATTAAGTAATGATTAGATAAAAAAAGTTGAAGTTTTGCTTTGAAAGTGTTTTGTATTTGAGTGATGTTTGGGAATGAAATATCTGAGAATATTAAGAGCAGTTGTGTTGCCAAACTGACCCTTAGATTTTAATGCAGCCAAGAAGATTTCTTCTTTCTTTATTTTGCTTTTCCAACCATATATATTTGCCCTAGTAATCATAACCACAAACAACTAGAAAAACTGACTTAATCTGCTTCTACAATTTTTATTTTTATTTTAATTTCTAAACATCTGCTTCTGCTGTTTACTGTGAACTAAGCTGAACCAAAAACTTGTTTTGATATGTCCCCAACCTCTTTCTGCTTCAATTTGTTAATACTCTCATCAATTCTACAAGCCTGATACAAACTCCTTGGGCTCTTCTACATAAATATAGAGTAAACATACAAAACCTAAGATAACATAGATGATCGTTGGCACCTCTCTCTTCAAGAAGGTCAAGGAAGATGCAAGGATGAAAGGTGGTTGTAAACTGCCCCTTGTCATATTAAGCAGTTCCAACATGTGCAACCCTCACATAATAAAACTAGGTAATGGGAGTATAATCAGTTTCTTTATGTGAGGCCTTATTTCATAAGGTTGTGTTTTCAACTCTGATAAAGTTTCAACGCATGTACATAACAAACAAATGGATATTTACATTGAAAAGCAACGAGCTCGGACCGGGCTTTGCTGTAAGCATGATGTGGAGAGAGAAAATCCATGCTAGTATATTTGGTTGGATGATAACAGAATAAAGAGGTAGTTTTGTACCCCTCTTGCTCCCACCTTATGTGCTTGAACAAAAATTATGACTTGCATCAAAATTATGCCTAAAGGTTGAACATTCGTTTCCAAAGGTTCCAAAAAGTCATACAAGTGTAACATGAAGAATTGACAGCAAAGAGTATAGCCATTCAACTATTTAGAATTAACTCTAAATGAGATGAAAATAATACGTATGAATTTCCAGATAAAGTTTCTCTTTTCATAAAATGGAATGATTAAGTGCCACACCTCATAGGTTAAAGTACCCCCAGAAGAGTCAGGCTGTCGAAGTGTAACATTTGAAATTACTCCATTAGCAGATAAGATGCAAATAGCTCGAGGTCCTTGTTGAGAAAATGATATAACCTTCATTGTAATGTCCTGTTAACACAAAAGAAAGCCCAAGAAAATTAAGGTAAAAATCCAACATAAGAATAAATTAGTGTTGCACTTTGGCCAGTACATCATATGAAGCAACAGCCAGCAATTAAGAATTTTGAGGAAATTTGAAAATTAGTGTTGCACTTTGGCCAGTAAATGAGGATGAAAGCAGTATAGTTAACAAAACAAAAAGAAACATTAATTAGAATAATAAACGAAAGAAAGTGCTGTAGTTAAATTTGTTTTTATCAAAGCTATCGCATCTCCGTAATACAGAAAGCTAATTTTGGACTTTTAAAGGAGAGACTACTTGAAGTTCAAGAATAAAGCCAAAAAAAAAATGCTAAGACTGATCATTAATTTATGTAACAGATTTCATTACTTTATAAATGTATTATACAGTATTAAGACAAATACTTGGCATAAGCTACTTGGGAGACTAACAGCTCTAAATCCTGCCGGTTTTTTCTCATTGGTACTTCACTTTGACTTCCTTGAGTTACTATAAAAGCTTAATTATAATTCATATAATGCATAATCTAAGAATGGGACTTTAGATCGCAACCAATCTTCGGTATTTATAGAAACGAATGTTCCAAAAAGGATGAAAACAATAGTAAATTTAATTGAGATTCTCCTGTCCTAGAGGATAAGGACCATTGAAAAATGCATGGCGCTTATTCCAGAATAGTAAAAAGAACAAAAATGGAACACTATATATAAAAAATGCTTAAAGAACATTGTGTAGTCACATGTTCCACTGTAAACTAAGAAGAAGTTAACAATCCCCCATAGTATGAACCAACTTTCTTCATTTTTGATAAGTCACATGACTCTCGTGCATCCCAAAACTGTTGACATACATTTAAGCAATGATGAATCACAAAAAAAAAACTAAATTTAGTAAATGAAAGCAAAGTTTATTTTTTCTCATTGATTAAACATACCTCGCCAGCATTGACAGTGATTATATGGGGCAGGAAACTTGTACCAATAGAACATGCATTCAAGTCTCCTACAAAACAAAATGATTGCATTTTATATTTATGTTAGATTATACGTATGAAAAAATTGGGGAGAAATAAAGCAAGATCTCAACATTCACTGATATCTTAATCAACTTCCATAAAAATCTAACTGTATACAGAAACAAATAGCCACTTCATGCAAAACAATGCCGAAGGCTCAATAATCATCAACCCTTTCTTAGAAGAATTATCAACATAAGAAAAGTCTTCCTTTACTTTTGGAAGGAAAGGGAAGGGGGGAAGTTTAATGAAGTTGACTGTGTGGTAAATAAGGAACAAACTTGGATCATAACTTCCCAAGGACGGGAAGTGCCTCTTCTATGCATTTTCAGATAATGGTTCTAAGGAAATCCGTTCTCATACTAAAACCAATCGAGTTGACTAGTTTAAAATGCATCTACAACAGTATTATATTCCTTGAAGCCATGCTGAAAAGCAAAAGACCCTTTGATAAACTTTGTTAAAACCCCTTAAGTTGACAGTTTCCAAGTGAATCGGAACTTCATCTTTCTGCATTTTTCCAAGTCAAACCAGGGCATGTTTTCATATCCGGAGAAAAAATGCAAGAACGAATCTTAGCCTCAAGGAATATTCCCTCACCCTTACAGCAACCCAAAAAAGCCCACCTTTTTATTCCAAAAATATACTTCCAGATCTCAACAAGAGCATCTCTAAGGTCCCACACATAAAGCTTTGCCGACTATAATCAAAGGATGATTTCATGTAAGGAATGTTACAAAGGAAAACTTGGAATTCTTCTAAATATTCAAGAGAATAGTTCCAAACTTCAGTGGGGAGACTCAGATCCTACTCTAAACAGCAGTTCTTTTAACAAAATCAGAAACAAAGCATAAACTCATCAAAAGCCAAGCAAAAACCGGCAGCTTTAAACATGAATGATAAGATATTAGTGACAACCATTTTGCCATTATGGTAAACCAAGACTTTCAGATCTATAACAACACGCCACAAGTTGAATAAGAAAGATGGCTATAAAAGGACCCATTACCAAAATTTTCCATTCCCATTTTTTTATGCTGTTTATACTCCAACCCACTAGGCCGCACTTTCCCACGCTTCGTGGCCGAGAAGTTGCCTCCAGGTGGAGCCGAAGATGAAATTGGCATTGGTGATAATGCCGCAGCGACCGCCCCATCCGGTCCATACTTTCTTGGTCTACCTCGCTTCTTCTTTCCCGTTGTTCCGGCCAATCCCACGCTAACAGGTGAATCCGCAGCCACTGCCGGTGAACCGGCAGCCGGATTCTGACTCAGATTTTCGGTCCTCGGCGCTACATGATAAGCCGACGGAGCTTCTGCTCCTATCACAGTAACTCCGGTGCTCATGCCGTCTCTTGATTCCATTCATAAACCAACAGTTTCGTAAAACCACCACCGGCGTTAACGGGTTTGATATTCTACAACTCAGACACTCAGACGAGCATCTGCAACAAAGGAATCCATCAAGATTCAGATGATCCTGGATAAACATAATTGTGCTTTCAAATTAAAACCCTTTCTCCCTCTTTTCGGAAAACGCTCACGAAATATACTCTCAACATTTTGTTCAGCCTTTTCCAAGACCTAAACCAGCAGCTCCAACCAGAAATCGAACAAGTAAACAGATGAAAGAAGAAGAGAACGATGTCAAAAGCCAGAGGATCATTAACAGTAAGTGGAAATAACCTCAAGCTTATCACCTTCCTCGAGGTTTAAAATAATTAAATTTAAAATAAATAAAATAAAATAAAACAAAAACAAAATTACACCTCAGAGTCTCAGACTGTTAAACAAAACCCAGAAAAGAAAAAAGAAATGCACTCATTTTTTTCCTTCTGGAAACCTAAAGTTGCAACCCAAACCAGGAAGGGAAACAAATATCAGAAACTGAAAACAGAAAAGATATACAAATTATCATTTTAAAAAATCTTCAAAGATCAGAACTTCAACAATAACTCCTTGGGAGCGAGATAAGAACCCATAGGAAACAAAAACTATCATTATATTTTTTGAAAATAGAAAACTGGTTCTAGCCAGAAATCAACAGTACGAAGAAAAAAACCTTGTCCTACCAAAAAATAAAAGAAAAATTGGTGAACAAAAATCAAATCTTTAGCCCCAAATTATTTTAAACTATATATATAGAAGTTCGAACTTAAAACTACAGAATACAAAGATCATGACCTCTGACCGTAACTCCCACGCTTCAAATAATCCTTTCAACACTACAACTTAGACTGTTCTGTGTCAGACCCTTTTTCACATTTGAGCTCAGATAGTGCCCTTGAACACCCAAAAATAAAGTTCAAGAAAAATCACGATAACATGGAGAGAAAAAATATAAGTGTTTGTTTACTGAGAAAATGAAACTGCCGCCTCTGAATTTCAGGCGTCCAAAAAAAGGGCAGGGCGGTATTCTACAGGTTGTCTGAAAGCAGAGGTAATTTGAGCCAGCAAAAAATAAAGTGAAAATAATTAATCGAGAAATGAGACCGAAAAGAGTGAAAAATTAAAAATTAAAAAAATTGCTATTTTATTGCGAGAATAAAAAATTAAAAAAAAACAACAAAAAAGTAGTAATTGCTCTACCCAATAAAATGAAATATAGTTAAGGAAATTTTGGCGTCCGTGAGGGAAATGTGGCTTAAAAATGGGCAAAATGTCTAGTATGGTAAATTCGAGAAAAAAAATATGATAAATAAAAGGAAAAGAGTAAATAGCTTTTCTTTTTCAAAATTGGTATGATTTGCATTTAATTTATATTTTTTAATTTCTTAAAGCTGCAAAGTTTGCGTTGGCGGGCCAAACTCTTTTGTTTGCCGCTGACCCAATTTTTGTCTTTATTTATTGCAAATTAAGGCCCCGCTTGGATTCAGAGGTGAGCTCAGCTCATCTCAACTCATCTTCATTTCATTATTATATTTTTATAATTTTTTATATAAAACACAAATTCCTATACACCTTTTTCAATTCCCAATACACCTTTTTCAATTTCCAATACACCTTTTTCAATTCTCAATATACCTTTTTCAAATCCCAAAATAATAATAATATTAAAAAATAAACTAAACTCATCTCAACTCATCTCATCTCTGAATTCAAGCAGGACCTAAAGGTTCTATTTTAAGAAAAATTTTAAATTCTATACATCTATATATATAAATTTATATTTATATTTAAAATTAAAAATATATATATTAAAATAATCAATCAAAATGTACAAATATACATATAAATATATAATATTATTTATATATAACATTACTCATATTTTAAATATTATGTCTTCAAAAATGACAAGAATTATGAAACACGACACTGAAATATTTTCTTTTTTATGAGAAAATGGGTCAAAAATTTGATTTTTGAAACGTGAAATGGAGAGGAAATCAGGAATTTTTCAAAATTCTTATTAATTTTATTTATTTTCAAATTAAACATCTTTGCATTAAAAGAACTTTGATTATGGAAACGTCTATCTCTCAAATGTTATGATTTTCAAATAAAACTTCTTTTGTGATAACTTTTTTTTTAATTAAATGCATATTTCAAATTACAGAGATAAATATAATGTATAACTTTAAGATTTATAGTTTATAATTTAAATAATAATTTTTATATTTCAAAAGTTTTTTATTGTTTGATAAATATATATTTAACGTATTTTTAAAATTAATTATATTATTTTTAAAATATACAATTATTTGCAAAAACTTTTTCATATAAACTTTAATTTAGTAAAAAAATTATTTAACCGATTAAAATAATTTTTATAAATTTATTAAATATGTTATTTTTAAAAAAATAATTAAAACTTTTAAATAATTAAAAATATTTTTTAACATTTTAAATACAATCTTAAACAGACTCTCGAGATGGAATCACACGGTGACGGCATGAATGAGACAACGAAAATTACTTCTGGAGACGGAATTATTTTCCCGTTGAGCCATTTTATTCAGCACAAATAAATGGGAACGTGCCGTGCGTAGAACTCTGGTCAAGTGGTGCACAAACCAATACACCTTTTCCAGAGTATTCTCCGGTATTCAAGGTTCTTTTTCTTTTTTTTTTCTTTATATTTTTCTTCTTTTTTTTCTTTATATTTTTCTTTTTTTTTTGACTTTACTGCATAAAAATTAAAATCTCATTGGCAGGTGAGATAAGGCTAAGATCCTCCGCGTGTAAAGCCACGTGGAAGTAACGATACTGGTTAGGTGAGCCGTTAGACCGGCAGAGCTAACATGCTTGTCCGAGGTTGCCTCAGCCTCTCTCTCCGACCAATCACTCCAAATTTCCAATACCACTTATCTCGGCCGCACAAACCCGTTGTTTGTTTTAAAATCCGGTTACCGGGTGTTAAATCCAGTACCGGATTTTCAATCCATATCGAGATGATATTAAACCATTAAATTGAATTATTTAAAGTATAAATTCTGGATTTAAATTAATTCAAATCCGGAATTCGAATTCTAAATTCTCAATTTTTAAATCAAATTAGATAAAAAATAATCCAAATGAACACCTTTAATTATAATAATTCTCGTTACTATTTATCATCTTTACCTTACACAATATGATATAATTTCATTTTTATTCTTTTATTTAAACACACATATTTTTAAATATATATATTTTAATCAAATTATAAAAAATAAAAAAATCATATATTCATATATATGATATAAAAGATAATAAATAGAATTACATATTCTTTTTTAAGGGGTCGCTAATTGCTCAAAATCTTAACTGTATAATTATCCAATATTATTAAACCAAAATGTCTCAAAATTAAATTAGAAAAAGAACCTGAAAGTTGTGACCTATATTACTCAGCAAAATCAAGGTAACAACTATCATATGTTTGATTCATTGAGTGAATTAATTCGTTCTGTCTTCAAAACATGATCATTAAAAGACTTTAATATCATTCTAATACTTATTCTCGAATAACTTTACTCTCGTTATCTTAACGTTATTTTTTGAAAAAGAGAAAAACATTTTGAGAGTTAAAGATGAAAATATTCAATCTTTGTCGAGCCATTGTATTGAGGCGTCCCTAGCCGTTGAGAATGGAGTGGAGTAAATCATATTTCAAAGATGAGAAATGATACTAATATTACTATTTTATAATTATTTTATAACTTTTTTAAGTTTTAATTTTATTTAGTAATTAAGAAGGTAAATATTAATAAAATTATATATATATATTTTTCTTAATGATTAAGAATATTAAAAAAATACTTAAAATAAGATGATAAAAATAAAAATAAAAAATTCAAATACACTAGTGAGTTATAAAATTATTATAAATTAGTAGTACGTGTATTATTACTACTTAAAGATTTAAAGGCGGAAAACCTGCTCGTGTTGTAGACTATAAAACAGTGGCAAAATTAGAATTTAGTGTTTGAAGGGGGCGATATATATGTGAATATAAGTAATGTATTTTTTACATGTGATTATATAAAAATAATAACCATACATCATAAAAATTGTATACAAAAAAATACGTGTCCATAATTCATCTTATAAAATAATTTTTCTTAGAATTTTTTTGGTTTGCTAGAGACCATTATAAAAAGAAAAGAAAATGAAATATCAACTTAAGATTTGTTCTATAAATTAAGTTTGACGACAATCTTTCATTAAATAAAATTTATCTATTATCATATTGAAATGAAATTATTGCTCATTTCTTTCTCGATATAAACTAGTAAATTTTTTTTGGAGATGAAAATTAGAATATGGTTATATGAATATTGAGATTTGGGGGCTCAATTTTAGTATAAATTTTGAAAATTTGAATATTGGGAAGCAATTTAATTATATAAAATAAGAAATAATTATTTACTTACTATTTTTTTTTTTTTTTGAGGGGACAAATTATTTTTATATTAAAATATCTTTATAAAATCACATATTAAAATGAAGTAGTGAAAATTTGAAGGGGTGGGGGGGGGAGGCAATAGCCTCCCAAGTCCTCACTTGGATTCACTCTTATTATAATAAAAAATGAGTATTTATGGTCAACTATTTACGATAAAAACTAATCAATTATATAATTAGAATCTCATTGAAATTTTATAAAAAATAAAAAATTTTCATCCTCAAATAGGGAAATGCTGGGGTGCGGTCGGGCTGTACTCTAGCGTATTGCAGCTCACCTCCTAAATCCTTATAATTTGTATAAAAATACAATAAAAAATATTAAAAAATACAATAAAAAATAAAATTTAGAAAACTCAATAAAAAACACAATAAAATAATAAAATAGATAAAACATAATAAAAAGCATAATAAAAAAATAAAATAAAGATGAATATTTAAAGGAAATTCGGCCTTACCCAGCCCTCGTCACCGCCTATGGACTCATTTTCGGGTTTAAGGCAGCCGAGGGCACATCGGAGGTCACCGGGACTCATCGTCGCAAGGGTGAAATCGCCGGCTCCTTCCGGTCCCGATAAGGTGGACGGTGTCACCCACCGCCGCCAGAGACAGCGAAGCTGCAATGGTGGGGAATTCGGTCGGACCGAACCCCAACTTTTCTCTCTCAAATAATGTGATATCTCATACACTATCTACTATCATCCTTATTATATGAGATGTCACAAAAGTTATTTAAAAATATAAATAATTCAGTATTATAAGACCTTACACACATTAAAAAATTATTTAAATTTTATTTAGTGAGATGAATTTTTATGTTTAAAAAAAATACAATCACTTTCATTTTTGAGGATGTTACATAGGTTGGAGACTTTAGGCAATATCCTAAATTGCCTTACTATTGAGTCTATCCTGATTATATCTTGTTTGATTACATATATAAAATAAAGTAAAAATTAAATTAAATATTATTAAAATATAATTTTTATTTTATAATTTGAAAAGATTGATTTATTTTATTTTTTTATGTAAATTTAAAATATATATATATATAATTATTAAATAAGATGAGATAATTTGTGAGATAACATAAACCTAAAAGAGCTCAATAAACAGGTTTTTTTTTTTTTACCTCGGGTGATCACGCAGCCTTGGCTTTGAAAGTTGACGATATGCATAGCATACATAAAACCATGTTATCTCAAAGGGTTCTGGTTCTCGCCTCGGTTAGCTGAAAGGTGAGAGTTTGGGGTGATTGCCATGGATTGATTTTCACCAATTCAGATTTCGTATAATTCATTGCACAGTTGGTTCGAATTTAAGGATTTGTGAAAAAGGTGTCGTCTTAAAACAACCAAAAGTTAAAAGGCTGTAACCTAGGCAGACAAATAGGAAGACAAACAATCATAGTCATTCAACATCCTACTCTTTCCGGTCTTGCCCAATTTCAACTGATTTTTATATGCTACTGAATTGGAAGACCCATATACCTTCGGCTCTGAGACAGATCCATTCTATGTACGTACCGTTGATGCGTACAGAATAATGACGTTTGGATATTAAGAATATTTGAAAATATTTAAAAATAATTATGAATAATATTAAATAAATAAATAATAAAATAATAAACCTATAATAAATAATAATAAGATAATAAATAATAATAATAAATATTTGAAAATATTTGAAACACTCTCCTTTTCAAACCTAACCTTAAGATTTATCCTGTTTGGATTCGGAGATGAGATGAGTTGAGATGAGTTTAGTTTATTTTTTAATATTATTATTATTTTAGAATTTGAAAAATGTGTATTGAGATTTAAAAAATGTGTATAGAAATTTGTGTTTTATATAAAAAATTATAAAAAAATAATGATGAAATGAAGATGAGTTGAGATGAGTTGAACTCATCTTCAAATACAAACGAGATCTTAGAATATTTTTATTAAAATCATCTTTTTTTATTATTAAAAGTGTATTTTTTGTACATATATCAAAAAAATTTATATTTTGATAATTTATTATTTAAAAATTAAGTAAAAAATATATTTTTACTGTTTTTTATATTTTCTTTTGATCATATTTAATTAATTTTTTTAGTATATATGCAAAAAATATATATTTTTAATAATAAAAAAAAAAAAGATGATTCCAGTGGGAATGTTATTAAGAAACGATCTACTCTTGACTTTTTACCCCACAGCAATAAATTCGCCCTTGGAAATAGTCACAGCTTCTACCTTTTCAACAGCTCGGGACAATTTGGTAAAATAAGATATGACTTCTAAGTTCTAACAGTCTCCATTTAAAACAATTATATAATTTAAAAACATTGGCATTAATCTATCAAAAATAAAACTAAATACAAAAGTTGATATTTTTATTTAAAATCTATTTATATTAGATTCGTCAAATCAAATCTTTTAAAATTTTGAACAACAGTTCCATATATTTTCTAAAAAATAAATAAATATGATATACATGTAATTTCTTTAATAATAAACCTCAAATTTCTTTTTAAAAAAAAAAAGAAAAAGAGTTTGTGAGGGGGGATCCTGAACCCGAGGTCTGAGATTGAAATCGAAAAACTCAATTCTCACCGTACTCATATATTAGGAATTCGCGAGATAATGCAATGAGAGAAATCTTAAATCTTCTAGGTTTATCCCAGTCAATCCAAAATTTCTGGCAGAACCCCCAAACCCTAAGTCGAGAAGACCCTAAGCCCTAGTACATGCCAGGTGTGGAAATTAGCAACAATACAAAACCGGCTTAAGGTCCTAGACACTAAAACATTAGAAATCTTGAGTGGCACGACTATGTCAATGGAGATCACGTTGCATTAAGTGAGAGTCACGCTATATTAAATAGGGTCACACCGCATTAAATGATTGATCAGGAAGCCATGACGCAAAATGACCAGTAGATTTTGTGTAACATCCCAACCCAAATATTTAAGATTTAAATGCTAATAATTTAATCTTTTAATTTTTCGTAATATTATATTAAATTCTTTTATGTTATTACTAGTATTGTTTTTTTTTTTTTATTGGTTTGTATAGGATTAATAGATTATTTATATTTTAAGTATGGATTTTATTATAGATATTATTTTAATTATAATTGTTAGTATCTTATTATTATTATTATTATCCTAAGTATTAGTAGTTTATTATCTTTATTATTATCATTCTTTTAGATATGTTTTGAGGTGGGAATTTATTTTGAATAATTTTAAAAATTATTAACGGATCAGATTATTTTTGAATCACCTCTTTATATTGAAACCGAGTTTCACTTTCACTCACACACGTCTCTCACCAGCTTGCACGTTCCTTTTCCACAAACCCTACACAAACTCTTACTTATACCCACTTAGCCATGCAAGTGCCGCCACTCCTTTAGCCACAACCAACCTCAAGGTCGGATTACACAGAGCAGCAACCTCCATTGCATGTAGCAGCAGCCTTCATCTCATGCACGTCGCTACTATGAAGAAGCCTTCCCCATACGCCAACCACGGTAGCCACCCCCTGCTCAGTTCCTATGCAACCCACGCTAGCCTCCCATAGCGCAACACTGCTTCCTAGCGCACCCCTCTGTAAAAGACTTCGTGCGTAGCCACCAAAGGAAGTAACCAACGCAAGCCACCATCACCAACCTCCTTGGGAAGCTGAAAACTTTACCTGCTCTGTTTTGAAGACATGGAGACAGAGCATTGTTGCCCAAACCGAGAGTCACCTCTGCCAACGATGGAAACCTCTCCACCTTTCCTTGGGCCATCACGCTAAACGCCACTGCCCTTCACCACATCTGCTAACCACCGAAAACCTACTAGCATGTGCTCTGCTATTGCAGCCCCAACAGGGGAAGCTCCATGCACACCACCGTGAGCCTCATATACGTATAATGTGGCAACGATGGTCTCTCAAGCCAACAGTTGCCGTGAACTAGCCAACCTCCACAGAAAACACCGCCCGAGCACCCTCTAGCAACCGCGCGCTATCTCGGTATTCCCTGTGCGCCGATCACCCATCCACTTTCTCTTCTCCGATTCTCTCTCCTCTAACAGCACTCTCACGTTACTTCCTCTCTCTCTCTCTCTCTTTCTCTATCTCTCTCTCTCTCTCAGCTGTCTGCCGTTGCACTCACCGCCTTCCTTAACCTAGAGATGCCGCACCTCAAGCTTTCTCTCTTCCGTAAGAACCACTGCTACTTCTCCCCTCGCGTGTTTGTTCCTTTGCTTCACGTTACTGTTTAGACCATATCCTTTTTTTTATTGCTTTTATTTGTTTGTCTCAATCTTTCCAATAAGCCCTCGTTTATTTTTTTAAATACCATTTATGCCTTTTGATCATGTACCCGAGCCTCAAATAAATACCATTTATTTGCTTTAATGACTTTTTGACCTAGCCATGGTTTTACTTGATCTAATACAACTTCTCAGATGCGTTATTTTTTTATAACGAGCCTAGAAGTTTTTTTTTTTAAATAACCCTTTATACTATCTTTGATCCTATTATTTCAGTCAATATTCCAACTGACTTTTTTACTAGATTTTTATGTAACTTTTTAAGTTATATATTTTAATAGAATATTAAGAACTATAGGATAAGTTTTTACTATTATTTTATTGGGTAATTTTTTGAATAATTTAATATTTATTAAATTACCCCTTTTATGATTTCAAGCATTTAGAATTTTATGACACACCTTTCTATAAGTTAGTAACGATTCATAAATTCATATAGATAATGAGTTATAAAATAAGTATCAGGAAGCAACACATTAAGACAAGTGAATTTGATCACAAAATTATGATTCTCACATTAGTTTATATTATTAGTAAAACCAGTTATTTAATAGCCTTTTTCAAATACCCCTCACGTCATGCAAGTATGTCATTCAGCACAGCACAGTAACAATTATATCATTCAGCATCATGTTTAGATTCAGCTAGTTATTTATATTAGTATGTAAATTATGCATCTCATATCGCATAAGTCATATAAGTTGAGTTAAATTCAAGTGAAAAATTCAGTCAAATCAGGAAGTAATTAATCAGTTATCCAGTTAAATCAGTTAGTTAAAACAGTTCAATTACCTTCAGTTCAGTAAATTAGTTATTTCAGATGGTCATTCAGATGTATGGTACTAATGCATATCAGATCATGGTGGATGTGCAAGTCACGGACCTAAGTGTGGTCCATCATAGTACGTTAGAGTACTATCAGAAGCCTTTCTTGCTGCAGTGGGACATGGGCCTGGTACACAACCTTGCACACAAGGTTAAGTGTGTTGGTCAATCAACTCAGTTAAATCAGTTCAGCTAAATCAGTATAGTCAAATCAGATTATTTAAATCAGTTTAGTTAATCGGTTTAGATCAGTCAAACCTATCAGTTAATTCAGACCAATCACTTAAGTGAGTTAATCAATCAAGTCAGTCATGCATAGCATCAGTATTAACATGTACAATCATATTTCAGAATTCAACATAAGTTTTATAAAAAATATCTTATAATATTATCTTACGCTGTGAGGATTTTCTTATCGAGTCATTGACTCATTTTAGTTTATTTCTTATTTTTAAAACTACTCAGGTGAAGAATATGACCAGTGCAAGTAGGCAGGCCAGGAGTAGATTAAGCAGTTATTGTATTTTCAGCATTTCTAAAAATAAATATTTTTATGACAAAATTTTAATTTTAGTGATTTCAGTAAACATTTTTATTTAGAAAAAAAAACACGTTTTATTCGAATTTCATTTCTTTGGAGTAAATGTTATTTATTTTATTATTAAAATCAAGAATCTTATGCCGGATTAACAGTTTTAAAAAAATGTAAGTGACATCCCTTAGCCTACGAGAAGGGGGTGTTACATTTTGCCACCTGATAGCAGGCTGACAAAAAGGAGATCGACCTGGAGCCCGCAAATGACATCTCCGATCCCTTTTGCCATGAGACTTGTATAAATAAGCCCACATACCTCCCGGGAACGGATCCAATCTTTATTATTTAATTTCTTTTAGCATATTTTTTAATCTCATTTACATATTGACTTTGGTATCAAAAGAATCTCGACTTTCTAAGCCATTATCCTTATATTTGTGTGCATAATAAGATGATGTGAAGGATGCAATACGACGTTGCTCAGGCCTGCAGAATACGACATTAATAAAAATTATTAAAACTTGTATATCTAATATTACTCGTATTAATATTGTTATGCCTATAACTATAGGAGTAATTGAGATGTGAAAGTGTGTCAATAAATACATTGTCTAGTTTTTACGTGAACCTTATATGAATAATGGGCCTTGTTTGAATTAAAAAATACTTTCAACTCATTTCATTTCATTTCATTTCATTTTATTTAGTTATTATAATTTTTCAAAATTTTTAAATAAAATATAATAAATAATTCAAAATTTTCAATTTTCAAATTTCAAAATAAAAATTATATTAAAATATTATATTTTAACAAAATATTTTTAAAATTTTAACTTTCATCTTATCGCTTCTCATTTCATATCAATTATTATCCAAATCTCTTATAAAGAATTCGTGACCCAATATTTTTGCATACAAGTAATATTATTATTTAACGTAGCATTAATGTTTAGAAACGATTTATTAATTTTTAATTATTTAATCAGTATCTGATATAATATTAAAAAATTAGTACATTATAATATTTAAAAATAAATAAATAACATATTTTATGCAGAATTGGTATCATCTACCATGCAATTGTCGATTTAAAATAACGACAAATGATATACTTGGGCATTATCTAGAGTTTTATGGGCAGTAAGAAAGAAAAAAGATGAAGAGTAGCTGAACGGATTCAAAAATTTTGGGCCATTACAAATAGGAAAATGCTTGGTTGCAATTTGAATGCGGTCCTCAAAAGGGCTCGTAGACCGTAGTACATTTTTGTTGTTTTTTAAACATTTGAAAAAATTATTACTTATAGATTTATATGTATATATAATAAAAATAAACTTTTAATAATGAGTAATATTAAATATAATTAATTATAAATTATACAAATATCTTGTATTATAAAAATAAAATTTTATTCTAATAAATTAAAATTTTTTTATTTTTTTATTTTTAAGAAAATACACAATATTTATGCCATTGTAATTACGAACATCATTTCCACCTTGAAGGAAGCTAGCAGCATTTAACTCTTGCAAATGTTTATCAGGTCTATCATCATCATAACGGTCAACTCATCCTAGCAATCCAAAACATTTGCGGTCGGCCCATGAAATTTTCAAATGTTTTATTTCATTTTTACATTTTCAAAAGGTTTTAAATAACTCTTCGAAAAAAATGTCAGAGACAAACTGAACGAACCGGAACACGCGCAGACACACAGTCACACAAACATCAGAGACATAAAACTTCACATCCTGTGTCTTTTACTCAACACTCCTCAGTCATCACTTTCCCTCTCATCCCCCCCCCTCTCTCTCTCTCTCTCTCTGTGTCTCTCTCTCTACCTCTCCTTCCTTTCCATGAATCCCGACGAAACCGAAGACCATCTCTTCTCTCACCACCACCTCAACCCCCATCACCTGGACCCACCACAACAATCCTCTCAGATCCTCCAATCCCAGCCGTCCATTCAGCACGAATCCCACGACGACCCCGCTTTCTCCCTCCCCGAAATCGCCCTTTTCCGCTCCTCCCCCTCCTCCTCCTCTTCCTCTTCCTCTTCGTCCTCGCCCAGCCACTGCTCCTCCAACTCGACGATCCAACCCGGCCCGGCCCCGGCTCCTGTCCCCAAACTCCATATCAGCCCCGAACCCCACATCTCGTCCCAGTTCTACACCTTCAATTCGGAGTCCCACTCCCTGATGATCCGCTGCCTCCTCGAGCACCGACTCGCCACCCCGGCTGAGATCCGCGCCGCCACACCACGGGCCGTCCTGAAGTCCTGGCGCGCCGTTTGGAAGGACCGCAACGAGGACACCGCCTACCTCACCGCATGGAAGCGCATCCAGGACAAGCTCGCCGCCCACGTCGACCCCACCACCGGTAACCAATTCCTTTGCTTCAAAAACAATTCCCAGCAATTCGTTTCCCATATTAACCAGTGGCAAGATATCGTTATGACTTTCCACTCCGATACCGATATCAAACACCTAGGGCTTAAAGAAACTATTGAGAGAATTAAGCAGGCTTGGACTGTAGGTGCCAAATTCTACGGCATACCTGAGAGCTACATCAGGATTTGTGTCGCCGCCTGCCCCGTGTGCTCTGCAGCGTCGTCGGGGGGTTCCTCCGCTGCTGCGCGAACTAAGCGCCGTAGGTTTGAGTACACGGAGTCCTTTGATGTGCCGGCGAAGGAAGTGCCTAATAAGCTTCAGCAACTGGCTGCCAAGCATAAGGTTGTGCTGTGCATCAGGCAGAAGTATATTAGGTATAAGCCGTTTATGGCGGAAGTGAAGGATTATGCTTGTCATAGGGCAGGTGAGCCTGCCGCGAAGAAGTCAAAGATTCTGAAGAGGGAACCTTACGCGTCCAAGCGGTGTGGGTGTGGATTTCGGATCAGGGCTATTGTGCCAATTGCGAATTATAACGAGAAAGATAAAACCTTTGTGTATCAGGAAGAAGGGATAGCGGTGTTTAAGCTGTATGCGGTGCATACAGGGCATGAGCCAGGGCCGTTGGATGGGAATGCGAGGATTATGCATAGGGTTGTGGGGCATAAAGGTGCTTTTTTGATGGATCAAGATACGGTGTATGGGGTGAGTGAGGAAATGGAGAATGAGGGGTTTGGTTTGATGGGGAAGGATGATGGGGATTTGCAGCTTTCAGTTCTGCACCAGGTGCAGGAATTGAGAACTGAGGTGGGGTTGCTAGAAGGGAAAATTGCGAAACTCCCACATGAGTTATTGGGTTCAGTATCTCGAGAATTGTGTGAGATTGTGAATAAAGTCAGAACTGTGGGGGAAGAGGGTTTGAAGGTAATTGGAATGATCTCACACAAGCCGCATGCAGATGATGTGCTGGTTGGTGAGAATGATCTGGTGCATTGGAGTGATCATCACCATGAGCGTATATATGTGGATGACAAGGATACAGATTTGATTGATGATGATGAGGACAGTTTTGGGCGAACTCTTGGTGATGTTGTTCCTTGGGACCAGTTGAGGGAAGATTGTAGGAGTCAGAAGGATCTGTTGAGCGAGCCTTGCAAGCCTGAAAAGTGGTTGAAATGCAGTGACTTCGACGAGAAGAGCATTCTTGATTGTGAAGATACTAAACTAACCAAGCCCAATAGGCACGATGCGGCTATAGTCACAGATGTAGGTCTTGTCGGTATACAGGTTGATAGTTTCTACCAAGATAATCCTAAATGGTATGATTCTCCTTGTGGATTGGACCCCAGTGCAGATTGCGAGGATGGTGGATTCAGGCATGGCGAGATTGTGTAGAGTCAGCAGCATAATTATTCTACTCTAACTTGGTAGTGGATTTTTGTTGGAGCTATTCATCCCTTCACACCGTCGGAAGAGGGTTGTACATTAATGTATACAGAAGACTGGAGCTGCTCACATGTTTTTTTTTTGGGTATCTTTGCTGCGTGTTGTTTTGTAAAGTATAGCCCAAATGGGCATTCCTGCACATATGTGTTCTAACTCTTCTAAACGACTTTATTGGCCTTCAGATTTTTTAGGTTGCTTTTGTCTATGATGCACATTGGTGACAGTTTCAATCTGTTTTCTTCTTTCCAATTATTGCCTCTCTCCTGTATTTGCATCTTTATAAGCCTTTCTTTCTGAAAGCTCAGCTGCCTATCACTTTATAGTTTTTCTGCTTGGCTACAGTGCTTAACAAACAGTTTGATGCATTGCTGCTTGGTTAAGCTTGTGCAATTTGTTGTGGAGGTTGCCTTTGATCAACTGGTCAGTATCACCCTTTAACATGCATTGAAATCTGTCTACTTTGGTCTTTGATCATCTACCTGGGCATATGGTACCAAGTTAGGAGGTGATAACTGCACTAGTGTAATAGTGCCTCGTGTTTTTGAGCATCTTAACCTTTGATAAGAACTGAAAAAAAAAATTTGGCCTAATTAGCCTCTCCTACAATTCCATCCATCTTAAATGTTGTATCATATCAGTCTCTTCTACAATTTCATGTATTTTGTGTTATTTTTCTTCGATTAATACGCTTGGTCGCTTCCAGAATGTTTGGTGTTAATTCTTCAACTAGATCATTATGCCGCAAGTCATGTTGAACTCTTCTAATATCCATGAATATTTGTTCTTTATCTTCTATTTCCACCATTCTTTGTGCTAGACAAAAATTTTGGTTCTTTATGGTCTGGCTAGGGATGAGCATATTTTTGGACACCGAAGATGACCAGTTGGCGGGAGCCAGCGAGTGATGAGCTGCAGGCAGCTGGGGAACTTTGCTTTTTACAAAGTGGTAGACACTGGACAGCGTCCTTGGGGTGGTGTTGTGCATGTTTATGTAATTCACCAAGAAGGTCAGACATAACTTGAGATGTTACCGTCTTACCCGAATCCTTAGAATTTGGTTGTCACTGGCGCATCTATCATTTTACTCAACGGATCTAGTCTTAATGACTTTCTTGTATCATTTTCTAGCTCCTAACTTGTGTTAGGTATTCTCTTTTGTTACTAGTATACTTGGGCAATGCCTGTTTACTTGTTTTAATAAAATTTTAAATTTAATAAAAAAATTGGATGTTACTTTATCCAGTCATCTTAGATCATTGTAAGACATAAATAAGGCAAGACTGATCCAATTCCAAAACTTGGGGATCATATCTTTCTGGAAATACTCGTCCTTGACTCATGTTGTGAACTCTATTCCACACAGGATTGTAGCTAAGCAATGAGGTACTGCTAGAGGACTATCTTAATGGTTTTGTTTTTCTATTTTCTGGGGTTATTTCATATAGTTATCTCTTCTTTTCGTATTAATTGTTGATAGCAAAACATTAATTGGGGTGATTGGATTGGATGCACCAACATGTATTTGAAAAGATTAAGCAAGCCCTGTCACAGAGAGTTAGGTATGCAGAATAAGTGCAAGGCGAAAGGAGTTGGAACCATATGTTTCTCTGCTGTGTCAAACTATTCCGATCCAGCTGCCTCAGTGCTTGACGGTAGCCGGTCATCCTAACAGCTTCTTTGTTTTAACATCCAGTAAGGGGCCTTTGAAGTGTGGGGTATTTAATATTTTATAACTGCATGATGTAGCCTAGGTATCACGATACTTGCTTTATTACCTCAAACTATGTCATTTCAGTTTGTGTATGAATGTTCAAAGATGACATCATGATAGTAAACTATATCTTGATGCAGGGATAATTTGTTGGATGCTATCAATGTGGCAAGTTCCTGCTAAAGCTTGCTGTTGAACTCTTGTCGGACAGCCATTGTGAGTAGAAAGCAACTGTGGAAGCGTTTCACGGTTTGCCGGGAGGGAGGTAACACATTCTTTTTGCCCTGTGCTTTGATGTTATTGTACTGGTCTTTAGCCTGATGTTATTGTGTATTGAACTGTGAAAACAAAGGAGCGTTCTCTACAATGACAGAATGCAACTCTCTCTATTCACCGTTTGGTGAAGTGCAACTCTATTACATGAGCCAGCAGCCAATCAACCGATGCATTTCAGAAATATTTTAGATATAAAGTGATTATATAAAAATAAATATAAACTTATAAGGTTTGATGCAGGACGTCAGGTTGTAAGACTATTTTAATGTAAAGTAGATCGATCACATTACGTGAAATTACGTCAGTTTGTGGATTTATTTTTGTGTAATCTGTGTATGTAACAATTCTTTTTTAAAAATATGTAATTGTCAAAGGGGTCAACATTTGGTAGAAATTATATTTGGCAAGTATCTACCTCCCACCCGAAATAATTTAGGCGTAAATAGAAACTATTTAGAGAAATTTGTGACCGTTTTATTATTGTGTTGAGCAAATGTCGTTTGTATTTTTCCCTAATCAAGCAATGGTCCCGTTTATTAATGTTTCTAGTACGAATGTCTCCCCCTGTTATCCTCTATTTTAAGAACATGCTTTCTACGTGAGGCCCATTTATTATGCATTTATGGCTGCCGGAAATGTCAATAATTGAAGTGATTATTCACGTGAGTCTCTGAACACAACACTCTTTTTGAATTCTCACTTCCGGCACCGGAGCACCGACCCAAAAATGAATAAATATACAAAAATATCAAATAATCTAATTTGGGACTGGGCCAGAACAAAAGCACCACCGAAAATGGGTGACATGGTAATAGCACGTAACAATTTTACTAGTTTAATGAGTTGGGACGTCGTTTCTGGACACTTGTATCAATAAAAATAAAAAATTTACTCACATCGATATTCGATCTATTGAGAGCTAGTAGTAGGCTAAAGGCCGGCAAGCCAACGTCTTGGCACAGAACAATAATGTAGAAGTGGTTGTAGAAATAATCCAAACCCAGTATAGGTATAACTATCACAGGCATGAAGCAAAGCCCATAAAGGGATTGTGTAAAGTCCATGCGTTGTCCGGGGCTCGAGGATACCACAAGGTAAATTCGCGGTAAAGTGAGGCCGACAATGAAGAAAGCACAGCTATTGAGCTCAATTATGCTGGCTTTTAACGAATTGGGTACTGGCCTCTTAATTATAATACATGCTTGATAAGGTTTGTTTGTTTGTTTTTTTTTTAATGTATAGTCACTTTTGTATCTTTCATTAATGTGATTAGTTGCATTACTTTTTTTAATATAAAATAACTGTTTTGGTTAATCAAATCAATAGAGTGCATAAAGAATTCGCAAAAGTGACTGTACGTAGTAGAACTTCTATCTACGTACAACTTCTATCTTGCATTGTCTCAGGGTACTTATATGATTCAAATTTTGCATTCTGGCTGAATTTACACTTTGTTACAAGTTTTCTTTTGGATAGAGCTAAATGCTGAATTGATGGTTGCAAATCTTGGTCATAAAATTGAAAATAATAGCTACTTTTGGCTGGGAAAGGGAGTGGTTATAAGTTGAAATTAAACTTGTGGAAACTAAATACGTACGATTTTCCAGTAGACATTGCAGCCAATATGCCCAAAATGCATGTTGCCATTAATAGATACATGCAAGAAGCTAGGATTTAATTTAATTAATTAGGACTTGAAGACCGGAATCTTACTCCGGGCAAGTACCTAGAGATGATTTCCCGAGCCAAGACTTGAACATTCCCAGCCTCCAGATCTCCACCCAATGAATTGATAAAACTTGTTAATTCTGTGGGAATTGGATGTGGTTGTGGAGGATCAAAATGCATGGCTGTGTTAGAGTTAGAAGAATATTGCAGGTCTGAAGTTGAACCCAAATCTGAGGAGGAATAGTGATTTGTAGGCCGTGATGGGCTCTGAGAGTGTGGCGGAGGAAGGCGGTGCAATGTGGCAAGGCGGGCTTGAACGAACGCCAACTCTGCCTGCAAGTTTACTACCTACAAACATAAAAAATTAAGTTCTTTCTATGTAATATATATTATCATGTTTAATTTGCCAAAACATTATTTGTTTTCGCTTCAAATCATATTTTTATTTACTAGGTAAAATGTAAAAGAGCAACTAACAAACAGAACAGCTTAGAGACAACAAAAAATAAAAAATAAAAAATAAAAAATAAAAAATAAAAAATAAAAAAATCCAACAAACAGAACAGATAGGTCGTGAGACAACATTAATCTATATATACATGTTTACATCATATGATGCACACATAAAGTACACTTATCGATTTAAAGGCAAAACTAAGACTTCACCACTTATTCGTAACCACGTGATCTTGAAGAAGAATAAAAAAATGACCCCTTTCTCTGATCTCGGTTAGTACTTAATTGGGCGGGAGATAATGTTCATAATATACTCGAATATTCTACCTAATTATTTGACATCAGAGGGTGATCATGGAATTCTACCTAATTAAAGCTAAAGAAGATGGACGGTGGTTATGTTCCCAATTGACCACAAACACTGTCATGGAAGATCAAATCAACAGTAAAAGTAAAAGCAACTGCAACTGCAACTGCAAACAAAAGATTACAATGCATCTTCACAAGCCGTAGTAATAACTAGCATATATATAGCATGTGATGTGATAAAAGGGAAATAAAAAAAAAAAAAGAGGTTTTCCCCTCAAGAAAACTCATAATAGAATATATTTAATAATTATATTTTACCAAATTGAGGTCACCAACGGCCAACCTATGGTAGTAGTAGTAGTACTCCTTTCGTGCCAGCAATAGTTGAATATGGTGTTGTTCAAAACATTATCGTTTATATTAATATATGTAATATTGAAGTGTTTTACTTATAGTAGGTACTATTAATATCAATAATATAGTTTCCTATTTTTCGGTCCCTCTATGAAAGATCGTGAGAATCTATTATTAAAGATTACTAGATAAAAATTTGTCCTAGCTCTACAATATGAATACTGATTACCGAGAGAGAGAGAGAGAGAGAGAGAGAGAGAGTCAAAAGCAGGCCGTATTTTTATATTCCTCGATCGAGCTGCTAAGTTTGCTCGGTAGCTTCGGGAAGCAACGCTAACCCCATACTCGACGTCCACCCGGCCAGTTCATGGCGGCCGCCATCTCTCTCTCTCTCTCGTGCGAAAGCTGTTATATTAGCATGAGGAAGAACCCTAATATGATCTCTCTTCTGAAGGAAAAGATAGCATGGATTTGACGTACTTTTTATGGGTAATCCAATACTACTTGCACCTCAAAAGGAAAACGCCCTGCTAATTATAAACAGTACCTAGGTAACAAGTTAACCCAGGTTTATCTTAGAAAATGCAATGAAGAGGTTTATCTTAGAAAATGCAATTAAGAAAGAAAAACGTGTCAAGCGAACAGTCATATATGAGATGACTAACTAATCTTATAATGATCATGTGAAAACCTTGAGTCTCTTGACCAAGTACAGCTCGTATCACATTTATCACGGTGCATTTTTGTCCAAACTGATGGCACCAAAGAGTACGGCCCCGGCAGCACTTCAGCAATATTGCCCAGGACCATTCAATTCAACTTGGATTTTAGACAAACCCAGCATAACTCTTGGATTTCAAAATCTTCTGAAGCAAGAAAAACATGAAGCATAACGCCTAACGGGTTACTAACGTACTTCGTTAATTCACAAGAGCTACCAGTCCGCACATAATACTTGACCAATTTCCTTTGTACTGTATTTCTCTCAAGGAAACGCAAAAGCAAAAGATCAACAAAACTATATATAAAATACAATCAAGTTATATATATATATATATATATATATATGTCAACTGTCAGTCAAAAATTATGACTTAAATTTAAACTTTCGAGTAATTATATAGTTTGGAGTAATTCTTAGTTGCTTAAAAGAATCCAAGGAAAATATGACACATGCAATTTATATTAAAAATATTTTTAAAAAAGGGGGCAAAATAAAGCAAGTGATGATCAAGAAGAGATGCTGATCTTGAAAACTTAATCAGACTTCAAATCTCCGACATGGAAAACGCTCTTTCAATTTTGGAATTTATACGTCAGACTTGCCCAAAGAAGGTAAAAAGCTCACCTGCTGTTGGAGAGTAAAGATGTGACCAACGCAGCCATAGACGGGGTCTCTCACCCTAGAGAGAGCCTCATAGCAAAGCGTAACGACGGCATCGAGCCGCTTATGTGCCGGAATGCGCAAGAGCAGCTTGGAAGCATTGCTAGCACCAAACACCCTGTGCACCGCAGCGAAGTGAGCTGTGCCTTGCTCCGAGTCAAAATAGGGCGCAAAGACGCATCCGTTTACGCACTTGCGCCTAAGGAACTTGCATGCGCCACAAGGCCCACCTCCGTTGCTTCCACTCATCACTCTCTCCCTTTCCATCTTCTTTCTTTACACAGTTTTATGATCTTCTCTTGTCGTTGTGTTTAAGTTTGTGGGATATATATATATATATATAGAGAGAGAGAGAGAGAGAGATGGCTATTTAGAGAAAAAAAGGAGTTGGATTATAATGTTGCTATGTGTTTGATTACATAATTTGCAAGTTTTGGTGGTGGGTCATTTGAAAAGGACTGGTTAATATTCTGTTCTAGTTTTTGCTCCATTTCCTTTCGTTCGATTTGTACTTAATATTCTTTTTTTAAGGGATTGGGGAGGGGGTGTTATTTTGGTTCAAACTTTAAAGCCACGGCAAAGGGAGAGGGCAATTGGGAATGGGAGCTGCTGCTTGCGTGAAGCAAACATATATACGTGCGGGGACAGTATAAATTAACTTCCAACCGCCGCAGTTGATGCCACGTGCTAAACCCCACATCACGTGGGACAAACATCCTATCTTTTCCATCTATCTATTCTCTTGTCACTTCCATTTCAGCTAGCTCTCAGTCAGAAAGACTGGTACAGTAATTCTATTGGTATTCTTTTATTGCTATGGATGTGGCCGTAGTTCTTTGTTTCACCTCATGTATACGTATAATTTGTGAAGTACATTCAATACCATTATCTTTCAGAACGTTTTGGTTTGCCTATTACAACTTATTGGATTTGGGAATGATTGTCATAAATCATTTCATTTTATTTTAAATTTATTATTATATTTTTCTAAATTTTTATATAAAATAAAATAAATAATTCAATTTTTTTAATTCTAAAATAATTTTTTTAAATTTCAAAACAATATTAATATTAAAAATATATATTATAATAAATTTTTTATCTCATCTTATTACATTCTTAAAAATAAACCAACACCTACAAGTTGCACCACTTCAAAACATGGCGACCCTTTGAATTGACGCACCTTTAGCCATAATTCATGCGTACACCATTTTAATACGAAGTCTCATCATCACCCCTTTTCACAACTCCGGAGAGGTCTGTCATTTTGCACGTGTACGCTGTGAAAGTGAAGTGTATGGTCAACATGGATCCAGATGAAACTGGTGGGGGGAGGGGAAGGGGGAGATGGACGGGTAGCGGCCTAGTCAAGCCCACACTGAATAGCACAAAAACCCATGCCTTGATGTAATTACAACACATCAAAGCGTGACACGTGTTGGTCTAGGGCATGGTCCCACTTGCCGTCTCTATGAAGGAAGACGCGGTGAACAGCATACACATGGCAGAATGCAACAGTATCCCTGTCCCTCCCGAATTCCTCTCTTTGCTTAGTTATTATATGGAGTCATGGACAGTGACAACTCCCGATTATCAGCTGTTTGGCTTCATGGTACTATTTTTTTTTTAAATATATATTTAGAGCATGGACTTTTCAAATTGCATACGTTCATTTTAAAGCATGAATGATTATAATTCTACATATAATTATAAATACATAATTATTATACAATTATTTTAAAAAATAATAAAATTTATTATTAAAAAATTAATTTTTTTTATATAAATTCATATTTTTTTATTTTTTTTAAACTGATTATACAACAATATTCTAATTTATGATTACATATATATATATATATATATATTTTTATGCGAATCATATTACAAGTCTTTAGTAACTCATGAGTAGTACTAACAGTACAAAGAGAGAATAGTATTCAATTTTAATAATACTATCTATTCGATATTTATTTGTATAAGAAAGGGATCAAAGAAGAATTCGATTGTAGCAAGAGAGAGAAGAGCTCGATTTTTTCTAGAAGAGTTGTTTTCTCTCCCTCAACATTGTAGCCAGAGAAAGAAGAATTCGATTACAAGTGGGGGTTGGGACAAAAACATTGATCAAAGAAGCTTTGTAGTCTGAAAATACAAAACATTTTTTGAAACTTTCTGTTTAAACAAATTGCTTTTTTTTTTTTTTTTCTTTTTGAGTCTCACTAAGTTATAATTTTTGTCTAAGATCAGACACGAAATGATGATAAATTCGTTTCAACCATGATGGGTAGAAGTAGTTATACTACTAGCTAGCTAGGCACGGGCGCACAAATCGCTCGTGAGTTTCACTTTACTACCTAATCATGACATCTATCAGGCTTCAAATTATTTCTTTTGAATTTAGAGTAGCAAGCTATGTCGTATTAATTCTAGCACTTGTGCATGCAGTTGCCTCATCAGTGACAACACTTACCATCGAAGTGGTAAATTCTTTTCGTGCGCGTGCGTTGAGCGGCAGGCTATGGTGACGTTCATGAGTCCATTCTAATTTCTGTTTGATGAGAAATGATATTTATTACGTTGAAATATGTAAATATCGTATAATTTTTTTAAAAAAAAAAAAATAAATGTAAAATTTATATGAAAAAAAATTAATTTTTTAATAATAAATTTTACTTCTTTTTTAAATGATTCTACGACATTTATTATTTCATAATTATATATAGCATAACATTATTATTATTCAATATGTGGAGCCAGCTTTAATGATGTGCAGCCCTAAATCACTCTATTGGACAATAATTTTTTTATGATATTTAAGTGGATTAATTTTCGGAGGTTTGGCATTGTTTTTGGTTTGGGCGATATGTAGATAAAAAGTTCGCTTGACTTCACTCGACAATAGGCTCAAGTGAAATTAAGACAGAGTTCCAGCGCTTGAGCGAACATAGACAGAGAATTCGCTCAATACGTGCTCGACATACTACTCTGATAAATATTGCAAAAAAGTGAAATTAGAATTTTCTTTAGTGTAATCCTATAAATATGCTTATTTTTGCAACACACGTTAATTATCCATAGGTATCGTATGGTACTCATCCACTCAAGGGTCCGGCCAAAAACAGGCACTAAACGCAAGTACATTATCCATGAATTGAGGTTAAGATTTTCCTTTTTGTTGCTACCATGATTTATATGAACGAGCTAGCTTAGTTATCCTGGGAATGCTATATAATAATAATCTTTGAACATGATATATTATATCATGTTCACACCTATGATATAATAATAATAACTTTTACCAATGGATTAGTCACACCTATACATGAACTAATATGCCCAAAACACTCATATTACAACTGATCATCATCAAGTCGTAACAAGTTTAATCGCAAAAATCATCTCATAACATTGTTCCAAAAGAAGCTAAATTAAGTAGACTTTTGGATAATCCTCTCACACATGCAGTGATCATCCTCATTTTTGGGCAATAACTTATACATACGAGAATATAACTCGCACAATACACTAACAATTATTTATGCTGAAATTTATAAATTAATATCTAGATCACATACGTAATATATAATCACGATAATAATTATTCAGATTAATAATTAATAATTAATAATAATTTATCAAAATGTAAATATTGATCACTGGGTATTACATGATTAGAATTTTTTAAAATACCATTTTGGGAGATGTCGACGTAGGATTTTTTTATTATTTTATTTCATTAGTCCGTTTTGAGATCTACACCCAAACAATCATGGAAGCCTTACTAAAATTAATTAAAGAAAATAGATTTTAATCAACACGATACTGAAATGATGCCAGCATACCATTAGAGCATTTATATTGATCTCACAAAAAAAATTATCAAAATTTATTGAGAAGTACAAGCTTGATGGGATTAATATATCATACTAACTATAACTCCACATTAGATTCATCATATATACTCATCACAGTTTTATTAAAAATTATTAACATACTAACTATATGTATGTTAATAATTTAATTTGATACTTAAATTATTATTTCAACAATTTTTAATAAAACTAGAACTAAAAAAATATAATAAACACATTCATTTCATAGAGAAAATAAAAAGAAATTGAGAAAAATGTGTAAGGGAAATAAAATATATTAAAGTAATAAGATGAAAGGTGAATAGTAATCCTTCAAATTTGAAAAATTCTCAAACATCACTGTAGCTCAAAATTTTAAAAATGCATTTTGATGAGACTAATATGGGATAGTTTTTAATATAAATCATCAAATTTATATTTGATGAGTCTCTTGATGAGACCAATGAAGATGCCCTTATATACTATAGTACAATACATAATATAAAAGCTACACGCAGTGACAAACCGTGGCTTGGGTCCCACACCATTATCCAATATAGATCCATTATTTTTCATTACTACACGTCGATATGTGTTGGGGACGTTTTAGTTTGTGAGACCCACCTCAATTTCTATTGGTTACTTCACTGAAAAATCCGGAATGAATATATAAAAAGTGAATAGTATTAATACTTGGCTATTATAAACAATAATACTCGACTTGTTATAAAACTAAAAAGGAAACTATTACTATTTCAAGAGAAATATAAAAGAAACTCTTAAGAACTGAAACTTTCTTCATTCTATAAATTTTTCTTATGAATTTCAAAACGAATGAAACTCATATTTATAGGCGTTGAAATTACTATGCAAGACTTAAAATAATGGTGGTGAGGTCATTCACAAAAATAATTAAGGGGGGTCGCCCCTAATAATTCATAACACTCCTCATTGAATGACCACCCATAAAAAATCTGTCTCGTTAAAACCTTGCCAAAGAAAAACTCAGTGGGAAGAAAAACCAATGGCGAAGGAAAAGAGTACAATATTCTTATGTACCGCCAAGTGTTTTAAGATTGTCTCATTAAAACCTTGCAAAGGAAAACCCAGTGGGACAAAATCTTAGCGAAGGAAAAAAAGTATAATTAGCATAAGTTTTTAGGACATTTACTCCCCTGAAAAATATATGACGATAGATTTTTTAGTCTTTACATTCCAATGTTCTGCACAATCTTCTTGAATGTCGCAGTTGATAATGCTTTTGTGAATAAATCTGCCAGATTATCACTTGATCGTATTTTTTATATATCCTCCTCTGATAGAAGCAGTATTATCTTCATATAAAATTGTTGAGCTATCATTGATCATGAAAGATCACATTCTTCCTTGATATGTTGAGTCATTGATCTCAGCCAGATATACTCTCTATTTGTTTTATGAATTACAATAATTTCTAAGTGATTTGAAGATGTGGAAGATAATATCTAGTTGATAGACTTAATAGAAATCTGATACCTGCAGTAATACTTAAACTTCTCTTGATAATATGCGTTAGTGTTTCAAGTAATAATCAAATATAATTTCAGCATATATAACAGGTTAAGAATTCCAACATGATTTCCATCTAAATAATGTATTAAAGAGACATGATAATATTTTTATCTAAAATTTTCTCTCTCTCATTTGGCGTTATTAGGGAGAACTTGTTTATATATGGCGAAAATAGCATTAGAAACCATCCATGTATGATAAAAGTTGTAAAAGTTTGGAGTCTAATATTATCGATTTGGCAGAAAATCAAATCCGCTTAATATTGTTGACAAACGAGATTTTGAAATGATTGAAGGATTCGGGTTGTTATTTAAATATAATCAGTTTTACCATTGGTTTACTCCAGCAAAAAGATCTCACATTCTTCATAAATTCAGTTGTTGTTCATCCAAAACGATATTATGTCTGATAGAAATTCTTTTATTAATGTTCCAGATTTGAATATTGAACCTTTTATATCTCAACCACTCATATTTTTTCCTGAAGCTGTAAACACCATGATAGGAGTAGAGATACATCTTTCTAGTAAAACTAATCCTGAAATTATTGTAGCATCAAAAACCCTCAGTGCTCAATATGCTGCATCTCTTACAACTATATTTCAGAGGCTACTGGCGAGAACAAGTGAGGTTAATCATCTTAAAAATCAAATATTAGAGTTGCATCAAACGCTTGCAACGAAAGATAAAAAAAATAAAAATTCAAGACACTAAAACAAGAAGCTGAAGAAATTTGTAGATTGGTATTCTCATGACCTGAAAAACACGAATAGAAGAACTGGAACGAGAGAGAGCTCAAATACAAAGTCAACAACAGCAGTTAATGCTAGAGGTTTAGCGTTTACAAAAAAATCGGGATAGCTGCAATTAATCTCGCTGGTTTTTGAAATTATGCATCCAGCATATCTTGCAATCTTGACTAAGTGAGATTTGAAGAAATGATGGTTTGTCTTGTTCTTATTTTCATTTCTATAAGAACCATATTTAATTTCATTTAGTACGCATCAAATTTTCTTCTCATATTTATAATTCATATGTATTTGCATTCTTATTCTACAAATTTTCAATGGTTCATTAGTTTCCTTTCAATATTTCTCACGATCAATCTATGAGGTATCCTTCACCTCGGTTACAAGTTGTTCATGTATCTTTCGCAGGTGCCATGTTGCAGCAAGCGAATGATCTTGCTAATAGGTCAGATCGTGAAGCCGTTTATGAGCTGGTGACTCTCAACTCGATACTCCTCCTCTATTGTTGGATTTTCCAACCGGCTACAATCACAAAATCGTGAGATTGAAGAGTTTAACGAGAATGTTTCCGTACTTCAACGACTCGTTCAAGAGTCTGACAGAAAAATAGCAGACTTAAAGCAAAAAAATAAGGATTTAAAATCCTTACTTGCCTCTTTATTTCGACTGCATAATCATTTAGATAAGGATGACATGTCGCTTTATGAAGAGCAAATGTATTTGAGAGATGAGGCTAGAAGTCTCAAATTTTTGTAACTCATCTAGCATTTGAATAATAAGATCTATCATTTTCAAATGCATTCTTTGAATTTATAACAGCCATTGTGATCTCTTCAGGAGTTCTAACAAGGTAAATCATCAACGTAAACTGGAATAATGGAAAATCCGGGTTCTGATAAAACACATGACCATATAGGATTATTCTCAAATCCTTCTTTCAATAGATACTTGCTGATTTAATTATACCACATGCGTCCGAGTTGCTTTAATTCATATAAAAAATTTTGAAATTTTATAAAGTACATATTTCTAAATATACTTGAATTAGATGCTTTAATTATTGTATATTTTTATATATGTAATGATCTAATAATTCTTATAAATATGCAGTGACCACATTCATCAACTACATATCTAATCCTTTTGTAATAACCAAATCGATTAGAAATGTGAATGTGATTGCATTCATAACAAGGAAATATGTTTCCTCATAACTATTCTCGGGTTTCTGCAGGAAACCTTGTGCGACAAATTGTATCGCACAATTTCATTTCTCATTACACTTTCGTATAAATACTCACTTATATCTCATAGGCATTACACCCTTTACTGTTTAGACAACAGATCCAAATACCTCTCTCTTTGCTAGCGATCTTAATTCAGTTTCAATAGTTCCTTTTCATTTTTGCCAATCATTTCTACGTCGACATTCTTCGACGATTTTTGACTCACTTTCTTCATTACTTCTGGTAATATCAAGGGTCATTTTATATGAAAATATATTGTTGACAACAGTTTTATTTCTATCAATAATTTTTCCAGTACTCATGAAATGTATTGAGATCTCATTGTTCCTCTCCAGAGAAAAATATTTCATGAAACACCTTTTCAGGAGTTTTCTCTTCAGGAGTTACATCTTCTAGAGGTTTGTGCTCTTCAGGAGTTATTCTCTTCAAGAGTTACCTCTTCAGGAGGTTTCTTCTTCAGGAGGATTATATTTTATACAGAATGTAATGTTTCTTTAGGAGCACCGATTTTTTTTCTCTTTTGCACCAATAGGTTTTCAATGCTTCAGGCGTATCTTAGACTCATCTTTTGCTATTTTAACAACTTGTCCTTCAGGGATTTCAATTATTACTTAAGCATTAACAACAGTAATATATGATTTTACAACACCTTTAGTGTCAAGAAATATATCCAGTTATTGATTTGCAATATTTTACAAATAGATAATCCTCTGAACTTCTGGTTCACATTTATTTGTAAGAGGATCAAATTTAGACAGGATTTTATTATCCCAATTAATTTCTTATCGTGCTTCAGGCACCGATATTTCATTATTTCAAAACATGATGAAATATTAATAAACTTATATATAAAATTTTAGTATAAGTGAATCAAGTGTTTAGCTGTATAACAAGTACGTGACCAATGTTCAGTTATATCATATCTATGACAAACATCTTCATCTTTTTATGAAAAATTATTCTGAGAGTCTTTACCATTTTTCGAATTGGATCACTTCTGGTGATATGGTATATTATTATCATATTTAGTATTGTCGCTTTTAGAACTAACACTTCTATAGTTTTTCTACCACATCTATGCTATTGGTTCCTTTGAAAGGTTGTACCGTTCACTTCTAGGAATTGTGTAAATCCAATATCATTAATAAGACGTAACTGGTAATTTATTAACAAAAACTCATTATTTAGTTCAATCACTGGAAGACAAAATAAAAGTTCAGAATATTTGTTGAACTTTTACTCTCGATATTGCTACTACAGGAGTATATTCGAGATATGAAAAATAGTATATGTTTTTTTAACATATCATCATCAGTGACCTTTTCATTGCATAATTTTAATATTAAGTTGATTTTAAAGAGTGCAGAATATTCAATACCACTCTTAAAATCTTGCAACTTCAGGTGCAATAAGTCATAATAAATTTTTGGAAAAATTACATCTTCTGGTACTTATATCTCTCATTTAAATCATTTCACAAAATAAGAAGATTTTTCACTGTGAGATACACAGCACGGTCCTGCAGGGACACGTGATTTTCTTCTTTGATTATACTCTCAATTTCATCATATCCAAATAGATCTCATTTAGGATCTTAGATAAATAATTGTTTTTTAAAATGTTAATAATAATAAATTAACATTTGATATTATATATATATATAAATCACAAAAATAAATCTGTGGATTTAAGAAATATATTTACAATCATGAGAATAAAAGTAGAATTTTATCAAGTAATATTCAGCAATATTACCTTTAATATTTATCTCGAGAACTACAAATAATATATTGAAAAACTTACTTAAAATAAAAGACCACTAGCTTCAATATCGGTAGAACCTCTTGCTGATAACGTGTTATAAAACTAAAAAGGAAACTAATATTATTGCAAAAGAAATATAAAAGAAACTCTTAACAACTGAAACTTTTTTCGTTTTATAAATTTTTTTTTAAAATTTCAGAACGAATGAAACTCATATTTGTATGCGTTGAAATTACTATGTAAGTTATTGTGCAAGATTTAAAATAATGGTAGTGTCAGAGGCGGACCTATGTTATAAGTTGGGGGGCTACCGCCCCCCCAAAGTTTTTCAAAAAAAAAAAATATAATATATAAATATGTGTAATTATTTATATATATAATTAAAATTGCTCCATCTAATTATAACATAACATAAAATAAAATTATGACTCCAACAATTTTCACTAAATTTTTACTAAACAAATAGATTAAGCTCCCAAAATTTTTTTTTTTCTGATGTTTTTTTTTTTGAAGTTTTATTTAATTGTTTTGTGTTGATGTTTCGGTTAATTTCACTTCTTTTGTTGGTCATGACATTTATGAATTATGAGATATTTTTTAATAATTAACTTGCTCATTTGTTACTTTGAATTGATTATCAATTTTTATAATTGTCAAAATTAATTGATTATATTTATTTAATCTCACTCTAATTTATATAATTATGAAATTATTGTAAATATGATTTTATAATATATGATTATTATCTTTATATATAGTCACGTATAAAAAATATATATTATTTATATTTACACATACCATACATTTTATCGATCGCCCCCCCAAACACTAAATTCTAGTTTCGTCCCTAGGTAGTGTGATCATTCACAAAAATAATTAAGGGGGACGACTCCCTCCTCTAATAATTCATAACACGACTATTATATATATATATATATATATATATTTTTTTTTTGCCCGCAGCCATGAAAGGCAAACAGAACTAGTTATAACTAGATCAATACTGTTGCCCCCAAAATAAACTAGCTAGTAAAATCATCAATGGCAATGTAGGGGCCGTGAGATTGGAAGTTCATAGAGCCATCATGATCAAGAAAAGGTTTGAGGCATATCGGCCATCATTCTAAGCTTAGCTTATCTTGATGGCCGGTCTTTAGTTAGGTCTTTAAGTCCATTGAATATGTAGCCATGATTATATATATATATATATATATATATATATATATATATTAGATTAAAGTAATGTATAAAATACGTTTATCTAGTTTAATTTCTAATAAAAATTAGAAGATTATTCATAATTAAATGAATAATAAATAATTATACATTTTCATATATTATAAAAAAAAATATTAATAAAAACAATAAGATAGTCTCATAAATAAACATAACCTATAGTTTTATCAAATTTGTTTGAGATAATTTTAATTGAAACTTTAATAAAAAATTCGTTCAAAATATTATATTTTTATAATTCTAAGACGATGATTTAATATTTGTGTCATTTTGCACAGTCTCAAAAGAGAGCACATTAAAATACCTATGTTTTTAGTTTTTAAGTTTTTCTAGATCTACATAAACTTGAATCATCTACAGTTTTTTTAGTTATGTGATTATTTTTAAGAAATAATATAATTTTTTTTTTAAAATAAATTATGTAGTTTATAATTTATATAAAAGAATGCTATATTATAATTTATAACATGAAATTTTAATCTTAAATATGTAAATTTATTAGATCATATATATTTCAATTAAATATCAAATATATATAATATATTAATTATATTTATTGTTTATTATTATCAATTTAATATAATTATAGTTAATTGTATAGATCGTATATTTATCATCTTAAAAAAAAAAATAATACATTCATTTTAAAATTATAAAATAATTTTTAAAGAATGAAATTATTAATCATATAATAGGAATAAATTTTCATGAATAAAATTAAATTCTCTAACGTATAAATTAACATCTCTAAGTGAGGATTGCATTGTTATATTGTTATGAATGATTTATTTATATATATTGTTATATATTCTATACTATTATTATATCATTCTATACTATTATTATTATTTAATATTTATTTTACATAAAAAAATAATAAATGAAAAGTTTATCGTTATAGAAAGTTAAAGTGGTGTAATTAAATTTAATGTCAAGAACATTATTTCGGTAATTAATGGATTGTATTTAAAATAATATTTCTCATTAAATGTAGTATTTATTTTAACAAAAATAGATGGAAAGTGTTAACTTTAACAGAAAAATAAAATTTTTCGTTAGATAACCATTTTATATATATAAAAATAATACAATATGCATGATTATATATACTAACTGATCTCAAAATACAATATGCATGCATGGTAATTCATAATAATAAGTATCTAACAATTATAACCCTTTGTTAATTTGTTCGCAACGCCATGTTGATCTGGTGCACGTACATCTTTCAATTTCGTATAAACAAAGAAAGGAATCCCAAGTTGGTAGAATTATATCAACTACGTACGTACGTACGTAAAAGACGTACGTACCTAGAATTTATCATTGTTGATTAACTTATGATCATATGATCATTTGTCGCTTGATTTGTAAGTGTACTAGTTTATCTTCTTTCTCCAACTTAATGGAAGCACATTGATTCCATCTTTATGCTCCCAAGTACTTTTCTAATTTTACTAATTAAATTTAAAGACAACCATAAGATGATCAAGTATAATTTATAGAAAATGATATTTATAATTATTGAGTGTGCAAGTATTGCCCATTATTTACTAATTAAATTCAAAGACAGCCATAAGATGATCAGCGTATAATTTATGAAAAATGATATTTGTAATTGTTGAGTGTGTAAATGTTGCGTAATATTTTTTAAAAAGTAAGTAAATCCAAGATTTATATAAAAAAAATGTTATTTTTAAATAGTAGATCTCACTTTAAAACAAAAAAAAAATAAAAAATTATGCAACGTTTACGCATTCTAAGAATATATAACTATATAGCATTTTTGAGGATTTTGTAACTGAACGTCATAAAAGTATTTCTTATATACAGGTTTCTTTATCCAAAAGCCAAACATCAGCCTTGGTAACTAATTTTAATTAACAAGTGCTTACCTCAAATTCATGCTCATAAAATGCTATAAGGAGAGCTTAATTTTAACTAATATGCCAGCAAGTTAGAACGTCTAATTAGCTACATATATTCATTTTATTATTAAGTGATTAGGACTAAATTCAAATTAACTTATTCATATACTTGCGTTATAATTATCTAGAAATTATGTTATACAGACGTATCAAATGGCTAAGGGATTAAGGTATTCTCAATTGGAGAATCTCAAATGGGAGAAAAATAAAGATCATCGATGTTATATCACTACCTATATGATCAAGTACTTCATTTTTTTCTTAAAAAAAATTGAATCTTGATAAGTCATACTTGATAAAAAGCTATAAGCCTTAGATTGCACGAAATTATGATGGAAAAAGAACGAATGATTGTAATCAAATGTGAACCTTCAAAATCATATTATATATATGTGTGTGTGTGTGATGTTTCTGAAACTTTGTCATGTTATGGCATGCTAATAAAACTTTCATGATATCCCTTCCAATCAATGAACTAATGCCATTTTAAATTCACTTAGAATAAATAATACATATTTAAGTTGAAATATAAGATATAGACAATAACGTCAATCATTACTTTGTAAATAAATAAAGATCATTATTCTTGTTGACGTGGCGTCGCCACATATTATCATGTGTAATGCCACATCAACGAATGCAAAAATATTTACGTTTATTCTGTATATCTAAACCTGTTTATTTGGGCTAGATTTTATTTGATTCAGTTTTAAAATTTTATTTATTTTTTAATAATTTTGATTTTTTTTTGAAGTTTAATAAAATTTCAAATCTAGAATTCGGACTAATTTCAAATTTGAAATTTGGATGAACATCTTATATAATATATATATCTATCCTCACTAATAATAATAATAATAATAATAATAATAATAATAAAATAAAAGAAACCGTTATTTTTTATCATGTATTTTGTTATTTTAATGGTACTAGTTAATGTAAATGAATTTTTCTGGTGATTTAATTAAGAAGTCATTTACATTTCATCGCGTTAACTATGTAATGTTAATTGGTATTTTCAGAAACGATAAATTCTAGACAATGATGAAGTTTTTAAAATAATTCATATGTTAAGCTAAATAATTCTAACAAAAGAAAGAACAATACTCAGTAGCGCCATTATCGGATAAAAAAAAAAACTAGCGCCATTATCCCTAAACTCATCGGAACTTTGTATACTCGGAAGTATGGATGTACGTACACGGCTCGGTCCGTGGGGTTGATAGGACCGAATTTTTTCAGTCCATTATTTTTCCCACCTAGCTTGGATTGGACTGGATTCATTAGGTTCGATCCAGTCATTGATCAGTTCAGTCTGGATCATGCCCAAAATAGGTCAATCATTCCAAAATACTGCCCAATTATCAAATCTTTTCTTTTAATCTAATTTCAATTATTTTGGACCCATTTCATATTTTTATTACAAATATAAACTAATATATATTAAAAAAACTTACTCTTAAAAAAATATAAATTAAAGAATATAAATTATAATAATACATTGATCTAAATATATATAGTTATAGACTTAGTATTGATACTATAACTAAAAACACTACTATATTATATGTTAGTGATAAATTAGTAATGGTATATTAAATAATAGTAATACTCTTATTATTTATTACTAATGCTCTATGTAGTTAATAAATTATAGTGATTGAATACTAACATAGTATATATTAAGTTAACTATACTAATGCTATTATAAATTTATACATATATTATAATTTATACTATAACTCTTATAAGGAAAACATTAGAGCCACACACAAATGCTACACACAAATTTTACACAATGACATGTTACTTTTTCATTTGCTCTCCTCCCCCCTCTCAATTTTCTTCTTCTTTTGCTCTCCCCTCCCCTCCCTTGCGCTCTCTCTCCCCCCCTCCCCGACTTTCTTCCATCTTCACTTGGGAATTGTCTTTTCTAGCCCACCCTACTGCTCTCCCTTCCTCCCATATGAAAATCGCAGCGACACATCCTCTCTGTTCCGTTGCCCATAACCAGACACGGATCCTATCCGCGAGGTCGATAGAGTATGTGCTCAAAGACGATGGCAAAGTCATGGACTTGGTCCACACCTTCATACCATCTTCCAAGAGAGGCTTAGGTTTGGCTTCCCACCTCTGCTTCGCTGCCTTCAACCACGCCAAATCCCACTCCATCCCCATCATACCTACCTATTCTTACATCTCGGTTAGTTCATCCCTTTCTCTCCCTTCTTGGGTTTGTCTCAGTTTTGCTCTTGCCAATTTTTGTTCCTGAATTTGATTTTGATTTCTCTCTTTCTCTTATTGGAGAAAATTGTTTAGTGCACCTATTTGTTTTTTGGGTTCCTAGATCCAATGGCAGGTTTATTTAACAATCAAACCAATTGTTGTTACTGATTTTATCTCTGATTGAATTTTTAGATATTGATTTATGCTTTGATTGAATAGCACTTGGGGGAATATTATTTTTCCAAGTTCTTCCATTTTTGTGTAATATGAGAATTAAATCTTGAATTTGATTTCATATTGGACTCTACGAATGTTATTTCTAGTTTGTAACATAAAGAGTGATCATATCAACTGATGCACAACTCTATTTCCTTTTTCTTGTTCCTAACGCTTAAGGCTGGGCAAAATTTGTAGCTGAATGTTTAATTTTGTAGCTTAATATTTTGCGAGTTGAATAAATCCATATTTTTTTTATGAATTTGTATGGGCATATCTATATTCTTTAAATTTACACTTGTTCTACAACATATTGTTCAAAAGCATTTATCTTGGGTCTTACCAGGTGAAGACGATGGTGGGTTGGCTGAAGTTCAGGAGCATATGAATCTCTCTTTTGAAACTGAAGTGATTGGTCAAATAACATGACTTTTTTTTCTCTTTGAACTTTTGGTCTATGTTGGTCTCCAATCCTGGTTGGCAACATCGTCTTTCTCAAACAGGAGAACTTGGATATTTCGTCTCTTTATTGGCTTATAGCAACTCTTTAAAGGGTTATATTTTAGATTAGTTGTTAGGTAACATTGATAGCATTATTATAGTGATTAATTTTGATTTGCTCCCATGAGCAGATAGTGGAATCTGTTGCGGTGCTAATGATTTTAGCATCCTAATGAAGAAAAAGCTAGAAGAGACAATGCAGATTTGCTCATACAAAAACTATGATATCTATCAACCAAAAGTAATCTTCACCCTTTCTTATACAGGTCAGTTATGAACTAGATTGAGTCTTTTTGATGACTTGTAAATATCAAAGGAAAACTAGTTTTTCTTTGATAGTAAACCGGGTTTTATAATTGAACACAATTCAATTTTAATTAAGATGGCTGAAAAATAAGTGACATTTGTTGATCATCCCTTATATATTTGGTATGCAAAAAACCTTGATAGTTTGGGATTGCAGAGCATCCATCCCTTCTATATTTCATATAAAAATAAAACTTTAGAATAATTGTATTAGCTATATTTGTAAATGTTAGCGCTGACATGTATGGTTTTATGTTTTGAAATTCTCTTATTTTCTTTTCTTCATTGGCGAACATCTCGAAGTAGTATGGGTGCATATCTAAGGATGCATTGTTTGAGTGCATAATACAATCAGTGCTATCAAAGATCACAGTCTTCTTTGAAAAACTTATTTACTTAATTAATTAACTTATGTTCTTATTGCCATTATTTACTGATCTATGATCCTGAATGCATGCAATCAGCAGATAAAAAAGTGTAATAATATATGGCAGATTAGTTTATGAAAACAAGCTGCTAAAAACAAGACTTGGTTGCCAATCTAGATTGACTGCTTGAATACAAAAAGGAAAGAGTCTGATTGCCAAGAGAAAATTGGTTGGAAGAAAGATGTTTCAAGCCCAAGACTACAACTTTATTTGCCTACTAATTGAAAAATTGTTTGAAGTTGTTGAAATTGTAATGAATTTGTTGACATTGTAATGAATGAAGTGGTTGATATTGCAATGAAGTTGTGCTGTAGTATTTAAATACCAAAAGAAGTTTTCACTTTTGCTAATTATATTTCTTTGTTTTGTTGTAGGATATTGAATTTTGGAATGGCCAGACAAACAAAAATTGTCATGTCCAATATTACATTCAAATATTGAAACTCCAAAGTTATATTCAAATTTTAAAATGACACTCCAACCACTTAATTACATTAAAACTTCAATATTACAAAGTAGTCATGGTTGGCTAAGTATACTATTTTCACTCCCTATTCAGCTCGTATGTTCTTCACCTGCAAATCACCAAAAAAATGCTAGTGGAAAAGCTTAGACATGAAAATATATAAAATATTTGCTAATTGCACACTCTTACTATACCTCATTTATCATGTTTCTTTTTTTATTTTTATTTTATTTTTCAACATTGTCTCCACTGTAGACACTCGGCGTTTGGATGGAGGTCTACCCTTACTTTTAATACCAGTAGGATTGTGAATCCCATGATTTTTTTGTTTGGTTTCACTTGGACTATCATAATACATTGTGCTATTTTGACTTAAGTCTTTCTCGTTAAACTTGTGCAAATGATTCTTCCATTTTTATAGGTCTCATGATCCTTTGAAGCAAGCAAAGCCATTTCACAATGATCGTTACACAAATCATTAAACCTTTGTGCCTCATGATTATCGGCGAGATCAACATAACTACTTGGTATCATCGCGTACTCTCTCTTCAAATCCTTTATCCAACGGTCAAGAATATACTTGGACAACAACCGCATAACTTTCTTCCACATGGTGAGGACAATGAGTGCATGTCTGCATAAAATTCCTTTAAACTCAAATAGTCTACAGGTGCACATCACTTCACGTTCAATGTCATTGAAATACACATAGTATTTCACCTATTTTACAAAATTATCATAAATGCTCAAGTGCTCAACAACTTCATACATTGATATTGCGCCTTCATTTTGTTATAGAGAAGATAAACAATTCACAGTACCTTTAAACTGTATTTGTACCTCTTTAAACTTGGCATTCATATATAATTCTTGAAATTGCTTCTCAATTATATGGACAGTAATGCAAGGGATCTTTCGTTGGAATGAACCAAAATCAGCTATCTTCTCATTCTTGGCCATCCTTGCCAAAGCATTATCATAGTCCTCAACAAACTTCTTTAATGGTGTGGTCGCATTTACATAACCATCAAAAAATGAGTTCATACTCTCCTTACGCTGGGTTGTAGACATCCCAAAACGTACTTCTCATATATCTAGGTACCCATTGATGTCACTTCTCATACAACTTACTCAACCAAGCATTGTCTATTAAACCATTACTTTGAACGATGTCGTGCCACCTCTTTTCAAATTCTTGACAGCTCAAAGATTCATATACACAATTTAATAAAGGGACTTTAAAATTTTCATATTGTGAATATGATCCCAACTTGTGAGGTAATTTGCATAAAATGTGCCATAGACAAAATTTATGTTTGGCCCTTGGAAAAACTATTGCTATTGCTGCTTGTATTGCCCTGTCTTGGTTGGTTGTAATTGTATTAGGAGCTCGTCCTAATATGCACCTTAACCACGTGTTAAACAACCACACAAATTTATCTTTGTCCTCGTTCGATATAAGGTCACATATAAAAAGTATCGATTGGCCATGGTGGTTGACTCCCACAAAAGAGGCAAATGTATTTTATATTTATTTGTCAAATACGTTGTGTCAAACGTTATGACATCTCCAAATGACTTATATGTTACCTTACTTTGGGCATCCTCCCAAAACACATTTCTCAACCTCCCTTCTTCATCTAGATCCATCGCATAGAAAAATTCATTATTTTTCTCTTGTTGCCACATCAAATACTTGTGAAATAGCTCTGCATTTCCTTTCCCAAACAACTTATTACGGATTTTATTGATATGATTTATGCACTCTTTCTATCCGAAAGTGAGATTCTCATATTCATGTGCTTCAACAACTATAACTTTGTAATTTTTAGCCGGACCTATTCCAACTTTACTCATCATTTCAATTCTTTTTTTTTTGACCAACTGGACAATTTTTTATGGCAAGCAATATGTCTTGACTTACTTGGGCTCACTGCATGGTTGTGTTTGAGAACGACATTAGATAACTGATATCTTCCATTGGCTATCAACTTTGCATTAATCTTAGCCTTACGATCTGTCCCTCCTACCGGTTTTGGTTGATTAATTTTTGATGACTTGCTTGCTGGCTTGTGATGACGACTACATGTTATAGTGAAATATTTTACCTCTCCATAATCCCCAGTAGTTGATGTTCTTTTTAACACTCCAAATCCCTCTTGTTTGGCATATTTTGTATAGTATTCAATTACATCTGATGAAGTCTCAAATATCATATCAACTTTTGGTTCTTCGACCTTTTGATTCTCGATGTATTAAGATCTAGCTTACTCTTGTTGGTCTACATTTAGCAAAACATAATTTATTTAAAATCCGTTTACCATGGCATAGATCAATCAATATTTAAAAGAGACCATAAAGCAATGTCATTAAAAATTCAGTAATTAACATCTAATATCTTGGAGTGCTAGAACCATCGTTGTCGTGTTCTTCCTCGCAAAATATCAACCGACACAATTTCATCTTGATTATAGCTACAAATAAAAGGAATATATGTGTGTGTGTGTGTGAACCAAAATATAAATAAATATATAAATCACTATGCCTAGGAAAAAATAATTATATACAAAATTAAAATAAAATAACTGAAATGATATCATAGTTATAAAGTATTTTTCTTGTACACAAGATTCCATACTATAAACCATTTTAAACTAGGGCCTATAATCATATTACAACCACACTTCAAACTAGACAAGAACATTAAAAAAATAAATAAATGAAAAATAAAACGAAGCTATTATTGTACAAATGACTATAGAGTATTTTTTTTCTTGTACACATGACTCTTTCTCTCTCTAACAGTTAATGGATGAATAGTTTCACACGTTAACAATAAAGTTATGATTGGGGGCGTAGCAGTTAAGAGCATTCACATTGGTTTTATTTTTTTTATTATCAAAAGTGTATTTTTTGTACAAATATTTAAAAAAAAAATGTCATATTTGATCAAATATGATATTTTTTTTATTATATATTTATGCAAAAAATACACTTTTAATAATAAAAAAATGAAACCAATATAGATGTTCTAAAGGGTGACTATAACCACACTTAAAGAAGACAAATTAAAAAAAAAAACAATAGTAGCAGAAAGAAACGAAACGTGAAAGTGAAATGTAGTGATGATGACTCACATACTTACAAAGTGAAAATGGAGCCAGAGATCAATCGCACGCGAAAGAGAGAGAGAGAGAGGGCAAGAGGGAGAGAGAGAGAGAGAGTTGATGGAGAAAGGAAACGCTATGCAGAAAGATTCGACCGACAAAAGACTATTCGTGTTTTGATATAGAAAAATAAAAAATAAAAAAGATGATGTGGTACAGATGCTCCATTAATTTTTAGAATCTTTTTGTGAAATTCTTTTGTGACAATAGCAGCCCTCCTAATATGTTAATATATACAAGTATTATATATTATAATTATACATTAAAAGATATAATATAATACTAAAATAATATTGTGATATATTAATAATTAATTATATATAATTATTTATATAACTAATATATAAATATTTTTTTAATTATTGTATTTGATTCGATCCGATTCGATCTAAGAGAAAAAAATCTTTAGACCGGATTGGACCGAATTAATTTAGTCTCAGGATTTTTTGATCGGATCAGACTAGATTAGACTAAATCCTAACCCGGGCTGGTCCAATTCGATGTCCAAAAATGGCTAATCCATCCGATTCGGACCTACAGTTGTATACCCTTACTCAAAAGAACATTTCAGTTTCATATTCAACATAAATTTAAGATAGATTAATAATACATATATTGTTATAAAACTAAAAAATAAACTACTATTGCAAGAGAAAAATATATAATAAATTCTTTAAAATTTTATTCTCTCTCTATATTTTCTTATAAATTTCATAACAACTGAAACTCATATTTATAGGTTTTTAAATTACTATGCAAGTTACTGTACAAGTCACTATGCAAGATTTAAAATAATAGTGGTGGGGTCATTCATATAATTTTGATGGTGGGACAGGGGGCGGCAGCCGTCCCTCCAATCTTCTTCGTTTCATTACACTCCCCCTTGAATGACCACCCATAAAGAATCTGACTCGTTAAAATCTTGCCAAGGAAAAATCCAATGGGAAGAAAAATCAATAGCGAAGGAAAAAAAGTACAGACTTCTTATGTATCCATAAGTGCTTTAAGACTGCCTCATTAAAACTTTGCAAAAGAAAACCCAGTGGGACAAAACCTTAGTGAAGGAAAAAAAGTACATTCAGCACAAGTTTTCAGGACATTTACTCCTCTTGAAAAGTGCATGACAATAAATTTTTGAGTTTTCGCATTCCAATGTTATGCACAATTTTCTTAAATGTCGCAACTGGTAATGCCTTTGTGAATAAATCTGCCAGATTATCACTAGATCGTATCTGCTTGATATCAATTTCACATTTCTCTTGAAATTCATGAGTATAAAAGAATTTAGGTGAAATATGTTTGGTTCTGTCACCTTTGATATATCCTCATCTGATTTGAGTGATACAAGCAGTATTATCTTCATATAAAATTGTTGGGCTATTATTGATCATGGGAAGTCCACACTTTTCCTGGATATGTTGAATTACTGTTCTCAGCCAAATACACTCTCGACTTGCTTCATAAATAATAATGATCTCTGAGTGATTTGAAAAAATAGTAGATAGTGTCTGCTTAATAGATCTCCATGATATGACAGTATCTCCATAAGTAAATAAATATCCAGTTTGAGATCTAACTCTGTGTGGGTCTGAAAGATAACCTGCATCTGCATACCCAATCAATTGTGGACTTGATCCACGTTGATAAAATAATCTCATATCAACCGTACCATGAAGGTAACGAAGGATATGTTTAATGCCATTCCAATGCATTCGAGTTGGTGCAGAACTATATATTGCAAGCAAATTAATTGAGAATGTAATATCTGGTCGAGTGCAATTTGTAAAATACATCAAAACTCCAATTGCACTGAGATATGGTACTTCAGGACCAAGAATTTCTTCATCGTCATCACAAGGACGGAATGGATCATTCTTCACATCAAGTTTTCGAACAATCATTGGAGTACTCAGTGGATGAGTTTTGTCCATATAAAAATGCTTCAGGACTTTCTCAGTATACATGGACTGATAAATAAAAATTCCATTTGGCAAGTGCTTGAGCTGCAGGCTGAGACAAAATTTTGTTTTGTCAAGATCTTTCATTTCAAATTCATTCTTTAAATATGTAGCAGTTCTTGAGATCTCTTCAAGAGTTCCCACAATATTTAAATCATCAATATAAACCGCAATAATAACAAATCCGGATTCTGATTTCTTAATAAAAATACATGGGCATATAGGATTATTCTCAAATCCTTTTTTCAATAGATATTCACTTAAGCGATTATATCACATGCGTCTGGATTGTTTCAACCCATATAAATATCTTTGTAGTCTAATAGAATACATATTTCTAGATGTACTTGTAGATGCTTCAGGTATTTTATATCCTTCAGGAATTTTCATATATATGTTATGGTCTAAGTATCCATATAAATATGCAATGATCACATCTATCAACCGCATTTCTCATCCTTTTGTAACAACCAGACTAATAAAAAATCTAAATGTGATTGCATCCATAACGGGAGAATATGTTTCTTCATAATTAATTCCGGATTTCTACAGGAAACCTTGTGCGACAAGCTGTGCTTTGTACCGCACAATTTCATTTTTCTCATTACGTTTTCGTACAAATACCCACTTATATCCAATAGGCATTACACCCTTTGGTGTTTGGACAACAAGTCCAAATACTTCTCACTTTACTAGTGAATTTAATTCAGTTTCAATAACTGTTTTCCATTTTAGTCAATCATTTTTACGTCGACATTCTTCGATGATTTTTGCCTCACTTTCTTCATTACTTCTGGTAATGTCAAGGGCCATTTTATATGAAAATATGTTGTCAACAACAGTTTTATTTCTATCCAGAATTTCTCCAGTTTTCATAAAATATATTGAGATCTCATTATTTTCAGGTACCTGTTCCTTTTCAGGGGAAAACATTTCATGAAACATCTCTTCAGGAGGTCCATTTTCAGGAGATTTATACTCTTCAGGAGTTTCCTCTTCAGGAGGTTCTGGAATAAAAGATTTGAGCTCTTTAGGAGTACCAATTATATTTATAGCCTGTATTGTGGGTATGTGTTCTTCAGGAACACCAAATTCATTTTGTATTCTTTTCCTTCTGAAAATTTTATCTTTTGCACCAATAGGCCTTCCACATTTCAGGCATGTCTTAGACTCACCTATTGTTATTTTGACAATTTGTCTTTCAGAGACTTCAATCCTTACTGGAGTATTAACAGCAGGAATATAAGATTTTACTACACCTTTAGTATCAGTAAATACATCTGGTAATTGATTTGCAACATTTTGTAAATGAAAAATCCTCTGAACTTTCAGTTTACATTCATTTGTAGGAGGATCAATTTGAGACAGTGTGTTATTATCCCAAGTAATATCTTATCGTGCTTCAGGTACCGACTTTTCTTTACCCATTAATGGAAAAGTGGATTCGGAAAAATGACAATCCTCAAAACGTGCTTTAAACATATCCCCTGTAAGGGGTTCAAGATATCTGATAATAGATGGAGAATCAAAACCAACATATATCCTAAGTCTACGTTGATGACCCATTTTTGTACGTTGTGGAGGTGTAATTGGAACATATATAACACATCCAAAAGTATGAAGATGAGAAATATTTGGTTGTTGACTAAATGCAGGCTGTAATGGAGAATATTTATGATATGCAGATGATCTAATACGAATTAATGATGTTGCATGAAGTATAGCATGTTCCCAAACTGAAATAGGAAGTCTTGATTTCATAAGTAAAGGTCTAGTGATTAGCTGAAACCTTTTGATCAAAGATTCGGCTAAACCGTTTTGAGTATGTGTATGGACAACATGATGTTCAACATTTATTTCTATTGACATGCAATAATTATCAAAAATTTGAAATGAAAATTCACCTGCATTATCCAATCGAATGGTCTTAATTGGATACTTAGAAAATTATGTTCGTAGTTTGATTATCTGAGCAAGAAGTCTAGCAAATGCAACATTTCTAGTGGAAAGCAGACAAACATGTGACTATCGATTAGATGCATAAATCAAAATCATAAAATATCTAAATGGTCCACTTGATGGATGAATAGGCCCACATATATTTCCGTAAATCCTTTGTAAAAATGATGGAGATTTAACAATGACTTTTGAGAGAGATGGTTTGATAATCAACTTACCTTAAGAACTTGCAGAGCACGAAAATTCATTGAGTAGAATTATCTTTTGATTCTTTAAGGGATGCGCATGCAAATTTTCAATAATTCGCTTCATTATTATAGATCTCGGATGTCCCAAACGATCATGTCACGTTATAAAAATTTTGGGGTCAATGTACTTCTAGTGCATTACCACATATGATTCAATTGTTCTCATTTTTATATAATACAATACAGAATATAGAGCAGACAGTTTTTTTAATATGAGCTTTTGGCTCAATATTGTTTTAGTAATAAGAAGATGCTCTTTACTGCCTTCATTGGTCGTTTCAATATGGTAATCATTACGACGTATGTTTTTGAAACTTAATAAATTTCTTCTGGATTGCGAAGAGAATAGAGCATCATCAATATAAAATTTGGTGCCATTAGGCAACACAATATAAGCTCTTCCGGAACCCTAAATTAAATCTGATGAACCTGATATGATATGGATATAGGCTTTGCTTAGTGTTAGATTTTAAAAATATTTCTTTTCTTTGAGAATTGTGTGAGTTGTAGTACCGTCAGCCAGACATATATCTTTATCATTTAACTCAGAGATAAAAAAACTCATCAATGTGATTCATAATTCTACAAAAATATACAAAACTTTTATTACATATAATAGAAAGAAAATACATTAATTGAGTGGAACACTTCCATCTCCAATTAAGTGGCCAGTTTTACCTTTAAGATGATTAAAGAAATCAGAGACATCAAGATAAGTAACATCTAAATCTACTAAATCTAATAAATCATCTACTGGTTCTACTAAATTTGTTTCATGCATTTTATTATTTCATTTAATAGATGTTTGATATAAATTAGTTAAGTGCCTGACCATATGACATATATGTGACCAATGTCCAATCATTCCACATTTATGGCACACCTCTTAACTTCTCTTTGAAGAATTATTCTGGAAATTTTTACCTCTTTCTGAATTGTACCACTTCTGGTGATACGGTATATTATTATTATTCCTTTTACTGTGGTCACTTCTGGAACTAATATTTCTATAATTTCTCCTACCACGTTCACGCCACCGATTTCTTCTAAAGGATGTACCATTCATTTCTGGGAATGATGCAAACCTATTACCATTCACTTCAGGGAATGATATTGAGCTAGTAAGACGTAACTGATGATTTTTTAATAAGAACTCATTGTTCTGCTCAGCTATTAGAAAATATGATATAAGTTCAGAATATTTCTTGAACTTTCTCTCTCGATACTGCTGCTGCAGGAGCAAATTCGAGGCATGAAATGTAATATAAGCCTTCTCTAGCATATCATCATTGGTGATTTTCTCACCGCATAATTTTAGTACTGAGCCTATTTTAAAAAGTATGGAATTATACTCACTAACACTTTTATAATCTTGCAACCTCATGTGCAACCATTCAAAACGAGTTTTTGGAAGGATGACAGTTTTTTGGTATTCATACATCTCCCTTAAACTGTTCCACAAAATATAGGGATATTTTATTATAAGATATTCAGTTTTTAATTCTTCGTGAAGGTGGTGGCGAAGGAAAATCATTGCTTTAGCATGATCCTGCAGGGACGTTTGATTTTCTTTTTTAATTATTTCACTCAGGTTCATCGCATCAAGATGGATTTCAGCATCAAGTCTCTAGGATAAATAATTTTTCTCAGATATGTTAAGAGCAACAAATTACAATTTTGTAAGATTTGTCATTTTCTACACATATAAATAATGAAAGAAATATGTGTATCTCAGAAAATATATTTATAAATTTACATAGATTTTAAATAATAATTATCAATAAAATATATCAAAAACTACAAATAATATATTGAAAAACTTACAGAGAAATAAGACCACTAGTTTCAAAATTGGTAGAACCGTTGTGCTGATAACGTGTTATAAAACGAAAGAAGAAACTACTATTGCAAGAGAAAAATATATAAGAAACTTTTTGAAACTTTATTCTCTATCTATATTTTATTATGAATTTTATAACAACCTAAATCTATATTTATAGGTTTTAAAATTACTATGCAAGTTATTATGCAACTTACTATACAAGATTTAAAATAATAGTGATAAAGTCATTTACAGGCAGCCGTTTTTTCAATTTTCTATCATTTTATTACATATATAATATTTTTTATAATATTATTCAAAATGAAAGTATTTTCGTAGAATTCAAACAGAATTTTCCTTATCATTTTCTTTTAAGATATTTAGAATTCAAACTTGGACTTTTTGATGTAAATTAATATTCTATCTCCACCCTTGATCAGTTCAAAGACAGGCCGAAGCTCGCTCTTCCCTCTCTTAACCACCCCAACTCACCAAAAGTCCACAGCCCAAACTCGTCGCTCTTTCCCTGAGATTTTTATGCAGCCAGAGCGCTACTCTCATCCAGCAAACTCGTCGGCGTCGTCGCCGATTCAGTGAGTCTACCCGCCTCGGCCTCCATCCCTCAGCGCTGCTAACAACTGGACTTTATCGACGGATAAACTCACCCGACATCCAGATTCCACACTGACCCCAGATCCGACTCATTGAACCTCCCCTTAAATCTTCCCAACTCGGGAATGGCTTCTTCGGGAGCCGATTCCCGGCTGAGCCAGGTAATCTCCCCAGCCCTCGAGAAGATTATCAAGAACGCCTCATGGCGCAAGCACTCCAAGCTCGCTCACGAGTGCAAATCCGTCGTAGAAAAGCTCTCTTCCCCTCCGAAGAACGAGACTCTGCCCGAGCCTGATTCATCCGTCCCAGGCCCTCTCCACGACGGCGGACGCACTGAATATTCCCTCTCCGACTCCGAGTCCATCCTCAGCCCACTCATCAATGCCGTCAACTCCGGGGTCTTCAAAATCGCTGATCCCGCAGTCGATTGCATCCAAAAACTAATAGCCTACGGCTACCTACGCGGCGAGGCCGACTCCACCGGCGACGACGAGGCCAAGCTCTTATCCAAGCTGATCGAGTCCGTCTGCAAATGCCACGATTTGGGCGACGATCAAATGGAATTGCTCGTTCTCAAGACGCTCTTATCAGCAGTGACCTCCATTCCGCTGCGAATCCACGGGGATTGCTTGCTTCAAATCGTGAGGACGTGCTATGATATCTACTTGGGGAGCAAAAGCATGGTGAACCAGACGACGGCCAAGGCGTCCTTAATTCAAATGCTCGTGATCGTGTTCCGGAGAATGGAGGCGGACTCGTCGACGGTGCCGATTCAACCAATTTTGGTTTCCGAACTGATGGAACCGGCGGAGAAATTCGATGCGGACGGGTCTATGACAATGTTCGTCCAAGGGTTTATAACGAAGATCATGCAGGACATTGACGGGGTTCTGAATCCTGTTAGTCCAAGGAAGGTATCGTTGGCTGGTCATGACGGGGCATTCCAGACAAGGACGGTTGAGACGACGAACCCCGCCGATTTGTTGGATTCAACGGATAAGGATATGTTGGACGCTAAGTATTGGGAGATCAGTATGTATAAGACGGCGTTGGAGGGAAGGAAGGGTGAGTTAGCGAATGGGGAGGGTGAGAGGGATGAGGATTTGGAGCTTCAGATTGGAAATAAGCTGCGGTGGGACGCTTTTTTGGTGTTCCGGGCACTTTGCAAGTTGTCGATGAAGACGCCTCCCAAGGAGGCGCTGGCGGATCCCCAGTTGATGAAGGGGAAGATTGTGGCTTTGGAGTTGTTGAAGATTTTGTTGGAGAATGCCGGGGCTGTGTTTAGGACTAGTGACAGGTATCCCGTCTCTCTCTCTCTCTCTCTCTCTCTCTCTCAGACACATACACACGAAAAATACAGTGGGGATCTTTCCACATTTATATAAGAGGTTATATAAATGTGATATATTAGCAATTTTACAATAAAAGTATCTTTACAACTTAAGTATTATATTATGTCTCGTTAGTTTGTGAGCTTCTCTTTCTTCTATACGGATATATATGAATTACTCTGGGAAAGACAAGAAAATAAGCACAATACTTCTAAAAAAAGAAAAAGAAAATAAGCACCAATGAATGTAATATTGTGAACTGATATATAAGTATGTAGTTCTGTAACTAAGTCTTAATGATAAGTAAAGATTAATAATTATAATTTTATGTCGTTAAATTTAATATAGATATTTAGAAGCATCAGAATTAAACATGTTGCGCTTGCACTCTATACACATTAAAATTAAAAAAAATCAAGGCTAAAATTTTGTAACGGGCATTCAATGCATTATCAAGATATCGTCAACTTTGTTTCTCATATGTGCGCTCAAATTGTTTGGAAATGATGCTTGGCACGGGAGTTTTGATTGGGAAAGTTAAAAGACTATTTTTGGGGTGGGCAAGGAATAAATTTGTGACTACTAATCATTGTAATTGGTAGGAGTCATGTCGACATTAGTGAGTCTTAGGCAAAATTGTAGGTCTTTTTTGCCATATAGCATGTTAAAAAACCCTCAGGAGCTGTACTCTGAGCATATATTTTTGGTACCTTCTTGGTTAAAGGACAGTCTTGAGAAATGACAAGTGTCGATTTAAGAAGCTTGTTGCTTTATCTTTGAAATTTAGACTTGCTTTGTGTAGGCAATTTAGTCTTTATCCAAGAAATTATTTTTCTCCTTTTCTCGGTTATTATTATTTTTTTATATTTGATTTTTAGCTGGGGAATTATGAGTTTATTAGATATCATGACCCCAGGCTTGGTCTTTTGCCTGTAAATGGTGAATGCTAATGACACGCCCAAGAAAAGAAGAGCTTACAAGTTTCTAAATTATAATATTTGCATTGGAATCAAGAAGTCAATAATATTGGTTGATCCATTCACCTGAGTGCCCTGATGCTGTTGGGATAAATCAATTTATGAAATATTTATATTGGACTTCGTTTCTTACTTATCTCTTGGCTTGATACGTGTTTAGCCGTTATCAAATGATGGGAGCATGGCTGCTTTACAAAAAGATCTGTGCAAATGTACCCTTTCTTTCATTTTTTTAATCAGCTATGCTAAACTTGGCAGCCAATGTGTCAATCAGATTCGTACATGCATTCTGTCTAAGGTGAGCTGCATGGGTTGCAGAACTGCATTTTAGTTCTTGCTTTTCTTTAATTGACTAGTATGTTTGATCAATTATTGCACTGCTAGTCTTGCTTTTTTGATTTCATTCAGTAGTGACCACATTTAATCATTTAGTTGCCTTTCTGAAAAGTAGAATTCACTTTTCTTGTTTCAACTCATGCAATGTGCATAGTTTTAGTGAATCTTATCCCAACTGGCGAGGTTTCTAATATGAAATTATCTTCTCATTTATTTGTGGCAAAACAGGTTTTTAGGAGCCATTAAGCAGTACTTGTGTCTATCATTGTTGAAGAACAGTGCTTCGACTCTAATAATTGTTTTCCAGCTTTCTTGCTCCATTTTCATCAGTCTGGTGTCAAGATTTAGAGCTGGATTGAAAGCAGAAATTGGAGTATTTTTTCCTATGATTGTTCTTAGAGTTTTAGAAAACGTTGCCCAACCTAATTTTCCGCAGAAGATGATTGTGCTTCGGTTTCTTGAAAGGCTCTGTGTTGATTCACAAATCTTAGTGGACATCTTTATTAATTATGATTGTGATGTCAATTCATCAAACATATTTGAGAGGTATGTTAGTTTTCATCCTCTGAAATTTACCCTTTTTGATACAATTTTACAGAAGCATGTACAAGAACAAGAATTTCCACTAAAAACATATCTCATTGCTGCATTGTTACACTTCCCTTGATGCTTTGAGAATGATTGATTTGGTCTATGTATCCGTCTTTTTGGTTATGCTGATCTTTCCAGAATGGTCAATGGACTTCTTAAAACTGCACAAGGTGTCCCTCCCGGTGTAACCACCACATTGTTGCCACCGCAGGAGGTGACTGTGAAACATGAATCTATGAAGTGCTTAGTGGCTATTTTGAGATCAATGGGAGATTGGATGAATAAACAGTTACATATTCCAGATCCTCATTCTACCAAGAAATTGGAAGCAGCAGATAACAGTCCTGAACCTGTAAGTCCTCCCACAGCAAATGGTAATGCGGATGAGCCTGTTGACGGGCCAGGTTCTCATTCTGAAGCTTCCAGCGAGGCTTCTGATGTTTTGACAATCGAGCAACGACGTGCCTACAAGCTGGAACTTCAGGCAAGAGAATATATGATGTTTGGCATGCAAGCAGATCTCTCTCATGACCATTATTTAGTTGGCTATTTTCCATCCAATCTAATGTAAGATTTTGTGGCAGGAAGGTATATCTCTTTTTAATCGGAAACCTACAAAAGGGGTCGAATTTCTTATCAATGCAAGCAAGGTGGGCAATTCACCTGAGGAGATAGCATATTTTCTTAAAAATGGATCTGGGTTGAATAAGACTTTTATTGGTGATTATCTAGGAGAAAGGGAAGGTTTTCCACTGAAAGTAATGCATGCCTATGTGGATTCCTTTGAATTTCAAGGCATGGATTTTGATGAGGCAATCAGGGCCTTTCTTCAAGGCTTTAGGTTGCCTGGTGAGGCACAGAAGATTGATCGAATCATGGAGAAGTTTGCTGAGCGGTATTGCAAATGTAATCCGAAGGCTTTTACAAGTGCTGACACGGCTTATGTCCTTGCTTATTCCGTGATATTGCTTAATACTGATGCTCATAACCCCATGGTGAAGAACAAGGTGCGTTCACATTTCCCATTTGATCTAGTCAGATGCTTCATACAGAATGATGATAAAGCCCTCTCTCCCTTGTTCATATAAAAATTTGCAGATGTCAGTTGATGATTTTATAAGAAACAATCGTGGCATAGATGATGGAAAAGATTTACCTGAGGAGTACCTGAGATCACTATTTGAACGAATATCAAGAAAAGAGATAAAAATGAAAGATGATTTGGCTCCTCAACAAAAACAGTCTATGAACTCAATCAGACTTCTAGGCCTAGACGGTATCCTGAATATAGTGATACGAAAGCGCGATGAAGACAAATATATGGAGACGAGCGACGATCTTATTAGGCACATGCAAGAACAATTTAAAGAAAAAGCTCGCAAATCCGAGTAAGATGAACTTGCTTTTCTCTTATGTCCAACATTTTATTGCTTAACCAAATGTTTGCTAGTGCATACAACTAAAACCATATCATACCAAATTTGAGGATCTTGGTTTGATAAATATTGTTTTTCTGCTGTGCTTTATCCAGTGAATATATCCTTTAAACCACTGAGTCATACTACTCTTTTACTGGCATTTCAGCAGTGTTGTCCTAAAAGTTCAATAATCTGAGTAGAGCTATGTGTAGGATACTATTTTTCCTTCTTCCACTAAGACTTTTGTTTTGAAGAAGCAAACAACTAAGGAGACATGTAGCTAATGATTTCTACTCAGTTGTTCATCAATTGTGTTTGAATTTTATACTTGCTTTTAACATCTGAATTTGTGGTATGAAAGAAATGGATAGCGTGAGAGATGAGTGTACTTTCAGGAAAGTAAGATTTGTATAGCTTGAATATTCGAAAGAACATTTTGAGATGGACTAGAATCATGAGGAAAATCTCGGTTGGATAATGTATATCAGTATATCATTTTCAGATAGTCTCTTATTTTGCTGTTTCATTGTTCTACTTGCCCGGAATCTAAATTTGTATTATATTCATTGTGACGTGTGAATTCATGTAATTTGAAAGGAAAACAACCTAATATCTTACTTCTTTAAATGCACTTGCTGGGTGATTTGTAGGTCAGCTTATTATGCGGCAACCGACGTGGTGATCCTTAGATTCATGATTGAAGTATGCTGGGCTCCTATGTTGGCTGCCTTCAGTGTTCCACTTGACCAAAGTGACGATGAAATATTAATAGCAATGTGCCTCGAAGGCTTCCGGTATGCTATCCATGTTACCGCTGTGATGTCCATGAAGACTCATAGAGATGCTTTTGTGACTTCCCTAGCCAAGTTTACCTCCCTCCACTCTCCCACTGATATCAAGCAGAAAAACATAGATGCTATTAAGGTTGGTGGTCGATTTACTATTATAGATGCCATATAGGACTAAAATAAACAAAAAATGATAATTGCTTTTATGATCCTACTTGAGTTATAAAATGTCTCAGAGATTCTATTTAACGTAGTATACTTTGTATTTGATGGACTAAGCAGTTTTTTTTTGTAAGATAAATTTTACCCTCACTTGAATTAAATATCTCATGTGCTGAGCTGAACCCACTTATCAGGTGGAGTTAAGACTCACACATAAGGATGGCATCAGGATGCAAATTAAAGATTAAATCTGCCTCTTTCTATTACCTTAAGTTTTTGGGACAATTGGTTATTTAACATTGCCTACCCTACATGATATAGGATGCATCTTTACTTATCTCCCCAAAAAAACATTGCCTACATCTTATATGAAAATGTACCCTATGACATTCGTAATCTAGTTTTTCGAATAACATGGGCATTAGATTTTATAAAATTAAGCACCTGGCCTTTCCTTACGGACCTGACAGTGTGTTTGGCATCTTTATTGTTAATAGGCAATAATTAAAATTGCAGATGAAGATGCGAATTACTTACAAGAAGCTTGGGAGCATATATTGACATGTGTTTCTAGGTTTGAGCACCTACATCTCTTGGGGGAAGGTGCTCCTCCAGATGCAACCTTTTTTGCTTTTCCTCAGAATGAGTCTGAAAAATTTAGACTAGCTAAGTCCACAATCCTTCCTGTTTTGAAGAAAAAGGGACCTGGGAGAATTCATAATGCGGCTTCTGCTGTAATGAGGGGTTCCTATGATAGTGCTGGTATTGGTGGCAATGCCTCAGGGGTAGTCTCATCTGAACAGAAGAACAACTTAGTCTCAAGTTTGAACCTGTTAGAACAAGTTGGGAGGTCTGAAATGAATCTCATCTTCACACAGAGTCAAAAGTTAAACAGTGAGGCAATAATAGACTTTATTAAGGCCCTCTGCAAGGTCTCTATGGAGGAATTGAAATCTGCATCTGATCCACGGATTTTCAGCCTTGCAAAGATTGTTGAGACTACGTATGAGTTGCCTTATTTCTTCTTGTTCCTCCTTGGGCATATCACTTTTTGTTCTCGTGATTTATTGGTATCTATTACATAACTTGGCCTGCTTTATCTCTTTATAACAGGCAATATAACATGAACCGCATCCGGCTTGTGTGGTCAAGCATCTGGCATGTGCTCTCTGATTTCTTTGTAATCACTGGCTGTTCTGGAAACCTTGCTATTGCAATATCTGCAGTGGATTCTTTACGCCAATTGTCAATGAAGTTCTTAGAGCTAGAAGAATTGGCTAACTATAATTTTCAAAACGAATTTATGAAGCCGTTTGTCATTGTAATGCGCAAGAGTAGTGCCGTTGAAATCAGAGACTTAGTCATCAGATGTGTCTCGCAAATGGTGTTATCTCGTGTCAGCAATGTTAAATCTGGATGGAAGAGTATGTTCATGGTATGGAATCTATCCAACATATATTATTTTATTAAAAAGAATAAGGAAAATTATTTGTGCAAGCCCAGGGCAAGCAAGCCTTGTGCAAGCCCTTTGAAAAAAGTAAGACCCATCATTTTTTTTCAATGGGCTTGTATCTAGTATTAGTCAAACAAAAAATCTAGTCCTTGATAATTTTGTTTAGAAGTTATTTTTATTATTTGATATGATTTGATAAACTATTCTTCTTGAGGTATTCTTAATGCTTCTTTTTTTCGTGTGAACTTTATTCAGGTCTTCACAACTGCAGCTTCTGATGACCACAAAAACATTGTCTTATTGGCCTTTGAAATAATTGAGAAAATTGTGCGAGACTACTTTCCATACATCACTGAGACTGAAACCACCACCTTTACGGACTGTGTCAATTGCCTGATTGCCTTCACTAATAACAGATTCAGTAAAGACATTAGCCTTAATGCCATTGCTTTTCTTCGGTTTTGTGCAACAAAACTTGTAGAAGAAGATATTGGCTCCTCGCCAAGGAATAAAGAGAAGGAAGCTTCCGCAAATTTATCTTCATCTAAATTCGGAAAAGATGGTAAACGAGATAAGGGAAACACTGAGGATAAGGATGATCGCGTTTATTTCTGGTTTCCTTTGTTGGCTGGTAAGGAAGCTACATTAGCTGCCAGTTCTCATGTTACCAATCACCGGTCCAAATTTTTTTTTCATGTTGCTAGTCCTTCTGATTTTCTTTAGATTTCAACCCTAAAGCTTTAAAGAAATAGCTCTAATTTCAAACAAACACGTGCTTTTACGTATAGAAGAGAAACATTATTTGAATTAACAGTCTTCCCTCTGTGCAGGTTTGTCAGAGCTCAGCTTTGACCCTAGGCCTGAAATCAGGAAGAGTGCCTTACAAGTGCTGTTTGATACTTTACGCAACCATGGTCACCATTTCTCACTTCCTTTGTGGGACCGAGTGTTTGATTCAGTTCTATTTCCAATATTTGACTACGTAAGGCATGCTATTGATCCTTCTGAGGGGAACTCAACAGGTCAGGGAACTGATAGTGACACAGGCGAGCTTGATCAAGATGCATGGCTCTATGAGACTTGCACATTGGCCCTCCAACTAGTTGTAGATCTCTTTGTCAAATTTTATAACACTGTCAATCCACTTCTGAAAAAAGTTTTGATGCTTCTGGTTAGCTTTATCAAGCGCCCTCACCAAAGTCTTGCTGGTATTGGTATTGCTGAGTTTGTCCGCTTGATGAGCAATGCTGGTGATCTATTTTCTGAGGACAAGTGGCTCGAAGTGGCTTTTTCATTGAAACAAGCAGCTAATGCAACAGTTCCTGATTTCTCGTTCATTGTCAATGAACCTGCTTTATCTAGAGAAAATTATATAGAATCTTCCCTGTCTGACATTCCCGATGCTGATTCAGAGAGCCTAAGGACACACTATCTCTATGCTTCTTTATCTGATGCCAAGTGCCGCGCTGCTGTTCAACTTTTATTGATTCAGGTAGAATGTCGCTCTGATGTTTCCAATTACTAAAGATGCTTTCCTACAATTTAAGATGAACATATGGTCGTGAAATGAGTTAATCTGCCTGTCAATATATCTTCTTTGTCTGATATTGATGTCTCTACAACAGGGTCCATAATCCAACTAATAGAATTGTTTAATGTTTCTAAGAATAAGCATTGTTGAATCAGTGCATACAAATATATATATATATATATTTTTTTTTCAGATAAGTTAATCAATGCATGCAAAACTGTGAATGAAACTCTATATCAACAATATTTTTTTGAACTTGAAAATTCCAAGTTGCTCCAGAAACCAAAATTCTCTGGAAGCAAATGATCAGTTAGTGAGAATATATATCTCAAACTAACATCATTGACAGTTTATAATATGCCTCAGGGTGGAGTTCTCCAGACTCCACCGGTAATCATGTTCTATTTGATTCATTGAATCGATCTTCTAATACTGATGCCATCAATGTCGTGATTGTCAGAAAAAATTTATAATCTAACAATTCTGAAAGAACTGATTAGCTGTATGTAGAATTTTTTTACTTTGGCATCCTTGTGCATTTGTGAATTGTGTTTAAAAATCACAGAAACTATTTAGACAACATAGCATGTTAAAGATTACACTTTCAGAATGACTACCGTGATTTAATTGTTTTTCATTATCAAAATTTGCAGGCAGTGATGGAAATCTACAACATGTATCGGTCTCACCTCTCAGCAAAAACTACCTTAATACTCTTTGACGCATTGCATGATGTGGCATCCCATGCTAATGAGATCAATGGTAATACCATACTACGATCAAAGCTTCAGGAGTTTGGCTCTATGACCCAAATGCAAGACCCTCCATTATTGCGACTCGAGAATGAGTCTTACCAAATTTGCTTCACATTCATACAGAATCTTATACTGGATAGGCCTCCAAGTTATGATGAGGCCCTGGTGGAATCCTGCCTTGTTGAACTTTGCATGGAGATCTTGCAGTTTTATATCGATACTGCTCGGTCGGAACAGATATCTGAATCATCCATTGGTCAGCTTTATTGGCAAATTCCTTTAGGTTCTGAGAAACGGAGAGAGTTGGCTGCACGTGCGCCGCTCATTGTCACCACTCTCCAGGCATTCTGTAGACAGGAAGAGAGTTCATTGGAGAAGAACTTAGGTCGGTTCTTCCCCCTACTATCAAGCTTGATAACTTGTGAACATGGGTCAAATGAGGTCCAGATGGCACTCAGTGATATGCTTAGTTCATCAGTGGGTCCGATTCTGCTTCGGTCTCGTTGATTTTATTGTGATAGGATCCGATCCATTGTTTTAAGATGTATGATATTGTTACCCAATTCTTGTTTTTATATTTTTCATTTTTTGATAATTGTTATCGGAAATTTAGATTCATAGTGAATGAGAGTTGTGCCTTGTTTTGGTTCGGCTGGTGCTTCGGAACATGGTGTACGCAGTTTATTCAGGCGAGCGGCTCTTCCTTAATTGATAGATTTTACCGGGAGTTCTGATGTTGTATGTTAGTGAAACATTCCTATTGACAAGGAATTCCAGAACAATAAATTCTTTCTTGTAAAGAAGTTGCTATGCAGCACATTACAGATGGATGATACACAATTTATTTTTGCCATTTTCAATCCTCTTTCGGCAATGCAAAATTGTCGCATAATTTAATTATAAAAGTTTATGTAGTCATTTTACGTATTTTTTGTTTTTGTGCACTCAATTAATGTGATTAGCTCCGTTATTTTTTTTAATAAAAAATAATTATTTTGATGAATCATATCAATGAAGTAAACAAAGAATACACAAAAGTGATTATACATATATAGAATAATTCTTTATTTGGAGGAATTCACGGATGTCATTAATGACACTAGTAACAAGCTTGGAGTTGATGAGAACGAGGAAAAGATAATCTCAGAGATGCGTTTTTTATTTTTAGGAAAGGACTCATCATCTCTTCTGAAGAACTGCACCGGGTTCTTATCAGACCCTTGGATGAGAATATAAATGGAGTCCCAATGAAAGAACGGAGGCGTATGATAAAAGCCGTCGATAAAAATGGACATGGCTTTGTGGGTTTTGAAGATTTTCGATCCACGATGACAGGAACTACACTTTATTAAAAATGGACAAAAAAAAAAGGACTTGGGCTATGACCTTATTGTGTTTGTGTATCCATTTCATAGAAAGAAAAAGCTCCATCTGGTTCTACACCCGCCCTAACCAAAACCAGGCATGATCCAATCCATAACTTTCTAGCCCAGTTTGGTTTGGAGCAATGGAAGACTCCAAAGAACTTTTTAGGTCAGTTTAGGTTGGGCCTTGGGCCACTCAAATTAAAACTCCCTAGTTGAATCATTAGTTCATATTTCCTTGAATTCCTTCCCTTTTTTTTTCTGAACGGAGGGGCAGCAGCCATTCCTCAATCTGCACCTGCATTTTATAGAAATTCTAATGGGATAACGTATACGGCTATAGCTAAAGCATACATCAATTGAGTCCATAATTTTTCTTACAATTTTCACCATAGAGATCATATATAAGAAAAAATATATATGCAATCGTGAATTAGGATATTGTCATATAACCATTTTCAAAAAGTAAATAAAACATAAATCTCACATGAAAAAATTAATTTTTCAATAATGAACTCTATTATTTTTCAAAACGATTATGCAACATTCACGTACTCACAATTGTATGCATAATTACTCATATCTCAACTTTTAAACTACAATTGTGACTTGTCGAATGCCATCATTTCATTCTCTTCAGCCACCTTTTAAACTATTTGCCTGAATTTTGCAGGGTTCCATCGTTTATCATGCTGCCTGTCAAATTGTCATTGTAGAAGGTAGAAAATAATTGATTATTCTCGTGATAAACCTTTTTTTAGGTAAAAAAAAAAAAGAAAAAAGAAACCATGCATATATAAGTATAAATGCCTCAAAGTTATCAACAAATGCTACCACATTGTCTCGGACCTCGGTGATCATTTCTAAAGTACAGGCAGAGAAATCTTTCTGGTATTAAACTAAAACCACTTTTCTCATTTTTTTTCCCAATTAATTACTCGTAAGAAAATATTTTTGGCACTTCCAAATAGGTTGGAACCTGACTGTCCGCACACTTAAAACATTTATTAAACAAACTAAATATTATTTATAACGTCCCCCCACCAAAAAAACTAAACTGGGATCAGCAGATCAATATCAAATTAATCAAGTCAATATTGCAGAACCATATATAACTAAAAAGGCGCTGAAGTTCCTATCTAGCTATATATATATTAGCCTATTATCCTGTTACGTACCCTTCTAAACTATTTGTTTTAAGAGACCCATTTGAAAGGGGTTTGCCATCATGTTCCAAACCTTTTTAATTCCCATTTGCCCTAACAAAAGATGCTAATTGCTAAGGTCTCGGTTGGATATAGAGATGATTTATCTGATTAAGATTTCATATCATTCTTATAATTTTTTTTAAATTCTCATATAAAATATAATAAATAATTTATTTATTTTTTTAAATTTTAAAATAATAATAATAATATTAAAAAGTAATATTCTAAAATATTTTATTTAACTAATTTTTATTTTCATTTTAAATCATCTCATGGATTTTGTTTTGTTTAGAAAGCCTCGAAAGAAACCCATATCTTCAAATCGATACGAAAAGTAACCTTCGATGAGGAAGTTTATAAGTTCATTTGAAAGATCGATGCTGAACATGATCGAAGTAGGTGAAGGGATGAGTAGCTTGAGTAATGATTCCAAATCAATCACCATCTATCACATGGAAACCATAGTTTTGGTCGGCTGTTTAGTGTCTAAAATATTCCCATTGCTCGATGCTACTTTGGACGTTGATTAACTAATTAAGCTCGAAAAGCTAGCTTTCTATTGATTGGCCTTGCATTATCGAGGACAACAATCTCAAGCTAGCCACTTTTGAGTGAAAAGCTAGCGGCTTCTGAGGGCTCAAGAACATGCAACATTATGTCAGATTCGAAGCGATTAAATATATAGGTGCCCTTCACATGAAAAGTGATATTCATCTGCTTGCTCTCTTTCATGAGGCCGTGTGGTCCATACTCTCTTTGGATTAGCTTTACTAAAATCATTGTTTATTTGGACATGATAATGGGTAATTTGATTTGTTTAATAAAAGAGACTCCACTCCATTAAGATAAGCATCGAAATTTACGTCGTTGTCATTGCACTAGCTATAGGTCGACAAGAGTTGCAACAGTTTTCTATGCTTTTGTCCATTTCGTCTTCTTTCCAAAGGGAAGACTATGTCTTTTTTGAATACTTCATATGTTCACAAGATTCCAAACGTACGTTATATGTCCCTTTTTTGGGGAGGGTGCATGTTTTAATGAACCCCGTTAGCTTTACGTTACTTTAACAATTTGTTGCACCGAACAGTTTTATTGGCCGTGAAATGTCCAAGATCAAATCTGGTCTTCAACAAACTTTAGAAAATGTCAATAGAGACTATATATTATCCATATAATTTGTGAAGTCTTGGCAAACATAGGTTTGAAAAACCTTAGGATTTAAAAGATTTGTTGCATATTGCACCATTTACTTGACAAGATTTTGAAATTCATTCTTTCCTAAATAGTTTTGGTTGGATTTCTTGCAAAGAGTTAAGTAAAAGAAAGTGGTATGGTACTATATACTGAAGTGCAAGATCGGAAAAATGAAGTGCAGGGGTGAAATAATGAAATTCATCATGGTTAAGGATTAAATTTAAAGAAAAATGATAAATGCATGTATTTAAGAAAAACTTAATTCTCTACATGTCAATTATTGATATGCTAAAGATTATGAAATTTGAAATTTAAAACTGAAATTTGAAAATAAAACTAACAAAATGAATCTTGTAAAAATAGTATAATTAAAACTGTAAGTACATCTAATATTACTGATCAAATTTAAATATTCAAGGATAGAGCTACTTCACGGATAATAAAACAAAATGGTGGGTAATTATGAGATCGATATTAATTAGAGACCAAGGTTATTGGTGACCATGAATCATGATCATCGAGACAACTTGGATTTGTACCAGCTTGGACAAGAGTTGCTTAGAAAACGATGGTTTGTTTGTATATAATGATGCATTTTCTCTGCCTCCATTTTTCTTTTCTAAATTTGTTTATTAATCTTTGTCGTAATTGATAGATGGATGGATGATCACTATGCGTTTATTGAGAGAGAGAGAGAGAGAGTTTTAATAAACAAATGGAGAAACATTGCTGCGATTGGATGAATTAAGGAGAATCAAACTTTGGGGTCCTCTCCTTGGCGACCGGCCCGCCTTCTTCTCGCACGACGTTACTCTCTCTCTCTCTCTCTCTCTCTCTCTCTCACAGACACACACACATGACACACAGAGAAGGGTTGAAGGAAGCAGAGTTACAGTTGACAGTGACGTAGCACTCAATGGGAAGGCATGCATGCAGGATCAACGACATGCAGCCACGGCCATGAATTTTGTGAAATTTGCCGATCGAGTCTCAATACTCAGTACTAGCATGAGGACCCTGATCTCGTTTATGTCACCAATTCTAAATGATTTTCCGCATGCAATTTTTAAGACATTATTATTAGTCTCACTATTTCCTAATTGTTAACCTTCGATCTCTCTAACCAGTACTAGAATCACAGTTTAATTAGTAGATCGACATGATTCATGTAACTAGAGCTAGCTAGGTACACTGGCTTTAATTATCTTGTTTTTTGAAAATACAACTTTTTTTTAATTTAAAGGAATCCACCTCATAAAAATTTGATCTCAAACTATGAAGAAAATGAAAATTTTGCTGAATTTTCAAATAAAATAAATAGACAGTTTGAAAAGCTATTAAAATTTTACCTGTTAATTAAGAAAAATGCTTTAGTCATAAAAAATAATCTTGTTAAAGTAACCTTATAAATTAATGTATCTTAATGTGATATATTAAATTATAAACTATTTTTATTATTAAGTATATCTAACATATTATATTATATGAAATTATGTTAGCATGTGAATTTACTTTTATAGAATGTCTTTTTAATGCTATAACACAAAACTCTATTAAACTACACCGGTACCATCAACAACAAGAGATCATAAATGAAATTAAACAAAACATGAACTAATAACTATAATGATATATTTAATAAAGAACGAGAAATTGAGGACATATATAATGAGTGCAGGAAGTCAATATATATATATATATAATATAAATGCCCAAAAGAACAATTATATGGGAATTATCTGAACTTCAATGTCCATACACTGTACTTAGATTAAACTCAGCATTAGTAATGAAGATTTCTTCATCATCAGATGCAATATATATATATATATGCCAAACAACTTCGATCTCCATTAATTTTCCTGAAATTTCTAAGATGTCCTGATACAAACACAAAGTCCTAAATTATATAGTAAATTTATTGTACAAATATAAGGAGGGTGGGAGCTGGGGGTTTCCTTTATTTTGCCATTTTTTTAAAACTTGTTTTTATTAACTTCAGTAGTACGGCCTCTTGGCCACAAATAGAAAATTAAAGAAAACGGGGGCAACAAAACAAAAAAGGTAAGAATTATCGAGACAGCAATGACTGAAAGGATAAAAGAAGTGGTGATGAGGAAGGGGGGCAATAAAGGAGACACCGACAGAGAGAATCAAAAGGGGGTTGGGTTCATTCATTCACGATATGAGTGTGCAGAAAGAAAGCCCTAAAACTCCCCCAATAAGCTTTCATTCGATACCAATTCCTCTTGCGCACACAGAAAGCCCGCCCGTGCTATTAGTCTCTGTCCATCTGTCCCCTGTCACTCTTGTCAGAACCTCTTCTGCTAATCTCTCTCAAATTCATTCATTCATTAATTCATTCATGCCCACACGCTCCGGTTTGCCATTCAACGTACATGCGCACCATAGACGATGCAGTCAAACCTAATTTCCGGATATATAGTGATACACGGTTTATTAGATACCATTATATAAAATTATCACTTATTTTAAAAATTAAAGTTGATAAAAAAAAAATTATTATTTTATATTTTAATATTTTGCTTTACTTATGAATTAGATTTTCTCTCAATTAATAGGTTCAACAAGATAAATATTTAATTAAGAGAAATCCTGGGGGCAGACAGGCTGCCCCCTACACATAGCAGCAGCCGGTACGGGTCCGAAACGGGTTTAAGGCTGCCGGGGGCACACCGGAGCTCTCCGTCGTAGGAGTGAAGTCGCCTGAGTTCGCCGGTCCCGATGGCGTGGGCGGTGTCGCCCACCGCCACCGACGGCAGCTCTGTTCGCTCTATGGCCGAATCTCCTTAAATCCATCTTCATTTTATTTTTTTATTGTGTTTTTTATTATTTTTTTTATTTTTTTATTGTGTTTTTTTTTGTGTTTTATATTATGTTTTGTTCATTTTATTTTTTTAATATATTTTTAATCTTCATTTTTTTTATTTAATCATATTTTTTATTTTATTTTAATGTATTTTTCATCATCAAGCAGCCCAACTAACGTTGGACTGCTTTAGACGCTGGGGACAGCCGGACCGGTCCCCAGCGTCTCCCTTTAATTAAATATGATATAGTGTAAAGTTATAATTTGAATTCAAAATCTCTACTCTAATACTATATAAAATCATTATTTATCTCAAAAACTTAAACTGATAAAAAGAATTAGATTTTATTATTTTATATGATCTTGACACATGACATAAATTTAAATGGGGTAAGAATCTCTTATAGTCTTTTTAAAAAATTAACACACAATATAACATATAAAAAGAAGTCAAATGAATGATTCCCAAAAAGAGGAGTAGACCGGAAGCAAATGAACGACTCTCATCCAATTTTCAAACAAGGAAAGAACCGCCTGAAGACGGTTTTAGATTATAGTAAAACGCCACAACAGTGAGGTCTAAATTGATTGATAGGAATTTTTACGCTCATTTTCTCCTACTATCACTTGTTTATTATTCTTAATGTATTTATTATTTTTATTATTTTTCAAAATAATATTTTAACATCCTTAATTATCAAGAAAAATCTTAAAAATATATAATTTATTAATAGTCATATTTTTAATTATTAAATGAAAAAAAAAATTGTATCATTTTCCTTCCCATTTTCGCTTCCACTCGCCCATTACCTACCTACGTAATTCTGGAGTTACTGACCTACCTAGCTCTCTACGTACAGCTAGCTTGTTTTCAGAAATGATACACACAAATTAACATATTTTATAATATTTTATACAATACAATTATAAAATAAGAGTATTTTTATAAAATCATATTAATTTCATAAAATAATTTATAAAAATATTCTTAGTTTATAATATATATATATATATATATATTGTGTAAGATGTTAGGTAAAATAATGTACGTGCGTTAATCCTAATATAAATGCAAACTTAAATGTTAGAGTAATGGCACTCGAGTATCATAAATGTTGCTTGCCAGTTAGCGGCGCTGCATCCTGCAAAAGATTCATGTATCCTAGAAGCCTAATTTCATACCATTTTATTTAGAAAAAAAAATATCTAGAAATTTTATTTTTTCAACGCCTGAAAGCTTTTAATACCAATTGAAAATAAATTGATTTTTAACTTTTTAAAAATCATTTTTAGTATTATAACTAGTCATATCATGCTAACACATTTACTAATTCAGTATATATAACAAAGATTTTTTATTTATTCGAAATTTTCTTATTAGCATTTTATATTGTTTATGGGCCGGTTGGCCAATATATATTGTTGGAATGGTAACCAATAAATTTATGAGGTTAGTAAATGTGTTAGTGGCGCATATAAAAGTACAAAGATGGCTTGTTCCTAGCTTTGTTTGGCTATATATTCCATTCAAAATATAAATCAATCTGATCGTGTCGTTATTTGGTAGATTTGATGAATCTTTGACTTTTGAGTGACAACATTAACATGACTTGGTAGAGATCATCTCTATTTTGCTAAACCCTAATAGATGGATCTAATTCGTTTGTGTAATAATGTATATCATTATAAGAAAAACGAATATTTGTAATAAATTATTTGTGATAAAAATAATTATTTATGATAAAAACAGACTCATTTTAAAAAAAAATATTTAATTTTATAAGAAATAATTAGTCACAAATAAATAATTTTTTATAGAACTTACGTCTATTTAAGATGATCTATATGTAGACTAATCAAACATAAATAGAATGCTAGAAGACCATCAGAAGTACCATTAAAAACATGATGCACGATTTATTTACTTTTGAGTACACGTACGTACGTACGTTCCGGCTAGAAAATTTTATTATCCATGGACATTGTGAGATATTACCGTTTCTCGGGGAACACTAGGTCAATTACTTAAAGTTTTGAAATTTAGGTCATCGATGATTCGATCATATCAAAGGGCACATATTTTTCCACATAAAGCGATAAAAAATAGCTTTATTTTTCTAAAAACACGTAGTAGATATTATATATATATACATAAATGTGTGTATATATATATATATATATATATATATATATATATATATATATATGACTGCAAATTTTGATGTCAGATAATTACCAACAAAAGACATATGAAACGTAGAAAGTTTCGGCAATATTAGAAAAAAAAAAAAAAAATTATGTACAGTCATTTTTATATATTTTTTATAATTTTTTATTAATATAATTAGTTGAATCATTTTTTTAATATAAAATAATTATTTTAATCAATCATATTATTAGAATACACAAAAAAATATTCAAATTAATTAGCGTGAACGTCCAATAATATTGAGAAGGAAGGTCAACTAGGTCATCAACCGAATATTAATCGTTCTCTAATTAATTACACAATTCGTTGCATGTAATCTTTGTCACCAAAGAAATTAAACTTCTTCGTCTTCGATCAATGCTTATATATAGTTAGCTAGAAGGTGGATTAATATATATATATATATATAGCTTAGCTATAGCTACATATGTCTTGTACTGATATCTAAGAATTACGCGGCAACTCCAGAAGTCAAAAGCATAGCTTGTCACGCCATGGATTCTTTTATTTTTAATTCCAAAGTAATAATTAAATATTTCGAGTTCAAAGACGAATCGGATTTATTTCAATTCGAATTTTGAATTCAGGTAAAATCCAATGAAAGTTCCAACAAACTTTCCAATAATTCCACTCTTTAATTGACCATCAATCCATACATCAATGCATGTCTTGTGGATGTGGGTGTCACATCTAAAGTTCCCACAAATCGTTTAGAATATAACTAATTTTCGTCTATGCACGCGGCCCAATCAAATTGCTTGAATATTGAGCCATTTCTATATCAATATCTATATTATATGCCACACACATCTTCTGATCTCTGACGTGGCTACTAAATTGTAAGTAGCTAATATGTAAAAACATGACTTTCTGAGGGTAAGGATTTTTGGATTATATATTATATTGTTATTATTATATTATATATCTGGTTGGCCAACAAGTGACTTTGTTTTATATATCTAGTAGTCGTTAAACAATCTAAACTTAATTTGGCACATTCGGTCCTAACAACCTAATTCAAATTGATAATATTTGTCAAAACTATGAAATTATATTGAAATTGTTGGTTAAGGTTAATTTGAAAGATATGCCGTGAAAACCGGTCATATCAGCACGGTTTTTGAAAAAAAACTACCACTAATTGATTGAGGTCATTTTCATGGAAGAACTGACCAAACCAGCCGATGGGGAGAAGAAATGCCAATCGTATCGATTCTGGCAATGCTCGATGGCGTTGAGACTTGAGGTTCGCATGAGAGAGGAAAGACAGAGTTGTAGTCTAAGGGAGAAGCTAGAGAATAAAAGAAATCGAAGAAGAAGATGGGAGGAGGAAGCCGATCGACATGCTAAAATCAAACAAACGACGTCTTTCACTTCTATTTGTTTTAATACGTGTTACATGTAAAACGACCACTGCATCATCGTTTTACTTTTTTTTTTTTTTGCATCCGTTACATGCCAAATATTATCGTTTCACTTAAACCCACTTAAGTTTAAGTGAAATGACGTCGTTTACCTAAGATAAATATACAAAATATATGTAATTGGTCGACCGCGGGTTCGACAAGTTCATAAACTGAAACCGAATTAGCCAACATTGGTTTTGGGATATTTTTGCTGCTGGTCGATCGGTTTCCTACCAGTTTCAACCGCTTTGACTCAGTTACGGCCAGTTTGGCTGATTTTTGTACGCCCCTACCTATTAATTATTTAAATAAAGAGAAATTTTAAATAGAAGTCTTACATTCGCATCTTACCTAATTATCATATAATTTGTCATTTTTATCATTCTATCTTAATTAATACATATTTAGATATGTGTTTAAATGGGATGATAAAAATGACAAACCACACGTTAGTTAGATGGAAGTGATGTAAGATCACATAATGTAGCATTTCTGTTCTAATTGATTCAATTCAATTCAATTTGATGCAGAACAAATCTAGCTAACACGGCGTGTGCGGGCCATTAATTATCGATTTTCTATATTCGTTGACATAAGTTTCTCTTGAAACACTGAATTAATTTCGTACCAACATGAGAAGCGGTCTTGTCTAAGACGACGACGTTGCACGTTGAAGTTGGCAATCTTTTCAAATATCAAAGCAGATCGATCGATAATATATACTTGTGTTGTACCAATGGAAATATAACGTGCTCAAATATATTGTTACATCTTTTCAAACGTTGGCGAATTACTGATGCCGATATTTCCACCGAGAAAAAGGTATTTTTGTCGGAAATAAAGCTTTTTACAACGAATACTTGACGACGTAAAAAATCTTATTTCTTGTAGCATGGTTCACACATGCTCTCACAATGAGTCAAAATGTATTCCGATCCAACTGTTGGGCGAATTGGGTTTGTCCACGTCATTTATAAAATTATCTTAATATTTGTTTTTCCTAATTAAGGATTTTGAAGCTGAGGAAATGTATCTCTTATTCAAATAATTTCATAACAATAAACTACAACGCACCACAACCGAACCTCGTAAGCCTTATATTGACATTATAAGATCATAATGGTCATTTTAAGACGCTCTCCCTTTGTAGGCATAAGTGGAAACCAATTTATTAGTATTATTGCAATTTTTGTACGTTATACTTGTTGCAACGGATCATGTGTGTCGTTATATCATGCTAAATTTAATCCAACTCACCGTCACATGACTACTTGCGACGAGCACAAGTGGAAACCAACGGGTGTACGTTATATGGCATATATTTTTAGAGAAATGTTATTTATAATCATAAAATATGCAAACACCCAATAATTATTTTTTAAAAAGTGAGTAAAAGCAGACTCTACATAAAAAATTAATTAATTTTTTAATTATAAACTCTACTCTTTTTTAAAATAATTGTATAATATTTACATACTTCACAAATATATATAGCATTGTTGATAACTCTATACTTTTACAGTGATAAAAATGCTAATTGCTGAGAAAATAAAAGGAGAATGAAAGTGAACTTGATGGAGGTCTCACTTTTGTGTTTCGTTCTAATTTTTATTTATTTATTATTATTATGTTTTACTTAATGATTAAAAATATATTATTTAATAATATTGTGATTTTTTTTATTTATTAAAAATATTTAAAAAATAAATTTAAAAATAAAATACACTAGAAGAACTAGGGGTGACAATATGTGACACTACACGTTAATACAAAACGATAAAAGCGGATTAGTATTTAGGCTTAACTGGTTTCGGATCAAATTGTGTCAACCCGTTAAAGGTACGATTTGATAACGAGTTATAGCAGGTCAAACCTATTATGACCTGTTAAGAAATTTGAATCTACTTTTATACCTTTAGATACTTCTCTATCATATTTAAGTATTTTTTAAAAAGTTATTAACGAGTTAACCTATTATTATTTAATATGTTTGAGTTGTAATTTTAATATTTTACAATATGTGGATTATATTTATGTGTTTATCATATTTTATAGCGTATTACTTATTAGATTTTAATTTTAAGATTGTAATATGTAATTAATTTTTTATGTTTTATAATTATTATTTAGGTTTTAATATTTATATAAAATTAATTAGGTTAAAATCAAATAGGTCATCAACAAATTTACGAGTTAAAATGTGTTAGATTGTGTTGTATTGTATCATGTCATATCGTGCTATATAATATCATAAATTTTAATAAATCTTATCATATCAATCAATTATCTTAATAGATTATATTAGAATTAAAATTTTTGATACGGAAATCCTTAATTTTTATAGGGACAAATTGACACCCTAAGAAAAACGGGCCCCTCCCCAAAATAAGAAGAAAAAATCTAGGTAAGGTATGGTCTCAAAGGCTGGCATCTGCTTTCTTGTCAGAGTCAGTCAATAAAGTAAGGTAGTCTCTCTGTATGTAACCTGTAGATAGTAAAAAAGAGGAATATGTTATATGCGCGTGTGGTGGTACCTCCACCAAATACGTACTTGGCGAAAAAGATGAATGGGGGAAGAGCCACGTCGTCTACACTTTAAACCTCAACATCAGAGAGAGAGAGAGAGAGAGTCGCCCCCAAGACACGCCCTGACTCTCCTGACCCGATATGTTTGTTGGGTGGGCCAACTGCAATTTCCCATGACCCATATGCGCCCCTTCTTTCTCTTTCTTAGCTTCAGCTTCTATACGAATGCCCATATTCATGCACCCAATTACGAAATGCCACTCCTCTGACACAACCTTGCAAATATATATATGCAGGGGAGTAACGGACCCGGCAAGGCTGCAACGTCTAATTTAGAGCAGCAGACAACAAAATCATATCAAGTTCTTCCCTGCTTCAGTTTCAGTTATAACTTATTTTCGTCTGGTATGTATAATAATCGTCCACAAAAACATAAAATTTACAGACCCTTTTCTTTTCGTTGCAAATGACAGCAAAACTTTGGGCGCTCGAGCTGTATGCCTGCTGGATTCAGATCGCTATCTAGCTAGAGTTGCTTTCGATCTATAACTCTAATTAGCATAAGTCTTTTTCTGTGATATAATAGATATATGATCGATAAATTAAGCTTTTTATAATACTGTATGACGCATGTATAAATTAAATCAAGTAAAAATCTTGGTAATTACCTGAGGATCGACTGCGAATTTTAATTAAGATATATAAGAGAAGAAGCTGTTTAAAGAGATTTTTAATTTTTTCAGTTACGTAATATTTAATATGGCTTTAAACCTTGACTTTTCTGAAGCTGCTAAAGTACTGCAAAGTCCTCAATATATGTGAAGCATGAAAAAGTTTCTAAAAGTAAGTATATGGTGAAGAAATTAATTTCTAGTTTTAGAAATGTCAGTACGAGTTGGAACAGTTCTGAAATATCTCTTTTTTGTTTTTGGTTTTTAACACTGTTGAATTGGGTGAAACAATTCCATATAATGGCTTGGACGATGAAACAGTATTACTGAAAACAAGAACAAGATTAATGGCCTTATTTTTATACTTTAAATTTGACAAACTTGTAGATGATCATGATAAAAGAGGAAAGTTCTTTAGCAATACTTCAGCTTGGAAGTAGTTTTAGTTAGGGAGAGGGAGAGAAGGTGAGCAGCAGAAAGAAAAGATAGAGATTTTCAGAAAGCAAACGAAGGACAAGATGATCTTAAACTGCAGGCTTTTTTAATGGTGGCTACCGCGGAGTACTGTTGTCCATGTAGGCGAGAGAAAGAGAGAAGAACATGGGGGGTGTTGGGGGCCTGGGGCCCCAAAGCGAGGGTGGGAAGAGATAAAGACAAGGGGCCCACATCACCGCCCATGCGCACGCTGTCTTACCAAAAACCAAACCCATCATCGATCCGATTCCTTAGACCTAACCCTAACCCAACATCCACACTATTACCCAGAAAGCTAAAACAAAAAAAGACCAACCTCAAACCCCTACCCAAACACACTTCTCTAACTCTCTCCTTACACTTTTTCTGCTTCTTCATTTTCTCTCCCAAACCCTTACCCAACTACTTTAAGCATCATAGAAAAGACCTCGCAATGAGAACAAAGCTTCAAAGAGTGGGTAAAGAAAGGAAAGATGGCTGATTCAGCTGAAAATTTGGTGGGTGTGCCGAAAAGCCTTTCTTTCTTGTTCTCTTTTCTGGTTGAAGGTTAGTATCATTTGATTCTTCCAAACTCCAACAAAAATCCAGAAAGAAAGTCGCCAAGCTAGGAGTAGAGTGAAAACCAACACCACAACCCCCCTTTACTCTCTCTATTTGCTTGGGTTTTGTACTAAGCTTGAGCTAATTAGCTAGGGTTTGAGGGTAACAAAGCTGTAATGGATCCGATCACAGCACATGGCCGTCCTCTCCCTCCACCTTTCCTATCCAGAGATCTTCATCTCCACCCCCACCATCAATTCCAAAACCACCAATCCCAAAATTCCGAGGAGGAACAAAGCGGTAATGTTAGTTTAAACCGTGGGCTGAAACGAGATCACGATGATCAAAACAACACCAACAACATCATTGCCACAACCACTGAAAGCAAGGAATTCGGCTCAGGCTCAACTGGAGAGGGAGAGATTAATCGAAGACCCAGAGGCAGACCCGCTGGCTCAAAGAACAAGCCCAAGCCGCCCATCATAATCACCCGCGATAGTGCAAATGCCCTCCGATCCCATGTCGTTGAAGTCGCTAATGGTTGTGATATCATGGAAAGTGTTTCCACTTTCGCTAGGCGGAGACAAAGGGGGGTTTGCATTATGAGTGGGAGTGGCACTGTCACTAATGTCACCCTCAGGCAGCCTGCTGCAGCCGGTGCAGTTGTGACTTTACATGGAAGATTTGAGATTTTATCTCTGTCAGGGTCCTTTTTACCCCCTCCTGCGCCGCCGGCGGCCTCGGGGTTGACCATATATCTAGCCGGCGGTCAAGGGCAGGTGGTTGGCGGTAGCGTGGTTGGTCCGCTTCTGGCATCTGGCCCAGTTGTTATAATGGCAGCATCATTTGGTAATGCAGCATATGAGAGGCTTCCTTTAGAAGAGGAAGAACCACCGGTTCCAATTCCGGGAAGTGAGTCTCTCGGATCCCCAGGAATTGTCGGGCAACAACAGCCACATCAGCAGCAGCAACTACTGCCTGATCCAAATTCATCTCTTTTTCACGGCATGCCTCAAAATCTTCTAAATTCATGCCAGTTACCGTCTGATCAGTCCTACTGGGGTGGCACGAGTCGTCCTCCCTATTAACAATACCGAAACTCATGTGTTCTGATTTGATCTTCCTCTTTGTTACTGGTTTACAATCAGCTTTGATTCTTATTTTACAAGTTAGTCATGTTCAATTAAGATGTTAATTATGCTATTCGTCGGTCTTTGATTGATGGATGTACAAATTTTATGATTTTGTGGCGGGTTGATTTTATCTGAATTGCTAGCTCCATCCTCCAGTTCACCCCAAGTAATATATCTCAGATCAGGTCAATCAGCAGTATACCGGAGGATGGCAATCCATAATTATCTCTCTATTCTTTCATCTCTTCAGTTTCAGCTGGTACCTTGCATGATAACCTAATTGTTCTTTCACTCTACAGAGGCTCGGAAATCAGACACATCTAGACCTTGAGGGGTTTTTATTATTTATTTTTTGTTGCAAGACTCTAAATTTCTCATTAATTCCATTACATGATCTAAATGGCCCTTGAGAAGAACTTATTCAACTTAACAAACACAATTTCTTGGATTTACAATATGCTTCGTATCTTCAATCTGTAGAAAAAAAGGTATAATTCTCAATATTTCTTAGCACTTGCTCGTAAAAGCACACACTTCTCTCTCTCTCTCTCTCTCTCTCTCTCTCTCTCTCAGAGTACCCATCATTACACCAGACCTCCCTTTTCACTTCACACACTCTCAAACTTGTTATATTCTTATTATTGGAATCATAGCAGGTTCATTTTATTAGTTGGTGCTGCTTTAAGGTTGGTGGAGGAGGTGCAGAAGCCTTAATTTAAAGAAAATTATAAGGTCACGGGAGGTCATAGGCGTAGGGTTCTTCTGTCACTCTGACGAATTAGGGTTTATTATATGGAGGCAGAGATGTACATTGTATACTGGGTCACACGTGCACTGCTCTGTAGAAAGCTCCTTTTCGAGGCTGCAACCAGAACAAACAGACCTTAAGCAAGCGTTAAAGTTACTCTCTCTTTCTAGAGATCTCTCCCTCTCTTCCCGTTGGTAGCATGATCTAAAGGGCTGGAGTGATTCGACAAAGGTAGTAAAATATAGATATATATATATATATATAGTTTTTTTTTTTTTGTCTTGATTATGCAATAATGGATGCTCTTGAAACCCTAGCCACCCCTGGTTTTCTGCAGAGGAAGTAACTCAGTACTCATGCCAACATTTTACTTCTTTTTTTCCCTTGTTTTTTGAGAAACTAATTATCTGGACTCTCATTTGTTGCACTTGAACATATCTTCTGTTGATCATCAGAGTTTCCCGCAGCTGACATCTTTCTTACTGAGCATCACCAGAGAATTCTTTTTTCCTACAGATTTCCCCCGGTCTCCTCCATAAATACTAAATAAAATGTATTTTTAACATGATGCCAACCAAATATTAGCTTGTTTTGTTATATATTTTGTTGGGTTTTCCACTTCATTATAAATCTTCAAATGCTTATCGATATTAATGATCATATTGATCCAGCTTGCTTATTATCTTTCCAAGCATGCATGCATTTTGATATAGAAAATATTTTAGCCACAAAAAGATTATATAAAAGTAAACTTAGTACAAACTAATATGATTTGATATGTAAATCAGATTATAGAGTTATATTTATTATAAAGTTAATCTAACAATAGAAGTTATATTAATTTGTAGATTTTTCTTTATATATATATATTTTTATCTGAAAAAGTTCTGTTTAAATATATATATATATATATATATATATATTAAGACTTGGAGGCTGATATAGGGCCGGCCATGTTCTTGTTCTTCGTGGAGTGACTCCTGGAAAGTGGAAAGTAAGCAACTTCATGTTCTCTTTGATGGAATATAAGGCGTGGGTGGGCCAGGAAATTGCCAAACTTTGTTTCCCTCGATCGTATGATCTATGGCCTCAGGCGTTCTTATAATTTCTTAGTACAGTACTGTGTGGACATACTCATAGTCAAGTACCTTTGAACATAACTGTAATCCGGCTTTTGATATTAGAAATTAATGCAGATTTGTGGGCAGCATGTCGCATAAATGGGTCATACTGTACTTGAGATAATCTTTTGCAGTTCCTTCCTAGTATGATGAGAATCATTTGGTTCTTTTAACTGCTACACCCAAATGATTATGGGCATATAGATATAAAGATATATACACGCAATTCACCTCCTATATATATACATTAATACATACATATATATATATATATATATATACAGCTCGTCCAACGTTTTCCGGAGATGATCACTATAATTACGCGAACCAAGTGTTGGCTTTAAGTTTAAGTTTACCCGTGCTGTATTGATGATCATTGGTTAATGCATAAGATAGCGGCAGGATAAGAATTTTGACTTTGCGAATGGACTTAATACAATTCTTATCAACGCAGTTATTTTTATTTTTTATTTTTTATTTTTTATTTTTCTAACTTGAGGAAATATAGATTTAAATAAAATAAAATAAAATGAAATCGTATTTTCTCTTACATGTTTTTCTATTATATTAATTACTTTGTTTTTTTTTTAATATAATTCTCTAATTTGTACGTACCTCTAATATTAATCTTAAATAAATGAACCTTAAAAGTACAAATATGATAATATTATAATTCAAAGGTCAACTTCCTACACGTTGATATGTCTGATCTACATACTCGCCTAGGTGAAACACGTCTAATCAATCTTACCAACAATGGTAGTACTGTCAATGACTCGGTAGTATTAGAACCTTCAAATCTTGCTCTAGCTACTATCAGCTAGCCATAATTCTCAAATGAGAAGGCATGGTAATAAACGAGCAAGTAAATTAAATTGGTTAAACCCCTTGGATAGCAGTGTTTTTCAAATAGTAAGGAGTCCAGAAGAAAAATAATTAAGAATGGTAATATGTTACACGATTCGTTAACCCAACACGAATACGACACAATAATAACGTATTATGGTTTAATCTTAATAAGTTTTAGATTAAAATAGATTAACATATTATGATACGATTGCTTAACCGGTTGATAGCGAGTCAACATGTTTTAACTTGCTGTGTCACGTTATGACACGTTAAAAAAGTTAAAATTACAAGTATACTTTTATATTTAAAAGTAAAATTGTTAGAATCTTAATTTTGATATTTTTTTATTTAGATTGTAATTAATACTTGTAGTTAGTATTATAATTTTTATAAATATTGTGATTTTAACATTTGTATAAAATTATGCTAAATTTAATTAAGTTAAACGAGTTAATTTTTGACATATTTAACACATTTACATAAACATGTTGAAATGTATTATATTTTATCGTGTTAATTTATTTCGTAATATTTACTAATGGGTCATAACGGGTTGACACGACACAACATGACACGACACGTGATATTAACGGGTCGTGTTAGGGTCTGAGATTATGACACGATAAGTTTAACGAGTCAGATTAGGGTTGACTTATATAGTATAATATATATATCTTGACACGACACGAATACAACCCGTTGACACGATTTGACACCCCTAAAAATAATACCAAATGCTCTTTGCAAGGGAGCAATCCAAAAAAACATGGTTAGCAACTTAGCATATTTAATACATAGAGCCCTCAAAACATAAAGAGCAATTAGAAGCCATGTGAATCCTTTATGAACTATATTATATGATTGAGGGGAATTCTATTACGCCACAGTTTCTAGACATGAAGTCCGAAATTTTGGCAAGGAGACTTGATTTCAAATAAAACTCAAGGCATTGAACGGGAGGGGAGTGGTACTAAAAAAGGTTCCAAGCAGACTTGGAAGGAAAATTACCATCATGTGAATGTTTCTAAACTCTAATAATTATTTTTTCACAACAATGTTTAAGAGTGATAAGGGAGTGATTAACTTCATGAAGCAAAGTGGTGTCATCCAAATTAGAGATGATAGGTATTTTCCATCCATCAGAAGAGGAACAAATAATTATTCAATTCTCAAATAAGTATGTAGAACACATCATTTAAATTAATAAAATTTAATTTAAAATTTATCTTCCAATCAAATCAAATTATGTTATTAAACACTTTATTAGATGTACTCTGCATACCGACTGGAAAAAGAAGTTTTTCCACCGTGGCTACAATTAAAGTTCTTTTTAGAATTGTAGGGGTTATTTTTTGGTCCAATTCTTCATTAAAATTGACGACTCCTTGAATTTGGGACAAAACACAATGAACCAATAACACTTCCTGTTGGAATGAGATTTTCAAGCCATGTGTCTGATGGCACTTTTATTAACGCAATTGTTATATATGATCACAATTATCAAGAAAATAAAGCAAATCAACAAAATCCGTACGGATGATCAGTAAACGATGCCCATAAATTGGGCTTAATTTGGGTCTTGCCCATTAATTATTTCCCTCCATTATCTCATTCCATATATATGATTTACGAGGCTCTACTTTACGTCAGTGAAGTAATGAAACCTTGCTTAGAGGATTGGCATTGTTCCTATTAAAATTTTTTCCTTTAAAATTTAATAAAAAATATAAATTTTGATGATAAAAAAAAAAATTTAATACCTTCATTTTCATAATTTCACATTATTTATTATTAGATTTATCAAAATAATAATAATATACAATTTATAAAACCAACAAACATATCTATAATTTATTCATCCAACATATTAAAATACAATAAAAAAATTATTTTAATAAATAAATAATAAACATTTATATTTGAAGGATGAAATAAACTTAATATAGCTCAAAACTTCTTATGATTTCATTTAATGAATTCAATATAGAGATATTTTAAATAAATACATCAAATTTGCATTTTTATTGACTTTTGATTGAGCCAATTATCTGATACATATAAATCGTCAATTTGGTCAAGACACCAGAATCTTTGAAATCAAATATAAGAAATCAAACTATAATATTGTACTGAAAACTAATTTTTTAAGTTGTAAATCATTAATCTTCCTCAATATTATTCTGACGTTACGCATAAGCTTATCTAGGTCCTCAATATATCGGGTAGTTATTCATTCTATACATGAAATCCTCCTACATACCGGGTATTTTGATTTGATCAGATTGCTAGTCTCAGACGGGGGATTCCTCTAGAACAAATTAACAGCTTCAACCCAAAAATGATCAGTTACTCCAGATACACGTAAAATAAAAGAAACATGGGTATTGGACATGTGTCGGTCCCAATTTAAAGAACTCATGAGGATTCAATGAAGACTCGATTGTAAAACGACAAAATTTTCTTTCCATACTGTTTTTTTTTTAATCAATTTCTTCTACATTAAGCTGCTTATATGGGTCGTGGATGCTCAACAAAGAGAATAAAAACATTGATTACAAGACCAACTCACCTTCGAAAAAAGTCGGAATGGAAGTGGGTACCAGCTTTTATGAAGCATGGGGAGTGAGATCCGGGATCCCTCTCCTCTACCAAGCGTATAAGCTCGTTTGGGAAGTTTCTCACATTTATCACACGCACCAACTTGATTTGAGCAAAAATTAAGAGAAGCCATTCCCATGATTCTGAGAATCAATAATCCACCCGTAACCGCCGCAATTCGGATCGAAAGGTCGGGCTGGAAATCAATGTCCTACGGGCAAGACTCCTGATGTCCTCTCGGGAGCAATCGCGTGAGATACGAACTAGCTCCCAGAGAGCACCTCCACTAATCATGTCCTTTGCATTTACTTCTGCAATTTAAAAACCCAGACTTCTAAAGAAACAAGTCCCGGATATTTAAACTATTCAATAAGTAAAAAGAAGTACTTGTACCGTGTTGTGCCAAGTGGCAGAGTGCAAGCTCAATATGACGCCTTATTGGTGCAGCTTCATCATTAGCATTTTGTACAATCCATGGAAGTGCACCGTCTTCTATCAAAAGAGATCTGCTGCTATTTGTCCCTATAAAGAGGCAGCATATCAATTAAACTACACATGGTAGAAAGACTTTGACATTAACAATAAATGGTTACCACATCCATTTCATGTCAATAAGATGTCCTATGGCAGATGTATGCACGATCCAAAGGACCAAAAGTGTGGCACAAAATACATTTATCAAAATTGTCACTGCAACGTACAATTGCTTTTGCTAGAGTTATAAAAAATCATGTCAACAACACATAATTGGGATAGGAAAACTGAATTGTCATTTAATTTTTCTTCTTTTTTCTCAGATTGGTTGGTGGAGAAAAACTCAGATAGGTTAGAATATTTACTTAACATAAATCAATTTGAATATTTATCTAGTTCCATCCAACCGTTAAGATGATGTGTGATACCACATATAATAAGGATAAGGGTGGGTTGTGTATGGGATCCCACTTTACTTGGAAAAGAGAAGTTCTTGCTCTTTATAAGGTTCCAATGGGACTCCAATTGTATCATTGACTAGTCATTTTGGAGAATAAGTCATCTGATTTGGGTCTTCTATTAGGGCGTTACAAATGGTATCAAAGCATATTCCAACAAAAAATGTGGGATTCGAACCATGCCACCAACAAATAACAGGCCCGACGGCATTTAAGGAGGGTAGATTATGATTCCCCATATGATAAAGATAAGGGCGGATGGTGTATGGGATCCCATATTGCTCTTTATAAGGTTCTTGCTTTTTATAAGATTCCAATATAGCTCCAATTATATCATTGACTAGTCCTTTTGAAATATAAGTCATGGAGTTTGGACCTTCCATTTAGGCGTTACATGATGGAAAGACAACTCCAGAAGCATCATTGCTAAAGAACTAAATAGTGACTTGTGTGAGATCATTTGAGGTACTTACCTTGAGTAGAGGCCCGAGACTCGCATTTTGCAAAGTTAGCAATTCCACGTGCAACTTGAGACAGAACGTCAGGATGTCCACATCTCACAATTCCTAGCAAGGCCTTAATACCACCCTCAGACTTCAGCTTCGTTCGTAGCTTATCTACAGGGTGGGAAAAAGTATAAAATAAAAAATAAAAATCAACAAATCATGATTTAAACTAGAAACACAAGCATACTGAAACATGGGAAGGCCAAAAACCCAAATGAGTAAAGCAAAAAAAATGGAAATATATTCTACAAAAGGTTATGAAACAGAGCAACAAGCATCAACAACATCAACTAGCTACATTGGGTAGCAAAAACTTTTCAAGTGTTCTCAAAATACTTCACTACTACTCATTACTTTTTCACTACTATTCAATATTCTATTATTACTTTTTACTACTATTCACAAGTCTTCTCAATACTTCTCATCACCCAAACCTACCCAAGCTACGTCAGGATAGTGAGGAATGTTGTAAATAATAGTAAAAAGTATGTGAAAAAGTAATTATAAAATATTGAATAGTAGTGAAAAGTAATGAATAGTAGTAAAAAGTAATTAAAAAGTAATGAATAGTAGTGAAGTATTTTAAAAATACTTGAGAAGACTGGGCTTGCCAAACCTACCCAAGCCTCTACCTGCTGATTTAAAAACAAAAGAAAAGGTAAAAAAAAAATAAAGGTTATATTCTTTGTTAAAATATATGGAAACTAACTGCAACATTTCTATTTTCATTCACTAGGTTTCATCATTAGTAAGTAATTCAAAAACGAAAAAGAGAGTAATCAGTGGGTCTAGAAAGAATATTATGGTACGTATAATGTAACAAAGCATCTCTTCCTTCAATGCAGAGGTTAAGGACTGAATGTGCTTCCTGATTTATGTAAAAAAATTCTTTCCAATTTTGTAACACATACTTCCCACAAGCTAAAGGCCCTATAGGCACAAAAACATAACAAAAAAATAGAGAAAATGCAAAAAATACAGTATACCATTGCCACATAGATTAGCAATAGCTCCAGCAACCATGCGTAAGGTTTGAGGATCCTCAGCATCAGCTGCTGTCATTGATAAAAGACTAATCCCTCCTTCGGCCATTATAAGTTCTTGATTGGCTTCTGCCATGCCAAAAAGGAAGCAACATAAAAAAACTGGTATTCCAAAGTGAACAAATCTCAGTCCAATTGTAACAAAATTCAAAAAGAAAGAACAGAGATCCAACCCTCTCAAACATATAGAGAGAGAAACAGAGAGAGAGAGAGAGAGAGAGCAGAAAGTACCGTTCATTGCAAGATTGGCTATTGCACCAGCTGCTACTCTGCGAACAGTTTCATCCTCAAAGCTTCTAAGTAGCACCAGCAAGGAAGTAAGACCCCCAGCTTCAACAATCTTTTTCTGGTTCACTTCTGCTTTTTGCATGGTGAGCACAAGTCATTTCTAACATCAAACTAAAAACAGGCTACAAGAGGAAATGCATCTAAAGAAAACCAATATGCATTCTAGGATATGGAATCACTTCAGAAATTAAAGAAGATTCTCTGGGATCCTGAAATGATCTCCCTCACACAACCTTATGAGATGAAAGCAATACACCCTATCAATTCATTGGGCAGGGTGCAGTAACTATTAGTTTGGGGAGTTCTCAAGGGAGCCCATATTATTTTGCATATATCATTATAATATACGATAGGTACAGTATATATAATGTATCATACTTGAAATGTAAATTTGGCTTCCCTCATTATTCTTCAAGAACTGGGATGTTGCCCATATAAGAATCAGAACAAAACAAGCAAGCATCATTTCTAAGTCAAACAAAAACAGAGGTTGGAAATACTACACCAAATTAATGGAAAAAGAAGATTAGCAAGAGGCTCCAACTGTATTTGCTCCTCTTACCGCTTTTTTAATGATAGTGATTATAAAAAGTTCTCCTAACAAACATCACATCAATCTATGCTATTTATACAACAAACATAGGTAGTACATGTGCGCATATATCTAATGACAAAGCACCCCCCAAAATAATTTACCTACCTTCAGCTGCTAGGTTGGCCACTACTTTTACAGCATGAATCCGTACATTGGCATCTTCTGACTCGAGTAGTGCCAAGATCTTTTGCAATCCAACTATTAAATTAATTGGCAAAAACAAAGAGATACAATGATTATATATAGGCCCAAATGAGATAAAGCTTTCAACATTCTTGTATTACCTTGCTCAAAGAGTGTTGCAATTGATGCCTTCTGTCCATTTACAGCGTCTTTGAGTTGGGGATGCCTAAATGGAGACATGAAAGAATCTAGACCAGTATACGCATTTCCAGACTCTCCTATGTTAAGATACCTTTTCATCTGCCAACATAAAACAAAAGAAAATGGAATTAAATTTCTCTAAGATACACATGCAATATAGCTACCACTTCAGAGGGACAAGAATACTCTTTTCCATCATAACTAGTAACCTAAACCATATACTCTGCTAAACAAGGAGTTTTTTCACTCAAAAACATATCTTTTCTCTCTCAGAATTTTCATTTAAGGAAGTGGATCTGGGAAAATCTAGTGAGCTCTCATGATATTCCCCCCTTCATGTCTAAATTGTTATAAAACTCCAAGATTATAAAAGCCATGGATCCATTATTGTCTCATACAATTTGGGCAGTAAAAATCTCAAATAACTCCACAATGGAGATGAAATCAAAATCAATCGTCGAAATATCAACATATAAACTACAAACAAAATTTAATCCAAATACCTCATCAGCTTCAAAAGTCAGTTGCAGCAACTGACTTCGTAGTATTATTATTTCTTCTTCAAGTTTCTTCTTCTGATGCGCCTCATCCCCGAGAATTTTGTGAAGCTTCAAAACCTCAACATTTCCACCTGCCTAGTACACCGAGACAAACCCTTATATGCCATAAATTGCATGCTTGGAAGTTGACAAGATCCAGATGATTTTATTACAGATACTTCTTTAAGCAAGGCAAGGACCATACCTCTGACTGCCTATCTTGCCATTGTTGGCGTTTACAATTTTTTACTTCTTCTTCCGCCACTTGTCGTAGTTTAATTTCATTTTCAAGAAACTTTTTTAACTCAACAAGTTCCTCAGCAGCAGAGAGGCCAGGCCCCTGAACAGTAAACAAATATACAACATGATCTTTATTTTATTTTTTATAAGTATAGTATGATCATTCTAAAATAGGTTATACCTAATATTCCAATAATTAGAGACTACTTTTGACCTGAGCTGATGGACCAGACATTTACCACCACCCCACCACCAAAAAAACACGGAAGGCTGCTGATGGATATAACCTCAACAGAATAAATGGTCACCTTATGCTCCAACTTGGGACGAAAACTGCCTAGGTATTTCACGATAAAAGATTCTAGAGTCACAAATGCAAAAGACAGTCATGAGACACAAATGGGTCCAATTTGATGTTGAGAATAACAAGGTGCATGTCTATCGTCTCAAATGCATCCTATGACAAACAAGCATTCCAAATATCTCTTTCAAGAATACAACATAACAGACAAAATGTTCCAAAAGGAGTACCTGTCCAATGCAATTACCGTCCGCGAAGACATCAAGATCACGCTGTTGCTGATTCAACACTAACTTCTCCTCCAACTGCTTGACTGATTCCATATAATCCATCTGGCATTTTAGCCTCTCCTTCTGAAAAAAAAAGATAAAACGGAAATTAACAGCAAACAAATACAAATAAATAAAACAAAAAAAAAAACTAAGAACTTCAATGCTTCAGAAATCTTTGCAACTGAAGGCCATGAAAGAAAAGAAGGGAAAGGAAAATGCTCTAACATGGATTCCTTTCTAGAGCATTTTTATGCTTTTTCCCCACTCTTTCTCTAGCTCTTTGGGAGATCCAAATGAAGGCTACGCCGGGCATGACAACAATTAAAACTAATAATGAAAAATAATGAAATTTCAATCATCCGGGTTGCAAATTGGCCCCAAAAGCCCCAGCTAGTTTGTTTAAACTGGCGCTTGACATTCTTCAGCTTGCCCGAATGGATTAGAATTTAAACCACCAAGTATGATCCAGCAGTATTCTAACAATTTTTTTATAAGATTACATAGTTCATGATCACACACACAAACACCCCAACATCTACATATATATTTGAAGCAAATCAAACTTATCACAGATAAGAGTGTTGTTCAAATAAATAGCCCAACAAACCTCTAATGCATCTGCAAAGCTTCTCTCGACCTCAGAGACTCGATTTTCCGCTTCTATATTTATTCTTTCTACTTCATCCTCAAAAGCTTTCTGCTGCCTTTCATTTTCTGCAATGAGCTTGTCCAGTTGTACTTCAAGCCTCCTAGACAAACTTTTGTAATCAAATTCCTCCTTTATTTTCAACATGTTCTCTACCTTCATAGCCTGTGATTGATAGCCCATGCAATAATTATTCTTGCAGACGTGTTATACAAGCTCTCAATACAGTTTCCAGTTATATAAAAGGTGAAGATTAGGCATTGATAAAAACCAAATGATTTATATATATATATAAGTAAAAGAAGAAGCTATTAAAAAAGATATGGAAAGAAAAGGAAGAAGGTTCAACAATCCAGAAAAGGGCCATCTAAAATATAATAGCATAAACAAAAGAGTGACTTGGTTTGTGGTAAGTTACAAATAACATTGAGAGCATCAAATGTATTGGACACCTTGCAGCTAATCTTTGAAGCCTTCTGAATATAAGAACTTTGAAGCCTTCTAAATATAAGAACTAACCCTTTGTCCAAACAGTATGGTGCTTGTTGTCTCTCCCCGATGGCGTGGGGATGGGCCAATAGTGACAATTAATGATGTCCTCGCTGTGCCTGTGAGAAAATACCCAATGTGAAGCATAGCCTATCTTAAAATATATAGATCCTTGATTAGCTCAATGTGCACATCAGAATCATGGGAGTGTTTCAGACACTACTTTGGCCATTAAATCAGGATTGCATATTGACATGAGTATGAAAGATATCACCTCCAAATGAATCCCTAAGCAACCTCGTAAGTTTTGAATCACGAATTGGAACATGAGCACTATTCTCTGCTAAAGCATTTATGCACTTCCCCAATGCACTAAGAGAGAGGTTGATAGACTTAGCTTCCTCTAACATATGTCCCTCACTTCCTGCAGTAAAGGACGAGAGACAATGTCACAACAAAACTAATGAGTCTAACTCACATACAAAAGCATCAGAGTTGACATAAAGCAGACTCATCAAAAGCCAGATAAGGCCCATAAGCCATTGCAATTTCATAGTTGTGCAAAAATCAGGATGTGGACATTCAATGCCAAAACATTCTGGTCAGTTGATAACAATCACTCACAAAAAAACAAAACTCATTCTATTTTCTAGCAAGATTCCCATCTAAAACAAAAGTCTTTCTAGAGTAGCAATGTTCAAATTTTCTCCGCACTACTTTTTTCATGTATCATTTTCCTTCATGTTTTACTGGACAAAAAATAATCCATCTGTGGTGGCCCTGCACATTTTGTCTCCAACTCTCCTACAAGTCAAATTTTGAGTAAGACATAAACCAGATGCCAGCTCGTGAAGCTTTTACAGATAATGATGTGGCCTCAGTTGTAGGATGTCTGATTCTACAGCCAAAAAAAAAGGTGCCAACTGCTCAAGAAACGGGCCTTGATCTCTTCAAGCTATGGAAATATTTTTTTTTTAAATCCAATAGCATCTTCAGCACCATTTAAGTGCATGAAAATTTCAATCATCCCAAAACAAAATATTCATGTGATTTGCCTCCAGAAGAGAATTGTAAACCACGGTAACATTACAGGTATGTAAATGTACAAGAACCAGCTGTGTCCACGGATAGAAAGCTACCCCAAATTGTGTAGCCCAGTAGCCTAATATTGTAAAAACAAATAACCATTCATTCCATCAACAGCAAAATCGATGGGACTTTCTTTCCTTCCTAAAGGAATCATGTAGAATAATAACTATGAGGGAGGTCATGAGTGGGGCGGGGCATACACCTGACTTATGGATACGCTCTGACCCTGCTAGATCTACTACAACTAGCTTGCTTTTCCGAACAAGTGGCTTTAAAGGTTTGGCTAAGTGAGCGATGTCACCATTTTCACTGGAAATGACATCTTCTCCTCCCATGAAAGACCTTTTAACATGGACCTGCACAATGGAACTAAATGCATCAAGATCTACGTTGAGTAATCCACACCAGTAAAGAATTACCAATTAGATTCGTGAAATGTTGATGCAAGAGCACAAAAAAGTATCTAATTCAGAATATATTGTATAATTGACAGCTGATGATTTCACCATCAGAATAGCATGACTACGAGAAGACTCAGTGTTCAATTTTGTGTTAGCAGCAATTCGATGAGTTTCCCCTATTCTTAGCAGCTCCACAAAACTCTGCTGGTCCCTGATTTCTACAAGAGTTGCCCTTGGTACTGAAACATCACCAATTTTTGGATCTTCCACAATAGGAATGTTATCATTTGCAGGATTGAGCAGGTCTTGCAGGGTCTCCATGTAAAGCTACATACGTTTGTTGAGAAAAGAAAAACAGTCATTTAGTGGACATGACAAGATTAAAGAGTTTATTTTGAAACCAGAATCTTTATGTTTACACCATTGGTGAATAAGAAGTGAGAATATAAGATTCCCTTACGAAGAAATGCAACCAGAACAACCTGCAAATATGAGACTGAGACAGAATCAGTCTCAAGAGAAATTTCTGCTAAAATATCTTCCATAGAGCGAACCATGATTCCGTGATCAGCTGTATCTTGCTCTCCCAGTCGTGCAAGAGTAAAAGTTTTACCAGTACCAGTCTGACCATAAGCCATCACAGTTCCATTGTACCCATCTAAAACACTCTACAAAACCGTGGCCACATTATCAGATTTTGATTCATATAAACTTAACATGAAGAAAGGTAGTGAGCAGTTGCCAGAACTAATATAATAGTACTGGCAGGTGAAAATAACCAAATCATCTATAATAAACCAACTTTTTATTTAAAAGAGAAACAGCTGAACGAAGTTCCCCTGACAATCAAGATATCTAACACAAATAACAGACCTCTACAACAGGCTTAGCAACAACTTCATAGACACGCTTCTGGGATGCAAATTCAGTAAGAACCTCGTCAAATTCATAAGTGTCTGAATCCCAATTGTTTTTCCGAAGTTTCAACCTTTTGAGCTGAGGTAGAGAAAATCCCAAAATGATTATATACCACAACCAAATAATAAATATAAATTACCAGGAAGCTAAACAATTAAGAGAGAGAAAACATGCAAGGGAAGACACGACAACACAACTACTAAGGGCACATGTAGAATCTAAAAATTGAAACTAGATTCCCACTAGGAGCACCTCTGGCTGCAACTCCACACAATCAGCAAAATCTGCATCTGTTGCCAATTCTTCAGTGTTTCGAGGTCGTAGTCTTATAGCCACTCGAACTCTTCCAGATACTGTTTGGGAAAAAAAATTACAACAGTTGGCATCCCAAAGTCCATTGTTTTTTCATTCATGTGGAGGCTCATTATACATACAGAAAACACATGTTGCATGTATACATATAAAAATATATAATACACATATTTGGACAGTTGCCACTTGAGCCAAGAGCTACGAGCAACAAAAGGAGCGGGAATGGGAAAGCTCAAAAATGTTGACACTTCTTAACTCTGAAAAGTTGATACAAAAACGGTGAAGTGCGTTTTTGAATATTTGTAGAACATATCAATGCTCTGAATCCACCACCTAGAAATGGACCGTCAAATAAAATATAAGCTATTACCACAATTTGGTAAAATTAGTGAAGGGCCAAATAGTTTCTTGTAGAGAACGAGCCGAACCTACGACTATAAAGACCCACAGACCAAAGGACAAAGGACAAAGGCCCACGCAACAATGACCAAAGGGCCAACAGTTGCAATGCACCAATAAGGGATTCAAACCCAAATGTCATTAATCATGAATTAATGAAATAACGAACGAGATAACATCCAACTTGACATCGACCCGTGACACTCACTCAGGGTATTATTAGCAAAATTTTGAATACCGTACCAGAAGCCGTACTGATCAAGGCACTGGAATGAAATATTTTGGTACCAACACCGTTTTTGTGTATCGTTTCAAAATAGTCTATATATGAAAAATATATATATATATACACACACATAAACTACAAAAAGATAAAATTACTATTCGTTTTGTAATTCATATAAACAAAAAATATATTTTATATATATACAAAAAGGAAAAAAATGCAAATATACCTAAAAAAACCACTTAAAAAAAATTGTTTGCCGAAATCCGGTATTTTGACAGATACCGGCCGAAATATTGGGCGAAAATAATGCCACATAATCGTTTTGAAAAAATGGGTTCCATTAAAAAAAAATTAAATTTTTTTTATGTGGGTCTCATATTCTACTTATTTTTTAAAAAATGATTATGCAAAGTTTGTACATTTCACGACTACAAATATCACTCATCGGGTATTATTTCCTTCCAACATAACAGCTTATTCAAGGTCCTAACTCTTACGAGCATTAACATTGGTCTCATCAAAATAAATCATCAAAATTTCATAAAAAGTACAAGTTTGATGAGAAGCTAATACCAAAAGTATCCCACATTGGACTTATCAAAAATACTTTTGTCATATTTGATCAAAAATAAGAAAAAGAAAGTAGAGCGAATAAAATAAAAGTACTTATGGTTTGATTTTTGAATAGTAAATCATTAACTTTTGATGTTAGCTTCTCATCAAATTTGGACTTTTCATCAACTTTTGATAAGACCAACGCTAATGCTCTAACAATCCGCAATCCAGCAGGGGTCGAGAAGGCCAAGCCACGAGACAAGCCACCTCATCACACACCCATCCCACATATAAAAAGAGGTCAAAAGACCCGTTTGAGGTAACTTTTGAACCCCCTAAAATCTAAAATATACTCCACACTCTACACTTAGACATCAGAGATGTCCCCTACCACATCTAGACCCTCTCATCTTCTTGTTGCAGGTAACTGGAAGTCGTTAAGCAGAGATATGAAACACGTTCATAACAATCAGAGTAAGCGTTACTCAATAATTCTTCGAAATCTTCCGGAGTTCATACTTCAACAGATGCGAGGGCATCAATCTCAAACGCTAAAAGAAAACTTGAAATGATAATAATAACACGAGCACCATCTTCAAAATACCTCGATCAAAAATCTAAAAATAACGATTACAAAAAAAAAAAATGAGATTGCATTGCAATAGATAAGAATGCAGTAACATGAAGTTACGAATTGGATCGTTTTCGGAGAATGGAATGAAAATCACCTCCGTCGCCGTCCTTGGAAGCGAAAGAGGCGGGGCTACTGCGGCGGAGGGCGGATCCCGAAGAGTGAGACGGAGGAAGCCTGGATTTAAACGACGAAGATTTGATGTTCGCTACCTGGACTGGGCGATCAACCTTCATGCAACTACTTCCCCTGTGAGTTCCATTTCTATATGCACTCGAAGCCATAATAAAAAGAAAATTAAGAAAAACTGGAAATCAGTACATTTTCCTCCGATACTCAAAACAGTCCCAATGAAGAAATCCAGGCAGAGAGGGGACACTTTGATTGGTGCTTCCGATTTGGTGTTTGGGTGGTTTCAAAGTAGTGCCAGTGATTTTCAAACATACACTAAGTAAGAAAAAGACGTGCGGAAAGAGACGGGGGGAGGAGGACCCGGAGGAGTCCCACCGTCTCAGATCGGCGGGTCCCACTGTTTTTATAGGTTGGGGTCAGGTTATGAAATTGCGAAAATGTCCTTGTATATGGTTAATACATATTTAAGATTAATAAAAAATATACTTTATAACTTTAAAATTTATAATTTATAACTTATTCAATAAGCTTTATATTTCAGAAATTATTTAGTAAATATATATCTAAAATACTTTTAATATTAATTATAATATTTTTTTTAAATATAACATTATCTATAAGAGTTTTTTAATAAAAAATTTTAATTTAGCATTTTTTTTAAAAAGTAAATTTTTAGTTTTTTTAACTAAAATATTTTTTTATAAAATTATCAAATATATTATTTTTTAAATAGTTAAAAATATTTTTTAAATTTCAAAATGTAACCCTAAAAAGACCCTTAAAATCATTTCGCACCACATGCGTTGCCACTATTTTTTATTTTAAATTTTCTTACCTAAGTTGTGCAAACTAGTGTAACTATTTTAATTTGATTCGATTTTAGACAAAATTTAAGATCAAATTAATATGTATCAATTTTACATTTTTTAATATCGATTACGCCCTAATTATTTTTTAAATTAGTACTTTTGATTTTAATAATTCTGGTCCGATTTGATTTGATTTTTCAATTTTAATATTAGTCTATTAGATTATTAGTGTTATTATATATATTGGTATTAGTTATAGTGATTAGAACAACTATATATTAATACTTGTTATAATGAATATAATTTTTTATAACTATATCATTGATAATGATAGTATTAATATACTAATATTATTAGTATTACTATTTCTATATAATTATTTCATATATAATTATTTAGCATAGTGATTTATATAATAATTTATATTATATAGATTTAAAATATATTACTAATAGTAATATAGTATTAGACTATTATTATTAGATCATAAAATGTATATTATAATTAATATACATTACATACTAATATATAAAATATTATATATAATATTAAAAAATTAAGTTAAAATATATATTATATTGAACTAATCCAATATGATCCTAAAAAACTTAGAACCGAAATTGGATCGGTATCAATCGATTTTAATATTACGAGAACCGGTTCCAGACTAAATCGGTCCAAAGTCTGGTCCAATTTTCTCATTTATCAATTTTTCCTTATACCTTATGTGTTCTCTTATTATTATTGTTTACGAAATTTATTGAGCATTACTATATCTTTATATTTAAAAAGAGTCTATCTTTAAATGAATTGTAAATCTTGTTTAATATTCATATTCCGAAATTACCCTTAAGCAATGCACGACAACCCTTCATTTATCCCATAAATGCTCTTTAGATGCCTATGATAATTACCAATATACTTCTGTCGATTTCACACCAAAACACAATCCTCAGTTCACTCTCATCCGAATTCTTTTTCAAAACACAAACCCTAACTTCTCCCTCTCCCTGTCCCTCTCGATCTTCCCAGCCAAGCTCGCGCCACCTATGCCTCAATGCCAGCCTCATCATCACGAGCAGCAACCACCGCAAGGAATCGTCGTGAGTAGCAACCACCACAAGGCAGTGAAGAACCATCGGAAGGCTGGTACTGTTGAAGAACCACCATCTTCTCTCTCTCTCTCTCTCTATTTGTGTCGATTTATTTTTCTGTGTCGTCAGTCATGGCAGTGATGATGGTCAGTTCTGTGAGTAGGCTTCTGGCAATGTTGAATGAGATGCACCAGTCGCTCAAGCTACACACGCCTTAAAAAAGATCCATCGATGTGCCAACCACCGTCTGCGACAAATCTAACCTGTGTAATGTTGGTGAGCCTTCCGTTTGTTTGGTTTTTAGAGCATTGGGTTTGGTTTACTTAGTTGAATTTTTTACATCTGGTTGCTTCCATTGTTCCTAGAGAGAGAGATAAAAAACAAAAACAAGGAAACAAGAAGAATGGAGAATGGAGAAAGAGAGATAAGGGAGAAAATAAGAGAGAATGGAGATTGTGTCGGCGCCGAGAGAAAGAAACGGAAGAGAAAAAAATATCTAGGATTTGCTATTTGTTTAAACAGCATATGAAATTGGGGAGAGAGGGTTTGGGCTTCAAGTTAGTTTTTCTTTTGAGCTTCAGCTGTGAGACTCCTTTAATTTCTACTTTACTAACTTATCCAATTTTAATAACAATTTAAGTTTGATAGTATATTGGTATATGTAATACATTTGCAAAACATTTGTGATTGTCATACATTTGGTTTTTATAAATTGGCTAATACAGTATTTGAGCTTTTATTTTCAATATTTGTTTTCCTCATTTTTACAAAATTTTAGGCTGATAACTAAAAAGGTTAGAAATGAACTTGGTGTTTGATTATAGCAACGTAATTATGGATTAAAGCTTTGTTTGGTTACTGGGAAAATCTTATGCAATAAATAATTTTGTGATTTCATACTTTTTTTCGCAATCAAACATGTGATAGATGTATAAATTTTGTGCTTCAATTATCTTCAAGTATGATTTTCCTCTTTGTACAACACTGGTGTCAGTTTTGTTTAGTTATATAATAAACTTTAAATGTGCCCTTACTTGTAGATTTTTAAGAATGGAGGAAACAAAATGGACACTTGTGAGCATATTCCTTCCAATTACCTTCTTTGATTGAATCAATGAGGATTTCACCCAGAGACATGGTGGAGCAAAAAGCTGCAACTGTTGTTGCCCATTGCCTCAATATGGAGTTTGGGTAATCTTTTCTTCTTTTTGAAGTATATCATATAGGATGTTAATTTAAAATTTATAAGTTACTTCAATGCCAAAATTTTGGTCCTGGCGATATAGGCCCAAATTTAAGGAGCAAAAGCAATATTGTGTAGATCACCCAAAGGAAATCAGCAAGCTGGCTAAAGTGAAAGCTCAGGTTTCAAAAATCAAATGAGGTATGATGGAAAATATAGAGAAGGTAAGGTGATGTTGTTTTATCTTGTATATGTCAGTAGCAAATACTAAAACATGTCAATTTCAAAGGTTATATTCTCTTTGGTAGAATCTTTTGTCAGTTAAATTCAAGAAGCCTGATTTCCTTTTGGTTCGAACTATGGTGCATTTTCATTTTATTTAACAATTTTTCTGTATAGGTTCTTGACCGTGGAGAAAAGATTGAGCTTTTGGTGGATAAAACATAGAACTTTCATTCTCAAGTTAGTGACTTTGTATCATTATTCATTTTTCGCTTTCTCCTTTTTTTAACCTTAGAATTATATAAATGATGGTCTATTGCTGTGGATTTCAATGGTATGGACCTTCATGAATTTCTTGTCTCTAATGCGCTTATCTAAGAAGGCATGTGCGTATTTTTGTGACGGACTTAGACGTCATTTCATTTAATAATATCATTTACTTATAAAAAAAATTATATAAATTATGGTGGTATACAAATTATAGGAAAGAAAAATGAACCTAGAATAATTATTGGCATATCGAATGATGAGGAACCATTGTAAATTTGTGACCACGAGAATTCAACGAGATTATTTAGTGATCTTATACCTAATATGTTTTTTATTAGTGTGCTTTTATCTATTTTGATTTATTTGATGGATGGTTTAAGTGGGAAGGGTATGTTTTGCAAATAACTTTTGCACTTCGTGGAATTTTACTTATTTTCTTTTTGTTTTTGGAATTTTGAAATGTCTCTATTCTTATTTGTTCTCATGATTAAACTGATAGTTTATATAAGATAAGGATTGTTTTTTGATGAATTTTCCTTCGCACTTGGTTGAATATCCAGTTGCTTGGGCTTCTTGCTTCTACTTCTAGGCTTAAATTAGTTTGCTTTTTTTTCCCCTCTCAATGCTTCTAAAGTTATATAATCATCATAAACATGCTCAAATGATTTGAATTGATGTTCAATTCTGGAGAAGCATTTTGATTCCAAGTTGAAAATTCAGGGAAGTCTTTTAGAGGTGGGAATCTACAATAGTGCAAAGATCCAAAAACTTTGCTTTGAAGGCAGCCCAAGAGACTTTTACTATTTAGGATTTTGAGTTAGACAATATCTATAGTGTTGGTCCTATTTCAAGGTTGATACATTTCATTTTCTCTATTTTCATTTTTTCAACCCCTTGTAGGTTTTTGAGTGATTTGGCTCATTTGCACTTTTATAATTTTGGACACTAAATGGCTTGTCAGATTTTCTTTTATCGTAGGTTAGGCTTTGATGAGTTTATGGTATTTGGTATTTAATATTAGTTGTGAATGGTATATTTATGCAAGGTTTTTCAGATTTTTGGTTTCAAGTTTTTGGCTACATTTCTCTTAAGATTATCGACGAGCCCTAGGCAATATAATATTGGGGTTTTGTTAGCTTGGGTTTGAGGTTTTTTAGCATACTTAATTTGGAGAGACTTTTTTTTTTAAATAAAAAAGGAAAACAATGAGAAAAAAAATGCATAATTTTCTCACCAAAACTCATCACATCAAACACAACACATTACGTGTTTAAATATAAGAACATATTATAGAATTAACATGTCAACTGATGAGAATTATTACATTGATTAACTAATGCATTGTGTATGTTAATCCAGAATGCTAGCTTCTCTTCTTGTTTCAACTTTCTAGGATCTACATTTTCCAATTGATAAATAAGTGACCTACAACAAAAAGCCCCATAGTCATAACAATATTGAAAATTGCAAATAAGCATAGAATTCAATTGAAGTGTATTTACATTTCCCTTCTAAATGAAATTAAAAACCAATGGAGCAAGTGAGATTCTTGGGGTAAGCATCCTCAAAGGTTCACCTGAAATCCTATAGTAGGCATTCAGTATCACCAAGTTTCTGACCAACTTTGTAAATCCAAAGTACTTCAACCATTGTGTTGTATGGTCCACCAAACTCTTTGAGTCCTTCCACATGGAAAGGATTATCTAACCATACATCAAAAGATTAATTAACATGTAATTAGAAAGAAAAAAAATGCCATTTCAATTATAAAAAATATATGTATACTTCTTGCTTTCTTGCTGGCTTTGAATTCATTTTTATTTTGTATTTTAATCTTTGGGATGGTTGAAGTGATTTGCTAATAAAAAGAATGGTTGAAGTGATTAATATAATGATGCTGAAATTTCAGATATTAATAGGATCACATATTCGGTATTGCCTCGAGATGGTGGTGTTGGTGAGGGTAGTTAGGCAGGGCTCTGTTGTAGTCCAAGTTAATGGTCTATTGTACCTCATTTCTCTAATTAGTTCATTTAAGCTTTAACATGCATAATCTAAGAGAGCAATATAGTTAATAGGCCTACTAGAACCTGACTAGACAATATACCACATTTGAACCAAGCATACGAGTTAAGCTACATTAGTATTTGGAAAAATCTTCACACTAATGTTCAATTTATTATGCTTGTTGATCCTGCTGCTAGAAAGTTCCAATCTAACATCTTTAATTTGTGAAATTAATCATGATCATGGTATTTGTTGCATGTTGGGGAATTGCTATGTTAAAAGAGTTCAAACATTAATTTTTTTTTTTTCTGTATTTCAGCCCGGTTGATTGCATCCATTGGACATCTGCTGCACAACTATTCTTGCTAGAAGATGAAATGTGTAGAGTAAAAAGAGTAAATGTAAGCTGCAATAACACTGCTTTCTCTTTCATACTTTTATAACTATATCTCTATATTCAAGTTTTATTTTGATTGTCGAATTGATTCACTTGCTATAAGCTCTTTTACTTGTTTTAATTTAAAAGTAACTTATCTTTGGATTTAATAAATAGTTAATCTTTGAGTTTCAAGTTTTCTATTTTTATATTTTCTATTTCACTTATTTGGTATTTCTCATGTACACATCATGTGTAATTGGACAATATTTCTTTTTCTCATTACTATAATTTTTAACTTGCATATAAAAAATGATTTATAATTGCTGATCACTATCAGGTAAAATTACTTGATGCTTAGTTTGCTTCAATGATTGTGTTAACTGTGATCTTGAATGTTTGATTTCAATTACTTGAAAACTCAGCTCAACCTATTTCACTGAAATATTTGATTTCAATTACCTAGCATTTTCTTAATTTTGATTTCAAATATGGTATATTTTGCTAACCATATGCATATTTTTTTCCTCTGAAAATATGAGGAATGGTCATAAAAAGCTAGATGCATGTTGTCCTATTCTTAACGTTTTCCATTGTGTAATATTTACTTTATTTGTTGACAATTTTTATATGAGTTCTACTTGTATTTTAGTTGATATCATTCATGGTTTATGTCACTTATAAAAAAAGGTGGTTTACGATTCCCCTTTTTCATATGCAATATTTCTTACCTTGTCACTTGGAATTTGCAGTTGCAATATATGTTTTCTACTCTTTCTCTTAATATTCTTTATCCTTAATATTCATTGATGTCGTAAGTCATTCTTTCAATCATCATCCATATATTTAGTGAAACAATGGTTTTAAAATATTTGGAAGGCATGCATGCATATATAGTGCAGGTGAGGTTGCATGGGGTACGCTTGTGTTTTGTTTGAAATATGGTCTATGATCATGAGTATAGTGGAATTGTAGGTGAAGTTATTAGCAAATAATTTTGTGGTTTCTTTATATAGGAGTTTCATGGATTTAGTGAGTTTGTGAGTTTTGCCGATTTTGTGTCTTGATTTTCTCATTTATTTGAGGTTTTTGTTTAACAGAACTATTGTTGTAATGGTTTATGAATTTCATGTAAATTATTATTTTGGAAGTGGTTGTTGGAGATTAGTGTTGTTTTTAATTTAATTTTATAATTAGTGATTGATGGTGTTATCATTGTATTGGTTTATAGTTTCTCATATATATATTTTTTTTGATAAACTTTTCTCATCTATTTCTAAATAACCTCTAATTTGCCAATTTTCTTAGACTTTTAATTGAAGTATTACTTATGTTAGCATGAAATTTTAGAGAAATTATGGTTTTTGGCCATATAGGTTTATATAAAATTTCCTCTTAAAGTATGGTTTTTGGCTGCCCTCTGTTTAGCATCCTTTTCATGGCGTTCATAGAAAAGCGGTTGGGATTAAAATAGTAATCATATCAAAACTGACTCTCAAACGTCAATTGGTATAATAAAGATTAAATAGATATATACATTATAGATATACACATTCAAACATCGATGTAAAGTCGCGACTCCCAAATGTTAATGTAGTGAAGATTAAAAGGGATATAGCACCGAGTGATATGGCACCACTTAGATTTAGAATGAGATGTTTATTTCAATTTTTCATATGACAATATGTTATTTGTTTAATAATATATTATATTCTAGCCACGAACATGTATATGAGATGTTTGTTTTTGCCTAAGAGAGACAGAGATAGAAAGGGGTTAAAGGCAGAGACAGAATAATATATTATATTCTGTCCACAAACATTTGTATTATATTTTGTCCACAAACATGTGTATATTCTACCCACCAAGCATATGCTTTTTAACTATTGTTTTAGTTGTTTTATTGAATCTTTTCTTTATGTGGCTCCTCTTTTATTTTCAGTTTGTTTATTTTTCATGTGTTTTTATACTTTGACACTTCTTTAACATTGACAGCTAAATGAAACAAATATTCTCTTTATGCATTTATTTATTTATTATTTATGTTTTTGTGCTTTTGCATTTATTTATTGTTTATTTCTTTTCAGCCTTGCATGACCCTTGTATTTTAGTAGTGATATATCTTCATGACTGGGCTATAGGCTGGCTTTATCTCATTGAGTTTGAAAATGGGAGACTCTAAACTAGGATTTCCTTTGGCGTTTTCAATGAGTTATAATTTGCTGTGAAACTCCAAAAGTACTTTATCAATATTGAAAAACAAATGGTATAAATTACTGCACAGTAATAACCCTAACATCTTAGTTTAAAACACTTAGTTATTGCTGTTGACACATTATTGTTGACTTTAATGTAACAAGCATACATATTACTGCTTTTAGATATTTAGAGCTAATGCTTATGGTAATTATATATCAGTTGAAGTCACTTTTGGCTTATGCTAAAAGAGAAAGGCTCATTAAAAAGCTAAGTGAAGCAAATCAACAAAATTGCTTTCTCAAACAATAGGTTGGTAGATTTCTTTGTTATGAAACACACTTTCCCCAACACCCTTACATGGGCTTTACCAGCTGCAAAGCATGCATAGCTTTGCAGAAGATTATTCTTATATGATATGAATGCAAGCCATCCTATATAAATGTATTTTAGTTTGTTCAAAGAAATTAAAGTGCAATTCAAGTTTTATCATCTGAATACTTTCAAGTTCAAACTATATAAATGATATAGATCACACAACAATAGTAAATTAATGAACCCAAGTTTTTTGTATTTCTACATTTTAGTTGCATTTATTTATTTATACATTTGTTTCTACATCTTATGAAACTTTTTGTCCTCATGCTGGTTTCAACTAAAATAGATTAGACATGCCTATTATTGTGATGTTATAGAAAGAGTAATAATATTGTTAGATCAGGTACTACAGTGTCATGAAATTTTTGAATCTTGGTAGGTGTTAAAGTTTTGCACATAATTCTAACCTTTTTTAGAAGTTGTTTTAAGAATCATTGATCATGTTTTTTTATTTTATGCTTAAAGTATATTTTTCTATGTAGTGTTTGGGTTGCATAGAGGCCACCTAGATATACTTTTATTGACTTTGATGACTGTAGAGATGCGGATGATGCAATCTATGAGTTAGATGATATGATTAACTATTTTAAAGTTCTTCCTATGGTCGTGCCTTTTTTTCTTTTTAATGCAATTCTTGGTACTTATAAAAAGTTCTTTCAATAGAGAATTACTGCCAACAAAATATACTTGTTTGCTATAAGTCTTATCAATTTGTTTTTTTTTTTCCCCTCATTTGTGATTAAATGTTTTTAGATCTATGATTTGTCTAAACTTATTATTGTTTGAATTAATAGCTTCCAACTTGAATGAATTATGTTATTCTCATTCACTTTAATTTTTTTTTTATATTAGATGTTTATATTTTTTAATTTATCTTATATTAATACAGGGCAACGTGTCTCGCATGTAACATCACTACAAGGATAATTTTTAAGAATAGAAGTTGTGCGTACTTTTAAAAAAAAAGTTAAAGTTTATTATTAAAAATATATTTTTTTATAAATTGATTCATTATTTAAAAAATTCGCAAGATTTAGATATTCTAAAATGTAAATATTATTTTTCTTAGAAAAAAGCTTTGATTCAATATTTGCCAAAATAAGAATAATACAGCCGAAAAAAACTGAATCGGCCGCAAAACGTACTCATTTAGGGAATTAAAAAAGGGAATATATATATATATAAAATTGTAATTTGGGAGATTGTTATGTAACTGTTTTAAAAAATGAATAAAATATTAAAATTTATATTAAAAAAATATAAAAATTTAATAATAAATTTTACTATTTTTTAAAATAAGTTCACGACAATTACACACGTACGTAGAACTACTCATAAAAAAAAAAAATTAAGAATTTTTCCTTGGGACACAATCCCTTTATGGCTCGGCATATACACACAAGGGGCCTTCCACGTCTATTCTATTCATTAGCTTTTTTCAGTAGTTAATTAAAATAACAAGAGATACAGATTTAACGTAATTATATTGATAGTATATAAACGGTGGTAGCCTAAGTCTACTTTTTACATTGCAATAGAAAATATAGTTTATAATTTAAACAATAGGTTTTATATTTTAAAAAATATTTACCATTTAATAAATATGTATTTAAAATATTTTTAAACTTAGTTATAATAATTTTTTTTCACAAGAATTTTTTGATAAAAATTTTAATTTGTTACTTAAAAAAAAAATCTAATTTTTAACTTTTTTTTAACAAATTAAAATATTTTTTATAAAGTTATTAAATATATCATTTTTTAAAATATTTTTAATTTTTAATTTCAAAACGCAACACCATATCCAATGATCCATACATTATGAAAAGCATCAATTAAATGCGGAGATTTGGCGTAATTATTAGACAGTGGATAAAGCAACTTTGCTTGTTTTTAATCAAATACATATGACTCGTTTTGGATTGGAAAACTACTTCATCTTATTTTTATAATATTTTTATATAAAATATAATAAGTAATTTAATTTTATAATATTTTAAAATAATAATATTATTAAAAAAATAATATATTATTTAATTTTAAACTTTCATAACAATTCATCTTTATCTGAATTCATTATTCAAATAACACCATAAGCTAACATGCTAAGCAAAAGAACAAAAACTTTCCAATTGCCAATGTTTAAGGTACTCCCACATCTAATTACAATTGTCGTGAGGCGCTAAACAAGCGATTTGGAGTCTTCTATTCATCTGCCGCTACACAACACATCTGACACTATTTTTTCTTTTTTTTAATCCAGTTTTATCTTGCGGTTTTTCTATTTTCTCGTTTTTCATATATCGCGGCCACGTCTCTTTCCTCAACCTTTCCATTCTCCACGTCTCTCTCGTCAAAACTGTCTCTCTCCTCTCAAAGTACAGGCTAAAGCCAGCTGCTTCTCTCTCTCACTGACGTTTAGAAGTGACGTTGCAATCCGAAGACAAGAGACACGAGCGCACCAAGGAAAGTAAAGGCAAATAACGGAAAGGTAAAGATAGACAATAGGGGAGGTGGGCTTCAGCAGTTGAGACCGAGACTGTTATTGAGGACAGTTGTTTTGTTTTATGATAAATAATATTTGTATTTGTGGAATTTATAAATATTATATAATTATTTAAAAAAAAATAAGTAAATATAAAATTTATATAAAAAATTAATTTTTTAATATTTATTTTTAAAAAATAATTACGTGATATTTATACATTTTAAATTTATATATAATATTATTAAATTTTATTGAAAAATAATGTTAACAACATATTTCATAATACTTATATAATATATATTATAAAATCAAGATATTTTTGTAAAATGATATTAATTTTATGAATAATGATATGTTTATATCTTATTTATTAGTATTTTATCACTTTTTTTAATTTATTATTTTTTTTTAAATTTTGTTTTATTTAATAATTAAGGAGGTGATTATTAGTGAGATTATATATTTTTTCAATTTTTTTTAATAATTAAAAATGTTAAAAAATATTTAAAAGAAAAGGAAAAAAAACAAATATATTGTAAATAGTAAAATAATGATAAATGTGATCAAAATCTATTATTATTCTAATTTTTATTAAATAATTTATAAAAATATTATTATTTTTAAATATTATTATATATAAAATATTATAAAATATGATGTGTATTTAACATTTTCTAACTTCATTTATATTTGAGTAAAAAGCTGATACATGAACTAGAAACAGTTGTTTTTTTCTGAATTAAAATAATTTGTAAATAATAATTAAACTAAAATTTATCCGAATAGCCCAAAATGAAGTGATAATAGATTTTCTAAAAAAAAATAATAACAATGGGGTTTTCTTCCTTGACTGATGACGTGACATTCCAGTTGACGCGTGTTGCTTGAATTCAAAACCATGTCGTCTACGACTCTACCCCTTACTGCGGAGGGTGGGAGCCCACGAAGTTGTACGCTCTAACTGCGAGTGGGACACTTCTTGTTAATTATCTCTATCCATTCACATTCACTGTCACACTCAAAACACTACACTCGGTGCAACAAAACCCTAAAACACTGCCTCCATCGACTCCCTTAACCTCACCGGCTCCTCTCTCGAAGCAAATCCCACCACTCGCTCTCCCCAATCTGACGGCATGACCCACCTCCTTTGACAAACACCGTTCGCCGCGACCCTCGCCGCCGATATTTTCACTACGGTTGTTCTTCCCGTCACCATTCATTGAAAATACCACTTCCGCCATCCTCCGGCACTTCTCTGAGAACGACGTTACCGAGTTTTTTACAGACCTTCACATTTCGGATCGGGTTATCTGGTCCTGGTTTGCTCTCTAGCTGCAGGCGAAGAAATGGCTACCTTGAACTTGAAGAGCTATAGCTTGTGTTCGATTCTGATGGGCTCTGCTCTCCAGTCTCCGCGTCCCCGTTATGGCGATAACTATAGAAGGTTAATCTGATTAATTTAATTCATTATGTAGCTATTTATTTATTGACTTTTATAATCGTTTTCTTATTTATATCCGTATATTTGAGCCCTTTTTAGGCTTTAGTTATTTATTAAACAAACCGGCGCCGTTTCCTTTCTATATTAGTTTTGGGAAATGATAGATCCTGTATATTTTTTTTAATTTTTAAATTTATTTAATGATTAAGAAAATAATTATTAGTAAAATTATATATTTTTAAAATTTTTTTAATGATTACGAATGTTAAAAATACTTAAAAAAATATTAAAAGAATATAAAATTTAAATATAAAAGAGAGTAATAAAAAGATAATGAAAGGTAGTAAGCCTATCACTGCCCATTAATTTTTATCGTTCCATTAACGCCAGCTAAATTTCTATTTTATATTTTGTACGCTTAGATGATCTTTATAAATTTCTATATGTTTGTACCAAGGACAATTGTTTTGCTGGTCTAATTTTAGATGGAAAGATGCCACTTCTTCTTGCTACAAACTCTTTTTTGGTTAGTTTACTAATCACATTTTGTTTCTCAATTGCCATGAGGTAGGAATCCAGAGTGGAGGTCTCCGCAAGCGGCTCTAATACCTAATCTCCATCTTCCAATGCGCAGTTTGGAGGTTAAAAATAGGTACACCATGAATATATATTTCCTGCATGGGTGCAATTGTCATATCAGATAACTTTTAATGTCCAAGTGTGGGTGTGAGTGTGTATGATATACTTGTATCTTAAGAGGAAACACTTCTGCTTTCATTAGGTTCTCTGAGAGAAGCTTATAAACAATTCCATATTACCTGTATTTTGTGTTTCTAAAGCCTCCAAGGTTCATTAAAGCTTGAATTATCCGGTTGTACTTTATTCCTGAATTGTTTAAATAGATGTTAAGATACCCTTCCCACTACCTTAAGCTTGTGAGAAAGTAGTAATTTCACATGGTATCAAAGCAGATATCCTGAATTATTTACTAAAATAGTTGGCGTAACCGTGATGTTGAGATATCTGCTTCTCTTTTTTAGAGAATTGTTGCCATAGATGGTTATTTCTGCCCTAAGGTGTCTGACCATGTTTGCAGGACAGTGGCAGAGGATATAAAGTCTCTTAGATTGATAACAGCCAGCAAAACTCCATACCTACCTGATGGTAGATTTGATCTAGAAGCATATGATGATTTGATAAACATGCAGATTGTCAATGGAGCTGAAGGTGTTATTGTCGGTGGCACAACTGGTGAAGGCCAATTGATGAGCTGGGATGAACATATAATGCTTATTGGCCATACGGTCAACTGTTTTGGAGGAAAAGTCAAGGTAATTGGAAACACCGGAAGCAATTCCACAAGGGAAGCAATTCATGCCTCTGAACAGGGTTTTGCTGTTGGGATGCATGCTGCCCTTCACATTAATCCTTACTATGGCAAAACCTCGTTGGAGGGCATGGTTTCTCACTTTGAAAGTGTTCTATCTATGGGCCCCACCATCATATACAATGTGCCTTCACGGACTGGCCAAGATATTCCACCACGTGTGATTCACACTATAGCGCAGAGTGCCAACTTGGCTGGTGTGAAGGAGTGTGTTGGAAATGATCGGGTTGAACTGTATTCAGAGAAGAGGATAGTGGTGTGGAGTGGGAATGATGATCAATGCCATGACGCTAGATGGAGCCATGGGGCAACTGGGGTGGTATCTGTTGTTAGCAACTTGGTTCCTGGTTTGATGAGGGAACTCATGTTTGGAGGAAAGAACCCTTCGCTGAATGCGAAGCTCATGCCTCTGATTGAGTGGCTCTTTCAGGAGCCAAATCCTATTGGCTTAAACACAGCTCTTGCTCAACTTGGAGTCGTGAGGCCAATTTTCAGGCTCCCATACGTGCCACTTCCTCTGGCAAAGAGGGTAGAATTTGTTGATTTGGTGGAGAAAATTGGCCGGGAGAATTTTGTCGGAGAAAAAGATGTTCAGGTTCTTGATGATGACGACTTTATACTGGTCCGTCGGTATTAATCTATTTTTCTTGCTCTAGATCCTTGTTTTGGGTTTAGAAGTGCTGAGTTGGGTTTAGAATTTTTTGGAGTTGCATTATAAAGTCATAATGCAGTTTCTTGATGCATTTGGTAGTTTTAACTTATTATGGCAATGGATATATATTTATATATATGTTCTTTTAATCGGCAGTTATGGCAATGAATCTGAAGTGTTTTATCGGTTGCTATAGATATAAGATGTACGAGGCATTTGGACTGATATTCCTGTTTCAGCTCATAAATTTGTGATGATTCGGTAGGCCTTAATGTTTTTACAGTAGTTAGTGGGTTGTTGCCTGTTGGTGCTTTTTAAAAAAAAAACACTTTGCGCGTTGTCTCGTTCAAACTGTTAACGGGGGGCAACGCAGTACGGACGCGATGATTGGTCGTTGTAAGCTGTTGAGGCTTCGCTATTGGGCCAGAAGGCCCACTTTAGCATAGCAAGTTGTTCCCTGAGCCTGAAGTGGCTCGTGCGAGTCATGTCTGGACTCAACGTCAAAAACCTAGCTTCAAAGGCTGCATTAATTTCCTCTTCCATTTCTCTTTCAATTCAATTCTTTGGTTGAGGCTGTGAGATTTTGTCAGTTGACTATAATTCAATTTTTAATTGCAATCCTCTAAACAAAAATAGATAGTTTGGTTGTCTTTAATGATAATCAGACAATAACTTTCTCCAAAGCAGAAGTCTTTTTTTTTAACCCCCTTTAAAAAAGACCTTCCGAATCAGAAGTTATATTCATGAATTATGATTAATTAAATTACTGTAGAGCCAAAGCAGGACTTCTTATGTAATCCGTCATATCTCAATAAGCTAACAATTCTCACATTCTACAGAATACATTAGACTAAGAGAAGTGCTATTAAGACATAAAAGTAAATTTATAAAGTTACGTAGTTTCATATGATCGATTAGGTTTACTTTACAATAACATGTAACTTTACAATCTAATATATCATATTATGTCACGTCATTTTGTGGGTTTATTTCTGTGTAATTTGTTTGTGACTTAAAGTACTTTTCACTATTCACATTATGAACATTAATGCTCTGAAAACCCTCTCTAAAAACTCAGTAACGCAAGATTATATTCAATTAACGGTTCATATAGTTGTAACATCACTACCTTCTAATACTCATGAAAAAAACACACACACACACACACACATGGTCAAGCCATTCATGGAAGGCCAATACCATTATTAGTTAACCCATTTCTTTCGTCTTCTTCTTCTTCCCTGCCATAATCATTTCAGTTACCAAGTCTATTTTAAGCTAAGAAAACCAAAAGAAAAAATAGAAGAAAAAAAGAGGAGAGGCTAGGATTCATTGAGACTGCCCCTCAAAAGATCAAAGAACTAAGCTTCCCTATTCCTTCGTAAATCTTTATGTGTTCATGTTTGTGATTGCTGTTGCTGTTTGTCCTGACGGAGCTTTTTCTGGAGCTGAAATAACAGGGTCTGGTTCTCTTGTTGAAGAAGCACAGCTTGCCGTCTCAGCTTCTCGTTCTCTTCTATGATGCTTCGGTTCTTCAGGTACAATTTCAAGTTCTTGACTTCCATCTCTGCCTTCGCTATCCTCATCCTTTTCATCTCTTTTGCTTCTTTCGATAGTCTTCTTTTCGGCCTGTTAATTTACACGTAGATAACTCTATTGAGAGAGAGAGAGAGAGAGAGAGAGAGAGAGAGAGAGAGAGAGATGAGTTGTGGAGGAAATAACCTGATAAGCCGTCCAACTCGAAGGTTTTGAGGCTTTGACAAGCGTGGAAAGCAAAAACCAGAACGCAGGGAACTACGTGGGATGGATGAAGCTGAGCAAAAGCACATCTTTTTCACCCCCAAAAATGTTGCTTCTTTGGTGGAGAAAATAGAGGAACTTACAATTAAAGAAAGAGGGAGGGAGCTAACTAGAGAGATGGGGTTGTTTATAGGCACGTGAATAAATTAGATGAGCAGCGAATAAAAATGTGGGTTGTAAGGGACAGCTTCTTGGACTTTAAATAGCAGATTTGTGACCACGAACCATGTAGCTGTCACACTGTATATAAATGCACATGAATATGAGAGAGAGAGAGAGAGAGAGAGAGAGAGAGAGAGAGAGAGAGTTTGGCAAAAGAAACGTATTTGGTTTACAAATAAATTTTATTAAATAAATTTCTAAATTAATATTATATCAATTTATACCAATTTATAAGTTTGATTTTATAAAATATGTTGGTGCATGGATTTATAATTATATAAGATGTGAGGTTATCGCTTATTTCAAAATTTTAAATTAATTAAAAAAATATTATTATGTTTTTAATATAACATATGCAACATGTTTAAGAAGTGTAAGTCTTCTTGTGCACTTAACTCGTATACTAGAAATTAGACAAAATATATATATATATATATATATATATATATATATATAAGTAAAAATATTTGTCTTCTATGCGCATTTGTCCGAGTTTCGGTATATTTAATTAAATATTTTATGTAGGTTAAGGGAGTTTGCCGACGTATAAGAGAGAGAATAAAAATAAAAATTTAATTGATTATCTTTGAATTTTGATTATAATTAACTTTTGAAACACTAGCATTGGATACACTAAATAATTCTTTAAAATTTGAAAAAAAGAATAATTTTAATGAATTCATCAAATTTTTAAGTCTATAACTCCACATTAAATTAATGATTAGATTCATTAAAATAATAATATAACAATATTTTTTTAATAAAAATATATTTAAATATTTTTTTATATTTTGTAATTATACTAACTATATATATACTAATAATATAATTTGATACTTAAATAATTATTTTTCAATCAAATTTTGAAAAAATATTTTTTAATTCCTTGTTAAAAAAGTAATTTTTTTCAACCAAAATTTTCAACAAAATAATTACTTAAATAATTATTTTTTAACTAAATAAGAAAATAAAAATGAGAAAATGAGAAAAATAAAGTAGGAGAATAAAATATATTAAAGTACGTGTTTAGAGTATAAATAATAATTCTTCAAATATGAAAAAATTATGAAAATTTACTGTAATTCAAAGTTATATATTAAGAGGCTTGATGGATTTAATTTAAAAATTTTTTAATAAAAATTATTAAATTTATATTTGATTGATCATTTGATGAATCCAACGTCAATACTCTTAATCAAAGTAACGATTTCTGAGTAACTTTTTTGAATTCTAGAACATTTATCCCTCAGTTTGAAGACCGTCAGGATCCTTCTTCTAGTACATGACGTAAAGGCTTATGTCAATCCCGGAAGAAGACTTCGACATGATCTTCGGGAGGGTTAAGGGTTGGCTGTTTGCATTGAGTCTCTGTCATTGATTCGAGGATGCGTATCTCCAACTCGTTCGTGAACACAGCCATTACAAAGCTATATAAATATAATAGCACTCAGTACTGAGTCTAAATGCAACCCATGTATAAATATTACTTACTTAGTTTAATTTACCGGAATTCTGTCCTGCAAATTACTGGGTCTACATGGGCTCTCATTAATGACTAATTTGTGTGTATCTTGATGATGACCACGATGGTAATGGCAAGATAATTACCATGCAAATATATCATATAAAATGATTTATTAGATTAGGTGTTGAAATATGTATCTCATATATAATTTTTTTTATTACAGAAAGTAAGTAGCTGTTGGAGTGAGCGACATGACATCTATCTTTTGGGATTGATATACAGTTTGGGACGTTGATTAAATTGGAGGTGTAGGGACAATCTTTTGCAGTACAATATAAGAGTATATTTATAATTTTTTTAAAATACGTTGGTATCGTACAGTTAGGATTAGTATAAATATATATTATGTAATCCTATTTTTCGTTAAGCGAAACTTTCGCCATTTGCTCTTATTAATATAGCACATCATTAAATTTTGTTTTTTTTTTCTTTTTGATTATTTTATACTATTCTCGTAATTATCACGTGTTCAACACACTAGGTAATCACTTCACGTTAATCCAAACTTCAGTAGAATGGAAATGGAGTTTCACGTGCAAATCACATGTATTTGGAGAATGAGTAGATATTTGGAAGGTTATGAGGATCTCCTTTTGTCCCTTTTTTCTCACTGTAATTGATTGAGTACCAGAGCCATGCTCATTTTATTTGGAAAATGAACCCCCATTTTTGGCTTCATCTTCTTCTCCTCCATCATCATCTTCACCCCCCTCTATCTCTATCATCCATCCACTGCAGGGTATTATCATAGTGATGATGGTGGTGGTGTTTTTGTCCAATTTCATCGACCGAGCCACTTCACATGGTCCCTCAACTTACTGATTGGCAGTTGACCTGAGAAAATAAACTACCGTGCTTATTTTTCGGAAGAAGTTAAGCCGTAATTTTAATAGTGAGATGAGATTAAATAATTTTAAATAAAAATAAAAATTAATTAAATAAAATATTATTTTTTAAAATTATAATTATTTTAAAATTTGAAAAAAATTAAATTATTTACTACGTTTTTTTATAAAGATTTAAAAAAAATATATATTATAAGAAATTGAGATGCATAATTTTTATATCTAAATGGGACCTAAATCGGACTGCTCGGAATTTATCCAGAAATTGTAAAACTAAATGGCCAATATGGAATTACAATCTTTTATCTTTTGAAAAAAAAAAAACCCAACAAAAATTAGCGGAGAGAGAGAGGAACAAAGTAATCATGACTTTTCATTTTATGAAAATATACACATCTTTTTGCATGTAGGTGTAAAATAGGGAGGGATCCTACTCTTCATAATGCCTCTATGAACAAGGACCACTAGCTCTTATACTCATTTCTTGCATTACTAACACCAAAGGCCTGGCCTTGCACTACCATATACGAGGCATGTGATGAGGATGAAAATCGTGGTAGTCAACTAATAAATGAGACTTCTTTCATAATCAAAATGATTTAATTGCCTTACATATTTTGGTTATGATGTTCAAAGCACTTGGAATTTACTAAATCTCTTTATCTAATTATTAATAATTGATATTTATATCTTGTGCCACCCCCACATCCTCAATAATGTTTGCCATCATAATATTGACAAGTTATTTGCTTATTTTCACTCCACAACATTTAACTCCCATCTTTAATTTTTTTAAAATTATATAAAAATAAATTCACAAATTAATACGACATAACCTGATAAGTCAAATTATAAAATTATTTTTATTATAAAATAAATTTTATAAAGTTATATAAGTTTATATAGATATATTTTATATAATCTTTTTATATTTATTGCAATTTTCTTTAAAATACCCTCACCAAATCATTATTAGAATAGAGAATAAGGAAGGAAGGAAGGCTGCATTTGGGTTTCATTGTGGGATAGAGAATCGATTTTTGTGGATTCTCGAGACAGGCCATTTGATATGCAGAATTGGAAGAAGATGTGAAAGAGGAGAACCGACAAAAACAAGGAAGACAAATAGCTCAAAACTAGTGAATTAGAGAGCAAGATAGCGTGTTAGAAGTTTCACATGCACAGGGAATTATGACTGTTCGTAATCATGCACCTCTCACCATCAACCCCATGTGGTCCACATCACCATCCAATCCTAAAATCCAAAAAATAAAAACCAATGGTCTCCCTGCCACTCAATTATCTACTGCAATATATTATTGCCCTCAAGATGGGTACAAACCCACCTACCTCCCAATATTATCTCTTCTTCTGTAACCAGCATGTCACTTTTATGCGTTACAAATTACAATTATGATTGTCGACTGTTGTAGCTTATACGAACTTGCATTAGAATTAGGGTCAAAGTTCAATACGAGACCTGGGATTTTGCCATTGAATCTGATATTATTTTTTTTCTAATTTTTGCATAATTTTAAGCTACTTATCTTATATATAAAAAATATATATATTTGTATATGAATATATATAAATATATTCTTCTTCTTCTTCTTCTTCTTATAAAAAAATATATATATTTATATATAAAAATATATTATCATAAACTAACGTTAATTTGATTTATTAAATCTATTTTATAATAAAAATAATTTTATAATATGATAAATCACATCAAATTACGTGTTAATTTATAAGATGACTTTTGTATAATCATTTTGTGATTAAAATATTTTCCGCAAAGAATACATGTGGAATAACTTTTTTTTCTCAAAAATAAAAATAAAATAACATACAATATGTTATTTCTCTTTTGCATTTATACTTTCAAGCGCAAACGAAGTTTGTGAATGAGAAATAACCAACATTTTTTTAAGCAAACAAACTTTATTAAAATAAAAAATTATATATGTTAGAGAGGATGTAGTTCTTCAACTAATACCTCAATACAAATACAATGCAAAGAAAGTGATAAAAAGGAGAAAAAAAGATTTTAAAACTAATTTTTTTGATCTCTACCCAAATCTTATAAAGATAATACTGTTTTAAAAGATGTTCTGAAGATAAACCACTGTTGGAGGCTATACAAGCAAGTGTACTATAATATGTTATCTTGAAATATTTTTAGGAGAGAGCCTTAGTCACTTTGATTAGGAAAAAAATATTATTCAAATAGACTGATATCAATAGAGCAGATCTGCGGTGGAGAAACAATCAACATTTGCCTTTAGAGTGGCATGTGAGGGCCATCACCGGCGTTATGGAGGTGAGGTCGAGCCGATCTGAAGAATCGAAAGGTGAAAAATTGGCTGGTACAATGAGTGTAGCTAGCAAAACTGTCGAAGGGCGATGGCACGAGAAGACCACACGCATAAACCAAGTCGCACTTAAGGGCCATGCGCCGACATTTTAGAGGCGGGTTTGTGTCGTTCCTACAGACCTACGACATGGAAACGTCATTGTGGGGTGAGTGTCGACTTTCTATAGTCGGAATGCCGTAGATCTGAAAAAATCCAAACCGGTGAAGTCCATCTGGCTCGAAGTCGTTGCGAGCTTCTTGAAATTGGGGGTACTTTCCTTTTATGCTTGAAAACTGATTAAATTAGTCTTAATGGGCTCGTGTTAACTATCGTTTTGGTAATTGACCGTTGTTTTTAAATAAACTATTTCCTTCACCTCCGGCTGAGGAAAAGAAAAAGAAATGCATGATTTAACAAACGTGCTCTACGTTTCTGAAGTTATTCAAATGCTGCTGGACATTTACATCAATAAAAGTGCAATACAATTCTTAAATAATAACAGAAATTTCTCTACCATTCTGTTTAGCTCAAAGTTGACTGCTGCAGCTGATCTGAAGTGTAACACTACCGTAAGGAGACTAATGCAAAAAATGTTGTAACACGCTGAATACCTTCCCATGATGCAGAAAATGCAGAAATGTCTCCAGCCAAAGACTAGCCAGCAAGTGGGTTAGCATGTATTGTGACACGATTGAGTCTGATCTCTGCTAGTGGCCGATCTCCCGGACCCGTTTGAGTCTGCACAAACCCAAATTTAACTCAGTAATGCCACAATTTTTGTATTTGGAGACACAAGCTATTACAGTACAAATCCGAGATATTTCTTCATACAGCCTTTAACCAAATCTATGTTGCCATAAACTTTACTTCCTACCAAACAGCAAAAAAGAGTATTATTTGCTTAGGGAGCGCAATAATGTACCTTTTCCATTAGATCAAGGACTTCAAAACCATGAATCACTTTACCAAAGACAGTGTACACCCCATTCAGATGAGGCTGCTTCGCATACGTTAAGAAGAACTGGCTTCCATTAGTATTGGGGCCACTATTGGCCATTGAAAGTATCCCCCTTGCGTTATGCTGGAAAATAGTTAGAAAGAATGACACATTTTAAAATTAAACATCAAGAATAAAGTATCTTCAAAACTAAAAACTCAATTGTGAATATCCCATGCAACAGTACCGCAGGGACATCCGCTATTAGGAGATGATAAGAACCGTACTTGTGGGAACACACGTTCACATGGAAAGTGTACAAAGGAAATAACACAACCAGTAGTGATTTAATAAGAAAGTGGAGAATCCACCTGTGCGAACGAAGTAGCCTTCACCAAAATACTATAATCGAGAATCTAGACTAGAGACAGCTCAATACCATAAATGCGCTATTATCCCCAACAAATCATCCATACAGGACAACGAGGGGCTGGGTTCCAAACAGAACTACTTCCTTAAGGTTGACAAAATAATATTGGAAGTTCTAGATTAGGGTCACGTTTAATATGGTGCAACTAAAATCTTGTTAGGCAGCTTCTAGCTTGCAGCCATAAAAGAGAAGAAAAAGGACGCAAAAACTGGGAGTTACTAGACCCAAAAGTTATTATTCAATATTCATACTCACAAAGAGCAACTACACAGCAAACTAGACTATGGATCTTGCTGAAGCATATCATGCGACTAATCATGTTGTCATAATTCATGGAGAAAATGACGTTGCTATTCCTCTCCGTATATACAATACGATTTACCAACCAGGTGAAGATCGTGGAGTGCTTTAGCTATAGTTTTGGTTTTGTGAATATTCAATGATCTTGCATTAATATAGCCTTACAACTATACAAACCAAAAATGGCGGACCCAGAAAACCAAAAGCAATACATCAATCAAGTAAATGGAAAATTATCGTGACCTAACTAGACGTCGTACATTAGACTAATTTACCTTGAGAGATTCTCTTATCTCGTCGCTGAACTTCTTCCCCCATATACTGGTTCCCCCCTTGCCTGTACCTGTTGGGTCTCCACCTTGAATCATAAAACCTTTAATATTTCGGTGAAATATGGTCCCATCGTAATAACCGCTTGCACTTAGAGCCAGAAAATTCTGCATTTGAATGAACCGCTGCTACATCACTACTAAAAACGTCTGCTTTTTAATGATCGGCCTAAGTCTTGTTTGAGAGTCTAAGGGATGCCGATTTGAAATCCTTATGATAAGTTTTGAGAGGGAAAAGAACTTATCATACCTTTAGTTATTGTTTTACAAACGACCAAAGTAATTACAACAATCCATTTTTAAGTCAAGCGAGATATGAGGAAAATGAAAGACTAATAAAGTGAATGAAGATGATAAGAAAATGCACCATGATACCCATCAAACAATCAATATGAGGAAAATTACAGCGCATAAGAAAGCCTGTAACTGGAGTGTGAATATCTAAATTCTGGACGTGGGAGGAACTGACCTCGGCGGCCTTGGGGACCTCATCGCAGAAAATCTCACACTTGATGTCACCGAGATTCGTGTGCAGCGTGACTGACTGCGAAATCCCAAGGAACAAAGAATAAAGAGGCAACAACGGATTAATTCGTGAACTGAAGGTGTTCGATGAAAGTACGCGAAGAAAGACTAACCATTATGTTTCGCGTAAGTCGCGTGCTTTCCGAATTCGTCTTTAAATTTCGAAGGCTATACAGAATTTGACGAGCTTTTTGTTCGACCGAGATCCTTCTGGAAGTTTAGAGCATTTGCATTGCATCGTCAAAAATTTTTTTAAAAAAATATAAATTTATATATATATTTAAAAAAATTTAATTATATTTAATTAATAGTAGAAAAAAATGAAAAATGAAAAATAAAAAATAAAAAAAAATTTTGTTTTTAAAAATGAATAATAAATTTAAAATTTCATCTGATCAAATTTTTTTAATATATATATAAATTTATACTAAAAACAAAAATTGATAGATCCTATATTAATGCTAATGCTGTTATGGAAGTTTTCGCCTTTTGGGCTAGTAGACGAGGAAGTAGTTTTGGGCCAAGCAGTGAGCATGTCATTTAAGGCCACCCCATTCAAGTTTATATAGGAGCCCAAACACAAAGCAGTTTGAGTTTAATTATCAGGGACACAGGCTCTAAATTATGTTAAAGGCAATAATAATGATGAAAAGAAATTTACTCAGCATTCTTATTATACATACTTATTTTTATTTTTTATTTTTATCTTTATTTTTCTCTAAATAAGTATATGGTGTAAGAGTACTTTTATTATATTGGCTAAAAAGTTATCTTTCAAAAAATATATTTTTACACAAATATCAAAAAATAAGTATTATATTTGATTAAATATGACAATAAAGTGTGTGAGAAAAGGTTTAAGAAGTACTTTTGTGAATAGTAAAGCTAAAATTTTATCCATTAAGTTAAAATAATTGTTAAATTCGGCAATTGTTTTAACTTTTTTGGAATTTTTTTAGCTTTACTATTTACAATAAGTATTTTTTGAACTTTGTTTTATACACTTTATTGTCATATTTGATTAAATATGTTATTTATTTTTTGGTATTTGTATAAAAATGTATTTTTTAAAAGATGACTTTTAATCAATTTAATGAAAATATTAAAGGGTACTGAATATGACAACAATAATTTAATAGAAACGAGTGTGGGTGGGGCTAGCAATCCACCAATAAGATATGGTAGGTACCCTTGAAATTCAAATTGGAAGATGCTGCCTATTTCATCTATGGGAACTCCGGAGTTTTTGACTTGGAGACAAGATTCAGACCTATGCCCCAAAGCGACCACATATTTATGGTCCCTCCCCCTCCCCATTATAACTTATTGCTGAACACTAGTGGCCAAGTTCATAAATGATAGCGGGTCCAATGGGTGTTGTGGTAAATTGCCTTGCTTTATTTATTTTTAACTCTGTCTGATGAACCTTTTTATTTTCCTTCAAAGATTTGAAGAAGGCATGTAAAAGTATGGAAACCGTGATGACCCCCCCAAAATGCACTCAAAACGGCATATTCCCTCTCCCTATTGCCACGTCTTAAAGTTGCACGAAAGGCCCACACGGACACCACAATTGTTGGTTGGTGGGTTTTTAAATAAATACTTTATTAACATTTTTGTTTTGTTTCTTCGTAGATTCACATTTTTTAATAAATTATGCAAAACTAAACTATCTTTATCTTATCTTATTCTATCGTCTCGATTGATGTAATAATACAAGTAATTTTATATAGGAAAAACTTTTATATCCACGACATTTTAACCTCGCCGCAGCTTCGTGGAGATTTTTAAATAGAAAAAAATTTTAAAAAATACATATATTTGTCTCTACACATTATTTTATTATTTTTATAAAAACAATAAATAAAATGAAAAAAAAAATTTACACTACGAAACAACAATAGGCATCCCCTCCCGAAGATCCTAGCACTACTCTTTTATATATTGACTGACCTACATGTATTTTGTCCGCATGCACCCCCGAGATACAATCAGCCTTCGAAATTCTTATAATAAATACATAATTTGTGTTGGGCTTATGATAATTTCTTTATTTTTGGTGTCATAGAAGCCACTTCAGAATCCTTCCAAAGCTCTCAACAATATGATTTCAATTATTATGATTTATGCTCTGCTCTCTCGACCCATCGCTGGCTCGCAACAAAGTTGGGAAAGGACCCCAATCAAGCATTGATGCGGCCAAATAGCTCTCGACCAAAGAAAAGGGTACAGCTAGCTGTATATGACACGACACAACACGATGATTTTGGCTTCCCAACAACGTAAAATCATATGATAACATTTACATTATCATATCCAACGTTCTCGAAACAAAGTTACAAACACCAACATGAAACATCTAAACAGTGGTCCTCCTCCCCCATACAGGAAATAAAAAAATGGAGGCCACTCTTATTTTCTTTCCACGTGGCCCCCAACGGTCGGATCTATCGCTACCCTCTTTGATTGTCAGAACATCAACAAAATCACAGGTATTTTAAATGGTACAACCGTTATTTTAAATGGTACAACCGTAGAAGCGTAGCACCCGATAATTTCACAATCTCTTAAAATAAAAAAACAAATCAAATACACCGACAAAAACGAAAAAAAAGGCTGACCAAAATGCATCATCACCCCTCCAGTGGCTGCTAAAATACGCAGCTGGCTCACTTTACCGGTTTACCCTCCTGCCTCTCTTCACCCATTAATTAAATAAATTTAAGTGGTAAAAAGAAAAAAAAGAAAAAAACTCCTAGCCTCCTAGTCCCTAGACAAATAAAAACACAAAATTTCATACCCTTCGAAATTACCATTTAGGACAAGACAATGGAGGAAATTACAGTGACGAAGAGAGTGATCTGTGCTGACACCAATGCACATCCCTTAACGTGACCAGCTCCGTTATCCGAGGTGCTATTCTGCGACTCGTGTGAAGGCGCGGCTGCCGGAGCACCTTCCGGTGTCTCTGTCGGTGGGGCAGGGGGAGAAGCCGACAGCGGCGACGGTGCCTCAACGGGAGAAGGTGCCACAACCGGTGCGGGGCTCGGAGACGTCGGTGATGGTGCCGGTGCTGGAGAAGGTGATTTCCCGAACAACTCGGTCGGAAGAAGCACGCTATCCACGCTGAAGATCACCAAAGGCGTTGCGTCGAGCACCGTTTCAGCAACTCTGGACGAGTCGACTCCAGTGTGAAGCGTGACCGAGTCACCAGCTGATGTAACGGTCAGGTCGTACTTTCCGGCACCATTAGTTGCTAACGTAGTGAGGGGATCCTTGGTGGTCTTCAGCGATCCGATTGGTGTGTAGCCAGCACGTGCATGATACAATAGAAGCGAGACTATTTCGGCATTCGTGAGCTTGGTTAGATCAGGCACTCCTTTAGCCTTAAAAGCCTCATCCTGCGGCGCAAAGAGAGTCAAACCCTTTTCAACCGCCCCCTCGTACGTTTTGATCACACCGTTGGCAACAATCAATGATGCAAAAATTTTGCAACCAGCCTTTTCAAGTGCAGCCGTGATGTTTACGTCCGAAGCCGATGGAGCCGGCGCCGTCAGGAGCCCCGGTGAGTTGATGAAGGAGCTGATCTCGAGGACGGAGATGTTGTAGGCGATTTGCTTGACGGACTTGGTGAAACTGGAGTCGAGCTTGGAGCCCGGAGCAGCGGAGCCGAAGCCGACCTTTCCACCCCGGAGATCGGTAATGTTGACAAAACCCAGATTCCCAGGTACATTTCCGGTAGTTTGGTAGAGAGTGGTGGTGAGGGTGGAACCCTTGGAGATTTGGTGGAGCTTAGGTGCGTCATAATAGTCGAGGAGGATAAGGAGGCTGAGTGCGTTCTTGATGACGGAGAGGGGGTGTTTGGCTGTGAGGGCGGACATGGCCCCATTGTTCAGGACGAGGACGGTGATCGTTTGGCGGGTGTTGATGTCATCGGCGAGCTTTGTTTGTGTCAAGAAGTTGTTGTAGTCGGAGTATTCGGGGAAACCGGAGAGAATATCGGTGATATTGTGGGCCGAAACGGAGGCGGTGAGGGCAGCAACAGCGAGAAACAGGAAGAGAGGCTGTAATGTGGCCATGGTTGGAAGTCAGAAAGCACGAGTGAAGAAAGAGGTGGTAGAGTAAGAAAAGAACGCTGGCGTAGGAGCAGGTATTAAAGAGAGGGAGAGTTAACTAAGGTCCAGAGTAGTTTGTTAACCATGGTTGAGGGAGGGTTAACTAGGGTGAGGTGGCGGCTAGGGGGTGGCCATGTGAGAGGAGGCAGCAGAGTTTGTTTACAGCTGTAAATGTAAAGAGCTTTGCTAATTGCAGCCCCTACTACTCTGTCTCTTGAGTGGAAATTACGGAAATGGACCTTACTTTTTTTTCTTTTGATTTATGACATGAAAAAGGAAAGAGGAGTTACGATGAAGATGGTCGGGTACTGTGTAACGGTTACAAGAAAGCCCAGATCGAGAGTTGTGAACGTTGGGTGGGGCCGGGGCTAAGCATAGCCCTGATGGTTTTTAAAACTTTTATTTGTCATCCTCGTACTATATATTATACATAATTTTTTATTTTTTATATAAATATATAATATATAAAGATGAATAAAAAAACCGCATTATATTAAAAAAAAAAATTACAAAAATATAAATAAATGTAATGTGTAGTGTATAGTGATAATGAGTAATAAAACTCTTTAAAACAATAAATAAATACAAGATTTACAAAATATAATAATAATAATAATTTTTTAATGAGTATAGTTAGCTACAGTTATGTGTTGTGCAAGTTCTGAGAACTATTTTGAGAAAGAATATGCTTATCATATTTAGTTATAAGTTATATCATAAAAGAATAATGTTATATACAATTATAGAATACATAAATATTATATATTTTTTTAAAATAAAAAAATACAAAATCTACATAAAAAATAATAATAATTTTGAATTATAAATCATATTTTTTTTCAAAATGAATGCACAATCCATATCTGTATTTAGTGATTTCATTCTTTTTTAAAATAAATTATATTGTGTTTATATATTTTATGACTGTATATAATTTTATATATTATTTTTTAACCTTTATGATAATTTTGAATAGAGTAATATTAAGTATAGTTATGAGTTATGTAAATATCATACACTATTTTTAAGAAAAATCGGATCCACCCATTAAAAACTTAAATATTTTGTGTGAATTGATGCTTATTCAAAAGGAATATGCGAGTATAACTACAAATATCATTTCTTGATGGGCACAATGAGAAAATGCTTGATGGCGAATAAAGGTGAAATCACGAGGAAATCACGTTACAATGGGCGAGCAAAGGATAGGATCGTGTCATACTGTAGGCCCAAAGTAAGTATAGGAAAAAGCCCAAGCAACTATATTCTTGTAAGGACACTGGATAAGGATCCACAAAGAAAGGTTCAAGCGAGATATCTCCACGTCCTACATTACATATTTTATATATTTTAAAATAATTTATTACTATTATTTATTATTGTTAAATTAATTAAGATTTTCTATTTATCATTCATACATTACATAATTATTATAAAAAAATAAAAAATAAAAAATGATAAAGTGTATAGTGCATAAAAATGACAAAAATAAATTATTCATTAATAGCGAGATACTCGCACTGGACAAACATTGTGTGGCAAGTACTCGCACTTAGAGCATCTTCATTAGTCTCATCTTTTTTTATTATTAAAAGTGTACTTTTTGCACACATACCAAAAAAATAATGTCATATTTAATCAAATATGATTAAAAGAAAGTGTGGCAAGTACTCGCACTTAGAGCATCTTCATTAGTCTCATCTTTTTTATTATTAAAAGTGTACTTTTTGCACACATACCAACAAAATAATGTCATATTTAATCAAATATGACTAAAAGAAAGTATGAAAAACAGCACACTTTTAATAATAATAATAAAAAAGATGAGACTAATAAAAATACTTTAAAATGATACAACAAGAAGTGAATGCACGTACGAATTACTGTACTAACGTTCAAAGTTTCAAACCACCATCATGGGTTTTCAACCGCTATCATTGCGCGACCAAAACCAACCTCTATAGGTAGGATGACTCTTTCTATGATTTCATGATATGGTGCGATTTTTTGTTCTAACAGACCATGTGTAGTATTGTTTTCATTTAGAGAGATGTGGGTCGCATAAATAATTATTTAAAACGTATCCCAATAACAATATGTCTGAAATAACAAAATCTAAAGTAAAGACTAGCATTATATTTATTTCAATTGCAGCCCTATCTAATATGGTTTAAACGATAGACCTTACACTTGAAACTTGCTGTAGAGATCGCTCCCTTGTGACTAGTCACACACAGTTTGGGATGGGCCTTAAGACTAGCGAATTAGCAATTTTATACAGACGGGCCTTGCACGGAATTTTGAATTCCAGCTAGATCTTGGGCCATTCCGTAGCTGTACTTAGTACGAACAATCTGCGGGCCCTAATAGGGCCCACCTTTCAGTCTCCGACTCCGGCACGCAACGGAGAATCAAGGTTCCCGCGTGATTTCATGTATGAGTTATACAGTTATTTTTTAATATTTTTTTAATGGTATTTTTTAGTATTTTTGTCAGGGTTTCAAATACCATACCGTATCGGCCGGTAGAGTTGAAATTTTTCCTACCAACCAGTCGGCTGGCACAAATAAAATAATCGTTTCGGCCAATGTTTTGGCCGTACTGGCCGGTACGGCTGAAAGCACTGGATTTCAGCTTTCAATAATTTTTTTTTTGTTTTTTGTTTATTTTTTACTATGTTTAAATCTTAATTTAGACTAAATTAATTACATATATATATATTTATATAATTTATTTATATATTGACTATTATTTTGAAATATAATTTATAATTGTATTTATATATATCATTTATATATGTATAAATTATTTCGAAACGGTACCGGTATCGAAATATTTCGTTTCTGTGACTTGACCGATACTAGTATCGGTACGGTATTCAAAACATTAATTTTTGTACATTGATATAATTTATCAAAATAATTATTTAATATAAAAATACAAGACAGTCAATTACATTAATAAAATACATAAAGAATATGCAAAAACTAACTTTACATTTAAATTTTGTTATATATATTATTTTGAACAATTCCACCATCGTACCACCATAAAAATCTTTGATTACACAAATAAAATAAGGTAAAATGAGATAAAAAAATTTAAAATTAAATAAAATATTATTAAAATATAAAATTCTAATATTTTTTTTATTTAAAAATTTAAAAAATTGAATGATATATTATATTTTATATAAAAAATTAAAAAAATTAAATGATAATGATTAAGTAAAATTAGATAATATGATATGAAATTATTTATAAAAACAAACTAGGCCTAACTATCATCTTTTAATTTTTTTTCTTTTTCTCGTACTAAAATGTGTTAGTAAAAGAATCCAATTAGTTTAATATGAATAAAATAAAAATAATTTAAAATATGTATAATTTGTGAAGTGGGATGTTGAGTAGCATAACCCATATTTAAAATAATAATAATAATAATATGACTCTCAAATATGCCAATCATGTATTTATTCATTTATTTTATTTTTTTATTGGTTAAAAAATTTCAATTAAAAAACTTATATTTATATTTTATATTGAAAAATGACGTTAAAAAGTATTTAAAAGAAATAAATATTTATACAAGTGCACATTATAGTGCATCTAACGTTGACAAGAACGCCAAGGGCATGTAGCCTTGTAGGCATCTCCAAAATAGAGATAGTGGGTTCGACCCCCTGATATGAACTCTATTTTGTATAAATCTTCTGAAATAATGTAAGTTTCATTAAAATAAAAAAAAACTATACTTTTTCGCAATAAAATTCACATTTTTATATATATATAAAAAAATTATATATTAAAAATTTGTATATATTATTTTTCTTTTTAAAAAACTTGAGTTCTTGGATTAAAAAAAAAAAAAAAAAATTCTTTTTAATTTCTTTTTCGGCTGGAGAGAGAGAGAGTGTAAAAATAACAAAACAAAAAAGGAAGAAGGCTGAGAACGTCAGAATTTCTGTCGCCCTGCACCCACTTTAACCTCACGTTCTCTCACGGACTGATCAGACCAGACCAGGTCAGAGAGGTTTCTAGCTTTCGGATGATTGAATTTGAGCTTAGCACGTCATCGTACTCAGTTCCTTCTCTCCCTTTCATTTTTGTTATTTTTTTGGGCTTTTTTGGCTCTTCAAAATTTTCCCGTTGTCTCTCCCCAACTTCGCGAGTTCGATTTGCTTCCTTTTGAAGCTCATGTGAAATGGAAGCTCTACCTCTTCAATGCGTTCCTTCTTCCCATTCTGGTTCTCTCTTTCTCTCTCTGCGTCTATTTTCTTTTGGTTTTTTTTAATTTTTTGTTTTAGAGGTTCATAAACTTTGTTTTTCTGTTGGGTAATTTGAATGGCGGTGTATGGCTACTGTGGATAAAAAATATATAATGTGAAGGGAGAGGAAGAGGTGGAGGTGGTGCTGGACCCCAGAGGATGATTGACGAGGAGAAATCGACGGTGGAGGTTGAAGAGAAGAGGAAGTGTCGAGTGGTTAAGGAAGCACAACCACCGTGGATGAAGCTGGGCCTGGGGATTGGTGCAAACTCTGCAACTGCCGCTTCTGCACAGAACCCCGTGACTGAACACGGAAAGCCTGTGGTGTTGACGCCAGTCCAATTGGATGAACTTCAAGGACAGTCCTTCATCTTCAAGCATTTAGAGGCTGGTCTTCCTGTTCCTCTTCACCTCCTCGTTCCCATTTGGAAGAGTGTAGCTAGCTGTTTCGGGCCCTCTATTTATAAGATATACCCTAGCTGTAAGTGTTATTTTTCTTCCTTTGATTGATCAATTGCTTTGTAGCTTATTTTGTGGTATTTTTTACACTCATTTGACATTTCCTTCTTCTTTAGGTCCCTGCATTTAAACAAATAGTATATGATCTGTTTAGAATTTATAAGGCTTGTTCATCGAAAAGGTAGGTGTAAACTTAAACTACTTTTAGGCTTGGAGTTGAACCGGGTTTCTATCACATGAGACGGGCTTATTTTTGGACCAGAAATTATTGGGTTTATTATTAGGATTCGCTTATTTCGTTTTCTTTCTATAGATTTTTCAGTGTATTTTAGTTGTGATTACTTTTTAGGTGCGCGCGCGTGTGTGTGTACTGTATTTGAGTTGGGTTTTAACTTTTTATACCTATGATAAACCCTGATTTGTCCTGGGAAGATTTGTTTAGAATATGTTGCATGGATGTTGTTTATCTGAACAGTAGTGTGGCTAAGCTTGAAATTTGGGATGGGTTTATGTGAAATAGAATGATCTTTCTTTGTTTAATGGGCATGCATCGAATGATAACTCTTTGTTTTTGAACTTAATTGAGAGACATTGATCTTTGGAATGATGTATTTCTGTGTGTTGAAGTAAGTTCATGTTTCCGGACTATAAATTTTTTAAATTGGTTTTTGTCAATTAGGTATTAAGTTGTTCTAGAAAATGTCAGTTGAAACATTATGATCGGGCTTTTGTTTCTTTTGGTTGATTGTGTTCAGTTATAAGTTATTTTAGACCCCAGGGGTTTGACTATAGGACCATGATGGATCCTGAACCAGGAAGGTGTAGAAGGACTGATGGGAAGAAATGGAGGTGTGGGAAGGATGTGGTGCCAAATCAGAAATACTGCGAGCGCCACATGCACAGAGGCCGTCAGCGTTCAAGAAAGCCTGTGGAAGCTTTTGAAATTTCATCTCCAGATTCAATGCCATCCGGCAGTGGCTGGTTAAATGACAAATTAGGGGAATCAAACCCAAATCATGCCACTTCGGTCACAATAGGACTTCAACTCATGACATCCAGCCATGATCTGACTACCATAACAAGTACTGGAAGCAAAAAATTTGCGAGTTGTGACTCTATCGCCGCCAGAACCCCCATCCCTGCCATTGCAGCGACCATGACCTCCATACCTGCCACTGTGGCCATGGGCACCACCACCACTACCCTTGCCTCGGGATCCACTTTCACCGCCAATGTCAACCAAAAGATTGAACGCGTTTCTGAAAGCAAAGATAGAAATGGCAACCATGCAGTTTACAATAGCACAATGAAAAGCAACAGCAAGAGCATTATATCACCGGGATTGGGCTTCTCACCGAAGAGTGTTCTTCAAGGTAATATTAGTAAAATTAAAGCACTTTTGTCATCTGATTCATTAACTTCTTTTTGTGATTGGAGGGGTAACTTAAGATCAAATCAATTTTGATGAAATAGTTCATGAGTAGAATTTTTGTCCTATGATCTTGGAACTGCGTCCCTTGATATTAACAAATATTTGTGTGCTTTTGAAGTTAAACCAGGATTAGATGCTGATGTTTTGTCCTAGAAAATTAAGTTTGGAGGCATGAGGGTTAATAACTCATGTATTATTATTTTCAGTTCAAACTTGCAACAGTCCATGCTTTGGTGTCCAAAATGGCATTGAATTCGAACCAGGGCGGTGTAGAAGAACAGATGGGAAGAAGTGGCGGTGCAGCAGAGACATTGTTCCTAATCGGAAGTACTGTGTACAGCACATGCACAGGGGTGCCAAAATGCTCTTGGCAGCCTCCGACGCAATTTCTGTTGCCGCTACTTCCGGTGTTACAAGTCAGAGAGCTTCACCATCTCTTCATATAAACATACCCAAGAAAGCAAAATTTTCACCTCCGAACACAGATCTTTCCATCTCAATCCAAGCAAGCCACCCTCAGCCGATGCATGATGAAAAAAGTGCCTCCATCAGTAGTAGTGGCACTACAATTACGGACACCAGCATCACTGCTAATGAATACGGTTATGTCTCTGCACGAAATGTTGTCTAGAATACCAACCCTGTAAACTTCCAAGTGTTTTTGTAACATTTGGAGCGGCTGAGAGACCAGTTTTGATGCACCGTTTTACTATTTTGTTAAATGGATGCATTGTTTGATTTCACTGTTTTGGTTTGGATGAGAAATTAGAGCAGGAATTGCATGAAAAGAGCTTCGGTTGTAGGGTTGGATCATGGCAATTCTGAAGTGAATGTTTGGGAAATTCATTGAAAAACTATGAAAAGAAAATGGCGTCGCCCGGGTTCGAACCGGAGACCTTCAGTGTGTTAGACTGACGTGATAACCAACTACACCACGACACCTTTAGCTGGGGATCGGCAAGTCAATAATATATAGATTATTTCTTATTATTATTATTTTCCTTCGGTTTCGCATTATTCTCATGAAAATGAGGCCCAAAATTCTTTTTGCATTTCGTCTTTTTTCTCGATTAAGCCCAATCCCAATCTTGCTTAATTTGCATGTAAATCTAGATATCCGCTTCTACTTTGCGTTATCTTTAAAAACCTGCATGGAGTCTTCAGGACCTCAGGTTTCCCTCAACGAATAAACGATATTAAAAATAGGAGAATGAAATGCTAGGGCTACCACATCATGTACTACTTCACAGTGCTACGATCAAAGGTCTACCGACCATTAAAACTTGGAACTATTTTGTAAACCAACAAAAAGAAAAAAAAAAAAAAAATTTGGTACAGCCATTACAACATTAATCTGATGTAGATACACTTGCAGCTGGATGCATTTGCCTTCCCATTGAGGCTCCACACCCCTAACTCCCAACAAAAAATAATATTTTGAATGAATAATACTACATATAATTGTAAAATGCATAAACATCGTGTAGTCACTTTAAAAAATGGTGAGTTCACTATTAAAAAATTAACTTTTTTTTATTTAAATTCTATATTTATTCATTTTTTTCAAAAGGATTACATGATATTTATGCACTCATGATTGCAAATATTATTTCCCATATTAAGTAGACCCGAAACTGAAGCAAGCAATGCCTTCAAACATGCAGTAATATTAAGATTCCATGTTTAACTCCTTAGAACATTAGCAATAGTCTAGCCATTGCTAAAAAAAATTAAATTTTTTTGCAAATAAACTTAATATATTAAATTTTAATTTTAGTAAATCATAATTTTCTTTTTTAATTTTGCAAATAATAGTCAATTCAAGATATTAAATATTAATTTTATATACTAAATATATTAATTAATAATAAACTTGCTAAAAAACAATTTTTAGCAAGTCTTAGTGATTTTGATATTTTAAATATATTTAATTTTAATATGTTAAATATTAAAGTAGAATAAAATATTAAGATGAAGAATAAATAATAACTCTATATTTGGTAAGTTTAAGTGATTTACTATTCATTAAAGCCAAATAATTTTAGACTTAGCAAGTCTAATGTGGGACTTTTTTATCTTCATTTTAGCTTTGCAATAGATTTTAACAAGATCATTGCTAATGTTCTTAGTTCCAACCTACGATGAACATGACAGTAGAGAACATATACTCACATACAAATGGTATTATAATACATGAAACTCAATCTTAATTTTGTAAATCACTGCTTCGCAGACGTCGAGTTGGAATGTGAAGGCATATTGGAGGTTACAATGATGGAAGTTGCTTCATTTCGCCAAAAATTCCACCATCAGAAGCAGATTTTAACCATTTGAAATCCTCAAAGCCATGTCAGAATCAGATCACTACTTATTGCAAATACCTTCAGGATCTGCATTCTTGATTATCCAAGAATGCTCCATGATCTTCTGAAGAGAGAGCCTTTTTGAGGAGTCTTTCACCAGAAGCTGCACATGTTTTTAGGTTACAAATTCAGGAAGGCATCTAAATCTATTTACTGACATCATTACCTTACACTCAGACTCAGATATCAATATGAAAAAAGACATGGACAAACTTACCCGAAGGATGAGATCCTTGGCCTCGGCAGAAACACGAGGGGTGGAAGGGAAAATCAGATCAACCTTCACTATCCTGGATTAAAGCCAAATACAATGAAACTACCTACATGTAACAAGGTTCATGATATTTTCATCCGCACTAATCATTGTAAATCTACCGTACCTTTTAAAGGTATCACTCTGACTCTCAGCCTCAAATGGAGGGACACCATAAAGGAACTCATAACAAAGTATACCCAAAGTCCAGTTATCAACTGCGTAGTCATGAGCTTTGTTCTCCACCATTTCTGGTGCTAAATAATCCAAAGTTCCACACATGGTGTGTCTCTTGCTACTTGACTGCACAGACCATCCGAAGTCTGCAATTTTCAGTCGACCCTACGTTATAACATAACTCAGTTAAAAAGCATTCAGTAATATGTTTCATGAACAAATTTTGCAAAAGGAGAATAATACTATACCAACTGAGTTTGCCCTCTCAATTTAACTGCTCGTATTTGCATATTGGTATTTTTCTTTTTCTTTTTTAAAATGTTTAAAGATGTTTAAAAAATGTTTGAAAGAAAAATGATAAAAAAAAAGTGCAATTTACACTAAGGCCACGCCAAACTGCCAAAGCTGGACAGCATAGTAGCAGCACCCTCTACAAAAACTATGTTCAACTTTTTAAAACCACTCATTGACAAGTTTCTATTACATAAATATAAAACTTCGGAAAAAACAATCTATGGAAGTTGATCAACCAGCAAGCGCCAAATTATTTGGAATTAGTATTTGAGTTTAGTAGCACCTGAGGATTCTCTAGAAACTGTTATCAAGCTCACGCTGCACGACATGAGTTTGATAATTCCTTCTGTAGGGTTAAGGTCCAGATAAACCCTATTGCAGTTGTATTTATTGAAATAGCAGCATTCGGCTAAAGCATAGGATAAAGCTACGATACTCATATGCCGCTTGGGGTTAAGGTCCATACAGACGGACATTGTTTTATTAGAATTTAGCACCACTGGAATTTGGCTAATCTTTTGAGCCAAAAATCCAGAAAGTTTTGTGAAAGCAATAGAAAACACCTATATCTCTGTAATTGACTGCCGAGATTTTGGAGTAAAATTGTCAAGTATGCCTAATAGAATTTAAACCAACAAGGAGTTCCGCCAAGGTCACCTATCAACAGCCAAAGTTCTTAGTAATTTGAAAAAAAAAAGTTGAGACACCAAGCTTTGTTTATGGCGCACCAGCAAAAGAGCCTTTTGCATATTCAACACAGATCTGGGAAAAATATGAGGTTTGTAGGCAGAACACAACATAATTATAAAAAACAAAGAGAAAAGTGTCACTAGGATTTTTAGCATACCTCGTGATCAAGCAACAGATTTTCAGGCTTGATGTCCCTATGAATCACATGCTTCTCATGGCAATACGCCAATGCTTGTGTGAGGCTCGAAATGTACTAAAATTCAAAAGGGATACTGTAAGGATTTTTTTTTTTCGGATGAAGTAACTAAGACCAAAAAAGTTTGTGTACTAAATTTCAAGAGAGAGAAACAGAATAAAAAATAGAAAAATGTTAGGGATCCCTACTTGGAGATTCTTACTTGAAACATTTTTTTTTTGTTTTTTATTTTACATGATTTTTATATAAATGTTTTAAAATAATGTTGTATTTTTTTTATATTTTTAAAAAATATATTAAGTTGTTAAAAAAATCATGTAAATAAAATATACATCTTAAAATACTTAATTTTTTTTTTTATATTTACATGATTTTTTTAACATCTTAAAATATTTTTAAAAATATAAAAAAAATCACAATATTGTTTTAAAACACTTAAATAAAAATCATCTAAAATAAAAAAACAAAAATAAAATGTCCCAAATAAGAGCATTGCTCTAAAAAATAAGCATCCCTTATAAAATAAACACAGAAATATGTATAGTACTCGTCAGCAGAAAGCATAAGATGTCTAGCTGAAGCAAATCACAGCTACCCCAGATTACAGTGAAACTGTGAAACCAATTTCTCCTTTTTCCTTCAGCAGATAGATTACGATCAAACTTCAGGAATTTACAGGTATAGGAGAAAACAGGTTCTAGAATCTTCATTATTGGGGTCCTCCAAAACTAGATCTCCAAAAGTTAATTCAACTTTTTATTTTATTTTCTTACTTCGTAAATTTTCTCTGCTACCAACTAGATCGTATGTGTTTACAGGAAAAAACATGCACAGAAAGAGATAGAGAGAGGATTACGGTGGCGGCCTGATTCTCAGTGAGATGGCCACTTTTCCTGAGCTTCCCATAAAGCTCGCCGCCATGAGCATATTCGAGTATCAAGAAAATGCGCTCAGTATCGTGGAACCACCCATAGAGTCGCAGTATATTTTGGTGCCGAAGGCTGGTCTGAATCTCCATCTCTCTCCTTAGCTGGTGCTGAATTCGATACTTCTCTATTTGTTCCTTGAATATCACCTTCAACGCCACTATGTATTTGCTCTATAATGTTGGGGGAAAAAACAGAGAGAAAGATATCAAATACAAGAAGATAACTTGAGGTCGCGAGTTTTGAAAATTGAAACTATTTACCTTCGCTTCTCTAGCGAGATAGACCCGGCCGAATTTTCCCTTTCCGAGGGGTTTTCCGATCTCGAAGTCTTGCAAGGACCATTGCTTCTTCGGATTCGCTTCTGGAGCTTGGGTGCTGTGAGGACTCATTCGTTTGATATTCTGGAAAACAGAGGGCCTACCTTCCGATGGAGATCGAAAGTGCGAGACGAGAGAGAGAAGGGGGAAATTTGGGGCGAGATCGAGAGGGAAACTTCCGCGTTTGAAAGCTCTCAAGAGATTTTAAAACAAGATAACGACTAACGAGTTTTAAGGATATTTGAATTTCGGCCGAAACGTATAGGAGTAATTCTATATACGATTAAAAAGAGTAAGATATGTAATTAAAATATTATTATTATTTAATAAAAAAATTATTATTTTTCAAAATAATTATGCAATTTGGCCCTCTTTAGATTCAAAAACGAGGTACACTCGTCTCGTTCAAACTTATCATTACATTTTTTTTAATTCTCATATAAAATATAAATTTCAATACAATTTTTTTAAATCTCAATTCATTTTTTTTAAATTTTAAAATAATTATAATACTTTATTTAACTTTCAGAATTCATGTCAATTTATCTTATCTCAACTCCAAATTTAGACCTAAAATTACAAATATAAAGTGCCGAGCCACCTTCTTCTTACAGCCCAACATCTGATTTTGCTAGGATAATAAATTGTCAAAGATAAAAATATTGTCTATTTTCCAACACAGGAATGTTTGTTCTTGGTTCTGACTTCTGAGGATGTTTCTAAAGATTGTTTTTTTTTTTTCCCATATTTGTGAAAGTGATAAATAATAAAAAGAAAAACCCACAAAAAGTATATTTGGATCGAGAAAAATTTTGGGAGATGCTTTTATTAAGATTGGAAAATGTCGTGGGTATATTAAAATATATTTTTAAAGATTTTGAAAAACTCTTTGCTCCCAATTATGACCTTAAAGGGATGCTTGAAAAATGAAATGAGATAAAAACTTTGTGAATAGTCCTCTTGCGTCGGAATATATTAAAGATATTAGTGCAGGCAATTCGACTAATGCTCTTAGTAGTTACCCTGCAAACCCATCTCTAGTGTTGTCCATTAAAAGAAAACAGCACCATTACTATAAATTGCACTTATGTGCAGAAAAAATACAAATTGAGTGACATTTACAGAGTGGATGCACTATAATTTGCTTCTTTTCTTCCTTTTTGACTATTCACCTTTAGGTTTGAAGTCCACTGCAAAAACAGATTGCTTTGAATATTTAGAATCTTAATAGGAATTCAATTAGATCCATACTCCTGGTTCCACTGTTCAAGCTCTTCATACTTGCTTTTGTTTAAGCTTGGTCTAATGACAGTCATTGCCTTCCGAAAATCCTCATATCTCAGCGGTCTTACCTGAGAAAACAAATTTCTTGACATTAAAATGCTTGACATGATTTCTAAAGATATGTATTCTATAGGAATGCTTATAATGCAGGTCCAATAATCTTTTAACAAGAAGTAATCTTTTCATACACGAGCTTGAGAGAATTCTGAAACCCAAAAAATTCGCATTTTCATTTATGAAATGCCACCTTTGCAAAGCTTCTAACTCAGAAACTAGAATAAGAGGGATTCTGACAAACCACAATATCCATGAAAACTTGCACCATAAAAAGTATGACAAAAGATCTAAGCTGCATTGGTAACTGTTGGAAACTGCCTTCCCCAAAACACTTGCCAATAATTAATTTTCACGGATCCAAGTCATAGAAGAGCCTGTTAACAGGTTAGAAATAGGATTACAATCATGTTCTAGCTAGATTACCTGATTTTCCTTGACAGTTAGAATGTTCGCACCTAGCTCTCTGATTGGCATCATTGCAGCTTCTTCACACAAGGCTTGTAGATCACTTCCAGAATATCCTGTACATCAAGAACATCAGTTCCTAAGTTTAATTGGACTAGAAACATTGTTTTGGATTCAGTTCCACGACATCTCTTAGTGACGTAAGTGCATTGGCAGCAAACCAGCAGCCATTCCAAGCACAGAACCGCCAAGGTTTGAAGACACCAAATGGATATGTTTTTAACTAGATTAGTATGTCAAAGTCATTTTTCCAATTCAATAACTCATGAACAAAGAAAAAGGAAAAAAGAATGAAAGGCACTTCTCTTCAGAAGCGATGATATGGACAGTTATCTTACTTTCTGTCTCTGTTGCAAGCCTTTCTAGATCTCCACCTGTCAAAACATTGAAAAGCAGGTGATCATGCAATTCATAGCGCATTGCAGTTAAAGGACCATTAACAACAATTCACAATCAGAAGAGTGATGCTTGTCCAATGTAACTTTTTGTGCAATATTAAATGAGATAACATGTTTCAGTACGATCATAATGTGTGGAAGACACAAAATCACAACGGGTCAAACAAAGAAAAATTGTCAAGAAATCTAACTAAGCCTCGACAAAACCTCAACAACTGAAGAGCAGAACGTATGGTACAAATTATCTCCAAGAAGTACTATACTTCTCTAAGATAATTAAGAGTAATATCTCCTCAGAGCTAGAACTAACTAATCATGTTCAAATACATTTGTCCATCTAAGTAAATCCCTTTGTGTCCAAGATTCAAGAACTGCTAGCCAGCTAGGGCGCTTAGGGAAGCATCCAAGGAAAAAACTAAAACAGCAAAAAGACTCCAAAAGGCAGTGGTCAGAGATCAATGTATTATTAAAACCTTGGTTCACCATGCATACACCACAGCTGTTTGGTCATACTGATACCAATTTCATATTGTGTTCAAAAAAGGTGTACATCACCAGCGCACTATATACATATTGTACTTTTCTTGCAACACTGGGGATGCAGTTTGCACATTCTGAAGGAAAGAGTGATCCCTTCAGCTTCGTTATTCCTATTTCTGTCTTGCCTCCATCCCCATCTTCCCAATTAACTTTCTACCTTTCCTTTTTCGTTAGATCTCCCAGTATAGGACCAAAGCTAGATAAATATCAAACCCGACAACACTGTATCAGAGTTAAGGGACAAGGTGAATGTAGCAGATGATGATTTAACCACTAAAATGACAAATAGGGCCAACAGTATTTCTCATGGGACTTGTTTCAAACTTCCATAAAACATCTACTACACTTTATTTAGCAATTTGGGAAACCTTTTTTTCTTTAAGTTTAGCATAACCAATAATTATTGAAAGGAAAATTCTATGCACCACACTACCGTCCCATTTTCATCCCACTATACAAGATATGGCACATTTATCATCCAATGGGATACTTTGTTGGATGATTCTTAATCATCCAATGGTGATAAATGTGTCATATCTTACATAATAGGATGAAAATGAGATGGTGGTGTAGTGTATAGCATTACTCTTATTGAAAACATTTAAAGTTCAACAAGCTCACATATATTTGGCCATAATCAAAGATACCAAAAAACTAAAAAACCATGAAAAATAGCACAGCATCTATAAGTAACCCTATAAGTTAAATCATATTGATCAGCAGTATGGGAGCAATCAATTCAAACCGAGTCTTCAAGATGCTACACTGCTACAAGAGTATATTCTTACCGGGTAACGAAAACGCCTGGCCCTTGAGTTTGGTCTTAAGAAGTAGGCTCCTGACATTTTCATCTGGTAAAGGTATATAAATTCTCTTCACCTGGTTCACGGATCACATTAAGCAGTCACAAAATTGAAAATGAAATTTGACTAACTTCCCAATGCTATAAACATTGTGAAAGTTTTCAACAAGAAGCAATTGAGAACAACTTATTTTTAATATACCATGCTAGCTACTTGCCATGTCATATCTTTCTTCAAATTCTTTTTGGAACTTAAAACATACGTAATGAACATCGATGAACATGCAGGGAACTAAGTATGGTCATCAAGAAGGTGCCTAGGGCCCTCGATAATTTCAAAAGGCAAAGACCTGGTGTTTCACAATTTGGGAAGAACTTATGTTCATTCAATTGACATGGCAAAACAAAATGAAGACAAAGAAGATAATGGCATTTGAGATTTGAATCTACGTGATAGCTGAAAATGCCAGATAGATGCAAGGCTCTCCATCTGCCATCCACTCTCCATCTTCACTTCACTCTTTTTTCACTTGCAAGTCTGTTCCCACAAATCAATGCGGAAGATGATCTCTATCTGCATTATGTGGTGGATATGTAAGAGCGCAACGATCGAACCTTTGAAGATAAGGAGCGGACACTGTGGGAGCTTCGATCTTTCTTTTTCCATACTTTATTGTTATGGGCCATAGCTGTAGATTTTAATGGTCTTCATTTTCATGATTTTCTTGTATCTTGCATTCCATCTACGACCTAGATAGGCCTTGTCTCTTGTATATCATCTTGTGTACTTGGGTTTTGCCTATTCTATTAATAATATTGCTTACTTATAAAAAGAAAAAAGTTTGTTCCCACTTCCTACAATTAGATGACAATGAGGCCCCAAGTCAACAAAGGGCTAGGAAGTGGTAGCATGAATAATAGCTGGTTAAAAATTAAAAGTGAAACAGATTTCACGTTGATGCACATTTAAGGCTAAATCTGATCACAATGCTTCCTTTACATACGAATATTTCAATATTTCACTATGGATATGGAAAAATAAAACAGTAAAATATTAACCATGATTTGTATGACATTTATCCTTGAAAGTAAATTATATAAGCATCTCACAATCTTAAGTTCCCAGAAAATTGAATTGCAGCACATTAGTGAGATAATAGACTAACCAATCTCCTAAGAACAGCATCATCCAGTTCTTGTGGCTTGTTAGTAGCACCTGCATGGGCATAAAAGCAGAGAGAATTTCAGAAAGAAAATGGAACATTAGATATGTGAGTCTGTGACCCAATAAATTACACCAACATAAAGTAGAACCAAGTAGGGATGCCAAAAGAAGTGGCCACAATGTGGGACATGATGGTTTACCAATTATAAGAGATGTGGACCAAGAAAGAGTATCATTGTAGAAAAAGATGCACGAACTTGACCTTAAATAGTCAGGATAAGACTCCCTACATTAGATATGGAGCTCACCAATGACAATTATGGCATCATTAGGATTAGAGGTCACTCCATCAAACTGTATTAGAAACTCCGACTTTAACCTTCGGCTTGCATCATTCTCATTAGCCTGCCTTGCTGACAGGATACTATCAATCTGTTAACAATTAAAAAAAAAAGGCTAATCAATTACAACTTAGACAAATAGACACCCACTGGGGCACAGGGGAGAAAACAAAAATAGAAAAAAAAAATATAATAAATAAGGTTGCATAAAGAAATCTTAGCCTACAAAGAACAAACATTTCAATGCCAATCACAAGGAAGAACGTTGAAGGAAAAACAACACCATTAGTGCTGGTGGTGGTCATGGTGGAGATAATGTTCATGATGGAGTTGTGGTGGCAAAAACATATTTGATGGTTGCATGTACAATATACAATCAATTACATTTATTTAATGAATATATTTATTCAGATTGGTATATCAAATGCCGACTTGAGTCTCAAACAAATATTACCCTCAAATTGTTTTTACAACATTTACCAATTAGAAAGGTGATTGGAAACAGCAGCAAAATGCAATCTTTGTGCAGTTCCCTAAGCAAATACACAAATCTATTTTGGGTGTGGAAGACATAGAATACTTCATAAAAAATTAGCTATATGAAAAAGAGGTATGGTTTCTAATAGATTTGACCCTCACAATGTAGCAAACAGAGAGAATAGCATACTTCATCAATGAAAATTACAGATGGCTGTCTGGATTTAGCCACCATGAAGAGAGCACGAACAAGTTTCTCAGCTTCACCAACCTATTCAAGTATAAATAAAACTTATAAGATCTTCTTCAACAATGAAAATAAAAGGGGGGAGAAAAAAAACCATAACCAGCACAATCTTTCAAAACATAATGATATCAAGGACAGAGACACACCCATTTTGATGTCAAGGAAGATGCAGATACATTAAAAAATGTTGCCTCAGATTCTGAAGCGACTGCTTTGGCAAGCATGGTCTTACCATTTCCCGGGGGACCAAAAAGAAGCAAACCTGTAACAAGATCAAAATTTGTTTCACGGAACATATTTTTGGAATGCTGGAATACCACCAATCCGTAGGAAAAAAGTACTCCAAAGCAATACCTCTGGCTGGCCTCCGAAGACCAGTGAATAAGTCTCTTCTTTTCGTTGGCAAGATAACCATTTCCATTAAAGTTTGCTTTGCCTTCTCAAGGCCAGCTGAAAACAAACTTAGACGAGTCACTCTGTTAATTAATGCAGTAATGGCCAGCAAAGCAACAAAATATGACAGAAATAGCATGTAATAATTGCTCACCAACGTCTTCCCATTTAACAGAAGGACTTCTATCCACTATCGTAGAATTTATCATTTCAACCAATTTTGCTTCACTACCAGTGTTAGATTCTTGCATAGTTTTTGGGCTTGCAACTTTATCTGTCTGATTTCTCATCACTGGTCTGCCAATACTATGGGACTTTTTTAAAATATCATTTCTAGCATTTCTTGTTGCTGGCATAACTGCAGCTGTTTGAGCACGAGTTAAGGTGCTCTGAAAGAAAACAAAAAATAAAAAACATATAGGTGATATTCAACATCAGAAAAATAGAAAAAAGAAAAAAACATACAGATGATAATCAATATAAAACGGCAGTCCTCTGTTCAAAATGTTCTAAAAAGGTTTCTTGAAGAAGGAAAAACAGTAAGGCTAGCTGAAATAAAAATACATACCTTACTTGTGGATGTGCCACCTGAAATGAGAAGGGGAAATAAAAGAGGAAAGAAAGTATAAGAACTCTCTGAGAATCTATAGCAGTGTTTTTTTAGTTATCCCAATAATTAGTCATATCAGTATGAGATATGAACCTGCACGCCTACTCAAAACTTGTAACCTTTCCGAAACCTGACTCTGCCATTTTGATATTTTTTGACGATAGGATTTCACCTTCTCTTGTTCACTGTCACAAAGACATAGATTTAAATTGTTAATGTAAAACTAATGTCTTAGCTTATGATAAAGCATGATTATCCATACGTTCCATAAGCATGCTTCCATCTACTTGGCTCCCCAAGCCCCCCCCCCAAACCAAAAAAAAAAGAAAAGAAAAAAAGCCTTCCAATTCCTTGGCAACCACGCAGAGCATTAGGAACAACTTGATATCAATAAATCATTGATTGCCTTGGTAAATTAATGACAAGAAAAGTGCAATCAACTTAATATCAATAATCCTTTATAGTTTGATGACAGACGAAGGCAGTCTTTACTGCTTTCCAAGCTATGTATCGTATGTAAGACCCAACCTTTGCATCATTCCACAGCTAACCTGTTGATAACCTCTAGTTTCTACCTTCCTACAATCTACATTTAATTATCAACAAATAGTTTCCAGATTATGCAGCAGCAAGACCTAAAATGAAAAAAGAGAGAAGGGGGGGGGGGGGGGGGGGGGGGGTGTCAGAAGATCATAAACACCAACTCAAAATATCTACTAGGTTCTACCACCTTACTCAAATTGCAAACAACATATGAGTGCCCTTATCATTTGTTCCTATAGTCAGCTAAGCAGATGCGAAGTGCAGAGAACTCCCATCCAGATAGCATTTACCAGACGGCCGATCAGTAGCCAAGTATACATGGGGAAACCAATTAGTTAAGTTCATAACAAAAACAACCTATTGAGTGGATCATTCGTTATCCTTAAACACAGAAGCATAATGTACATATCAAACCAGGATTCCAATTTGTTTTCTTTATTCAATTTTCTCGGTATCCACAGAATCTAAACCAAAGGACCAGCAACAGTTGCTGGTCCACCTTTCACAAACCAATACGAAATATCACCCACCACTTCATCCGCGAGAACACTACCAGCAAAGAGTAAACAGACCAGCAATTAATAGCATTTTTCTCCCACCTCGAGCTAATATAGGAAGGCGCACTAGTCGAACTAGCTTCGACGAGGATCCGTTGGGCGTTCTTGTAGTGAATAATGGCGTCGTCGACTAAGCCCCACTCTTCGGCCCTAACGGCCTTGGAGATCTCTTCCTTTGCCAAGTCGAAGTATCCTTTGAGCTTGTATGCTACGCGCTCGTTCGAAACCGACGATCCAGCTACAGCATCCATGGTGGAAGAGGAATTCGGAGGGCCGGAGTTTGGTTCAGAACCATAGGTTGAGCTAAAGATTGAGCCAAGAGAGTCGATAAGTCCCTTGAGGATACTCATGTCTGAGAACAAAGGAAAATTGACGGGATCAGAGAGAGAGAGGGAGAGAGAGAGAGAGAAAGAGAGAAATTTCTCACCATTCTTTCCTCGAATGTGTGGCAGTTTTCGGGGAAAATCATCGAACGTAATGATTAAAGCCTGGCTTTGGAAACACGAATTTGAACAACACAATTTGAAGGAAAGTCGTTATATACTCTTCGTAGATCAAATTCGTGCTGCCCAAAGCAATTTTATGAAAATGAATTCCTTCAGGGAAAGTGTTCTTCTAGGACGCACATTATCCCCCAAAACAAGAAAAAGACTACGCAAATTCAGTTATTAAGACGAGCTTTGTGGCCGACTCAACTAGTTCAAGCGGCGATGAAGTTGTGAAATCGACGTATTTAGCTTAAGAATCTGTGCATTGAAATTATATCACAAATTCACAGTAGTCGTAATATGTTAAACGATCAGTTAATCTATTATGAATATGAACCCATATGATAATAATAGATTAAAATTTAGTTTTAATAAATTTAGATCAGATACACGATTGTTTAATAGATTGATAGTAGACTAACTTATTTTAATTCGTTATAATAAATTAAAATTAAAATTATATCTTTATACTTAAAAATAAGATTGTTAGAATTTTAATTTTAATTTTTTTATTGTTAAAATTACAATTTTGGATTTGTAGTTGATGTTATAATTTTTATAGATATTATAATTTTTATATTTATATAAAATTATACTAAATTTAATTAAGTCAGACAAATTAATTTCAGACATATTTAATCCATTTACATAAACAGATTAAAATAAGTCATATTATTCATGTTAACCTATTTTATAATATTTACTAATGAGTCTAAATGGATTGATACGACATAATAAATTATGTTAATGGATCGTATTAGAATCTGAGATTTTGACACAATAAGTTTAACGGGTCAGATTAATGATTGATGTATATAATATAATATGCATGCTTTAACACGACAGGAATACGATCTGTTGACACAATTTGACACATCTTGTTACACAAATTCATCTCAATACTGTTAAACATGATTTTTTTTAATTATGCTATGCAATCTCCCAACTTCTCACACATCATATTTTTTAAATTTTTTAAATTTCAATTTTTTTAAAGTTTATTCTTCTTAAAATAATTAAAATTTTCTATTAATTATTCATATATTAAATTTTTTAAAAGAAAAAAATGAATAAAAATTAAAAAAAAAAGTGTGTTGTGTGAGAAGTTGTGGTTGACAGATTGTATAGTTTATAAGATTTAAAATTTAAAATTTATTTTTTTAAACCAAATTATATGGTATAAACACTTTATTACATATATACTAAATTGAGAATATAAATAATAATTAAAAATAATATTTATAATAGTAAAGTATGCAAAAATTATGTAATCTTTTTAGAAAAAATAAATAAAAATAATATTTCTATGAAAAATTATTTTTTTAATAATAAATTATTATTTTTAAATATAATTTAACTTTGAATTGTAGTACACTCTTCATGAGTGTAGCCTTATAAGTTTTTCAGAGAAGTCCAAATATATTTTTTCTTTTTTATATATTTCTTTTATATTTTTAAATATTTAATAAAAAATATTATTATTATTTAAAAATATTTACATAATGATTAAATAAAAAAAAATATCGATAGAACTCTCGAGACCCAATGTTTAGTCCAAGCATTCTTTGACTTTAGAGTTCTTTGGATCGGTCCGGCTGATGTTGGGCGCTCAACAGCTCCCAATCACGATATGCCATGTATGAAGTTTTACACTAGACACAATAAATTTGGTTTCATCTGATTAAACCACATATTAGTCTAAATTTTAGAAGAAACGAGGCCCTTCATCTTTATACTCGAAACCCAGACTACCGCCACCACATGAAACCCAATCCACCCTCGCCCACAGTCGGACACAACCTTCACCCACCCAGCAGATGTCATTGTCGCATATTACCCGTCGATCTTTTAAGTCTTTGCCATGCCTTTTATTCTCAAATACAGCTAGAGTCACCACAAGTACTGTTGGGTTCATATGAATTTGCTCATTAATTTTGGAACTTTTTATTTTTTATTTTAATTAAAGCTTAACCAGCGGCCTAGTGGTAATGAGGGTGAGGTGGGTGTGGTGAGTTTGAACTAAGTTAAAGGAATACTGGCGTCGAAGAATAAGCCTAATGCTCTTAAGTAAGCGACCGAATCAGCTGGGAAGCAAGAAGAGGAAGATATATCTAGTGAACAAAAGTCAGACGAAGAAGAAACTTGGGGAAGCTTCAGTGGGCTACAGAGGAAGGCATTTCACGTGTGGACAAGCATATGGTATATGATATGGAATAGATACGCGGAGGTCTTTAATTGGAGGGTTATTAGTTTAGAAAGAACAAACCGGCCGGTTATAAGATAGTCTCTTAACTTTAATCAAAACTTGTAAGTCAAGACTTTTACATGGGTCAAATCCATCAAAAATAAAAAGAAATTATATAATATAAAAATGGTGGCTGTCCATCTTGCATCCTTTATCAATATACTGTTATCGATTGTTAAGTCCACCTTCCTCGTTGTACGATTGATTGATTTGATTTTACTTCGCGAGATAAAGTTTTAAATACCGTACCAGACGTCATATCGATCAAGACACTGGTACAAATTATTTCAATACCGATATCATTTCGAGATAATATTTCGATATTGATATCGTTTTGATACCGATACTGTTTCGGTACCGATACCGTTTCGGAATAGTTTACACATGGATAAATTATATATATACAAACATTAATTGTATTCCAAAATAATAACAAAATAAGTCATAGAATCAATACTTCTCAATACAAGTCTTAAGTTTTAAATTACAACAAATATCATATAAAAAAAAGTTACAACAAATATAAAACTGAATAAGTTCTTAATCCAACCATTAAAATAAAATCAGTCATCCTCATCAAAAAGATAATAAGGATCAAGATTTGATATATTAATCAAAATATTTTCATCAATGTCACCACCATCATCAACATCAACATTAACACCAATATTTTCATCATCTTTCTCATTTAGTATGGCTAAAGGCTCCTCAATACTAGCTCAATCCAAATCTTCGCCATCAAGAAGATCAGATTCTTCACCCACCCATTCTTCCATCAAGTCAATATTTTCAAGATTGATTGGATCTAAAGCATCTCTTCCCTTTTTTATGCTCCTGTCAAAATAAAATCAGACATAAGTGAAAATATTACATATTTTTCAATTTATGAAAAACATTAGTATTAAAAAAATTTACCTCTCTCGCAGCTTCAAGTTATAACGAACAAATACTAAATCGTTTAAACGTTTATGCACTAATCTATTTTTCTTCTTCGAATGAATAAAATCAAATGTGCTCCAATTTCTCTCACATCCAGTTGCACTACAACATTGACTTAATACTCGAACAGCAAACCTTTGAAGCGTTGGAACCTCGCAACCAAATTGACTCCACCAAGCAACTATAACAATAATGCAATTATAAATTATTAATTAAATGTAAGTAAAAATAAAATAAAATATAAAGTACAAAGTCACACTATTTAACAAATGATATTGATAAATGATAATACCTGGATTAATCTTATCACGCTGGCGGATTGCTAAAGAATGTCCAAACTCACCCACTGCATTCTTATACAAGTCAAGTTCTGCAATGATCTTGTCTTGATTATCGGGATCAAGTTCCATCTTCATAATACAACTGTTAAAACCTCTTATAACATCATTTTTATTTTTAAAACAAGGGCTATAGTAAATTCCATGGTTAAGAAGACAATCCGCCGCATGTAATGGACTGTGAAGTTGCTTATCCCATCTAGAATGATCCTAATGAATGGACTAAATACACTGACTTTGTTATTGCATCTCGCTTTTATGTTCTCTTTGGCTCTTTCCATTGCATCATACAAGTATCCCATTACAGGTTTTTCATTCCCATCAACAAGTCGTAGAACACGCACCAAAGGCTCGCTAACTTTCACAATAAATTAACATTGAGCCCAAAACTCTTTATCTTCTAGAACAATCTCGACTATCTCCTTTCCTATATTGCTCCTAGAATGACTTGATGCAATTCATTTATCACAAGTAAACATTTGCCTGAGTTGTTTCTTATACAAGAGCAAGCATTGAATACTTAAAAAATTTGTTGCAAATCTTATAACTGCAGGACGACACAAATCATGACCATTAGTGAAGTCTTTTCTCATCAATGCCAAAATCCAACCATGGTTATAGATGAACTTTGTTATCTTTTTTGCCTTTTTTATAGTATCATCAAAAAGGGGAAAATATCTTGGATCAGAAAAATTCTCTAACATTAAATCTATGCAATGAGCTGCACAAGGGGATCAATAGAAAGAACCATACTTCTGCTATAATATTTTTCCCGCAGCTTTATAACTTGCATCATTGTCCGTTATGAACTGCACAAGATTCTCAGATCTGATTTCTTGAACAACCTTATAAAAAACATTAAACAATGTTTCAGAATCTTTTCTAAAGCCTGATGTATCAACAGATTTCAAGAACATTGTTCCCTTCGAGCAATAAACTAGAAAGTTGATTATTGATTGTTGCTTCTGATTTGTCAAACTATCTGCCATTAGTGAACAACCGGTGTCATTCCAAACCTTCTTAATTTGTTGCAAATAATCTTGAACATCATTCACAGTCATTTGTAACAAACTTCCTCTTAACTCATATAAGGAAGGTCCCTTAAATCCTGGCCCAATGGCGATCATGACATCGATAGCTGGTTGATGATACTTGGATTGAGCTGCATTAAAAGGCAGATTAGCATCATACCACCAGCGTGCTACAGCCATCTTTGCTTTCACAATCATATCATTTGAACACATAGAGCTATGAATTGAAGGTTGGGCCCCAGGAGTTGTTCTTGGAGAAAAAAATCTATTCATTCTCCCTATCGATTTTCCAGTTCCAGATTCTTTTGACTTCCCCTTACCCTTTGAAAGCTGAGACTGTCCCTCCATACTATCATCAATATCATCAGATGTTAAATCTACATGGCCTCCAATCTCTGAGCTAATTTTTCTTTTCTTTTCTTTACTTTTTTTCATTTCATGAAGTAGCTCCTTCATTTGCCATTTTACATCTTCAAAGACCTTTATACATGCTTCTACATTCCCTGGAATCCCAGCTAGACGATACTTCAACCGAGTTATCCCACCACCTCTAATTACTTTATTACAATATAAACATTCGGTATTATTTCTTGCTCTTGACACTATACGTGCATGGGCCCATGCAGATCTTTTGATCTTACAGGAGCAAGTGTTGAAGACATACCACCAGCACTAGTTGATTGACAACTAGACATTGTTAACTATACAAGAAGTCAAAAGAAGTTTGAACTAAGAGAAGCCAAGGGGGCTGTTTCTTAAAAAAAAAAAAAACCGTCATTAAATAAACTTATTCGATAATCTGAAATCAAAGTACGCTTATGTTCTCATAAAATAATTATTGATCTTTTCATATTGTATAGTCTTTTAGTCAAGTGCCTAACCGAACTGAATAAGTTCTCATTAGACTGGATACCTTGCAAGCTGTTTCTTTCTATAAAATGTCAACTTTTTTTCTTCCTATTTTTAATGTTTTGGGCAGCAGTTGCTCATTATGTTGTAAGATCTTTTAATATTCTGGGAGTCGTACATCATCCCTGAGTTCCTTTTGTTCGTATATTAATAACATTGTTTCTATGTAGGTCATTGATATTTACATGGAATTTCTTTCTGCTAGAGAGGCTGGTGGATCTCAACTGTCGATGAACAACCTTCTTCAGCATTTGAACCAAAATTGTGCTTGCTAGTTGCTACTCATGAGAGCTAATCCATGGGTCAAAATATAAAATCTTTCTATAGCAAGCCATGTCATGTAGTTAGAATTATTTCAAAAATAATATTGCAGCCATAGAATGTACAAGCTAGTCCCCACAATTTTTGAAAAAATAAATAAATACTTAGACCCATCCGAACAACAAAAGTGCAGGATCTATAGTATACTCACGTTACAAATATTGTTTTTGTATGTGTAGGCTCTATTGGCATGTGGGATTCAGATAAGCTCCTCTAACAATAATTCAAAAGATTCGTAACGTGACTATTATATGGAAATGAATGAATTATATGATTAAAAACAAAATTAATAATTGCAAACTGCTAGTTTAAGAAACAAAAACAAATTTAATATACAAAAATAATTCGTCTACACAGAGCCTAAACATTTAACAATCAACACTATTTTTTTTAAAGAGATTTGAAAATCAAGCCCAAAATAGGGGAATGGTGTGCTGCGAAATTCGAAATGCAAATACCAATCATAATTCATAAATATTCAACAAAGTCACAACCTACATAATATATAATTACATATTAATATGGTTTATACCTATATGTGTTCCCTGCGATGGAGAATCAGAGGAGTTGGGAGGCGTGGGCCGCGCGAGTCACAGAAGAGTTGATGCTAGACGGAAGCTACGGCGACCTGCGACGATGCCGATGAGACTAATGGAGTGAGCTAATGGAAGCCGGAGGTTGCGATTCGGAGGTCTAAGATTGGGTAGGGCGAAATCGAATGGGGCGGTAAGTCGAAGTGATGAAACTGAAAGTAAACCTAGGTTATTTTAGGTGGATATCTGAAGGACCGAAATAGATAATTACAAAAATGTCATCCAACTAGCTGGTAGAAAATGTACCGGGCGAAATGCTTGTTCCGGCCGAAAAATTAAATACCGGCCGGTACAAGACGGTACCGACTGAAACACCTGATATTTTGGGCGGTACGATATATATATGTTATCTGTGTCGGTTTAGTAGCCGGTACGGTACATACCGGCCGTACCGGCCAGTACGGTACGGTACAGTACCAAAAACTTTGCCGCCAGACTCCAGTTGGTTTCTTAGAACATTCATATTGGATTTATTAAATAATTTTTTAAAATTAAAAAAAACAATTTTAATAAATCTATCAAACATTTAAATTTATAATTCCACATTAATTTCATCATTAAATTTATTAAAATAATAATATAATAATTTTTTTTAATAAAAATATATGTAAATTTTTTTTATATTTTATAATTGCACTAATTATATGTATATTAATAATATAATCTGATATTTAAATAATTATTTTTCAACCAAATTTTGATAAAAATATTTTTTAAATTATTGTTAAAAAATTAATTTTTTTCAATCAAAATTTTCAACTAAATAATTACTTAAATAATTATTTTTCAACCAAATAAAAAATAAGAAAGAGAAAATGAGAAAAATAAAGTGGAAAAATAAAATATATTAAAGTATTTGTTTAGAGTGTGAATAGTAATCTTCAAATATGAAGGATTGTGAAAATTTATTATAATTCAAAGTTACACATTAAAAGATTTGATAGATCTAATATAAAAATATTTTAATAAAAATCATCAAATTTATATTTGATAAATCTATTACCAATATTTGTAATATTTCTTTATAATTGGAAATTCTATTCTAGTCTAAACTGGGCCAACTTTAAAGAGAATATCAAATTAGTCTCAGAAGATGCAACAATTGCCTGGGCTTTCACCCATTTTATTCGGATCACCTCGGGAGTTGCGAGAACCCAACCAGTCTACATGGACCTTTCTTTCCTTACAATACTTAACAATCAGCAATATTCACTTTAAATTTAGAGACGAGATAAATTAATAATAATAATATTATTTTAAAATAAGAAAAAATTAATTTAAAAATTAAAAAAATTATATTAGAATTTAAAAAAATTATATTTGAATTTATATTTTATATGAAAAAAATATAATAATGAATTTGAAATTAGTTGATACGAACTTATCTTATTTTCAAATACAAATAGAACCTTAACAGGCTCTTTAAAAAGTAGAACAAAAAGAGCTTGAAAATGGGTCTGCCCCTGGAAAATTAATTTACTTGAGCCTATAGATTGTGCTGAAGAGGAGCAGAGTTACTTAGTCAAAAAAGAGCAGAGTCACCTCATCATCAGTATCCTTGTTAGGGTTAGGCTTTGGGTTTGGTGATTTCAAATCACCCACTAATTAAATATGCTATTTAGGGCATTTTCAATGAAGATGAGAAGATCAAGAAGATGAGAAGAAATACAAAATGCACCATTTCAATTTTTCCTGGTGGACAGACGTGTACGCAGTGTGTTCCCAACAACATGTGCAAATAGGATTTTCCTTAGGAAAATTTGTGCAAAAAGTGGGATTGGATGTAAATTTTTTATTTTTTTTCGAAAACTCGTATGAAACTTCGCTCCAGAAGTTGTAAGACTTCAAGAAGGTGATGCAGGAGCTCGCAATTCCCTCGTATGTGCTTACCAAAATTGGTTTCAATGGGAATGTAAATCGAACTTTAAAGGTATGTTCGAGAGTTTTAATTACTTTTTTGTTTTATAATTAGGCTAGGTTTGGAAATAAGAGTTTTTCAAATCTTCTCCAACACTTTTTATTACTATTTATTATTTTATTATTATTATTTATCTATTTTTATTATTATTTAATATTTTATTATTATTTTTTACCTACTTTTTTATTACTATTTATAAACACTCTCAAATACTGATCCGAACATTCAAACGTAACCTTAATATTGAAAAGATTTGTCACAAAGTTATTCCTTCCAAATCCATAATATCAAGTTTTTAATGGTAAGTTACATGCAGACCTGGTGAGGCTTCAACCCACAACCAAACCTTCCACCCCACTTAATTTACTAGGAGGAGGGGGCGTTATTCCACTCCATTTTTTTTTTATTTGAGCTTGAACTCATTGGTGAAATAAACAACTGGCGATTATCATATTCTCAACCTTCTATAGTATATATCTCATAGTTCTATAGTAACTACATTGTTGTCTTGATTTTTTATTGGACTATTTGACTCTGATTCTACTTGTACTTCACCTAATTTTTTTTATAAGTAAACATGTAAAATTGCTCCAGTTGGCTTTCGAATCCGTGTGGGGAGGATGGAATATTTCTACTTGTACTTCACCTCTCATATATATATATATATATATATATATATATATACATATATATATTATATACATATTTTTTAATGGTAAATTACATGCAGACCTGGTGAGGCTTTAGGCCTTAAGCCTTTAACCCACCACAAATGTCTAGAGTCTCTGGACACCAAGTTCTTTTTTGCAGCCTGTTGTCTCTATTTAAAAATTCTAATCCAGCCATGATAGTCATCATGATCATGTTGTCTCTAATCTCTATCGCATATATATATATATATATATATATATATATTTGAAGTCTTCTTTGTACACGTATATAAAAGCATTTTCCTCTTGTCACAGTTGATAACAACAATATAGATTTATAATGATAATAGTACATTTACGGGGAAGTTGGTTTATAGCCATTGAATTAACAATGATTAACAAGTTTATTAACCAATCACGTCCTTTGCTTACAAAATGAATCCTCCACATAATTGCTTCCCCTTTTGAGTATTTGAAGAGACTTCCTTATCTATATATAATATGTATCGTAGACTCATAGATTCATATCCCGGAACCACGAAACCAAAGATGGATATCCTCTTCGTTGTACTCTTGACTGTCATAGCCTTTTCGATACTATTTCTCATCCGAGAAATATCTGCTCTCCTGATCAGAACCTTCACCGGAAAATCCGTCGGGAAAAAGAACTACCCTCCGGTGCAAGGTACGGTCTTCCATCTGCTCTTATACTTCAACAAACTCCACGACTACCTAACAGAATCTGCCAAGAAACAGCGGACATTCCGGCTCCTCACTCCGGGACAAAGGGAGATATACACGACGGACGTACGAAATATCGAGCATATCCTAAAAACCAACTTCGACAAGTACTCGAAAGCCAAGCATGATAAGGACATTACCACTGATCTGTTAGGGCAGGGGATATTCATTGTGGACGGGGAGAAGTGGCGGCAGCAGAGAAAGCTTGCGAGCTTTGAGTTCTCCACGAGAGTGCTCAGAGATTTCAGCTGTTCCGTGTTCAAAAGAAATGCTGCTAAGTTAGTTGGAGCTGTTTCTAAGTTATCGGATGTTGGCCTTGCCTTTGATGTGCAGGTTAGTGACCTGAAAAGCATGCAATATTACTGCAGGAGGATGAATAAAGGATTTCCAATGATTTATTCCTGTTGTTCTGTTGAAATATGAAGAAAGATGAAGGATTCTGACTGTTTGCATGAGGGCCGGCTTAATCATAAGGCATTTAGTTCATTGTCTAAGATTTCATTTTATACAAAAGTCTCAAAAATAAAAATAATTAAATATTTATTTTTTAATTATTTTTTTAAAAAATAAAAAATCATCTCATTAAATAAAATTTAAATATTTTTTATATTTTTTTAAATATATACAAGGTCTCATAATACTAAATTTAATATTTAATATAATAAATTATTTATATTTTTAAATAATTTTATTAAAATCATGCTAAATTGAGATATAAAATTTGTATTAAGATCTTATTTCATATAAATTATTTTATTAAATCTAAATTTTAAATAAATTATTGAAATTTATTTTTAAAATTTTAAATTATTTAAATTTTAAATAATTTCATTTTATTTTTATATAATAATTTATATTTTATTATATTATATATAATTATAAATGATATACTTTAATTTTATTTTAGACTTCAAGAGACGAACCTGACTTGCATAATGCCATGACGATAACAGAGGACAAAGTTTGCTGTCATATTCATTTCTCCATCCTGCACTATTACAGTCTGTTTACACCTTTTATAGACAGATTCTAAGTCACTCAAATACACTTTCCACTCATTGTATGACATATGTCTAGTATTCCTCTATTCTGTTATGAGCAAATGTTCTAGAATATTTACAGACTTATTGCTACGGAGCATGCTCTAGTACTGCAGGGGCGGAGCTACATATGATTTTTAATATATATATATATATATACAAATTAAATTTGAAAGAAAAATATATATATATTTGTTTTGAGTTTTGAAAATATACATGTATTAGTTTTGAAAATATATTTATATATATATATATTTTTTTTATAATTTAATAGGATGATATTATTCTCATCTTGTAGTGACCTCCTATCTAAAAAATTATCTTAACCATTTCTAAATTTACAAAATTATTATGATCTTAAAGATTAATTAGTTACTTACAAGTCTGAATTAAAAATAAATTAATCTAATTTAAAAATAAAATAAATAAAATATATCTCACATAAAGAAAATAATTTAATAATATAATGAAACATTGAAGTTTGTTAAAAGAAATATTTTATTATAATTTTAACCTTACCTGACCTCCTAAAACAAATTTTTAGCTCCGCACTGCTCTATTAGCTAGAATGAAAAACTTTTCTGATTTTTGTTGAGACGATGCAGCAAAGAGCAAACTGTGTAGCTTATAAGTCATGTTTTAATATGGTTTCTTTTTAATTTGTACGTAGGACATATTAATGAGATGCACTTTGGATTCCATTTTCAAAGTAGGGTTTGGGGTAGATCTGAATTGCTTGGAGGGGTCGAGCAAGGAGGGAATTGAATTCATGAAGGCTTTTGATGATTCAAATGCTTTGGTCTATTGGCGTTATGTCGATCCATTCTGGAGGTTGAAAAGGTTTCTTAACGTTGGGTGCGAGGCTGTCCTCAAGAAGAACATCAAGATTATCAACGATTTTGTGCACGAAGTGATTAGGACCAAGAGGAAACTGCTGGCAGTGCAACGAGATTGCGTGAGTTTCAAAGTTTCAACACTAGTTCCGTTCTTCAATTTCTGGAAATATTATTTGTTCCAATTTGGTATAACAAGTGTGATTTGGTAAACAGGGAATTATGACGATTTTAGTTTAATCTTGAAGACTTGTTTGCTGATAATTTCCAGGATGAAAAGGAGGACATACTTTCGAGGTTCTTGGTGGAGAGCACAAGGCAACCAGAGATAATGAATGATCAGTATCTAAGGGACATAATTTTGAATTTCATGATAGCAGGGAAAGATACGACTGCAAATACTCTCTCATGGTTCATCTTTATGCTCTGCAAGAACCCTTTAATTCAAGAAAAAATTGCACAAGAAGTGAGAGACGTCACCGGTAGCCATAGCGAAGGAGCTAATGTGGATGAGTTCATGTCGAATATAAGTGACGCAACATTGGATAATATGCATTATCTTCATGCCGCATTGACGGAGACCTTGAGGTTATACCCTGCAGTTCCCGTGGTAATTAACCCGAAATCTTACAACTTTATTCATTTTTCGTTAACTACTTGGTTCGTTCGTTTTTAAGCAACTACTTGTTTCATTAATATATGTATAGTTTGGTTACAGGTTTCTATGGCAATTTTCTCTGCCTTTCCCTTTTTTTTTTTCCATCACCACCTCGTCAGCTCAGAGCCGGCTCAATAAGTTAAGGCTTAAGGCAAAAATTTTAATTTAGATTTGTTTTTTAAGTAAAATTAAATCAATTAATTTTAATTTTTATATTACATTTTATTCAAAACTAATGTCTATTATTTGGTAAGTAAAATTACTAATTAAGATTTATACTATATTTTTAATTAATAATTGACTTAATTTTTATTAAAAAAAATTATTTAGAGAAGACGTGTTTTTGAGTTTTATCAAATCTAGTTTTATAAGACGTGTTTTTGAGTTTTATGGGTCGTTTGGGAATACAATCATTTTTATATATTCTAGGATATTTTCAAATTTAACTTTTTTTTTTTCTTATTCAAAATCCAATAAAACATCTTAACTCAAACTATTTCACTATCATTCTAAATATCCTGAGGTAGTTTTAGTATCTAAAAGAGACCTAGAAGCAATTATAATAATTATCGTCAATAAAGTTATATAAAAAAATATATATATAGGCTATTGCCTCTTCAAAGGATCATACAAAAATTTTTAATGAACACTCAAAAATTAGATTCTCACTTTATATATTTAACTAATAATGTTAAAAGAGAAGTGTATTCTTATAAAGAGATTATTTAAAATAATTATTATGTGGAGTACTTCTAAAACTAATAATAACATATATAATATATATCTATTTAATACTTTTGTTCTCCTATTGAGTTAATTAATTTTTTTAATTGATTAAAAAAATCTACTTTAAACTTTTTGGGGAGCTTTTGCCACTATGGACTTTAGACAATTACTTAATTTGCCTAAGGGAAGAATAAACCTTGCAACAGCTTGAACCTTACACTTCATGTCAATCAATATATGACTTGAATCCCTTAGAATTCTTATCCAAATTTTAGACTTGAAGTAAGAGAAATATAGACAAATGAAGTATGCCCCCACAATATTTTATAATGAAAAATGCTTTAGCCACAAAAAAATTATACAAAAGTAAATTCATAAATTGATGGGGCTTGATATGTATATTAGATTGTAAATTTACTTTTATTATAAAACAGTCTAACGAATGCTATGAAGCCACATCAATTCATTGATGTTTTTTTTGTAACCTCTTTGTATCCATAGTAGTTCTCTTTTATCAATATGAGTGAATTTCTCAAGCAGTTTTAGATCTTAATATATGTTATACAGTCTACGTAATGTTCTATTTCTCTTCCATTTAGGCTTTTAAGTAAATATGAATGTCAAACTTTTCTATAGTTGGTAACAAGGTCTCTTTGGTGTATTTGAAGGATGGAAAGTGTACAGAAGTGGATGACACACTTCCTGATGGATATGAACTTACAAAAGGGGATGGGATATATTACATGGCCTATGCAATGGGCAGGATGCCTTATATTTGGGGAGAAGATGCAGATGAGTTCCGACCCAAAAGATGGCTAAAAAATGGGATCTTCCAACCCGAATCACCGTTCAAATTCATAGCATTTCATGTCTGTATCATCTTTATAGTTACTGTAGATGATGAAAATGTCCATCCAGCAATAATCTCTAATGTTTCTTAACTCATGCTTTTGATGTGCAGGCCGGTCCTCGAATGTGTCTAGGGAAGGACTTTGCTTACAGGCAGATGAAAATAGTTTCCATTGGTCTTCTCCACTTCTTCCGATTCAAACTAGCTGATGCTACCATAAATGTTACCTACAGGACAATGTTCACACTTCACATTGATGGAGGTCTACCTGTTTGTGCAATTTCTAGGACAGGATAATGAACTCCTGTTTATATTTATGTACTAGTTGTCCTGTCTCTATGTATCAATAATTTAAATTCACATAATATAATTTAATTTATAAGATTTAAATTTTAAATTAAATTATATTACGTGAATAGTGTGTAGCATAAAGACTTTAGAATAGAGTTATTCTTACACTAATATGGGAAAACTAAGACGTTGGAATTATTCTATTTTATGTGTGTTTATTTATTAGTTTAGTTTATTAATTTGTGAAAAATAGTGAAAAAGATTATGGAAAGTATCAGAATTTACATTGCAATTGCATTATTATTGTCAGCAAATCACGTCTCCATTAAGTTATTAATAGCATTCAACAAGAAGATAACGAGTTGGAGGGGACGATAGGAAATATTGACTTAAATAATATTATATATAATCATGGAAAATGTAAGTATCGTATTGCTTGGCAATCACACAAAGCATAAGGAACAACTTGAAATCCATAAATCATTGATAGTTTTGGTAAATTAACGACAAGAAAAATGCAATCAACTTAATATCAATAATCCTTAATAGTTTGATGATGGACGAAGGCTGTCTTTACTACTTTCCAAGCTAGTTTCTACTTTCCTACAATCTACATTTAATTATCAAACAAATAGTTTCTAGATTAGGCAGGAGCAAGACCTAAAATGAAAAAAGGGGGCCATTAGAAGATCATAATTAAACACCAACTCCAAATATCTAATAAGTTCTACCAACTTAGACTCAAATTGCAAACAACATATGAGTGCCCTTATCATTTAATTTGTTCCTATAGTCAGCTAAGCAGATGCGAAGCTCAAAGAACTCTCACCCAAATAACATTTACTTGATTAGTCACCGATTGAGTATACAATATGGGGAAAACCAATTAGTTAAGGCTCGATTTGGAATGGAGATGAGCAGTTAATTTCAACTCATTTCAAATTCATTATTACACTTTTTAAATTTTCATATAAAACACAAATTTCAATACAATTTTTTCAAATTTCAATTCAGTTTGTTCAACTTTCAAAACTCATCTTATGTCATTTATCAATCCAAATAAGACATTTTTATAACTAAAACAACCCTATTGAGCAGATCTTTCATTATCCTTAAAGGCTTAAACACAGAAACATAAGGTGCATATCAAACGTCTAGTATTCCAATTTGTTTTCATTATTCAATTTTCTTGATATTCACATAATCTAAACCAAAGGACTAGCAACAGTTGCTGGTCCAGCTTTCACAAACCAATATGAAATATCATCCACCACTTCATCCGCTAGAAGACTGCCAGCAAAGAGTAAACAAATCATTAAAAAATAGTATTTTTCTCCCACCTCAAGCTAATATAGGAAGGTGCACTAGTCGAACTAGCTTCGACAAGGATCCGTTGAGCATTCTTGTAGTGAATAATGGCGTCGTTGACTAAGCCCCACTCTTCGGCCCAAACGGCCTTGGAGATCTCTTCCTTAGCCATGTCGGAGTATCCTTTGAGGAAAAGATTGAGCCAAGAGAGTCGATAAGTCCCTTAAGGATACTCATGTCTCTAAACAAAGAAAAATTGACGGGATCAAAGAGAAAAAGCGAGGAGAGAGAGAGAGAGAGAGAGAGAGAGAGAGAGAGATTTCTCACCATTCTTGCCTCGAATGTGTGGCCGTTTTATGGGAAACGATTGAGAACGTAGTGGTTAAAAGCTTGGCTACAACACAATTTGAAGGAAAGTCATTATATACTCTTCGTAATTGCAATCAATTTCGTGCTGCCCAAATCAATTTTTCGAAAATGAATATCTCTAAGGAAAGTGTTAATCCTCTAGGACGCATGTTATGTTAAGGATGTTGCCGCAGATCTCCAAAGATCTTGATCTGTTGTTTTATGTTTTATAGTTGTTGAAAATTAGTTGTACTTTATTAAAGTAAATCTCTAGAATAATGGGTTAGTTACTATTTTGGATAGTTTCGGCTACTGCTATTAAAGTGGCCTAAGCATGTAAACTTCTATATAGTATATATACTCTTTAATATAACACGATTTTTTTTTTTTGAAACTAGGATCGTAGTTAATTTCATTAAACGAAATTTACAGTTGAGACTAATAAATACGAGAAACCCGTATTATAAGCCTAACTAATATACTAATATGTAGAATCCCCGTACACAATAGTGACGAGTTTTGTCTAAAACTTCTCTCTCCCAAGACAAATCAATACTGAAGTGTAATTTGTCGGAGAGGATATAAAGGTAACCCAAACCTCCACCTTATAAAGAGGGAGATAAGATCACTACTTCCATTCTCCAAGGAGAATGACGGGAAAAAAACCCACATCCTCCAAAGGAGGAGCGGGGAACCAAATAAGGAATATATCTATTCCTAAAGTTATTATAAGCAAACTAATGAAGCAGGAAACATAAATAAAACAACAATACAAAAACTGAAAACCAGATCAAAGGATGTTAGCTCGGGACAAAACAGTCATAACAGCAAGGCGGCGGGAGGCGCGTGGTGGACACGCGCCGCCTAAAGATGTCCCGCCAATCACTCAGAGCACTACCGAAGTCCCTGGGTCTAGTACCACCTCGCGTGGCAGACATAGCCCTCACCATGTGCGGCAAAAGCTGAGCCGCTCAAGACTGGCTGGCCGCGCGTGCGGCGAAACACCGGCTCTTTCGGGTGGGAGCTTCAGCAGAAGGGATGATCGGCGGCTAAGGAGTCTCTCTAAGGGGCGTTTGTTGGTAATCGGCCACCAGAAACACACGTAACCCCACTACTATGAGAAGCACTATGGACAAGTTGCGTGGGATGAGAAAGCACCAGAGATGACGACAAAACCTCCGGCGGACAGGAAGATTGGTGGCTGGAAAGGCCCTCTGCAGGGAGCGTGGTAGAATCCGGCCACCGTAGAAGGACACGAACACCTCCCCTAGCCTCGTTGCTCTGCTGCAAAGAAGGAAACAAACACCAAACACAAGCTAAATAAAAATCAAAGGAGAAACAAAAGTGAGGGAGGTCGGAGAAGAGAGGGGAGGAGAGGAGGGGAGGTTGGAGGGAGCTGAAAGCTCCCGGCCCCTGTAATAAGGACGGCTAGGATTTTTCTTGAAAGAATGTGGAGTCTTTCTTACTAGGAGGTTTGAGAAAAAAGTTCATTCGTAAGAGTTCATTGGACACGATATATTGCACTGTAATCAATGTAACACAATTTTGACATCTTGCTGAGACATGCTTTTCCACATTATTATACTCTCTTTCATGGTATTAGAGAGCCATGCACCAGCGCGGCAGCGCCTAGCTTACGCTATATATATTTTTTTCAATCTTGCGTCTGCTTCTCTCATCATCATCATGGCTGAGTTTGGCTCCTCTGGCTCCTCATCCATTTTTGTTTTTCTAACCCCACGCAGCTTGTCTCCGGGCGTATTTAACTTAACAATCTGGGCATTGAAACTTGCAACACAATCCGTCTCAATTATGTCGAACATGATTTTTTTTTAATTCTTGTATACACAACACACCATCATATGACATCACTTAAATATAAAAATATGTTATTTATATTTTAAAATTTTAAAATTATTTTTCAAATCAAATTATATCATATATATAAACATTTTATAAAAAAAAATGATATTTGTAATCATACAATATACAAGAACCATGCAATACTTTTGAAAAATAAAAAATAAAAATAAGACTTACATGAATTTTTTTTTTAATAATATACCTTATTTTTTTTAAATGTAATTTAACTTTGAATTGTTCTGCACCCATCGAGAGTGTAGCCTGATAAATTTTCCAGAGAAGGTCAAATATTATATATATATATATTTATATTTTTAAAGATTTAATAAAAATATTATTATTATTTAAAAATATTCACTTAATTATTAAATAAAAAAATATCGATAGAACTCTCGAGACCCAATAGTCCAAGCGTTCTTGTAAGTCAGGACTTTTACATGGGTTAAATCCACCAAAAATAAAAAAAAAATTATAAAAGATAAAAATGATGGCTGTCCACCTTTCATCCCGTGTCATTATTCATTTTATCGTTTCTTAAGATTCGGTTTGGATTTGGAGTGAACTTGTTTCAATTTTATTATTATAATTTTCTTAATTTTTATTTAAAATATAATAAATAATTTAACTTCTAAAATTTAAAAATAATAATATTAAAAAATAATATTTCAATAATATTTAACCAACTTTCAAAATTCATCTTAATTCATATCTTAATTTAAACATGACCTAAGTCGGAAGTCCACCTTCCATGTTGTAAAAGTGATTAATTTGAGTTTACTCCTCTACTTGGATTTTTAAGTTGTAGATATTTCTTTAGAATAATACCTTTTGTAGTTTATATTCCTAGACTACATTATAAATCTAATTAATTTTTTTTTTTTATTTTAGGAATAATGAAATTAATTTTTTAAATTTTGATTTTTTTTTAAATAAAAATATTTTAATCAAATTTATACTAAAATGAGGGCCAAATCTTTATGATTGGGTATTCTATTCTAGTCTAATCTGGGCCCAACTTTAAAGAGAATTCTAAATTAGTCGCAGAAGATGCAAGAATTGCCTGGCTTTCACCCATTTTATTCGGATCACCTCGAGATCAGTTGCAAGAACCCAACCAAAATCGAACTTCTCCAGTCTCCCGTACGTTCGACGAGTCTTAATTTTTTCGTCTTATAAATAATGTTGAGAAGATTGGCCACAAGGTCGTTGTAGTATAGTGGTAAGTATTCCCGCCTGTCACGCGGGTGACCCGGGTTCGATCCCCGGCAACGGCGATTTTTTTGCACTAAGGCTTTTTTTTTGGCACACAGCCTGTTCGAACAAATGTCTAGCTAGAGTCTCTACCAGACACCAAGTTATTCCTCCCAAATCTATAGACATTGATGATTGTGGACTGGATGTGTTCCTGACGACAGAGGAAACACTTGATCGGGAATTGGCGCAATTTTATTTCTATTTCATTCCTCCGAACTATCCTTCCACCCAAACACGGCCTTCAGGCAAACTTTTGCAGAGTGTTTGTTCCTAGTCCCCAGTAAGTTGCCCGTAATTTTCAAGTTCTTTATGATACAACACATGATTAGGTTGTGGTCCTGCTGAATACAATATAAATGATGTATAATGGGTTCAGAACCTGTTCCTTATCTACGTTAATTCCCGTCGAAACATTCTACTTATCATCTTCTATCCCACACATGACCAACATGTAATTTGTTATTTTTATTATTCTATGTAAAAATTCTAATCCAGCCGTAGTCATCATCATGTTGTTTCTATCACATACATATATTTCTTGGAAGTCTTCTTTGTCCACGTACATGAATAAGATCATTTTCCTCTTGTCACAGTTGATAGCAACAATTTAAATGAATAAAAATAATAACTCATTGACGGGGAAGTTGGACAATGCTGTGTAAAACAATTATGACGTTCTCAATCCTCATGAAGAACTCAAGGACTCGTTCCTTTCCTTAGCCTTGCCTGCTGAATATAACAGATGAACGTGATTGGTTTATAGCTGTTAGAAAAAATTGCAGCGGAAAAATACCTCAAGCTCAGCTTCAAAAATTGCTCCACAAGTTTTTCCAGATTGATAAAACACCGGCGTTTCCTCTTAGTGGTTAGTGCACTACGTAGTATAAAACTAGAGTGACACTAAATAAATCCACAGCCTAAAAATTATTTCAAGAGAGAACAAATGAGAGAGAGATATTTACTATTTTTTTTTTCAGATTAGTTCCCAGAACCAAAAGGAGGGGGGCTATATATAGTCCCCCCTACACGGCTGGCCTTAAAGGCCAGCCATAAAAGCATGTAAAAACGCATGGCATAAATGCCATGCGTTTTCCGTTACATGCTACGTAACGCATGGCTTAAAGCCATGCGTTACCTGCATGTAACGTAGAGGGGAGGCTGGAGGTCTGCCCCATGTGGGCGCCTCCCCCCCCCAAAATATTACATCTCCCACTCGCACACAGTGGGCATGACCCCAGGTCTGCATCTCTCTTATGTTCTCAATCTTGTTCATACAAGTAAATAGGCCGTGCGACCACCAAGCACATCTACAAAAAAATGGGAGTACATACACCAAATCTCTCCCAGAGAAGACCAGCATAGTAACATCCCCGAAGTGTATGGTCATGTCCTAGACTTATTCGATCGCATCTAGTCAAGTATTTTCGAACCCTCTTGGGTTATATAAACTCAGAACAATGCTTGACTTTTTCCAAATCATTTCAATGTGTTCACAACTTTAGCCGCTACCAATATGCAGCGTCATAGTTTGACGTCAGCAAACACTATCGAAGATGCGATATCGAATAATCTTCCCTTTGTACTCATATCATTCAACTTTGGTCGAACCGCTTTCCCAGCAATGCCTCTTTAAACCGTATTAATCATGGTCATAGACAACATGCCAAAGTAGCAGACATCACAACCTCCATCTCGTGACATAGTCAAAAGTAAAGGACACTTAAAAAATGAGACTCACACAGTGAGAAAGAGGGGAACCATTTACTCACTTACTCATTTGGTCGAATAAGCACATGTAGTATGAAACACATGCTACGGTGGATTTCTCTTTCTTAAAGAGCATATGTCTATATCAACACCGTACAGATCTTAGTCTAGCCGCTGCTTAAGCGTCTAACCCGAGTTCCTCTATTTGCTCGCCTCCAAGGCGTCAAAGAGGATCTCACATCTGGCTAATCTCAGGCTACATGGATGGTGGGTAATCCATTCACAGTCTTCTCAAAAAGACCTCATCTTAGCTCCCACTAAGGCGACATATCTTTGTGTTAACTAACTTATCCCTTTGGACAAGTACTTAGGGACACAATGTCTCATCTCTTCTCGCTACTTAAGCGCTAGAGGCGATTGCTCGTGTGAGTGAGCCAATCTTAGCCTGTTGACATATCTTGTGTGTGTGTATTAGTAAAAGACAATACGATAAAGACAAGAACTGAATCATATTGTATTAATATCCCAAAGGAAATGTTACATCTCAATGTTATTTGAAATACAAATTACATTTACAATCTACGTAGTCCTAGATTCCTAACATGAGCCTCATATACATCTCGTGCAATAGGCTTTGTTAAGGGGTCAGCAACCATGCGACTCGTAGAAAGATGTTTCAGAACCACTTCCTTTTGTGCTACCATATCTCTTATGTAGTGATATCTGATATCTATGTGTTTGGTTCTTCCATGATATTTTGAGTCCTTAGCATATGCGAGAGCTGCCATGCTATCACAGAATATCGTCACCGGATCTGAAGTATCCGTGCCAATGTCTAAATGCTCGAGGAACCTCCGTAACCAAACAGATTCTTGAACCGCTGCAGAACATGCTATATATTCTGCCTCCATGGTCGATAGAGCTATGCAGGGTTGTTTCTTGTTGCTCCATGTAATGGCGCCATTGTTGAGCAGAAAGACATACCCTGTGGTTGATTTACGCTCATCTAGGTCACTGCCCCAGTCGGCATCGCTGTAACCTCTTAGCTGCAAATCTGAACCTTGATAGCACAGCACATAGTCTGCGGTTCCCTTTAGATATCGCATAATCCTCTTGACTGCTTTCCAGTGAGCCAGTCCGGGGTTAGATTGGAATCTACTTACTAAGCCAACTGCATAGCATATGTCAGGCCGAGTACACATCATTGCGTACATCAGACTTCCCACAGCATTAGCATAAGGGACACGGGCCATCTTTTCCTTTTCTCTTTGAGTCTTAGGACACAACTCTTTAGATAAATTCTCGCTTTTTGTGACAGGGGTGTCAATGGGTTTACATTCACTCATTAGGAAGCGTTCGAGAACTTTCTTTATGTAAGTCTGTTGGGACAAACACAATATTCTCTTTGAGCGATCTCTGTAGATCTTAACTCCCAGAATGTATTCTGCCTCACCCATATCCTTCATCTCAAAATTGAAGGATAACCACTCTTTTGTGGCGACTATCAACCCTTTATCATTTCCAGCTAGTAGTATGTCGTCAACATATAATGACAACATAATGAAACTCTTCTTGGATCTTTTGACATAGACACAATGGTCCTCTGTGATCATCGTAAACCCATTCGAAAGAATGGCTCGATGGAATCTGAGGTACCATTGCCTAGATGATTGTTTTAGGCCATATATAGATCGTTTGAGCTTACACACTTTGCGCTCTTGACCTTTGACCACAAAACCCGTTGGTTGATCCATATAGATCTCCTCATCTAGTTCTCCATTGAGAAATGCTGTCTTAACATTCATCTGGTAGAGTTCCAAATCCATGTTTGCTACTATAGCTAGAATCAGACGAATTGAAGCAAACCTCACGACTGGTGAAAAAGTTTCTTCATAGTCTATACCCTCTTGTTGGGTATATCCTTTCGCCACTAAGCGAGCTTTGTACTTATTTATTGATCCATCCGACTTGCGTTTGACTTTAAGAACCCATTTGTTCCCAATAGTCTTACGCCCTGTCGGTAGATCAACCAGATCCCAGACCTGGTTAGTTTTCATAGACTCAATTTCATCATTAAGAGCTTTCATCCACTCATCTTTAGTAGAAGATGAGAGAGCCTCATGAATTGTCCTAGGCTCATCATCATCATGCGAAGCTACCATAAAAGCTTCCCCTTCAATCTCAAAACGACGACGGGGAATACTTTCACGTGTGCTTCTACGCGGCTGAGGTTGTTGTGATTGATTGACAAGTGATGTGCTCCCACTCGGATTTAATTCCTTATTTGTAGGAGCTTGAAGAATTTCTTCTTCATTCTCAACTAAATTCCTTGGAGCACTTTCTTCTTGTTCCATAATCTCATGAAGTTCTAAACTCCTATCAACCTCACCTCTACTTGGAAATTCATTTTCAATGAAGTCCACATCTCGTGATTCAATTTCAGTCATACTTCCATCAGTTTGTTCACCTATTAACACATACCCTTTAGAGTGTTCTGAGTACCTTATGAAGATACACTTCTTCCCTCTAGGGCCTAATTTCCCATACTTATGAGAAAGATCATGAACAAAACCTGTTGAACCCCATGGCCGCAAGTTACTCAAATTGGGTTTCTCGCCGGTCCATAGTTCATATGGGGTGGAAGTTACTGATTTGGAGGGCACTCTGTTAAGAATGTAGGCAGCAGTCAAAAGTGCATCCCCCCAAAAAGAAATTGGTAGGTTTGCTTGTGCCATCATTGACCTAACCATCTCAAGCAGTGTTCGATTTCTCCTTTCCGCCACGCCATTTTGTTGCGGCGTACTCGGCATCGTTAACTGTCTTTTGATTCCTTTTTCATCACAGAGCCTTTTAAATTGCTCAGAGAGATATTCTCGTCCTCGGTCAGTTCTTAGAGTTTTTAAACTCTTGTCTAACTGATTCTCAACCATTCTTAGATATCGTCTAAAGCACTCAAATGCTTCAGACTTATGGGAGATTAAGTAGACATGACCATAACGTGAAAAATCATCTATAAAAGTGATGAAGTAGACACCCCTGTGTCTTGCCCTCACACTCATTGGACCACAGATGTCTGAGTGGACTAATTGCAGTGGAAAAGATGCCCTATTGGCTTTTCCAAACGGTTTTCTCTTAGCTTTTCCCATTAGACAATGTTCACATGTGGGCAAGATGACCTTAGCGAGATTGCCCATTAGGCCTTCTCTAGCTAACCGAGTCATTCTATCTTGCCCTATATGGCCAAGCCTAGCATGCCATTTATATGAATCCAAATTATCAGATGCAGAAAGAAAAGCAATAGATTCATTCATATTTGAATAATCCAAATTCATTATCATAAAACCGTCTTGAAGAAAAGCATTGCCATAAAACACATGGCCCAAATAAAAAGAAACGTGATTGTTTTCAAATTCAATCCGAAAACCAAGTCTTAAAAGAGTAACTACAGAAAGTAAATTTCGTCGGATTTCGGGAGCGTATAACACATTGTGGAGGAAAAGAGTGCGGCCACCCCGCAAGTCCAGCTTGTAGGTACCAAGTCCTAGCACCTCCACGCTAGCTCCATTCCCCACCTTGATATCACGACTCCCAGCTGGAATCCGGCGATATTCCACAAATCCGACTCTATCTCGCGCTATGTGCTCGGTCGCTCCTGAATCAACAGTCCACACAGGATAGGAGTGAGCAACCATCACATGGCTAGTTACAAAAACAATACGAGAAAAGTTAAAGTATACCTTCTTCGGCTCAGTGCAGTCACGAGCGAAGTGGCCTTTCTTTCCGCAATTATAACACTCTAATTTTGACTTGTTCTTCCCACGCTTGCCCCTTTTGCTGCGCTGAGAAGTTCCTGACACTTTCTTAACTTGTCCAGCAGCTACCCCATTCTTGGACTTCCAACGCTTAGGCCTTGATGCCTTGCGTGAACCAGAATTAGCCACATAGGCTGAATGATTGGGCTTAGCGGCCTCTAGGCGCTCAGCCTCCAATTCTAAGTGACGCGAGACATCATCAAAATTTTTTATATTCTCATTATGCGTCAGATTCTGGCTCATGTTCTCCCAAGAACTTGGTAGTGATCTTATCACTGCCTGGACTTGTTGTTCATCAGTCAAGTCGTTTCCTGCCATCTTAAGTTCGCGGATCATGGTTGACATAGCCCTAAGATGCTGCTTCATCGTATGGTCAGAGCGCATCTTATAGGAGTCAAACCTCATGGTTAATCCATGTAACCTAGTGGCCGAAGTTCCACCAAACTTCAACTTCAAGGCCTCCCACATGCTTTGGGCAGTGTCATAGGACTCGAACTCACACATTAGATCATTGTGCATGCTGCTTAACATTATTATGCGCGCGCACCGATTTTTCTTAGCCCATTCAGAATAGGCTAATTCATCTAATTTGTGTTGTTCTGAGTCCCCCTCCTTGGGCTTAGTCAGGGAGTGAGACAAGGCCTCTACGACTTCTTGCTCATCTAAGACATATTGGATCTTGCGATGCCATATGTCATAGTTCTCCCCATCCAATTTCTCCCCTTTGTTTAAATCGGCAACAATACTCTTGGATGCCATTTCACTACAAAACGCAAAGGAGGGATATTACACACACACCTAAGAAATCTGCCGCGTCCATTCAAGCTAAAAAAAAAATAATTTAGACATGTCGCAAGATCGAAAAATCGCTAGGCTTCAGAATCATCTCTTGCGCCACAATATCTAATTATTAAATTTCTAACCTAATTCCCGCGCAAATTTAAAAAATATGGGAGATTTAATCATAAATCTCAACCATACTCCCACTATCTAAAAGTAGTCACCTAGTCCTAGTCACGCGTAGAGACAGTTCCTACTAAAATCGCAATAACCTGTTGGGCCAGTCTACAAAGACAGCTTCAACAACCACAGCAGCCTGTTGGGCCAGTCTACAAAGATGGTTCATATAAGACCATTACAGTCCATTTTTCTTATTCCATCAGTGCATTTACAGTTCTTACTGGGGCTACCATGGTGTTGTCGCTATACAGTGCATTTACAGTTCTTACTGGGGTCACTGCAATTCTTTCAGCCTATCAATCTACACCGACAACCCTAACTAAGACTACTTAGTGGGAATTTCCTATTTTATCACTAGAATAAATAAAGGCTGATGTCTAATCATACAAGCCTAACATTTATATATGATAAAATAATAACACATTCACATGTTGCATACATACATGTTATCATATTTAATCAAAAAAAAAATAAACATAATATCACATGTAATTTTATTTAATCTAAAGCATTAAATAAAAAATATCACATGTTATAACAGGAAATATATCTAAGCATATATTAAAACATGCCATTTTTTTTTTAATCATTATTAAAATATATATATATATATATATAAAAAACAAACACACTGGCACCATGAGATGCTCACGGTCTAGTGGTGGAGGGCGCATAAATATAGCATCTGGCCTGGGTTCGAAACCCACGGCCAGACTTTCCTCTTTTTTTTTTTTTTTTTTTTTTTTTTTTTTTTTATAAAGAATAGGGGCTGGGCCGTATAAAGACCCAGCCCAAGAACCGGACACCCAAAATCAAATGGGCCGTTAGGCCCAAGCCCGGCCCTTCAGCTGCCTTCTTCAACCTTCGGCCAGGGCACTGTTCACATGAACAGTGCCCAATTTTCAGAAACGAAAAACAGCGCCCCAGGCCGCTGCCCAACGCCGGAAACCGCCGTACCATCACCGGAAACAACCTCCGGAGGAGGCTGGGTGCTGCCGCAGCACCCAGGGAGGTGCTTGCAGCACCTGGGAGGTGCGCGCAGCACCACGGTGGTGCTGGCAGCACCCCTCTGGTGCGCGCAGCACCGTCCTGGTGTGCGCAGCACCGAGGCGGTGCTTGCAGCACCGCTGGGTGCCCCACGGTGCACCATGCACCGTGGGCTCCAGGCGGTGCATGCAGCACCGTGGTGCGCAGCACCCTACGGTGCGCGCTGCACCACCATGTTTAGGTGGTGCGCGCTGCACCACCGCGTGGTGCACGCTGCACCACTGCACCGGCTTCGGCCAAAAATATATATATATTTTTTTTTAAACACTCAGCAGCATTAAAAAAAAAAAAACACATTTATAATTTGCATGTATCAAAAAAAACTGGAAGCAATTACAACCTTGCTCTGATACCAATGTTAGAAAAAATTGCAGCGGAAAAATACCTCAAGCTTAGCTTCAAAAATTGCTCCACAAGTTTTTCCAGATTGATAAAACACCGGCGTTTCCTCTTAGTGGTTAGTGCACTACGTAGTATAAAACTAGAGTGACACTAAATAAATCCACAGCCTAAAAATTATTTCAAGAGAGAACAAATGAGAGAGAGATATTTACTATTTTTTTTTTCAGATTAGTTCCCAGAACCAAAAGGAGGGGGGCTATATATAGTCCCCCCTACACGGCTGGCCTTAAAGGCCAGCCATAAAAGCATGTAAAAACGCATGGCATAAATGCCATGCGTTTTCCGTTACATGCTACGTAACGCATGGCTTAACTGCATGTAACGTAGAGGGGAGGCTGGAGGTCTGCCCTCCAGCCTGCCCCATGTGGGCGCCTCCCCCCCCCCCCCCCCCCCCCCCCCAAAAATATTACAATAGCCATTGAATTAACGATGATTAACAAGTTTAACCAATCACGTCCTTTGCTTACAAAATGAATCCAACATGTAATTGCTTACCCTTTAAGTATTAGAAGAGACTGACTTAGCTATATATAATATGTATCGTAGACTCATAGATTCATATCCCGGAACCACAAAACCAAAGATGGATATCCTCTCCGTTGTCTTGACTTTCATAGCCTTTTCGCTACTCTTTCTCATCCTAGCCATATCTATTCTCCTGATCAGAACCTTCACCGGAAAATCCGTCGGGAACCAGAACTACCCTCCGGTGCATGGTACGGTCTTTCATCAGCTCTTATACTTCAACAAACTCTACGACCAGCAAACAGAATCTGCCAAGAAACAGCGGACATTCCGGCTACTCGCTCCGGGACAAAGCGAGATATACACGACGGATGTACGAAATATCGAGCATATACTAAAAACCAACTTCGACAAGTACTCGAAAGGCGAGCATAATCAGGATATTAGCACTGATCTCTTTGGCCAGGGGATATTCATTGTGGACGGGGAGAAGTGGCGGCAGCAGAGGAAGCTTGCGAGCTTTGAGTTCTCCACGAGAGTTCTCAGAGATTTCAGTTGTTCTGTGTTCAAAAGAAATGCTGCTAAATTGGTCAAAGCTGTTTCTAAGTTCTCGGATGCTGGCCTTGCCTTTGATATACAGGTTAGTGACCTGAAAAGCATGCATTAATATTAGATGAACAAAGGATTTCCAAAGGTTAATTCCTGTTGTTCTGTTGAAATATGAAGAAAGATGAAGGATCTAACTGTTTGCATAAATGCCACAGTGATAACAGAGGACAAAGTTCGCTGTCATATTCATTTCTCCATCCTGCACTACTATTACAGTCTGTTTACACCTTTTATAGACATAGTCATATATTCTCTAACTCACTCAAATACACTTTCCACTCATTGTATGAAATCTGTCTAGTATTCCTCTAGTCTATTACAAGCAAATGTTCTAGAATATTTACAGACTTGTTGCTTTGGAGCATGCTTTACTGGAATGAAAAGCTTTTTCTGATTTTTGTTGAGATGATGCAGCAGACTGTGTAGCCTTAGTCATGTTCTAATATGGTTTCTTTTTAATTTGTACGTAGGACATATTAATGAGATGCACTTTGGATTCCATATTCAAAGTAGGGTTTGGGGTAGATCTGAATTGCTTGGAGGGGTCGAGCAAGGAGGGAATTGAATTCATGAAGGCTTTTGATGATTCAAATGCTTTGGTCTATTGGCGCTATGTCGATCCATTCTGGAAGTTGAAGAGGTTTCTTAACGTTGGGTGCGAGGCGGTCCTTAAGAAGAACATCAAAATTATCAACGATTTTGTGCACGAAGTAATTAGGACCAAGAGGAAACTGCTGGCAGTGCAACGAGATTGCGTGAGTTTCAAAGTTTCAACACTTCCGTTTTTCAATTTCTGGAAATATTTGTTCCAATTGGTACAACAAGATGTGATTTGGTAATCATCAGGGAATGATGATTTTAGTTTAATCTTGAAAACTTGTTTGCATATTTCCAGAATGAAAAGGAGGACATACTTTCGAGGTTCTTGGTGGAGAGCACAAGGCAACCAGAGATAATGAATGATCAATATCTAGAGGACATAATTTTGAATTTCATGATAGCAGGCAAAGATACGAGTGCAAATACTCTCTCATGGTTCATCTTTATGCTCTGCAAGAACCCTTTAATTCAAGAAAAAATTGCACGAGAAGTGAGAGACGTCACCGGTAGCCATTGCGAAGGAGCTAATGTGGATGAGTTCATGTCGAATATAACTGATGCAACACTGGATAATATGCATTATCTTCATGCCGCATTGACGGAGACCTTGAGGTTATACCCTGCAGTTCCCCTGGTAATTAACCCGAAAACTTACAACTTTATTCATTTTTCGTTAATCTTACTTGTTTCATTAATATACAGTTTGGTACAGGTTTCTATACAAATTTCGTCTGCCTTTCCTTTTATTTTTTTTTGTCCCCACACCTGCTCCTCAACTGCCCCTCCCCTCACCTGCTCCTCAATTGTGGAATGTGTCATTATTGTGTAATCACTTTGAGAAAGAGTATGATCTTTTTTTATTTTTTATTTATTTTAATATAGGTCTCATATTTATTTATTTATTTATTTATTTTATAATGATTATATGATATTTACATACTCACGACTACAACTATAATTTCTCATCTTGATATATGTTGTACGGTCTTAATTATCTCTATTTCTCTTCCATTTAGGCTTTTGTATATTTGGTAACGAGGCCTTTTTGGTGTATTTGAAGGATGGAAGGTGTACAGAAATGGATGACACACTTCCTGATGGATATAAACTAAGAAAAGGGGATGGGGTATATTACATGGCCTATGCAATGGGCAGGATGCCTTATATTTGGGGAGAAGATGCAGAGGAGTTCCGACCTGAAAGATGGCTCAAAAATGAGATCTTTCAACTCGAATCTCCATTCAAATTTATAGCATTTCATGTTTGTATCATCTTTATAGTTACTACAAATGATGAACATGTCTATCCAGCAACAATCTCTTATGTTTTTTCACTCATGCTTTTGATGTGCAGGCCGGTCCTCGAATGTGTCTAGGGAAGGACTTTGCTTACAGGCAGATGAAAATAGTTTCCATTGCTCTTCTCCGCTTCTTCCGATTCAAACTAGCTGATGCCACAAAAAATGTTACCTACAGGACGATGTTCACACTTCACATTAACGGAGGTCTCCCTGTTTGTGCAATTTTTAGGATAAAATAGTGAACTCCTGTTTATGTTTATGTACTCCTGTCTCTATGTATCAATAATTTAATTTCACGTGATATAATTTAATTTTTAAATTTTAAATTTTCTAAATTTATTTTTAAAATTAAATTATATCACGTGAATAGTATGTAGTATAAAGACTTTAAATAGAGTTATTCTTAACAGTAATATGGGAGAACTAAGATGTTGGAATTATTCTATTTTATGTGTGTTTATTTATTAGTTTATTAATTTGCATATAATAATGAAAAAGATTGTGAACAGTATCAGAACTTAGATTACAATTGCATTATTATTGTCAGCAAATCACGTCTCCATTAAGTTATTCATAGCGTTCAACATGAAGATAACGAGTTGAAGGGGACGATAGGAAATATTGACTAGAATAATGCTATATACATTTATGAAATACGTAATGCCATACAATTGTTATGAAAAGGAATAAAGTCTCTAATTAAAAATTATTATTATTTTATATAAATATCATATTTATTTATATTTATTAAAATAAATATACTGTATCAAATAGTCTGATTCTATACTTTATCAAATAGTCTAATTAGCAAAATTTTTCAATCTCTAAAATAAAAATTTGGAGTCAAAACCTACCTCTTCAAATATATATAAAAAAAAAAATTGATTGCTCCGTAAATACTCAATTTTCTTAGATGCGTGCCGTTGGCGGGTTTTAGTGGCGTAGTGCACTGCACCTTTCCTTTTCATTAGGACAAATAGGTTATGGGTATTAAATGCAATTTGAGGCTATCCCGATTTATGAAAATGACATTTCCCAAATCATTATATAATCTTTTAAAAATTATTTATTAACTTTTGTTATATTTTAAATAATTATCGTTCAAGGGAATGCCAGAAGAAATTATTTTTAGGCTTTATTTATTTTTATAGATAAGATAAGATAAAAATTTAAAAAAAAAATTATTATAAAATATTTTTTTAATATTAATTTTATTTTAAAATTTGAAAAAATTATTTTAAAATTTAAAAAATATATAATAATAAATTTAAAATAAATTAAAATAAGATGAGATATTTTTTTAAAAAAAAAACAAGACCTTAGTTAAAATGTAAAGATGATATGACATGTCATTAGTTTTGTAAACCACATCTTTTTATAATAAAATCTTTATATATATAAAATGGTTATCTAACGAAAATTCTTGTTTTTTCGTTGAAGTTAACATTTTTTGTCAATTTCTGTTAAAATTAATATTGCATCTAATGAAAATTACCGTTTTAAACACAATTTATTAAATTTATTTATTGAAATAATGTTCTTAACATTAAAATTAATTCCACTTTTTCAACTTTTTACAATAGTAAATTTTTCATTTAAAACTCATTTAACATCTTTTTAATACCACTTAATACTTTAAATACAATTCATTAAGCCCATAAATAATGTTAGAAATTTCTATTTTAGAATTCTTATTTAGGACATATTTTTTAATTTTATTTTATGTAAAATAAATATAGAATAATAATAATAGTATAGAATAACACAATAATAGTATAGAATATATAAATATAACAATATATATAGAAATAAACCATTCATAACAATTTATACGTTAGAGAGTTTAATTTTATTCATGAAAATTTTATTTCTATTATATGATTAATAATTTAATTTTTTAAAAATTAATTTATAATTTTAAAATGAATGCATTATTTATTAAGTTAACTATATATAAGGTATATATAGTTAATATACGGTATATATAATTTATTATAATTACATTAAATTGATAATAATAAGCAATAAATATAATTAATATTATATGTTTGATATTTAATTAAAATATATATGATTAAATAAATTTATATAAATTATAAATTATAAATTATAATAACATTCTTATATAAATTATAAACTATATAATTTATTTTTTCAAAAAACTCATATTATTACTTAAAAATAATCACATAACTAAAAAAACATAGATATTTTAATGTCCTTTATTTTGAGGTCATACAAAATAATACAAATATTAAATTATCATCTTGGAATTAAAAAAATATTATATCTTAAACTAATCTTTTATTAAAATTTTAATCAAAATTATCTCAAATAAATTTGATAAAATTATATGTTATGTTTATTTATGAGACTATCTTATTATTTTTATTAATTTTTTTTATAATATATGAAAACTTATAATTATTTTGTATCTAGTATCCTCCAATGCATGAATGCCCAGTGCATGAAAAAGTACGAAATAACTGGTTCGGTTTATTCTTTTCGGTTTATTTCTCGATTCTTCATGTCAGCACTCTAGATTTATTCTCTCCAATTTATTGTCTCTATCTTTCATCTCTCTCTTTGAAATCTTCTCAATCTCTCTCAGAGAAATTTCTCGCAGAACTCAACGCTGCTATAGTCCTCTAGGCTAGAGTCTTAGCATGTCGCCGCTCACCATGGGCTCTCCATTTTGGTTTGTCTTATGCTCCTAAACCAAATTTTAATGAATCATCAGTGTTAGGGATTGATTTGTATAACTGGAGAAATGAGACACAGAAAGAAGAGACAAAGATGAATAGAAGACTATAAAAAGGAGTTCTACATGGTTTTATAGATGATTTTCTTTCAAATGAAGTTCGGACTAAGTCCCGATTTATTCTTTTTAGTTGATGAAAAGGAGCTTTACAGATGAAATTCTCTTAGATGAAATCTGCAGATTCACAACCACCTCAACAAGATAAATTTTCTAGAGAATAAATTGGTTGTGTTCTGCAGATATTCTTGTATAATTTTGTTTATGTATTGATGAATTTTTTCGGTTGTAACAAATCTCACCATTAGTTTTGATGCTATGTAGCCTCATAATGCTCACTTTCAACAACTTTCTCATCTTGTCTTAATGTTCCCGTGCTATACAACCCAAATAATTAGATAATTGGGAGCTACAAAATAGGCAAAAGGTAATAAGTTAATTAACTTTATACATAATATATGACATAAAAGTAGGTATTATATTCATCTGACAACCTCATATATAGAAATAATGAGTGCTTATGAAATGAGCATTATGATTTGGAGGAGAAGGATAGAGATTTGGATTGGCATTGTAATAAAGCCTAAATAAAAAGCACAAGAAAAACCAGTAGTTTTAGTTTTTCAACAATATCAAAAATTAGGTTCACTAAAGAAACCTAAACCAAGCCATCACCTTCATAGAGCTCGAACAATCCGTCAAGGGTATATTTGACGGGTCATTTTCTTCGTCCATAGAGCTATTAAACGGTAAACCAACAATATTCTTTCTCACTACTCTATTAATTTATTTCAAATAATTAGATAATCAACAACAATCTTTATAGCATTCATCCCTAAAAGATTTAAGGATGTACATAAAAATGAATTTGAATACAATATGGAGGGTGAGAACATAATAAAATCCAAGAACTGTGTAAAATAGCAAACTGGATTAAAAGAAGTTTGAATGGTACTTTGTGATTGGGTGAGAACATAATAAAATCCAAGAACTGTGTAAATAAAATCCAACTTTTTAATGTAATTTGTTAGATGTAACTTTCTTTTAAAAAGTTGTCTTTTAATCCAATATGTACAAAAACATTCATCTCTAAAAGACAAGAACTGTGTAGCAAATAAGAGCTGCGAGAGAGATGACCATATGTGGCAACAAAAAAACAAAAAAACCAACGTGGAGATGAAAATAATAGGAAAAAAAATGGAAACGTCGATGCTGCCTAAACTAATATCAAATGCGAGAGAGATGAACGTGGTCCCGTGGGCCGTGGAGATGAAAAAGTCTCACCAGCTCTGTACAAATGTAGAGATGAACCAATGACGGCAAATCCAGCGAGACGCTACCAAGCATTTTGAGTCTTGACTTTTTATTATTATTATTATTATTTGAAAAATTATACATTCTCTCACATAAATAATATATAAACACTATTATATACTGTTTATAAATAAAAGAGTATCTGAATCTGAATATTCTCTAACATTTCTCTTATTATTTTTTATTTTATTTTATAGTACTTATCCACGTCCTTCGTGCCTTTCGTGCTATGCAGGGGGCTTTCCTGTAGCACTTGCTCTTTCATAATTGACCGGCAACTACCATCTTCAAGTACACTTCGAGTGCTCCAACGAAACGATTACGACCTCCCTCCCTCGGCTCCATCCATGGATTTCCTCTCGAATCCTATGGCCCTGTCGTCCGCCGCTTTGGCTATTATCGTTTCTTTTCTGGGAGTCCAGATTCTATCAAGGAAAATGAAGAAAGATAAGAGAAAGAAGAAGTACCATCCTATTGCCGGAACCAAATTTAACCAGCTCCTTAACTTCCATAGATTGCACCACTATATGACTGACCTTGCCGGAAAGTACAGGACATACAGGCTTCTCAGCCCTTTTAGGAACGAAATTTACACTGCGGACCCAGCAAATGTCGAGTACATTCTCAAAACTAACTTCGACAATTATGGCAAGGTATATTCCCTTATCTTTAGCTAGTTCAGAATTCAGAACATCCTAATATGAAGATTTTTTCTTCTTTCCTTTTAGTCTTTATTTTGGAGAGTTATAGGACGCAGAAGATCTAGATAAAGTTATAGATCATGTAATCTGAAAGGAATAAGAATAATTCGGAAAATTAATTGACACCAAAAATAAATTTTCCCAGCTGATTAGTGTGAATTATTCTAAGTCACTTCTGTTTAGTGGGGTAAATTATTTTAGTTTCAAGTCAAATCTAGTTTTTGGTAGGGGTTTTCCTTGAGCACTGAGGATCTTGTACTGTGGTTTCTACGAGAATTGAATTTCAATTTTTGGGAAAAGGCCCAAATCATGAAGTAAATTATTAGGATTGAAGACTTGTTTGTTTTGTTCTTTGAAACCTTGTGCAGGGATGTTATAACTACGTCATGCTGAAGGACCTTCTGGGAGATGGGATTTTCACAGTCGATGGTGACAAGTGGCGCCAACAGAGGAAGATATCAAGTCATGAGTTCTCCAGAAGGGTGTTAAGGGACTTTAGCAGTGATGTCTTCAGGAAAAGTGCTGCAAAACTGGCTCATATGGTGTCCGAAGCAGCAACTTCCAACCAGATCATCGATCTTCAAGTGAGTTTTGGACACGTCAATGTTCACAAAATGACTAATGTTGGAGTATTGCATCACATATAGAAAACATGGAATTAAAGTCTAAAGAGGAAAAGGCTAAGGCTAAAATAGAGAATTTAACATAATTATTTTCTGTTAGTGTATATTTCAGTATAAATATGATGTAAATGTGAGACTTTGTACTCAACTTTATCGTTTAATACAATCCAGTTTACATTCAATTTCCTCTGTTCTCAAGTTCTATCATTGTGTTCTTAACATGGTATCAGAGCCAGGTATCATTGTGTTCTCAAGTTCTCAAGTTCTATCATTGTGTTCTTAACAACTAATTCCATATGATATTGCATGTTGACAAGTTTTAATTATTCATATAGGATCTATTGATGAAATCAATCCTGGATTCACTGTTCCAAGTTGCATTTGGAATCGAGTTAGACAGCATGTGTGGATCAAATGAAGAAGGAAAGAATTTCAGCAATGCGTTTGATGATTCGAGCTCAATGACCGTTTTCCGTTACGTTGATATCTTTTGGAGAATCAAGAAGTTTCTAAATATTGGATCAGAGGCCACCTTAAAGAAAAGTACCAAAATTGTTAATGATTTTGTGTTTAAGCTGATACACAACAAGATTGAGCAAATGAAGAACTCAAAGGATGAATCATCCGTGAGTGACAATAGCTAAGAGTTTCTATCTTTAATTGATTTTCCAGCCATGAAGTAAATTTTTCATAGCGTGTACAATGCAGATAAAGAGAGAAGACATCTTGTCAAGATTTCTGCAAGTGACAGAGAATGATCCAACATACTTGAGAGATATAATTCTTAACTTCATCATAGCTGGCAAAGACACGACTGCAGCCACTATTTCTTGGTTTATTTACATGCTCTGTAAGCATCCTACCGTGCAAGAAAAAATTGTAAAAGAGGTGAAGGAAGCTACCACCAATAAAGAAATCTCAAACTATGCTGATTTTGCCGCCACTATTAGTGAAGCAGCTCTAGAAAAGATGAATTTTCTCCATGCGGCAATTACCGAAACTCTCAGACTCTATCCTGCAGTTCCTGTGGTAATGAGAATATCAACTAATATGAATCATAACCGCTAAATGGTTGCGTCTGTAAATGCTACCAGAAATGCTCTTTTCTGGTTTAATTTTTATTTGAAAACAGTATGTGAGTGGTGATAGAGTGAGAGTTACCATTGTTTTTGGATTTCTACAACAGCAAGTTAATTACAATTGTTTCCCAACTTCTGACAGCTGCCATTCCCAGTGGTTTTAGCATTATCCAAGCCTAATCCAATATTTATTTTTTTGCTTACAGGATGCAAAGATATGCTTCTCTGATGATACTCTACCAGATGGCTACAACGTGAAGAAAGGAGATATGATAGCTTACCAACCTTATGCAATGGGCAGGATGAAATTCATATGGGGTGATGATGCCCTGGAATTCAAACCAGAGAGATGGCTCAATGAGGATGGAATTTTCCAACCCGAGAGCCCTTTCAAGTTTACAGCCTTCCAGGTTAGCATAAACTCAGTTGGTATAATCTGTTAGTAGTGGATTTATTCATTTGAATTATATTTCCCAACACTTCCCTTCTCATGAGACCAGTCAGCTCATGAACCGAAGGAAATGAAATTGACATTGAAAATGATTTCATGAGACCAGTGAGTTTTTAAAATAAAATTGGAGTTTTGAAGAAAAAACAAAATATTCTTCTACAGCTTTTACATTTCGAGAAGTTTATGCTTCAAGCAGCTCATCTTCATTGTAGGTACTAGGCATGTCTAACTCTTGTGGAAAAGTGTTGAAATGCCTTTGAAGTAACAGAAGATGCCAACATATTGACCTTTTTATGCGAACCCCACATCTTTCTGTAGAAGCCTTGACTATGCTTGTATAAAGAGAATCTAAACAAAAATTTCTACTGGTTCATTCACAGGCCGGCCCACGAATCTGTCTTGGAAAAGAGTTTGCCTACAGGAATATGAAGATCTTCTCGGCTGTCTTGTTAGGCTGTTTCCAGTTCAAAATGGGTGATGAAAATGAAACTGTCAATTACAGGACAATGATCAATCTTCACATCGCTGGAGGTCTTCACGTTCGCGCCTTCCACAGAAATGGAAATTAGCTGGGTAAGCAGAGAAATAAAAACTTCTCAATTATGCGAGAAGCATCATCTGTCTAAAATGCCCGATTGAAAGAGAGGAAATATAACGTATATATGAAGAATACCAATGCTAATTAAGCTTGTGTTGATAAGTTAACTGAATGACGATGGGTTTACTCGTTTCGCCTTAAATAATGATGTTATATAGGCGTATGCATTATTGAAGGCGAAGGCTAAGAAAGTTGAAACTCATGCTATGTCCTTGATAACAAAAATCAAGAGGCACAGACCCACTGACCATAATCACGAAGAACAAGGATGGGATGATATGCATTACTCTCAAACCAAATAACATAGGTACTGACTACTGAGAGACAATGGAAGAAGCTGAACCTGGGTTCCAAGGCCCAGTTCAGGCTCGAGGCCCATCCTTGTTGGGCAGGCTTGGACTTTTGCAGTTCAGGCCCGACTTACTGGACCAGCCCTCACGTCGTTGCAAAGAATTATGCCGCAATTACCATTCCTCATGGGAACAGAAAGGAAAGCAAATTCAAAATGATTATGCGGCTTCATTCGATAATTATATAGAAAAATGTCAATGTTTTATATCCCTATCGTACCATATTGATCTGAAATCATTCATCAATATGCTATCTTAAAAAATACGAGATGATGATCAAATGAGACAATGCCACACCGATATGCTATCTTAAAAAAATACGATTTGATGAACTTATTATTTTCTATCATTTTTAATCAAATGGCAACATAAAGAAAAAACCACCCACCTCCCACTTCAGTTCAAGAGGAAGAGAGACACCACTTGACAGTTCGTGAAAGCCTAGATGAGAATGAATACTGTTAAGTGTATATATGGGACTCCTTATTAGGGTTAATATTGTAATTATATCCTTATTACAGTTTGGTCTTATTTAACTATATATAGGCCTCTTTTGTATAATTTGAGACACGCAGATATATACAATCAGATCATTCTCCAGAAATCTCTATATTTCAACAAATACAAAGAACCCGTATCACGATATTTTCATTCCAAAACAATCGACGGACAAAAATGAACAGCTCTGATGTCAAAAGCTTTAGAGCTCACCAATCTCAATGATAGCGTACTTTTTATTCAACCGAATAATATACTAACACAAAGCCTGCAGTAAATCTAATAACCTGGCACTCTCTCTCTTCTGCATATCCTGCTATACTCTAATTTTAAGGTTACACCCACATAGACAGCTTTAAAACTAGGTCATGAAATTGACTTGATTGAGCAAGGCAGCCAACATGTATGTCCCTTGCAATATATCTGTCCAGGTGGCATAATAGTATTCACTTGTCTCCTGTGTTCCTTTTTCCGGTGACTCAAAAAATAATTCAATTGCCTACACCTACGACTTTATAAGAGGGCTGAGCCCATCGCCTTCCCAACCAAGCTTGAGCATCTGATCCAACACTTTCAAACTCAACTGCAAGCCAACAGCAAATGAGTCATCACAAGGTTTGGAATCGGAAATATGCATTTTAAATCATAATCATCAGCCCTTGGCCAGTGTTAGCGATTAAAACCTGTTTCTCGTTTGAATTAGTGCTATTACAAGAGAGAATATTTTCTTTTGCCAGCAAATATGTTGGATTAGAAAGCTAAATATTAATTTTAACTAAACAACTTTACCTGAAACAGGAAAGTAATCTTATAGAATGTGCAATTATGAGAATCAGACTGTAATGGAATAGAAGCAAGAAAACAAATAGAAGGATCTGTTAACTAGACCCAATGAGCCAGATAACTGAGTCTCAAACAGACAAAATTGGCTCCTGCCCAAGTGGGTTAACTATTGCCAATCGTGGATAAGACTGACAGCATTAGCAGGTTCTTAGCATTGTCGTTAGTATTTATAATTTAACAGAACAATGGAGGACGTTTATCCCATCAACTAGTAATGGGGAAGCTCAAACGGTACATATTGCTCTGGGAATTTCTTTTTGAGTTAAGTACTCTGATTTTTTAAGCAATAACAAAATCATAAAATGAATAGACCCTATATACAAAGAGGGAACATTTAACTTACAGCTGGATCGGTGAATACTATCAACTGTCTATCTGCAGTTGACACCAAAAGATTTGTGTTATCCTTGTTTAGAGCCAGGGCTGTAATATCTTGTCCTTCTCTCAACTTCAATATATGAGATACCTGAAGGATCAAGTAATTGCCGTTAGTGGGGGCAGAAGCAAACCAACTTATGACACCATGTTAAACATCACTACCTCGCATAGTGATGCTTCTGACATGCTGGCTGTAAGACACATGTGCAAGATGTAAACAAAAAGCAGAACAGAGAAGAAGACATGCACAAGAGGTAAAGACTGCGGACAACAGAGAGGATAAAGATCCCGAGCCATTATGTTCTGTTTTGTCAGACGAATATTATAAATATTTGCAGAAATCACATGTAGAGGCAACCTAAGTTTTATGCAAACTAGATCTCAACCCATTGTATTGCATGGAAGAAAAAGACTGAAAACTTCAACAATTTAGTGGTGTTTCTGTAGCTCAACAACACCCAGCACCTAGAAGTACCAACCGGGTTTCAAGTAACATGAGCTACCTATGTGGTTACCACTGGTAGCATATAGAAGGACAGAATATTGGATGCTAGACCCAAATCCTGGTGCATCTTCCCCTAAGGTCTCCTGTCAAATTCCCCCCAGAAGAATTGGGTTATGGTTGAGCCAAGTCCACTTTTCCTTTTCAGGAAAGCAATATAGGTTGGATGTTTCTGTGATCAGTAAGAAGCAGATCTCCCTTATGGCCGCAGTGAATTCTTTCAAGGCAACGGGCAGCCTGATTTGACGACATTGTTTACTCAGTTTATTTTAACATGTTCTTTATGTACTAATCAGTGAATGTTTTATCTATGTCTCATACCTTAAGAGTATGCAGATCCAGGAAGCAAATTGAAGGTGATGGAATATACAATCTGTTATTTTTTGCAGTTTCATCTGAGTCTAGATCAAGGTCTTCATTCCCAGGCTTCTTTAACTTCAAATCCCAGCTATCATTTTCCAAACATGAGTTCATTCCAATTAAAGCACTCTCCCCGTCCACAGAAATTTCCATGCAACAGACACTGCCAGAGAAACGAAGTGGTGCTTTGGCAATCAAAACCCCATTAAGAGAGAATGTACTGAGAGTTTCTTGTGATTTATTCCAAGCCATTATAACCCCCTTAGAGGAAAGACAGACGGCATGGGCCTCCACGCCAGCCAGCCTTCTCATCAAACGACCCCTTCTTATCGAATGCAAAAGAACATCTGAAGAAGGGGAGCATGAAACAACCACCCCAAGATCTGAGCTGACACAACAACTGAGTATTTCCCTGTGGTGGCCGCGAAGAACATGCAGGGGACCTTCAATACAACGCCTCCGGCTTTTGTCTGACAACGTGCTTGATAGAGTAGTACTGCCGGTTGATGTTGGTGTGCCTGTCCCAGTGGAAGACTCCGACATGTTGCTTGAACGAGAAGTAAATACTCTATGTATTCTCCAAAGTAATACTGTCGTGTCCCTGGATCCAGTCACAAGGTAATTGCTATCAGGTGACAGACCCAGGCAAGTGACTGGAGCACAGTGCCCATGTGCTGTTTCTAAAGTTTTTGCCCCATCTGATGAAATTAGGCGGATACTATTATCCGCGTGTCCACCTAGTTACAAAACAAAAAGTACAGAACAAGATATCAGTTAATCCAGAAGTAAAAGGGCAAATACTTACTCAGACATCACATTCAATGGTGCGGGGGGCGGGCTAAGCTTGATAGATTCCAAAGCCCCTAATCTTAGATTGTCGTACAAACCAAATGGGATCTTAAGAGTGGAAGGCCTTAAAGATACTTATTGGGCAGGCCCTAGTCTCTACCTCAAATAGAAGATAAACTAAAAGACAATGCACCTTCTCAAGTAATTTGGTTATACAGAAGTAGAAAGACAGACTGATAGCATGATATGAATGCATAATCTAGCGACTTTATGATATGATGCACTTCTGGTGACTTAAGACCGATAACGTGATATGATGTTACTTCTTTTCTAGGAGATAATTTTCCAGCTCCAACCAGGTATTATCAGTGAAAAATTCCATTGATGAAACAAGTACTACCTATTAATCATGAATAACTTTCTGGTCCAATCGGTTTTCCCCATCTTTCTGGTAACACAACAAAGCACATTGTGTTATCAATGGTTTTAGTCAATCTTGGATCATCTAATAGGGGTTTCATATTCTTCAGACCTGGGTCCCGCGAGTGATAGAAATGGCTTTTTATACAGATGAAATGTGTGCACGAGAGAAACTAAATCTTCTAAAATCAACAAAAATGTGCAGATATTCCTTTTTTTGGTAAGTAAAGTTTTATTAATGAAAAAGGGTAAAAGCCAATTACAAAAGAAAACAAAAAGAACGAAAATACAAAACAAAAAGCCCATCACGATGGCGCATTGGATACAGGGAAATTATGAAGAACAGAGAGAACATTGAAATTCCTAGGTGTGCAGATATTCCTAGGTGTTAGAAAACATTGAAATCATGATTGGCTTTTTCTAGATAGGAACAGAGAGAACTAAGAACAGAATGAGTAGCAAGGTTGTAATAAGCAAGGTCATACCATTAGATAAATATATACCGACAAATGCTCAAGGAATACCTTGGGAAAGTGTCTATTTGGTAATGAATTGATCTTCAACAAGTTAAGGACTTCTCATAGGAAAGGGAAGCACTATACTTGACATGTTAAATTCCCGTATAAGTGGCTAAAGGAAGAATACGAAAGCTATAGATGCTTACCAGTAATAATTTCTTTGTCACATGTAATTGCAACTATAGCTGAGCTTCTGATCCCAGATGTAGCAAATGCTAGAGCTTGGGGAAATTGCCACTCATCAGCCCCAGATCCAGCTGGTCCTTTAAACATGCGCATAAGTGTTCCACCAGTGGAGCTTGCTGAGGTCCTTCCATGTTGAAAGAGGAATGGTGTACCCTGGCCATCAGGCGTGTTGGGCTGCCACTTGTGCTGTGCAATGTGTGCTGCTGGTGCATTGATGTCAACAATTACAACAGAATCTGAAGAAGCATGAATGGCAGCCGCAGGTAGATTGCAGCGTTCGGGTGCTGGAACTACATATGGTTTGACTTCATTTGGATTGCGAAAGATGGTCTGACAAGCAAAATTAAAATCCATATTTTTCATCAGATAATCTGTCAGATAACTTGACACCCTGAAAGCAAAAGCATCAATCTATGTGAGTTAAAGTGAAAGCGTGCCATTGATATAATTGATATGATTATTATCCTTATATAAACCATTTTAATCACGTCAGTGCATGTGACCTTTACCAATTTCCCGAGGCAAAACTCACATCAATTGTAGGCTATTCGTGAAAATCAAGCTCTTCTGACGGTAAATTGTTTTGCTAAACAGCATGTAATTGATCACCAGAAACTCTTTACTTCATCTCCTAGATGGTCACTATTAAATTAATATGTCTACAAAATCCTCATCACAATGCTCTTCTTCTTATGAACTCTAGCCCCTGATCAGAATGTGACAAGTTCAACCGTGCTTTTCTGTCACCCAAGTTACTATCCATAAGCCTGATCAATTGTTTCATAAGTGTTAGCTGTGTGCATCACTTCCTTTGCTGCAGCTCTTTTTGGTAGAGCATCACATGAGATATCTTGCTTGTAATGTAAAAGATGATTTCATATTTTCTCCCATTCCTCGATCAGGAGAGCTCTTGCTTGTCTACATTCTAAGACAGGTTTCATGCACTCCCATTGTTGGCTGACCTTGTCGTACATCTACACTAGACTTAGCTCATTACATGCACTTGCTCTGGCTTCTAAACTTTAAAAAGATTGAGACTGTTTCAGGGGGCACATCCCCCCTATATTGTCAGCTAAATCAAACTAAGTCTCTAGCCCCTCACATAAGGATTCACTCCTTGTCAGTTAATTGAGGCCATTCTAACTGATACAAAATCATATCCACTGTCTTCTCCCAATTTAAGCTTCCCTCAACTTTTTTTGTTTTGTTTTTTTTGAGATGAGGAGCTTCCAGCAACCTCTTTTCACACCACTTAAATTAAATCATTCTCTCACACGTGCATCAATCGATGCTTGTTACACAAGACCAAACTATCCTACATGGCCCTCCTCTGCTTTTGAACAGATTACTTTATTTCTAACCCTTTCTAATATTGTCACGCACCCATCTTTTCTTTTGCTCAGTAACACGTCCATCTTAACATTCTCATTTCAGCTACCCACATCTTCTATTGTTTCTTAACACCCAACATTCTACACTGTAGAATAACAGGTTTTCATAGTTTTTCCTTCAACTTAATAGGTATTCCATAGCCACATAATCCACCAGATACACTTCTCTGCTTTGTCACTCCATTTTTATTCTATGGGCTACAATCCCGGTTTATCCATCCTCGAACTTTTGATCCTAAATACAGATCTTGTTCTTTAGTATCTATTAACCATCAATTAATACTCCTTCCCTCCCTCGATCTCAATTTCTACTCTACTTTTACACTTGAAATATTTAGTTTTAGTCTTACTTAGCCTAAAACCCTTATTATAAAACATATTTTCAAACTTTCCATCAGTTAACACAACGACATCTTCAAATCCACCACCAAAGCTCATCTTGATCCATGACCAACGTAATGAGATAATGACTTCATGCAAATCCTTGACATAAACCTACCCTGATACGACATTCGTGATACCTACATCTGTTCTTACACCAGTTACTAATCCATTAGAGGACCCCATCTCCTTTTCAAATCCACTCATTGTTTCCATAGGTACCTTATGTTACTCAGATAATTAAAGGATAGCTGTAAATTAGGTGTAAATAGTTGACTATACTTAGTAGATAATTACGGCAGTTATAGGGATGCAATTAAGGCGCCAAAAAGCACCGAAAACTTGATTTAAGGAGCTGGAAATATTGACTAAAGTAATGTATAGATTTTCTATATAAATGAAAGGAAATACAAGGAAAAGGTATTCAAACCAAATTTGACATGGTATCAGAGCTTCTCTGATTACAGTAGCCTTACTCTGAATCACTCGGTGCGATTTTTTGATCGCAATTTTGGAAGGAATAGCAAAGAGTGATTTCTGCTCTTGACAATTTTGAGGTCGTCTTCGTGTGTACAACGGGAACAATTTTTTCTTCTCTGTTTCGGCAAGTTCCAACTTGCAACGGGAACAATTCTTTGTGGGTTTCCTGTTCTGGGGGAGTCGACCTCCTCTCTGGAGGTGTTCAACCGTTTCTGTGGTGAATCTCTGTTTGGGCGAATTTTGTGGTCGTCAGAGCTCTCGTCTGATATCATCGGAGCTTTCTGTGGTGGCTTGGGTTAGTCAGAGCTTTCTTAGGTGTTCTTCGACTTCTCGGTTCTCTCTATTTCACTTTCAGCCGGAGCTTGTCTCGACATCAGAGTTACTCTCGCAAGTGTCTATTGAGTTCGTCGGAGCTCTCTGTGGTCGTCGGAGCTCTCATCGGAGCTTTCTATGGTGGTGCTCGGTTGTTTGGGTTAGTCGGTAACCTCAGTGTTGCCTCTGGTGTTCTTCGATTCTCAAAGTTGCTCTCGACATCAGAGTGCTCTCACAGGAGACTCGAAACCCAGACTCAGAGGTTAGTAGTCAATTACTGGGTGGAATTATTTGTGCTATTTGTCGGTGGTGTTGACTTCCTGGATCATCAAAATTATTTTTGACTTCGTTTATTTTTTTTTTGAGCTGTCAGCAAATATAAATTAGTGGGTTTAGTCATGTCTATCGAAAATTTCATTATTAGATTTAATGGAAAGAATTTTCCTACATGGAAATTTCAATTTAAAATGTTTTTAAAAGGAAAAGAATTAGCAAATCATATTGACAGTTCTGATAAAATTCCCACTAATAAAAATGAACTTGCCCAATGGAAAGTCAACGATGCTAAGGTGATTTCCTGCTTGTTGGGGACACTTGAACCACGTCTTGTCACAAATCTTCGCTGCTTTACTACGGCTCAAACTATGTGTGACTACTTGCACCGTATTTATCATCAAGATAACAGCGCTCGGAAGTTCCAATTGGAGTTAGAAATCAGTAATTTCAGTCAAGGTAACTTGACTATTGAACAGTTTTATTCTACTTTTATTAATATTTGGAGTGAATATTCTTCCATTATTCATACCAAAGTATCCCTGGCGGCACTTGCGGCTCTTCAAATGGTTCACACTGAGAGTCAACGCTATCAATTTTTTATGAAGCTTTGGTCTGAGTTTGAACCTATTCGAGCCGGTTTATTAAACCGTAACCCAGTTGCTTCTTTAGATATTTGCTTGGGAGAATTATTACGGGAGGAACAACGATTATCCACTCAAATAGGTATGACTTTTGATAGGATCTCTTCTGAAACTGTTAATATTGCAGTGTTACCACTGCAAAGAATTTGGCCACATTGCTCGAAATTGTTCCAAAAAAATATGTAACTACTGTAAAAAAGAAGGTCACTTTATCAAGGATTGTCGGATGTGGCCTCAAAATCTTCAATCCCAAGCATTCCGAGCTAATGTTCAATCATCTTCTTCTGCACCTCCTACTATGAATTCTGATTCCTCTGTTCTCACACTAGGATTGGTTCAACAGATGATTGTGTCTACTTTTACTGCTTTAGGCCTACAAAGTACAGGTAATAGCTCAATTTCCTCTTGGATTGTTGATTTGGGTACTTCTAATCATATGACTGCTACTGAGACAAGTTTTCATGATGTTCATATGTATGAGGGCACGCAAAATATTCAAATTGCCGATGGTAGTACTCTTCCCATCACTGCTGTCGGTAATTTAGGTCTCTTCCGCAATGTCTTTATTTCTCCTGAATTATTTATTAATTTGATCTCTGTTGGACAATTGGTTGATAATAACTGTGATGTTCACTTTTCTCGTGGTGGTTGTCTTGTGCAGGATCAGGTGCTAGAGACGGTGATCGCGAAGGGGCCTAAAGTGGGACGTCCCTTTCCTTTACAGTTTTTCATTCCTAATGTTATTTCTCTTGCTTGTACTGCTACAGCTAATAATAGTGAAATATGGCATAAGAAATTAGGTCATCCTAATTCTACTGTCTTAACTCATCTTTTAAAAAATGGATTATTGGGTAATAAAGATTTGTTTTCCTCTTCCAATGTCTCTTTTGATTGTGCTACTTATCAGCTTGGTAAAAGTAAAATTTTACCTTTTCCTAAACATGGTAGTCGTGCAACTACCTGTTTTGAGCTCATACATACTGATGTTTGGGGTGTGAGTCCTGTTATTTCTCATAGTCAACATCGTTATTTCGTAACATTTATCGATGATTATAGTCGATTTACCTAGATATTTTTTCTTCGCTCTAAAGCTAATGTGTTTTCTGTCTTTCAAAAATTTGTTGCACTTGTTGAGACACAGTTCAGTACTTGTATCAAAATCTTACGCTTCGACTCAGGGGGGGATACATGTCTCAATCCTTTCAGCTTTATCTCCAACAAAAGGGAATTATTTCCCAACATTCTTGCCTGTATACCCCTCAACAAAATGAAGTTGCTGAGCGTAAGAATCGTCATTTCTTAGATATTGCTCGTACTCTTTTAATTGGTTCCTCAGTGCTTTCTCGTTTTTGGGTAGATCTGTATCTACTTCTGTATATTTGATCAATCGTTTGTTTACTATTACTTTAAATTATGATTCTCCTTATTTTCGATTATTTGACATACCTCCTGAGTATCACTCTCTTCATACTTTTGGATGTGTTTGTTTTGTCATCTCTCTTCGATTGATCGTCACAAGTTTGCCGCCCAATCTGTTACATGTGCATTTATGGGCTATAATCCTATTCAAAAATGATTTGTTTGTTATGATGCCCATGCAAACAAAATCCGGATCTCTCGAAATGTGATTTTCTTTGAAAATCAATATTTCTTTCAATCTCAGGTTATTTCTGAACCTCCAATTGCTCTTCTTCCTAATTTTAATGTTGTGTCCTTTTCTATTGAGCAGTTTAAACCAAGACTGGTGTATCATCGACGTCATCCAACTTCTCCAACGCTCCTTCCAGACACTGATCTGCCACCTGATTCTGTGGCTCCTCTACCTCAGCACTCCACCCGAGATAGACATATACCTGATAGGTATGGTTTTTCTCATACCTCGTTTACTGCAACTCTCGATACTGTTCCTATTCCTCACTCTTATGCTCAAGCAGCTTCTCAAGCCTGTTGATAGCAAGCCATGAAAGAAGAGATTCAAGCTCTTCAAGACAATCACACTTGGGATATTGTGACTTGTCCATCTGATATGAAACCAATTGGTTGTCCATCTCAGCTTCATTCCACTCCTCTTCATGCAGACAATACCAGTACTATTCAGATTACTGCTAATCCTGTCTTCCATGAACGTACGAAAAATATTGAAGTCGACTATCATTCCATACGAGAAGCCTTCGACAAAAATATCATTACCCTTCCTCACATTTCCACCGAGCATCAAACTGCAGACATATTCACTAAAGCGCTTTTTCGACATCGGCATCAGTTCTTACTGTAAGGGTGTCAAAGCGGGTTAACGGGTCGTATTTGTGTCGTGTCAGGGCGTGTATATAATACTTAAAGGGTTAACACGAACACGACCCGTTAAGAGTTTCGTGTCAAAAACTTCAACCCTAACACGACCCGTTAAGATAACGGGTTGACACGATATGACCCATTAAGACCTGTTAAGACTCTTGACACTATATGACACGACATGACACGACACGACTTGACCCGTTTCAACCTGCAAATCCGTTAGTGACCCGTTTTGAGTTTAAATTAATTGATTTTATACAAATATTAAAACTTAAATAATAGTTATAAAACATAAAAAATTAATTACAAATTACAATATTAAAATTATAATTCAATAAGTAATATACTATAAAATATGATAAACATACAAATATGATCTACACATTGTAAAATATTAAAATTATAATCCAAACATTTTAAATAATAATGAGTTAACTCGTTAAAAACTTTTTAATAAGTACTTAAATGGGATAGTTAATAAGAGTATAAAACTAATTTTAAATTATGATTTTTTGAAATTTAAGTCGGGTATAAAAGTAAATTTAAACTTCTTAACGTGTCTTAATGGGTCATAACGGATTTGACCCGTTATCAAATCGTGTCTTAACGGGTTGACACGATTTAACCCAAAACCCGTTAAGGCTAAACACTAACCCGCTTTTTTCGTATCGTGTTCGTTTCGTGTTAACATGTCATGTCATGTATTGCCACCCCTAGTTCTTAGTTGACAAATTGATGCTTCTTGATCCACAAGCATCAATTTGAGGGGGGATGTTACTCAGATAATTAAAGGATAGCTGTAAATTAGGTGTAAATAGTTGACTAAACTAAGTAGATAATTACGGCACTTATAGGGATGCAATTAAGGCACCGAAAACTTGATTTAAGGAGCTGGAAATATTGACTAAAGTAATGTATAGATTTTCTATATAAATGAAAGGAAATACAAGGAAAAGGTATTCAGACCAAATTTGACACCTAATACACTTTCTCTACATCAATAAAAACCATGTGAAGATCTTCCTCATTTCTCTAAATGGCTGGCCATCCTGGCAAAAAATAAAAATAATTTTGCAAACTGTTGCTTCATGCCTTAAACCATGGTCAATCACTCACAAAGTTTAATGCTGACACTCATAAGCTTAATCCCACCTGGGTTTGGAACTATCATGAAATGCATAAAACTCAACCAAGAATAAAGGAGTACAAGTAATGCCATAAAGACCTAGGTGGCAGATATGGAACACTCTAATACAATTCTTTAATGACCGGAAAGCTCAACAAGGCAGGGCCCTTAATGATGTGGAATGCTCTGAGAATTTTCATTTTATTTTCTCGGAAAGCTCTTAGAAAATTAAGCAATAACATGAAGCACGAATATAGAACTCTATCAAACCTAAGAATATCAAGGTTCAGCCAAATGATACTAATTGTTACCTGCAAGTGAAGAACATCAGCTAATGGCAACTTCTTCAAGTGGGGGAAGGTCAAAAGTTGGGATGGGGTTTGTCCAAAGTATGCGATCTGGTCTTGTGTAGCACGCTGTTGTACCTATTGTGGTTACAAAGATAAGTAAAGATTTGCCCAATGTAAGACAAATTATGACAGCAAAGTTGACTTACTGGGTCCAAAATCTTATCAATATCAACTGTTCCTTCATAGGTGATGTAGAAAAACACATTATTTGCCAATATAGCTTCTTTGCCTCGTTGCTTATACCTGAACATTCCAATCCAATGAAGTAAAAACCAGCTGAAAAGAAAAGCCCCACAGTTGACTTGAACTAAACTGTTTCTAACATTGCCACCGTTAGTCACAACTATAAAAATATTACAAATGAAAGAATATAGCACAATTTTGCATAAAACTATAATTTTACTTGAGAAAGGGGTGAAACTTTACCCAAATATAAGATCAATCCACTCATGTAAATGAGCAGATACATGCTCGCTCTCAAGAGCCATCCGATGCTTATGAATGAAATCAATTGGATTTGCAGCCCAAGGAGGAAGTTTAACAGAATCTGATAAGGTAAATATTAATTACAATAGATTTTCAACTTCAGTTTGGTGCCTATCAAGGTTTATCTCAATTCATAAACCAGAGAAATTTCAGGAGCATACCAAGCTGTCCACCTAATTGTGTTGTACCAAAATCAATTGCATTTTCATTGGTCAAGATCTCAGGAAGGTAGAACAGCTCAGGAACCTAAGGTACAAAGAAAAGAAGAAAAATCAGTCCAAAACTCATAGCTACTATAGGTAATTGACAATCCAAATGTAGATGAGAGCAAATTAAGACTCTATAACTGACGGAAAAAAATGTGATGCTTCATAGTAATGGTCAGACACAAACCAATTCCTTCACATCACTCATATCCTCAAGAACTCCATTCCATGTAGCAGCAATATCTGAAAACATCCTATCTGCATGATCAAATTTGCCGCCTTGCAATTGAATCGAGAGAGTTGTAAATGGTTCAACCCTAACAAGGTAATATAAAACCTGTAAAACCAACACCAAGAGTCACATAGAAGTGGCATCACAGTGTCTACCAATGATAAAGATATTCACCCAATTCTTACTAAATTTGATTGGCACATAACAGAAAAAAAAAAAAGGAAAAAAAAAAAGAAAATTGTAGGAATAATTATCAGAAATGTCATGGGTGCAATTTTTTATCAGGCAATTGTCAATTTTCTAGACATCGAAACCACCAAAAAGAAAAGGTGCAATACTTTGAAATGAAGTTGACATCTGCAATACGAGAAAATAGCAACTCTGGAAAGCAAACAAGCACAAATCATCTGAACTTTTAGCAAGAAAAGCTGGAGTTACTTTCAAATTCAAGATTTAACACAATTAATACAAACATAGCAAAACAAAATCTAGGGTTTCGAATTTTCAGGGTAGATAGCCCAACTACCAAAAAAGAGAAAAGGTGGATTAATTTGAAATAAGGTTGAAATATGCGTTTTGGGAGAATGGCAATGCACAATTGGTTTAAAATATCATTTGATATAAGGGAAAATGATATTTGCACCCTTGAACTACCACCATTTATTTAATTTGCACCTTTAGGTAAGATTGTGCCATGTCCTCTCTTTCAGCGAGCTTAACAGTTAGATCTAAACTGCGGGTCAAATTGCCAAAATTTGATAATTTCAGATTCAAATTTATCCTAGATAGAATTGTATCTAGGATAAACACAATTGTATTTACAGGTAAAACAAAGGGAGTGAAAAATATAGTTTCTCCTAGATATAATGCAATGCAGACAATATATGTACAAGAATTTCATTTCATGTAAAATTTTAGAAAGAAAAACTCAAGATACTCTCAAACTCAAGGGTTACCATAATTTTTTTTTGTCATAATTTTTTTTTATAAGTAGACGATTGTATTGATAATAGGCATAGCCCCAAGTACACAAGAAGGTATATAAGAGATAAGACTTATCGAGGTTGCAGCAACTCAAGGGTTACCATAATTCGGACCCTAAAATCAAACAGCACAAATTTCCCATACATAACTAACAGAAGTTCTAATTATTGTTATCGCATGATACACAGTAGCAACATTTTTGAGATTAAAAGTTCCACAAAAAGGTCCAAGAAACAGATAAACTGAAGATAATAACAAATTCAGAGATAGAACGTGCACAGCTGTCGGTCTCTCAATTTGAGACAATTATAACATACACAAACGTAAATGAACTTTTAAAAATATAACATAAGGGAACACCTACTGTTCCAGCACTCGAGTAGTGTGAACCGTAATGGAATTTGGGGATGGTGGGATCCTCAAAACTAGAATATCTCTCTTGGAATTTTCCAAGACGATCAGGATTCAATGCACCAACAGGCTGCAAGAATATGAGGCTTTAGTGACAGCAGAAAAGATGAAATTCTAGAATGATTTAAGGATATATTCAGATGATACCACCTTCGAAAGATCTCGATAAGAAGAAGGATCATCCAGATCCAAACTCTTCGAACTGTAGTCAGAAATTATCCAAGGGAAAACTGGATACTGCAGAAAACAAAAGAAAATTAGAAATAGATCTAGAGAATTTCTCCATATAACATAAAAATGTTCAGAGAAAAATCCACCTGTGTGATGTCATTATAACTACGCCCAGCCAACGTATTCAGCTGCATTAGATATTCAAAATTGCTTATCTGCACAAGAGTTTTGCTTCTACAAATTATAACTCCCATCTCTATATGGTGCATGTTAAACTCAAACTTGAGAACATGTAGGCACTGAAAATATATAACAGCAAACAAGATTCATACCTCCCACCTAGCCCAACGTTCCATGAGCTGAGTTCTTTTCAGGAGTTGGTCAGGTCTCTAGAACAAATAAATAATTGCATTAGTCCTTGGCTGTAAAAAAACACAGATGAAGATGAAGAAGATGAAAATGAATTCAATGCACTCGAAAAAAAAAAGAGAAAAAAAAGGACAGAAAAAAGACAGATGAAGAGGAAAAAAGTGTAGTATGAATCCAGAATTATAATTCCTCATACACATATTAGATCACACCAGGTGCAAGACTCACAATCGGATTAAATGTACTCCAGATGCCTGTCATGTACATAAAATAGTATATTGATGGATGCTGATCCGTAAACATATGATTCATATGAAATAATCACAAATTTTAGTTTGAGCACTATCTGGTGGGAAAGGTCAATATTTTTTACTATTTGATATTTGGTAAATTTGGCATCCATGAGAGGATATTTAGTCCAACATTGATTGACCAGACGTGGTTCCCAGACAAAGTTACAGTTGGTGCAAACCTGAGTCGCCAGATATATATTGTTCAAATGAGGAGGACGTGCTTGAACAATAGCTCGATATGCATTTCTTCGGCCCTCAAGACTCTAATAAGAAAAGAATAAACCGGGGAAGAAACAAGAAAAAATATCAACAAAAGGTTGATTAGCAGGCAGTTTAAAAGAATCAAAACCATTAAAATGCTTTAATTTACATAGGCACAAATCAAACGAATTGAAGATGAATATTAAAGACAAATATACCCCAAAATCAAAAAAGAAATTTGAGCGGTCAACCATAAAGAGTTCCAAAGCACTCCTCCTTAGAAGATATCTGTGAGAAAAAAATCCAAGTCAAAAGAGACGGAGAGCAGAAAATGAAACAAAACAATATCAAGTAACAAAACATCAGGCTGAGAAGCAATGGCTACATTATATCATTAAACAACCATACATAAAATAATACAAGAACAGACAGGTTTTGAAACATACGTGAGCAAACAACTTTTGTGGCATAAGCAGCTTAATATCTTTGGTATTGAATAACTATCACGATATATCACACTACAGTAAGTTCTCACCATTTCTCAGTCTAGTCCGATGTTTGGTGCTTAAGGACTACAGGTAAAAGAGAATTGAACTTAGATAGTTTTGGTACATAACCATCCAACCCTTCAAAATATCCTATCTTGGAAAGAGCCAAATTGTGAAAGTTCTTTTATAAGCAAAACTAAGATCAAGAACAGCAAATATAGTAATGAAAAACATAGGGCTTTTAGTTAATGAATTTTTTTATAGTATTAGTTCATGAGAATTTTTTGGTTTAGTTTTCTCGTTTTAGGTGAAGACTGTTCATTAGCACATTATACTGTCCACAGTGGAAATTATTTTCTGGAAACAGAGATGAAGGATCAGTTTTAACCATTGTCAAACTCAGAACATTCTACCCATAAGAAAGAAAAGTTAGAGCATGGCATCTAGAAAATTTGAAAGACACAGTGAAAGGAGGCACTAAAGTGGATTGTTCCAATTTTGCCAACGAAATGCACTTCTTTGGAAACTACAATGAAATCATAAATATTTTTCAGATAATTCTCACTGAATTTTAAGAGCATTCGATATTCAGGAACCAAAGGCCAATCCTTCTGAATTTTTAAATTTTTCTATACCCAGTTCCCCAGGGACAAACATTTTTGGTAACCTAAATTCTTTTTTTCGGTTCCCTAATGATAATAAGCATACTCTATCACGTGTTAATTATGGCTAAAACTAAATAATAAGCTGCATTATTCCACCTTTTTTGTAATTCTCTAAGAACCATGGCTAATGTAAATGCTTAACTTATAATATTAAACAGCAAACAAAGCGACATATTGAATGACAATTCAGAAATTATCATGCTCAATTCACTTCATTGCCAATTAGAAAAAAATATTAAAGTACAATAAAACCAGCACAAAAATGTTGTGACTTCACCTCCGACTATACATTTGATGAAGAGAAGATATCAACCAGCTATGATCCTTTTCTTGGTCTCTCAATGCCGAACTGCATTCAGACCCATCTGCTGTAGTGTTTCTCTCACTATTATCAACCATAAAATTTATTCTCCTATTTGTTACCTGACAGGGCACATTAGTGTCTATGCTTAGTAAAAGTTATAAAGAATAATTATGACCAGTCAAATTTATTGGGACAATTAGAGGACTGAAATATTTATATCAATTTCCCATTCTCATGATTCTAAACAACAATAATACAATACAAAGTCAAATAAAATAATAGCAATCTATTTAAGTCAGAAAAAGGGTTTCACAATCATCACTGTGCAGGAAATGTATTAAAATAAAAGAATAGATTAATATGAGTGCAATGTCCCGATTAAAATGGGACAGATAAAGAAGGATTATCATAATGCATTCTGGTTTTGCAAGTTGGACATGAGGGAATTTCCTAAACTAATATCTTTTAAGCCCAGTTTGGTTCAACTCAACTAATTTCATCTCATCATTACAATTTTCTCAAATTTCCATACATTTTTCCAAATTCTCATACAGAATATAATAAACAATTCAACTTTTTTCAAATCCCAAAACACTCATAATATTAAAAAGTAATGTTCTAACAATATTTTATTCAACTCGACTCAGCTCATCTCTATCAAAGAAAACTCTTTGATAATCTTGACATCCAAACACACCCTTAATGCAAACCAGATTTGGGTCTATAAGTAAATTTTAAGTTTAAAAAAATGGCCACCATGAGCTTTTGAACTCTATATCAGCACAGGACCAGACTGTAACCGAACATTAGAAAATAGCTACCAAACACCACCATTGTTCAAAGCACTAAGGGCTGCTCATTGTCTTGATACAAAAATAAATTAAAAGACACAATGAAACAATTTCAAGTTGGTGCTTGCACAAAAATGGAATGGTGGATTTTTTGCCAATCTACAAAACTTCCTTGGTTCTAACTTCTTGCATATACTTCTCCGACGTTGATATGCAAAGCCACAAGAACATTTAGAATGTACTATCCGCATATGACAGGAAAAATATCATATCATGTAACACAAAAAAATCGTCAACCTTAAGCTCATGTAACTTACTTGAAATGTCCCTTGTATAACTCTCAATGGCCGGACCATTGATGAGGAAAGCTCAAGAACAATTCTTTCATCAAGTTCACTGGGAACATACCCAGGTGCAACTGCTGATGAACTTTGGACCAAGTCTCGGTGGTCAATAGCAGGTTGACTCTCACTCTCTAGAGATGCCTGCAGGGTTTGCTCAGCTGTTCCAGAAGGACTTGGCTGATTATCTGCACTTTGTCCTGTTTCATGGGCCGTCCTGACATCCAACTGATCAATTTCCACTTGTTCATCTTCTTCATTGACAGGCTCCATTGAAATGGCCTCTGCAGCCAGAATAGGAGCATTTGATGAGTTTAGGACGTTCTGTTCATCTTGTTTCCTCGCAATATGATCCTCATAATCGGCGGTGACACCAAAGTGATCAGACCCTTTATAGTTCCTCCTCAAACAAGGTCTCATCCTTGAAGAAGTTTCCATTAAGTCTAGCTTCCAAAACACCTACAGATTCACAATATTTCCTTTCAGATATTACTTTCTATATTATCGGCCAATAGGTCATAAATGATATGCCAGGTGTAAGGCCATCAAATCATGAGAAACTAGTACAAATGCAGAAACAACTTAAAGATTGGAGTTTACAGAAATATTTTCTCTCACAACATACACGTGAAGGGCTGCATAAATGATCCCCAAAAGATCCAAAGAGACATTTCATATCTATCAAGCAATAGACAAGTTTGCACCATGCACGAATTCCAGTTGATAAATGATGACGGGCTACTACATCAACTTGTGCACGCCTATCAATCTGGAGAATCAGAAAAAAGTGATAAATCTGGTAATGCTTCCCACATCAATACGGATAAAACAAGGACAAGCACTGCTCAAACCTCTGATCGTTGCATGTTCCTTGCTAGAGCAAAGCTTGCAACAAGGACAGCTATAAATTTGTAGGAAAGAGCATTAAAATCTTTCCCATAAACTGATCTTGTATCAACTGGTTGCAAACATTCCATCCAGGCAACTCCCATGGCTTCGCAGACATTCCATCTCTTCACACGTTCCATGTCACTGGCATTCCTTCGTTGTGCAGAAGTGGCCATTGCCACAGCACTAAGACCCCTTCCAGAACCAATCTTTGCATTGCGTTCAAGATCACGTGCAGCAACCAAGGCAGCTGCTTTTGCAGCAGCTTTGTCCTTAGCAAGATCAGATGATTTGTTAGGCATCTCCAAAGGTTTTTGAAAGCTCGAAAATGTATGTAGCCTAGTTGTTTTCCTCTCAAGCAATGAGGAGTCACGCCTAAGCTGCGAAGATGTTGCAGGAACTGAAATTTCACCACCAGAAGCACCAGCAGCGATCATTGCCAATGCCATTGCAGCAGGAGGTGATGCAAAAGCAGCAGCCCAAGCTGGAGATATCATGGCAAGAGCAGCCTGCAAGGAGTAAAGACTATACATCTCAAATGATATTTCTGATAGGTAAAAACAACACTCAGACCAGGATTGAAACCAAAATGTCATCCTCAACCTCATATTTATTAGGGCGGGGAGGACACGCCACTTGATCCACAGATCAATGCCAATACATACATATCAAGAAGCAGCAACCTAAAACGCATATAAAGAGAGTATAGAGCATAGCAGGATACCATTACTTTTTTTTTTTATAAGTAGAATCTTTATTGAATGAAATGAAACTACACAATGTCCAAGTACACAGGAAGTGTACAAAGTGAAATACCAGGATACCATTAATATTTTAGACAAAAAAGAACTAATAAAAGGGCATGAAAAACAATCCTCTATTTTAACTCCTAAAATTCCAAACTTTGAGTGCATGGAAGCGTATACAAAAATGCAGTCTTCTGGAATCTAAAAGCGAGTTGCCTAAAATGCTACGAGAAACTGCCAAATTATTTTTGTTAATAAGTAAAGCACTTTTATGAAAAAGTGCATGGGCCCTTGTATAAGTCACAAGTGTGACATTTACTTTATACCCATGTCATTGCGGTCCATAATACCTGAGAACAGAATAACACTTTAGAGCCAGGGAGGTAACAATCAAGGGGTCCCACTTGTACTACTGCCAAACGGAACTTATTCACATCAATCTTTTTTTATCAGTAAAACTTATTCACATCAATTTTCTTGATCGGTAAAACTTATTCACATCAATAGATATGGAATGGAACCTTTCCAGGAAAATCTAATGATACTCAAAACTTTGAGTTGTGTCTACTATGGGTACAAAATGAGCAGTGTCAATATCCATCAACAGTCAGCATCTTTTCACAGAACAAATGTAGACAAATAAAAAGGAGTGCCAGGGCAACCATTCACTAGTCTCTTTTTTTTTTTTTAGTAGCACTAGGTGTTTGGAACATTGTCCCGACTAATTCCAGGGGTGCACAGGCTCTCGGCAAGGAGTTCCACGCAAGTGCACCTCGGTTAATTCAAGGGAAAAATTCCCCAATAATTCCCCAATCTGATGACCCCTAGAGATTGTTTGCACCCAAGAAAATTTGAACCTTATACCTAGGGGGAGCATACCCCTAAGCCCAAGGCCTTTACCACTTGAACTAACCCCTAGGGGTTAACCATTTTCTAGTCTTTCAAGGACAGATAAATGGTGTAGCCAGAAAGCGGAAATATAAGAAGGATAGCCGTTGAAAACCTCTATTGGCAGGGCATCGGCAGCCAAAGCACGGTCATCAACAATAAGAGGATTCAAACCATCAGCAGTTGCAAGTTCATGAATACCAGCCAAAAGTGGCCGCCACCTCCTCAGAATGGCAACAAATGGAGGTAAAATAGCCTCAAGGTACCACTTGCGAAGAGGCTTTCTGTCCCTACCAACAGCATGCCATACCTGCAAATACATGCTCAAGAATCAAGACAGATATAGCCCCCATGTCTCTTGATTTAAGTGGAAGGAAAGCAATAAACCTTCTATTATGATCTCATTGAACATCTCAAGGAGGGAAAAAATATCACTCAAAAAAATGCAAAGAGCTATGAAAACATGAAAATGGCACTATAGCATGCCAAATAATTTCCCACTGAACTAACCTCAGAATAAAGAACACAAGATGCTACCAACACTCTTTGTCTCTTGGAATCGGAAATTGGCATGTTTAGGATGGGTGAAAGCACACTGTACATCAATGATATATATTAGTCTACTGAATGAAAGAAAGCTTGGAACAGCAGGATAACCAAAAATCACGCTGAGGCTACCATAAATACAAAACTCATGTAAAGTCAATTATAGAAGGACTTTATTCACCATAACAGCTATGCATTTTTATTTTGTTTGTGGGAAGCCAAAAAAATATGTTCGTGTGAAAACTCAATGGAACAAGAGGTTAGAAACCCAATTCCATCAGTGGATTACCAGATGGCTTATTTGAGTCTTAAGAACCTAACTAAACCCATACATTACTTTCCAACTTGATGCCATATATGGTGTTCACAGAAGTATAATTTTATATTCAAATGAAATAAAATAAAAAATTGCAGCCAAATGCTTATCAAACTGTATGGAATTGAGTTCAAAGCCTCAGCCCATCTAAATAGAGAAAAAGTAATCCTTACCCGAAAATGAATTGGAATGTTAGGGCCAACCTAAATTTCTAATTGCAAACCCACCAAAATCTTGCTCTTTCAAGAGCTCTATAGAAATAACAACTCGGGGGTGGTACACAAGTTCGAAGGCACCATCGTAAATTGAGTAGGTACATCTTTGGTCAGGATATGGTATAAAAGTAGCTTTTACACACTCCAATCACACACCACAATATCATGACTCTTTATTATTATTATTATTATTATTATTATTAATAAGAGATTTTATTACCAAGAATAGGCAAAACCCAAGTACACATGAAGTATACGGAGGAAACACCTACGACACTCTAAAAGCAGGAAAAAGACTAAAACAGATTCAGTATATTATCATCATCCCTTAAAAAAATACTAGCCCACAAACACAAAGTAGAAAAGAAAAAATTTCAAAGTTCTCCGAGAGAATACTCTGTCTTCAAAACATCTCTCATTCCTTTCCAGCCTAATGCACCACATTAAACACAAAGGAATCATTTCCCTTCTGGAAGCTACACATTTTCTTCCCTCAAGACCTTCTCCAACATGCAAGAAGATCCACAACTTCCTTTGGCATCACCCAATATAAACCTGTCTGACTCAAAGCCTTATACCATAAAGACTTTGCCACCTCACAATGAAGAAAGAGATGACTTAAAGATTCACCATTCTTCTTGCACATAACACATCAACCAGCAATGCACATACCATGTTTTCTAAGATTATCCGTGGTTAAAACTTAGCAACCACTCAACTGAAAAAAAGCCACCTTAGTAGGAGCCTTCACCCTCCAAATGGTTTTCCAAGGGAAAGCACAACCAGAATGACAAGTCAGCACCTTATAAAAAGAACTAAAAGAAAACCTAGACTTTCCAGCATGGTCCCCCAGTAAACTATCCTCTCTTCCCTGCATCACTTTCGAATTATAAATTCTTCCCAAAAAATCAGAAACATCATACACTTCCTAGTCATTTACTTATATGATAAAGTTAACATTCCACAGAATATTATTTGTTTATTTATTTTGATAAAAGATAAATTTTAATAATGAGAATGAAAGAAGCATAGCCCATGTACATAGGAAGTATACAAAAAACACCTAATTACATTCTATGATCGGTAAAGAAAGACAAGAAGTCATGCACATCATTTCCATTAAGTACAATGGTTGAAACCACAGCAGTAAAGTTTGAACAAAAAAATTTCTGCAGCTCCACCATTGAGTGCTCCTTGTTTTTAAGGTAACGATCATTCCATTCCAACTAGATACACCACATGAGGCACAATGAGATCATCTTTCATGCTGCCGCCACCTAAGGACAGCCTTGCAGCTTCTTCCAACAACCTAATAGATCCACCACCCTTGCTGGCATTATCTAAGCAACATCCAGCCTGTAAAAGATCTCATCCCACAACACCCTCATCACCTCACAATGCAAGAGAATGTGGTCCACTGATTCTCCATTCTTCTTGCACATGTAACATCAATCTAACACTACATATCCCCTCCTCCTTAAGTTATCTTCGGTCCAAATCTTCTCGAGCGCAACAGCCCAAACAAAGAAAACTACTTTAGAAGGCACATGAGACCTCCAAATATTCTTTCAATTTGTTCCTCTGTCCGTAGGGCTTCCCATGGCATACAATAAGCTGAAAAAATCTGAAACGGTAGATAGTTCCCAATCATGTAAATTCCTAGTAAACAAGATATTCCACTTATGGGAACCATGAAAAAATATTCTCAGATCTACCACTGAAGCCTCCCTATTGAGTGCAACACGATAGAGAGCTGGAAATGCCTTATCCAAAGTATGATCTCCACATCACACATCCCTCCAAACCTGACTCTAGTACCCTTACCAACCACAAAACGGATAGGTTCCTCAAAACAAGGTCAACCCCTCCTTAAACTTCCATAACCCCACACCATACTTTCCCCTCACTTCGTTACAACACCAACCCCCCCAAGCACTACCATACCTAGAACTTTATTAAAAGTTCTCAAGTTGCACATTCAGAGCCATTTTCCTAATAGAGTTTTCTTAAAAGTTCTCAAGTTGCACACTCTCAAACCCACATTCGAAATTGGAGAACAACAGTGCTCCAGTTAACCAAGTAAAATTTATTTTCCTCTCCCATGCCCCTCATAAGGACCCTCGAAAGAGTTTTTCATTCATTTTCACCACCCTTGGAATCCAGATAGGCAACCTCCCCCAACGGCAGCCTTCACCATCCATCCAAGTGCCTTCATAATAATGACAAATAGAGAGTAGATAAAGGAGCTCCTCGTCACAAGTCCCGGGAACTGTCAAAAAAGCCAACAAGTGTACCGTTCATAAGAATCGAGAACCGAGCAGTGGAAACACAATGCCGAATCCAAGATATCCATCTATCACCAAAACCATACCTCCCCAACAAGTAGAATAGGAAATCTCAGTTCACATGACTATAAGTCCTTTCCATGTCAAGCTTGCACAAGATATTTGGGATGCCCTTTCTCATTCTATGATTCAAACACTCATTTGCAATAAAAACCGAGTCCAGGATTTGTCTCCCCCTAATAAATGCATTTTAAGGCTTGGATATAATTTGTGCCAACATGGAGCTGAGTCGGTTAGCAAGAACTTTGGAGATAATCTTGTAGAAACTACCAACTAGACTAATAGGGTGAAACTCTTCAATAGTCGTGGCTCCACGTTTTCTAGGGATAAAAGTAATGACTATCGCATTAAGACATTTTTCAAATTTGTTAAATGCATGGAATTCACTGAAAACCTGCAAAACCTCCCCTTTCATAATGTCCCAAAATGTTTGAAAGAAGCGCATTGTAAAACCATCCAGGCTCGGCTCTTTGTCCTTGGTCATACTAGAAATGACCTTGTAAATTTCATTTTCCTCAAAAGGTCTCTCCAAATAGCTCACACTACGAGAGTCAATGGTCTCAAAAAGCAAACCATCAAGTTTAGGCCTCCAAAAGGCTGTTTCACTGAGGAGGTTCTCATAATAGTTAACAATATGGTTTTCAATTTTGGGGGGCGAGGAGAACACCTGATCACCTGAATGAAGTAGCTCAATAGCATTGGTGAATCGATGTGAATTAGCTACTTTATGAAAGAACTTCATGCATTTATCTCCTTTCAACCATAGGGCCTTGGATTTTTGTCACCATGAAAGCTCCTCCAACAACAATACCCTCTCCAAATTAGTCATAACTATAACCTTCCTCAAGACTACTTCCTCCGAGTTATCACCCCTTAATTCCCTTCCCTCTAACTCCTGCAATTCCTCCAAAAAATAGACTTCTGATTGTGAGAATAGCCAAAAACTTCCAGGTTCCACTTCTTAAGGTCTTGTTCAAAGACTTCAGTTTACTTACAAGAATGAAGCTAAAAGTACACAGAATATTATTATCTATATGTTGGAAATAATCTACCACAATAGCATTTTGATCCCTTGCAATCCTAAAAAGAGAGGGAAAATCAAATTTGAGAGCTGATTCCCCACATCAAATATCAAGCCAAAAAAAAAACTTCTTCCCTTCCCCCACCTTAGATGTAATATGTTTCAGAACTTCCCCAACCTTTCTTAACGAACTTTCATAAACTCACCCCATATGCCCATCTAACTTCATTAGAACACCAATCCCCTACCCACTACCGTATTTTACAGCAACAACAATCTTTCATAAAGCATCTCTCTCTAAATGATATCTCCAAACCCATCTCCCAATAAGTGCTTTGTTAAGCATCCCCAAATTTCTCACCCCAATCCTTCACAAGAAATTGGTTGACAAACCTTGTTCCAACTAACCAAATGAAACTTTTTCTCCTCTCCTATACCTCCCCATAAAAAATTGCGATAAGTTTTCTCAATTCATTTTGCAACCCCTGCTGGCAAAGGGAAAAGTGAAAGAAAATACGTGAGAAGACTAAACAACGTACTCTTTATCAAAGCAATTCTTCCCCCTTTAGACAAGTATAGCTTTTTCCATCCAAACAACTTTCTCTTGATCTTCTCAATCACCCCTTCCCATGTGGAAACAGATTTGTGAGAGGCACCCAACAGAAGACCAAGATACTTCAGCGGCAACAAAAAGATCTTACACTCCAAAATATTAGCCAAATCTGAAATATTGGCAACTGCACCCACTAGAACAATTTTCAAACTTGTTAAGGTTAATCCTTAGACCCAAGACAGTTTCAAAACATAATAACAATGCTCTAAAAGATCGAAGATGGTCTTGATTAGGCTCACAGAAAATGAAAGTGTCATCAGCAAAGAGGATATGAGATAATTTAATGCCATTACGATACTCACTTCCCACCTCAAAACCTGACAAGAACCTTCCTTCTACCGCCACTTCAACCATTCTACTCAGTGCATCCATAACAAGAACAAAAAGAAACCACAAGAGCTATTAAAAAATCCAACTGGGGTACCATTCATCAAAATAGAAAATCACGCCATCGAAATGCAATGCTTGATCCACATACATCATTTCTCTCCAAAACCAGACCTTCCAAGTACGTACAAAAGGAAATCCCAACAAACATGGTCATATGCACTTTCCCTGTCCAATTTGATCAAAATTCCAGATTCATTTAATCTAATTATCCACAAATTCATTAGCAACTAAGACCAAATCAAGAATTTGTCTCCACCTTACAAAAGCATTTTGAGATTTTGAAATAATTTTTTCCAACACCACACTCATACTATTAGCTAACATCCTATAAATGATCTTATATACCCCATTTACCAAACTAATAGGCCGAAAATCACGCATCTCCACAACCCCTACTTTCTTGGGAATACAAGCAACAAATGTAGCATTGAAGCTTTTTTCAAATTTCATAAATGTATAAAAAAATTTCAAGAAAAACCTTCATAATATCATCCCACTCTATTTCCCAACAATCTTGAAAGAAAGTCATTGAGAAACCATGGTCCTGAAGCCTTATCCCTTGCCATTCCTCTAATCACATCAAAAACTCCATCCTCTTCAAAAGCTTTCTCCATCCAATTTGCACTAATATGTTCAATTGAGTAAAAAGACAGTCCATCAATCTTTGGTCTCCACAAGTATTTTTCCCTAAACAGCTTCTCATAAAAATTCATAATGTGATCCTTAATTATCTTGATTTGAAAGGATGTTGTCACGATCATGAAGAGCCTCAATTGCGTTATTTCTTCGATGAAAGTTCGCCATGCAATGAAAAAATTTCGAACACTTGTCACCTTACTTCAGCCAAAGGACCCGAGATTTTTGCCTCCGTGAGATTTCCTCCATTAAAGTGATCTAATTTATCCACCACCACTTTTTTTCTCTTCAAATCCTCATCTGATACCCCCATCAGCTCCCTTTTGCTCCAAACTCAACAATTGTTGCATCAAAATTTTCCCTTTATTTTTCGTATTCTCAAACTCCTCCACATTCCACTTCTTTAAATTCTTTTTTTTTAAATTTAAGTTTCCTAGCCAACACAAAGCTCGGGATATCAGAAAATGAGTACGAAGACCACCACGGTCTAACCCTATCCACAAAACCTTCATCCTCCAACCACATATTCTCAAATTTAAGGTACCTATGCTCTCTCACAATCGAAATTTTGAATTTCGTACCGTATCAGCTTGTACGGTCCAAAAATCACATACCAAAACAGTGACCGGCACACTAAGTGGGGCTATTTCATACCGGACTAAAGATGCTGGATCGCTAACACCTTTTCCATTATGCTGCTCACTCTTTGTAATTTACGTTGCAACTGCTGATGCCTGACACTGTTTTTACAAATATGTACTATGTAGTCCAACTTTAGGGTACTTTTTTCACTTTTCAAAGCCACTTTTTTTATTTCTTTGCTTTTTTCTTTTAAGTACTTTTATATTTTAAATTTAAACAATGAAAATCTGATAGTAACATTATTTAATCTTAATTATTAAATTTAATAATTTATATGGTGTGAAATGCTTCTTCAAAATATATATATAAGGTGTCAAATAATTTTTTTTTTAGATAAAAAATAATAACCTTAATAATTTGAAAATATATAGTTTCAAAATTTCAAATCCTTAAATCAATATCATCCTTACCTAATAATTCTTTATGTTATTTTAACTTTTTAATACTTACTTTTTTTTTTTTTTGATAAGTAAGAGATAAGTTTAATTGATGGTAGTGAAAAATGTGAAGCCCAAGTATACCGGAAGTATACAAAAGAGCACCTAAGTACAAGCTAAGAGCTGCTAAGAGCTGGAAATTAAAGACAAGAAATCATGGACATTGTTCCCATTTAAAACAATAGTGGAGAACCATAACAATAAAGTATGCATGAAAAAATCTTGTAACTCCGCCAATGTGCCCTCTTTATTTTCAAAGCAGCGTTCATTTCTTTCCGCCCAAATACACCACATTATGCATAGCGGAACCATCTTCCACACTGCTGTTACTTGCGGACAGCCATGTATGTTCTTCCAACCACTCAACAAATCCACCACCCTCCTTGGCATAACCCAAGCAAAAGCAATCCTATAAAAAACCTCATCTCACAACACCATTGCAACCTCACAATGCAATAAAAGATGATCCACAGTTTCCCCATTTTTTTTTGCACATATAGTACCAATCTACTACTACATATCCCCTCTTCTTCAAATTATCCGTAGTCAAAATCTTCCTAAGAGCCGCGGACCATACAAAAAAGGCAATCTTAGAAGGCACACAAGATCTCCAAATATTTTTCCAAGAAAAATGAGTATACTCATGTGTTTCCAAGATTTTGTGGTAGGCCTTAACTGTACACTGCTTGAGGTCATTGTGCTTCCATTTCAATCTATCTGTCTGTGCCAATGGAGTCCTCAAAGGGTGTAGAATACTGAAAAAATCTGCAACCATGGATAGTTCCCAATCATGAAAATCCCTAATAAAAAGTATATTCCATTGATGAGAACCATGAGAGAGAGAACGCATATCAGCAACCGAGGCCTCCTTATTCACAGCGATGCGATATAAATCTGGGAATGCTCTACCCAACACAACCTCATCGCACCACACATCTCTCTAAAAACTTATTCTAGAGCCCTCTTTGGCCACAAAACAAATGTGACTTTCGAAATCCCCACCAAAGCACTAGGGAACATCCAATAGTAGCTAACACCCGCCATTTTCTCCCATAACATCCTCCTAGCATTATCCACATTAGGACTGTAAAGTGTAACCCACCCACCCCCCCACCCCCAAAAACCAAAAAAGCCCATTCATATCCATCATCCTCACTCTTGAATCGACAAGCCAGCATAAATTCTCCCACATAATAATATATCATCTCCACTATCCTCCTATCCCACATAACAGTAATACCACCTAAAGCTCCTTTCGAAACTAAATCAACCCATCCACACTATGACAACTCCGTAAAACATTAATGATTGATTGATTAGCCATTTTCAGCTTGGTTTCTTGAAAACAAATACATCGGTCCTTGACTTACGATTCAAATTATTTACCCGAAGACGTTTTCTATAGTCATTCAGCCCTTTCCTTGCCTTTATCTCTAAAGCCACTTCCACCCTTTGAGTTATAATTTATAGACCATGAAAATCTCTTCAATTCCCTATCCTTCTTAGCAGCATACCTAGCCAAAAGACATTGACCAGCCTCTAGCTATTAAAAGTGCTCTATACTGTTCCTCAAAGCCAACACTAGAGATTCCCACAAATTCCTTCATTTCAACCACTTCCACAACACCAAATCAGATGAATTATTGGGCCAAACAATTTTAGGGTGGACAGAACTCAACAAATCAGAATCTAAGGTTAGGTTTGGATGTTGAGAAGAGTTGTGAATAGTAGTAAAGAGTAGGTGAAAAGTAATAATAAAATATTGAATAGTAGTGAAAAAGTAATGAATAGTAATAAAAGTATGTGAAAATTAATAATAAAGTAATGGATAGTAGTGAAATATTTTGAAAATACTTGAGAAATTTTCGCTTCCCAAACATAGCCTAAGTCATCATTAGACTCCCTCAACTCCCTTGATCCACTTGCCTTAGCTTCCTCCTCCCCACCAAAAACCATCTAGATCTCAACATTAAACATTTGAGTACAAGGGGCCCTAGAAGCATACTCCTAGTCCCGGAGAATTAGGAGAATTACCACTCAGATCCACCTCTCCCCCGTTACATCCTCCACTTCCGCCCCACCTGCTCAAAACACATAGAACACAACTCAACAGAATCCAAAGGCTGCTGAGAAGAAAATATCCCATCATCAAAAGGAGAAACTCCCCTCAAAACCTCGGATTGAGATGATATTAACAATCCCCCCTTCGTCGGAGTTAGACTCACCACCGAAGAACCCTCAAAAGACTTAACAACCACCATCAGCCCTTTCTATGATGAACTCGTCCCGATCTGAGCCGTCAAGGGTTTGATCTGTGCCTTCTCAAGTTTTCGATTCTCAAATTTGTATAAATGGAGATTCATCATTGGTTGAGCCACCGTAGAAACACCACTCGACGACTCGCCTGCCGCTGTCAACCCAATCCATGACGACAAAGTACCAGACAGAGCCACCAAGCCCTTGGGTTGGGCCTCCTTGCCACTTGGGCTTCTGTTTCTCGTGTAAAGGCTTTTTCCTCCATTGATCCTGTCTGATAACTGGGCCTCAATATAGCCCATTAGCCTTCTTATCATTATAACATTTAGGCCTGCTCAACTGCTTCAACTTCCCTTTTCCCTCTTCCTTATCCACAACAGAAAGGCCCAAAACCATAAACTAACCCAACCCTTCATCTAACTTCTTCAATAATGACTCTATCCTCTCCTTCCAACCTATTAACTCTACCCTTACGTGCCACATATTCCCTATAACTTCTCCAAATTTTTGTCTGAAGATCAACCATTCTTTCTTCCATTAATCTGCTTCCACCACAAAGCTTCATTTCTTTTGCTGTCATCCAGCACCAACTCATCCTTCCTGATTTTGCCATTGCCAATTAACTGTTGAAGACCAGAAACCACCTGCCTAGAATTCATTAAAGCCAACAGGTAAGAATTATCATGATGATGATTAACACCTTTAAAAGATGCATCAAAAATCAACTTCTTCCCTTTGATATCCATCTCACCACCCCCATTCAAAGAAACAACTCTGTTATCGGGATCTGAAACAGAGTTTCTATAACCTATCATCTCTCTCACCATCCTTACAAAACCTACCCAACCACACCCTTTCCTCCCTTCTGGAATCACAATAATACCCTTCCCCCCAAACTCAATCTACTTCACAAACCTCCCAAACTCATTCTGATATCTTTGGACCATAAAACTCTATGACCTCCTTTTTGTCTGAAAAGAATCCTTTTTGCTGGATAACCTCAGCCAATCCTCCATCACCTTTACCATCCAAACAACCTTTCCTCCACCGAGAAGAAGGAACTTAGACAACTTTCTGCTCCTCTCAGTAATACAAAAAAAGTTTCCACCTTTCCTACTAATCACGAACCTCTTAGCTTCAATCAAAAACTACGCTCCATCTTTGACTAACTATTAGTAAAATTAAAGAAGAAAAAGGAAATCGAAACACGAGAACAATAACAGAAAGATTAAGAATTATCCCTGGCGAGAAGCACCAAAAATGGAATATGAAAGGTCATACCGAGGGAGGAGACAATTAGACTACTGTAATTTAAAAAAGTAAAGAGTACAATATCATGAGTTTATCAATCCTACAATGAACTAAATTCCAGAGTTAAATTTTATATAAGGAAAATTCTAAAACCCTAAAATATGAACCTTATAATCTTAGAAACCTTAATGCTGATTGTCTTAAGGAAATTTGTCACTATTCCAACTGTCACTTGGGGTGACGGCCACCACCCCAAGAGGGTGCCAGAGTTCCAGTGGAATCCAGTGGCTGGCAGCCACTATTAATTTTAAAAAAAAAATACATGTTTTGATTGTGTGGGTGAGTGTATTTTAGTTATGATGAAAAGGCTAATGTTACAGATTTTGGCTGGAGGGTATAAAATCCCTTTTACATCCTGATTTTAGATTTTTCCTTGTAAATTTACGTAAGGAAGAAAACCAAACCATTTCTCTATTCTAGATGTTTCAGACTTCACCTTCATCACATAGGATCATCCAAACCTCAAAGCTTTCAAAATAAATCTCCACACTATAGATATTACAATAGTGCATTTATATAGTTTTTGTGATATCTTATATATATATATATATAAGATATTACAAAGGTATAGAGGTGCCTAGATCTTTACCATGGTAGATTTACTAGGATGTCAAAAATCAGGAAACTCATTGGTTCTAAGCATTTTTTTTATCAATAACGATATTCTGCTTAATTTGATTAATTTACCTCCACAACAAAGCTGACCGTGGTTTCCTTCCTTCTGGCATGCCTTCCTCTATGCCTACATTCCTCATAAGCATAGTGTCTTCGCCATCATCTTCTTCCCTCATTGAAAGAAGCACCATCCGGAGCATGCACAAGAAAGGTTGGTCACTGTCCAGTAACTGGTAAAGCAATGTCATTCCTCCCATTCCAGTACCAGATCCCCCACCAATACCAAGGCCACCACCAAGTCCAGACTCATCTAACAATAAAGCTTGGAGCATTGCAACAGACTTCTTTACAAGAGGAAGTTCGATCCAGTTTCCATTTGCATCTTTTTCCAGAGCAGATTTCCAAAATTCCCAGCCACTGCCACCACCACCAAAGACAGTTTCATTTGAAGGAAGGCCAACACCATACCATAATCGGCCCCTGTATTTCCAACCCTCAGCTACATCCATAGCACAACTCCCGTAGGACACAAAAGCACATGCAACAGATTCATAGGGCTCAGCCGCTGCTGCTGCAGTAAGGCGTTCCATCACTACTGCAGAAATTTGCCCATTTGCATCGGCCATTGAAGCAAGGACCTGATTAATATTATTAAAAAAAAAACTCAGCCCTATGAATAAAGAAGTTACTATTCAAATAGAGGAACATGACAGAGTGATAAGAAACTAGACTACAAAATTCAAACTGATATGATAACCTACTCAAGAAAAGCAAGCTGAAAAAGAATAAAACACAGACAATAATGATAAAATAACTTTCGGAAGTAAAGCATAAGAATAAAACATTTCAGTAGATACAAATCATGGACCCAGGTGACATGCCAACAACACATTGATAGCTTAAGGGGGGTCATTGCAATTTGGGTAGTAATTGAGTACGCGTCAGTACCTAAAATATAAAAGGTGCATAAAAGAGTTCAACCATTGCCTTACGATGTTATATACATTGGTATATTGATATGAATCATCGATATAATTAACTATTCTCGTTGTGGTTGTATGTGTAAGATGTGGTGTTGGGACAAGTGCATACGTACATCAAGAGGGAGCCCCCCAGTATCACTAGATGATCTGCGACTGCCCGTAGCTTCTAACGATTCTTTGCCTGTTGTACTTGATGAATTTGAGGGGTTATTCAATGGAGGCACAACAGAAAGTGGAGATGCAGAACCATGTGAAGTACATGAAGCGCAGGAGAGTTTGCTCTGTAACCGTAAATGATCCTCAACAAGCATTAGTATAACTATTGAATTCTCAACCAGAGCCACGGAAAGTTGAGCAGCATTCTCTGCTTCTGCTTTAGCATCTTTTGGTGACAACCCCTCAGCTGCAACACCAGCAGCAGCGGCTGCAATAACTTGAGTCTGCTGTAAAAGAAAAACTGGATGTAGAAATTATAGCAGATTTTCATTTCTTTTTTTATATAGGTAAGCAAGAACTATTATCGATAGCATATTTTCCCTTCAATTAAACTAGAAACCACAAAAACTCACAAGCGCTTTCAAAGAACATTAAGAGAGATGACTGCTAGTCATAAGTATCAATCTCCCTTTGAATTACCCGATGTGCACTTGTGGAAAACTCCTTGCCGAGAGCTTGTGCACCCCTTGGATTAGTTGAGATGCTTTTATCATACACCCAGTGCCAATAAAAAAAGTAGCTCCAATGGTGATGGATTGACAAGAGGGGTAGGGAGAGAATACGAAGATATGATGTAAATGCTCCATTCATGATTAAGATTTAAAGCATATGGGGGTACATTTGAACTACACAGCCCTATTCTAGAAATGTTCAATAATTAGTGTAACAAAAGAGAAGGCATTAATATCAGACAGATTGACAAAAGATCTCCAAAAATTAATAAATGCATAACACCTGACACCATGTTGCTAACAAATAACAGAAACTTAATATTCATAACAAAGTTTACCTGAACTTGTAGTTCTCTTGCAGCAAAGTCCAGCAACCCACTCAACAGCCTTCTTTTAAATATAGGCAATGATTCTTCGCGTCTTCAAAAAGTTGAAGAAGATAAACAAAAGGTGGTTGACAAATGATTAGAGTTCCAAGTTGAAAGAAAAACATTAACCGTTGCTGAAATTTTTTAATTCAAATATGTATTATAAATTAGCCTCTGTGAAATTCATTTGTACGCTGTATATAGTTTTTTTGCTAGACAACTAGAAAAGGACCAATCATTGTATTCTGAAGCAAGCCAACCAAAAGAACAATTTAATTCGGAGAAACCTCATGAAAGTTAATATCAGAATGATAAGAGAAATATGCCAATAGTCTTTGACAGACCACAAGTTAAGGCACAGGACTCTGTAAATATCAAGCTAACCATAAATCCTAAACATGATGGAGAATTACAGTTCTAAGGGCCGCTCTGTATTCCTATTTTTCTGTTCAATCAGTTCCGCAAAGCCATTTTCACCATTTTGCTGTGCCTCAATCCAGCACCTAAGTCAGATACCAATGCATGTGTTTGTATTTATTTAAATTTATTACAATAGTATTTTTTTTATAAATAATAGAATGAGCCAATGCAAGTGAAACCAGGTGATTTCAACACATGAGCAGACAATGAACAGATTTCAAATTGTTCCAAAACAAAATTTTACTTTTATTCCACGTACAAAACCCTCCACTTTCCCAATTGAACCTTAAATAGAGACCAACACTTTCAAAAGAAAGAGGGGAAAAAAGAGATTAATCTTGTCGACTATGGAGTCAAGGGAGTCAAGAAACAGTGCAATCATGGTTATGATCACCATACAAAACTTGTGTGCATGTTGGTACGGAAAAGCACCTCACCAACTATGGAGTCAAGAGAGTCAAGAAACAAAAGCACAGTAAAACAAAGGGAACAAAAGAGAAAAGTAAAATTTACTGAAAAAATACTAAAAAAAGTTTGCAGAACGGGCCAGAGAAAAATAATAGTACCTGATCCGCTGGTCTCCCGTGCTAGATCCACCCACAATAGAAAGCCATTCTGCACAATGAATTGTAGCTTCAATATCCTGTAAAAAGGAAGTAATAACCAAACAATATAAATGAAACTGGCCTGTTAAGAGAGTAGGGAAGTAAAATCTAAAAAATATGATAATAACCAAGCTCCAAATTAAATGCAAAGAACATGGCATGTTCAATCAACCATCTTACAATATGGCATCGTATCGAAGTCATTACTATAATAACGACAGAACCAAGATGCATGGGTACCACTCAAAATTCACGGAATTGATAAGGAAATACTAGTGAAATAACCTTCCATCCATCCTTCTGGCGCATTGAATGCTCTAACATGATAATCAAGAAGTTGTGTATGATGTCCTCTATGTCTCCTAAGCTTGTAGAATTAGAGTTTTTGGCTGCAAGCATCTGTAAAACAGTACATTTAGAATCTATAAAACAAGGATTGGTTCATAATTTCAACAAACAAGATCATGCATCACCACTAAAAACTGATATTTCCGTGTCCTAACTTGATGTCATGTTTTGCACTTTTTGTGTGACTAAAACATTTGAGGTCTTAAAAACAAAGAAGCTGGTTCAAACTGAAGTCTTCTTGTATCACCTCATAATTAGAGATAAGAATTTCCAGAATCCATTCCGGCCATTCTTCCATTTTTGTCAAACTGCTTCTATTTTCAGGATGACTGCAAGCCAAAAACAGAAGATCCTGAAACCATATAGACAAGTAGCTTAGAGCTAAAATAAAGTATCCAGAAGAACCAAAATCCAGAAAACCAAAAAAGCCAACAATAACAGCAAGTTTTTTTGTTATATAAGTAATAAGAGGATAGCAGCAATTAATGTTAAAAGAATATAATTCAAATTATTGAAATCATCATTTCCCATCAACTTAAGCTTTGGGACAATTAGAGTTTAACATGATATCAAAACAGATTCATAAATTCGATCGAACTCTGACTTCACGCTTCACTTGCCACTTCAATTAAATATTTTCACCTATTGGACCCACTAGTTAGAGAATACAGTTTTTTTACAAGTACTTAGAGAATATAATTTATACAGTTAAATTATATTTCCTATTAGTTAAAACTCTGGGGACAAATGGTGACTTAAGAAGAAATTCAAGCAACTAGTACTAGTTGTAAGTGGATCACAAATGCAAGCCATAAACTAAGGGCCTATTTGTTTTGGGAGATGAAACCAAAACTCTCAAACTCATCTCAAACTCATCATTACACTTTTTCAAATCTTCATATAAAATATAATAAAAAGTTTAACCTTTTTCAGATTCTAAAACTATTTTTTCAAATCCCCATACAAAACTAATATTAAAAAAATATATTACTACAATATTTTATTATGTTTTTAACTTTTATCTCATCTCATCTCTGAAAACAAACAAGGCCATCTCACATCTCTAGAGTTGCGGAGTATGAGGCTTTCCTGTCACCCTAAAAAGCAGAGGGGGAGCCGTAATTTGTATGCAGCTCATAAAGAGTGAGACACATGTTCCTCCTTGGGGGAGATGAGCGCAATGAAGAAGGGGAAGCGTGTTTAAGGGACGCACGCGCACAAGAGTCAAGCAAGCAATCTCTTCCCTTCCTGTTCTGCTGGTCGAGCAAAGAAGTTCAATCATCTTCCATAGTGAGACAGGTATGGCTGATTAAAAGATCCAAGAAAGAGGATGGATTGGTAGAATCAAGAGGTCAACAAAAGGGCTAAGATGGCGTATAGACGGCTAATGGGTTATTCAGGGTTGTTCGAAGAGTCCGTTGAGGAAACATTGAGTCTTATTCATGTTTTAGACCTCTAAAGACAGCATTTTTTGTATGTACAGCTTCTTTGGGGAATATTCTCACTCCATATAACTTGAGGAAACATAGAATCATAGTCATGGATTGGTGTTGTACGTGCAAGAAGAGCAGAGAATCTGTTGACCATTTACTACTTTATGGGGAGATTGCCATGACTTAGTGGAATGAAATCATTGCTTGGATGGGATTAGCTTGGGTGATGCCAAGAAGGGTAAACGACTTCCTAGCTTCTTGGAAAGGCAATTGGGGCAACTCTCAAATTGCATCAATATGGTAGATGTTTCCAATATGCTTATGGTGGTGCATTTGAAGGGAGAGGAATGCAAGAAGTTTTGAAAATTAAGAGCTGCTCTTGGGCTCTTGCCTACTCTTTTGATCAATAAGATTTTGTTTACCGATAAAATAAATAAATAAAAGTGTTTAATCTTTATAGCAATTGACAGCGCACCGTAGACGACCTCCAACACTTGGCTGGAAGCAAATACATGTGCATACTACCATTGGACGAAAAAAAGGCCTCAGTCTAATATCGAGGATATAACCTCCAATGGTCCCTTTACAACGAACAACCATTAACTAATTTTCATGTTAGTTCAACCCATCTGGCAATCTTTTCTATGCTTCCAAGATTTAAGCAAATTGATAATCTTATAATCTCAATATTATTGAAGTCTATTGACCTCCCTCAAAAATCTGAAAGCACTCTGATTCTCACTTCACTTGACAGACATCTGACACAAGGCCATAAATAATAGATTGCATCAGATATGCAAGCATAATTCATGCAAGTAGTAAAGTTTTTTCTCTTTTCAATACACTTTTGATAGGAGAAAAAAATAAATCTATAAGTTGAAGTAAACAAGAAAAAGTACCTGTAGAGCTCGAATTTGCAAGCTCCTAGATGCATATGGAAGTGAACGCAAAAGAACCAACAAAATTTGTGAATGTTCAAAGCGATGACCAGAATCATAAAAGTTCAGCCCATCATCTGTCGAAGAAGCATTAATCTGAAACAAAAATAAACCAGGAAAAAGTAACCAGATTGTTACTTTCAAAGATAAACATGCATAGCTCACAAGCATAGGTAATCCCCCCCTTGTGTTACAAGGGACCCTCAAAAGAACTTCTATCAAGCATAATGAAATTGTGTGGACATAATCTCAGCACCAGAGATTGCATTATTAACACAACTAACCCTTCAAAATTCAAAGGTCCTTAAGAAAGATGGTGAGCAATAACTGTATTTGTAAATCAATTATCCATCCAAAAACCAATCCCTACAGAAAGCATAACGATAACTTGAAACAAATGCAACTTAAAAACTTATTTAGAAAAATGCAGAATACAATGATGGAAACTCCTGCATCCTGTAATTAAATATAAGGAAAGCAAAATTTCAGGACTGAAATTGTATTAACCATAATGCAAACTATCATCCAGATGTAATTTATCCAATTGAATACTAAATTTACAGCTGAAAAATAAATTACATGCAGTTATCTTGATATAAATGGCACCATAAGGGTTCAGCAAAGACTCAAGCTAGAGACATGGTGAATGACACAATAACCTTATCAAAAGCGTTAATTTTCAAACAGGGAAGAACATGGATATACAAATAATATCATGTGGACCAAACAATGGAAAGTGAAGACCATGAGAACTTTCATTGTAATAGAAAGAATACTCCAGCATTAGGAATAAGAATATCACGTACACATTCCAACCTACATACACGATACCTGATTACATGAGAGAGAGAGAGAGAGAGAGAGAGAGAGAGAATCTCTCATGCTAAGTAAGTGACATTTTACCAAATAAATATTTATAAAAAAAATAACAAAATCCATAGGAACAATTGCATATTTGGGTTTTGAATTGCATATTTGGGTTTTGCTTGGACCATGATTGCCAGTATTGAAAATGATCAAATACAAAGTAATCAGTGAGGGAGAAAAAACAAGTTAAAGCCATACCGAAGCCCCCATTAAAGCTGTGTATACATTGCTGGTCATGAGCCTATTTGGTGCGGCTTGAAAAGCTTTCTGTAAAGCATAAAATAGAAGCGAAACTCTATCATCAAACATAGTATTTCCATCATGCAGCCCACTACCGAAAAGGTGGTTTGTTATCTCTGTCGAAGCACCTGAACCAAATCTCAGATGCCCAGATGCTACTAAAGCACCTAAGAGCCCTATGATCCCAACAACAATCCCATCAGTTTTGTCAACATTGTAAACATTATTTCTAGCATTGTCAGCACTGATAGATAGACTTATACCACCCAAATCCTTAATAAAAACATTCTCAGAAGCAGAGGTCATCCTTTCGATTTTCATATCAGGGGAAAAAGCAATGGGGCTGATACCACTTTTGATAGGTTGAGAGCCATAACCTTTCTCATCTGAAACAGGTTCCTTATCCTCTGTGGGTCCCACATCATTCCAAGTTCTCTCAGGAACCCCACTACCATAATCAAGTTCAGGTCTATGGACCGGCAGACTTTCATCACTCTCAGTCATTTTTTCAAATGCACTAGAGTCACCAGCTTTAGCTTCCCGTTGCAGCAGAACAAGAAGTGTCTCTATCCCCCCGCATGCAAGGAAGGCCTCTGCAAATGTTTGAGCTCGAGATGTATTTGGCTGTACTACCAATCGATACATCAGATGCAATACCCTAGCAACCTGGATTAGGAATATAGGAGTCACTTTTTTATAAGAAGGATAGGCAATAACCCACGTGCACAGGACATATACAAAAGCGTCACTTATACATGATCATACGGATACTTCAGATAGATTCATTTCAAATTTCATCATGAACTACAAACAACCCATATTCACAAGGAAAAGTAGTGGACAATTTGTTACTCATCACTGCCTAGTTCTAAAAAGAAAAGGCAATAAAACACAGATTACAGAGACTTCAACCATGCAAAAGTAGAACTCTTTCTAAGAAATATAATCAGAATCTATCATCGGCAAATTTCCTATACAGATAGAGGCGCCTATCAAAAAGATACTCCAAAGGCTTTGGGATCGAGGCTTTGGGATCGAGGCATTGTTAGCCGAAGAAGCTAGTCCACCACTATCTGGGTGGATATGAGTAAGTGCCGGCAGTCTCGCCTTCCTTTCTGAGTGTACAAGAGCAAGTCTCATGCTACTTTCTTAAAAAAAAAAAAATGTTCTGCGATAAGGTAACTTGATTAACCTATTGGCGTAGTTTTCAACAGTCAGTTTAGCACTGTGTTAACAATGAAATAACAGTCTTTGTAAAATGCACATAACTTTGATCTGTTTTCTCTAACAACAATAGCTTCACCAAAATCACTAAACTCAATCTGTTTTATTTTACTAAAATCTACAGCATATCTGCTAAATGGTCAGAGGTTTGGTCAAACAAATCGGAAGCATAGCTTTTAACATTTGGCCGATTGAGGCTTTTCAATGCTAAAAATGACTGGTGGGCTACCATATGAAGCAAGTGGTTGAGAGCTTCTACATTAACTTTAAAGAACCAACTCGTGCAACAGTTAAGAAAGAAGATTATTTGAACCAAAACTACAAGGCCCCTTCATATTGTTCTATAATTTGTATTTCAAATGAAAAAATAAAGGGTAATCAGGCAGCACCGAAGGAGAAAGGGACTACATTTATGAAACTAAGAACAAATTGTCAAATAACTTCTTGCAACCAAATGTATTCTTTTTCATCTCAATCATCTGAATCACTGATTTCGCTTAGAACTCTCTCTACTTCACCCGGAAAATCTTATAATCTAACAACAAATTGAAAGATACAAGGAAAATTTGAATATTAAATGTCAAATGGTTCGTGTATGTCTATCTCTTCGCACTAGAATACATACATGCTTCACACATAAAAGATTTAGCAATTTTTTTATATGTTTTTTTCATTGGTATTTTTTTTTATGTAAAATCTAACATATTACTTTTTGCAATCAATATAATTTATTATCTCAATTAACTAACTCACTATTTTGGCACAGAACTCTTTTTCAAATTCCTAGGCAAAATCTTAATCTAACACAATTAGAAGATAGCTGGGAAAATAGCAATTGTGTAGGACAACAATCATTTACAAAAAAAAAAAAAAAAAAAAAAAACACTAATGCTAAATGCAATTAATGCAACAAAATAATAATAATAATAAGGCAGGGAACTCGTGTACACACAATATATAGATACACAATTGTGAGTTTATACGTGCATGTACCATCAGAAAGGCCTTATAATGATTATCACACAGACGTCAATACCTGCTTTTTTATCTCTAAAACTCACAAAGAAATATATCATTGGCATTTTTTTTATAGGTAAAAATCTATCATTAGCATTTCAAAACGAATAACAAAAGATCCTGCAAAAGCAAAAGTCAACAACATAAAACAAAACAAAGAAGAAAAACAGAGACTAACAGCATCAAGCAATGGCCACCCCTACATGAATCCTACTTTAGAAAAATAATCTTCCAAATTCAAATGTTACCTGATTGGGTTGTGGGCAGTCAACCAAGAACCCTAGCAAACAACGGACATCATCCGAAGCCTTAGCAATAGGTGCTGCTCCAACTAGAAGTTCAATAATCACTAGGAGTTCATCAACCAAAGCATTCACTTCACCAACTGGACGCGTTGCATCATCTAGAGAAAAAGTATTCACTGAGTCCTTTTCAGAAATCGTCCAATAGCATCTTCTGCAGCCATCCAGAAGCATCTGAATAGCATTTGCATCTCTCATTACAGATGACTCTGTGAATACCATGTCTGCGAGTGATGATAGAAGCTTCTTTTGCAGTCCATAGTTGCATAAGCTCCAGATTTTCAGATCCAGTAGCAGCATGCTGAAAAGCTGCACTTTGAGAGCATGATTAATCTTTTGAGATTGGCAAAGGGAGACAATGGATGCAACTAGTTCCTCATTTCCAACACCGTCAGACTTTCCAGCATCAAGAAAAGATAAAGTCTGCAAAAGATAATTCAAGATTCTTGACAGAACCTCAGGCCCTCTGGTACAACACAGCTCTTCATTGTTCCAAGGGTGATGGATAGCCATAGAGATAATTCGGAATATAGGGGCAGCAAGAGTAGCAGTGGCCAATGAAAAAGGATGATTCCCCGGTCGTGGATCTAGGCTATCTTTATCAACATCGCTTACTGTCAGTGGAAGCAAAGACATGGGGCCACCATAGGCCAAGGCCCACAAAGCCTCCACCGGTCGCATTCGTGTAGCCACATGGACTTGCCCAAGAACCTCGGCTGGTCGTCGAAGGATGCCTGAATCATCACTAATGAATAATTTAGAAGGAATTCACAAGCAGGCTAGCAATCTATTGAGGCATGGCACAAGAAATCTCATATTCCTTTAAAGTAAGAAAAGTCTATGACAAATATTTGTGTATGCACACATAAACGCTAAAGGTTTACTTCATTTATACACATTATTAAAGGTATTTCTATGGATTCATGCATCAATGCCCTAACAAGCACCACATGATATCTGAAAGTTATGTATACTTCTGTATAACATCCACAAACTTCATCATTCTGTTATAACTTCTATAGCTACTCTCCATTTTGTTTATCGATTATAGTTGTCTCAATCTTTTCAATAGATAATTCCCTAACTTGACACGTTTTTTTATATTTCCCTTAAACCCCTCTGCATATGTAGGGTCAGAAATAATCTTCAAAAAGTTTTGCTCTACAAAATATATTTGTCTCGTGCTAGCAATATGTAAGGTGAAAAAGAGCACTAGACATCAAAATCACCACAAAAGGTTGATATTCCATGCTAGAAAGCAAGAAACAAGTAAGAAAATAACTTTATTTGCTGAAAATCTGCCAAATCTAAACACAATTCTGATTATCATCCTTGCAAGGACCAATCAAATAAGCATTTGAACTACAACTTGATCAAATATTATCCATGATATAGAACTAATTCAAATAGTTTTTCTGATAAGTAGAACTAATTCAACTATCATCCATAAATTCCACCAAATAAACATTTGAACCCATCTTCTTCAATATCTTGCAAAGACCAATCTTCCTTGATGTCAACTTTGATAAGCCCTTTTAGAAAACACCTTTTTCCCTAAATGCACTACAACTTGATCATCTTTTTTTAAATGATGAGGAATCTCGGAGACCATGCAAATGCAACCACTTTTACCCCGGTTAAACCCCAGACCATATAACACATCCCTATCACACGATAAATCATCAGCTTTCCACCGACAGGACATGGCCATAGAAATTGTTTGCACCCAAGGGTTCAAACCTTAGACCTAGAGGGAGCATAATACCAAGACCAAGGCACTTACCACTTAAGCCAACCCCTAGGGTCTACTACAACTCAATCAGATGAGCTATCATGGTCTTTAAAGAACAAATGTGGGTCAACCCCTTTAGGAAGCACCTCCTTCCCTAAATGTGCTACAAATGACGTTCCTCACTCTTTGAAAAACCTTAGAAGTACATGTAAAACTGAAATATAAAGAATTTTGCACTGAACCATGTATTGTAAAATATCAAAGCTAACGAAAAAACTAACTTCTTCTCCAAGCATTTTTAGCCATTTACAAAACATTAGAATTGAGTAAATCAACTATTATGTTGGATAAGGTCGATTAACAACAATGGGGTAACATTATGTTCAATTAAATCACACTTAAAATACAATATGGTCGAATAATAACTTCTTTGGTAAGCAATAAACAAATAAAAATGAAAAATATACACATGCAACATTGTAAGAACTGGTTAGAATAATACTGGAAGATTTAAATGGAAACAATCTTATGGTATGAAACCTTACACCATGTTTGGTTAACAATGTTTTCAAAAAAAATTCACAAAAGTTTTCAACTTCAAACCAAACATATTTTAATCTCAAAAAAATTACAAAAAGTTAAAAACACAAAAATCAAAAACTACTCTAAATAAATTATGTTCAAACTTTTCAACTCTACCTATCCACTTTCAGAAACCCAATACAAAACATATTTAAAAAAACATTATTCAAACATTGTTATCTACTACCACAAACCCAATAAACAATACATCTCGAAAAAACTCTCAAGAATCCTCAATCATTCTAAAATTTTTACTTAACCAAATATGCCCTTCTTCTCCCAGCCCCCCACCTCTCTCCCTGGCCCAATAGTAATTACTGATGCTGCCCCCAATGCACAGGCATCTGTACAGGTAAAAATCTACTATTTTGAGTACCCTGTATAAGGTACCAATCGCTTGCTATGCAGATGTAAATTTCACTGTTTATATTTAACGTGGTGTTATTCAAGATTTTGTTAAATAACAAACAAATTATTTAACCTGCAGCACCAGATGGAGAAGCATCTGGACAGAATCTCCCACTTAGCACGCCGGGGTGATAGAGAAGGTGAATGTATCCACCAATTTCTGCATCCAAAAGGGAACTTTCCTCTGCCATGCTTTTGACATGGTCATTTGTCGCTAACCATGGTAATCCTGCTCCATTACCAAAAGAAGGCAGCACATCCCCTCCTCTAGAAGCTAAACGTGCCATCCTTTCTGGACCAATTGGCTCCTTGAAGATATAAATAGGCCCCATCTCAGCAAATAAAGGGCATTGACGGCGCCGACGTTGTAAACCAGCAATAGTAGGAGGGGGGTTAGTACCAATACAACAAAATCCAAGTGGCTTGGATATCCGAGGGAAATCAAAAGGACGACTTTCATAGAGGGCTCCATCAATATACAGTCTCAGTTCACTCTCTGATTTCCCAAGTAGCCCATGCCTGCAAGTATGCTCCAGACCAATAAAGTACCAGCACTGCGGCTTAAATGCATGAGTAAAATGCAAAGAAGCCTTCTTTCCCTTTCCACTACCACATTCAACCACTAAAAACTGTGCATGAAAGTATGCCTCTACCCCCTGACTATCAGCAGATAAGAAACTGAAAAGCCGCGGCATGTGTGCCGTGCCTTCACCAGCAAGTGCACTAGCAGCAGCAGCAGCTGACATAGCTGATGATTTTCCGGACTTGGCTGCTGCGGCAGCAGCGATTGCAGCAGCAGCAGTGGCGGTATTCAACGTGTCTGCAAATGATTCGATATAGATCCACGTTGCAAATGCATAACCATTAGTGAATGGCCAACGACTCTCACCTGGTCCAAGCAAACCAGAGCTTTCACCATCAAACTCGAATGTACGAGCTGGCCCTCTTGACTCCTTTCCGCCCATTGCTCTCTCCAATGAAAGCATTAACTGAGTAGCCCATACAGTGGTAAGTGTTCTTGTAATGACTCTCAACCATCCATGCAAATCAACAACACTAAGCGAATGCCCAGCTAAGTATTGGATGCAGTAGCATAAAGGAGTTCCATCCCATTTCATTTTCTCAGTTGAACCAACCTCCTTCACAAAAATCTTCTCTGCCGAGCTTAGAAGAACTCCTAACAAACCAGCCATTGAGCACATTGCTCTGTTTCTGGTGCAAGCCCGTAATATAGCAAGCAATCCTCTAACCATTCGTGTCCTAGGTGACATGCTGTCCTTGCTATCACCTACACAAGGAAGCGAAGGAATGAGATCACCTGCCACTATGGCAGCCCGAGAGTTTAGCATAACACTAGGAGGGTTGTTGTCCTCATCCTCTTCAAAACTTTCAACACCACCCATTGTTGCGAGCAGCGAATCAACTACCAGGAAAGCAATTCCGTCCATTTCATCCCCACTTCCAAAATTCTCAGCACCACTTACAATATTCTTTAATTTTTCCAGACTTTCAGGCTTCCCCATAATTGTCGAATCAACTAAATGCAACAACTCAGGAGAGACGTTAGGCATAACAGCTTTTGGTCTGGGCTTTGGCGGTGAACTCATGGGAGAATATACCACATCCATGTATCCAGAAGAATCAAGACTAGTCGACGAGGAAGATTGCTTTATTGTTTGAGTTAATTGTTTCTCTCGCCCAGGGCCAGATATAGTGTGATCATCTTTCATCTCAGAAACTGCAGAAAAATTAGTTTCTACCCCGAATGTGCCTGATAATCGAGATGCATCTTCAAATTGATCAGATGAGCTTTTCACATTATTTGAATTTGAAGACCGGTTTGAGTCAACATCAACACCCTGAGATTCACCAGCAAACTTCTCATGATCCTTCAAAGATACTTGCTCAAACTGTTCTTCATCTACAACTGTAGTCACAGAATCAACTCCATGCATGTCTACATTTTTATCTCCAATCTCAGTGTCAATGCCAGGGTTGGTATGGCTATTTTCTTGGTAAGACAATCCCATACTTTCCTGCATGCCGCTGTCAACTTCATGACCATCTGAATCCTCCATGGAAATTTCCATAAATTCTTTTGTTTCTTCTTCTTCTTCCATATTAGCGTTGCTTCAAAACTCTAGCAAATACTGGTTCAAACAATTACATACCGTATTACCTACAAATATTAGAACAAACACTAGATAAATATAGCTGTCACCAATTCGAAAGAACAACCCGAGTTAAATATGGTCATAACTAATTCGAGCTAGTGAAATAAACAGAATGTGCCCGTGGTAACAATTTAAAACTAGTGATTAATCACAAAATGCAGGCAATGGATCATGAAAGTAGTCTTTTAGCAAAGTATTTAATAGGTAAGAGATAGTTCCTATAAATATGATTATGAATGCTGCAGGTAATTCCAAGACGACGCAATAAGCAACTCCATGTAAATTTAACGAAGCCTTCAGGAACTGGAAATTAACCAACTGATCCAACAAACTCCAAGAAAAACCACTAGAAGAAACCACATTCGCTAATGGAATGCAAGAAAAAGAAACAGATAGGATCTATTACCCAGCTAAGTCGGCCTTTCCATTTTCTATGACATAACCCAAAAGCAGACTATTCAACACATCATACTCTGCTCCTTGCCAAGGATTTCTCAGGAACCAAACGAAAGGGAGTATTCAAGACAAAAATTAAAACATAGATCAACAATCGCGTACAGGCAAACAAGTGTATATCGAGATACATATCCAATTACCAAAACCACATCGCTGTAAAGAATAGATTAATGCAGCAAATGGATCTGGCACATGAGACCGGCTTACATTGATCGATGGGCAATTCTACACTGAATAAGATCGGATCGAGCTTTTTGAAATTAAAGACTGGAAAGAAAATAGTGGATGAAATTGCTACCTGTGAGAAATGGATCCCAAAAGATTTGAGCCCGGTTCGAGTACGTCTTGGTTTTGCAACGAGAATCTGATTGAAATCGGGAAAAGTGATCGAGAAACGAACGAATGGAGAGAGCTGGGGATAAAGAGGGAGAGAGGTGGATTGAGATGGGGGGAGGATGGACGCGGAGAGGAGAGGAGATAGAGGAGGCGAATTGGGCGCGAGAGAGAATGAGAATGGTGGAGGTGGATTTAGAAACTTAGGCCAAAGGACTGTTGCTTTTACTTTACCCAGTCAAAATTTTTATATACAGTGCCATGGCAGCCACGCTGAATGGTAATTAACCTCTTCACACGACACGATTAGTTTTTGTCCGTTGCACCCTGAAAATGGCTTGCAAGCCAAGACACAAATTATGGCATCGTGAGTAGACTCAACACCAGCACAACGACTGCGGGGTTGTTTCGATTTGTGGGATTGTTTGGATTAAAAAACTTTTCAATTCATTTCTTTTGGTCATCTAATTATTATAATTATTTTAAATTTTTATATAAAATATTATAAAATACTTTTATTTTTTTAACTTTAAAAATAATAATAATAATATTTTATTTAACTTTTATTTTTTATTCTACTCCATCTAAATTCATTGTCCAAACCTTTCAAATAACTAAAAGCCATCAAACAAACAAACAAACAAACAAAAATAAAACATGCACACACAATATGGATGTTGTTATTTTTCATTTGAAAAATAATATTTATAATAATAAAATATGTAAATACTGACGATCTTTTTTTAAAAAAAGTGAATCAATATCAAATTTATATTAAAATTAATTAATTTTTTATTAATAAATCTCACTTTTTCAAAACGATTCCACAATATTTATATATTATAACTTTATATAACATTACTCATTTTTCCTCTCCTCCAATTTTGATGAAACTGAAGCCTTGTTTGTTTTCTAAAACCATTTTATCTTATTTTATCTCATAATTATATTTTTTAAAATTTTTATATAAAATAATCTAAATAATTTAATGAGTACTTACAATACCAGCATCATTAGCATACACGAATACACAAGTGTATATATTATGACTATTAGATATGAGACATGATTTATGCATGGCATCTATGCATGAATTATGCTTGACTTGTGCGTCATGCTTATTTATAAAAGACTTTTTTACTTTTCATAAAAAGAGATTTTTCATGTTTCTTTGATTCTTGTTGACATGTATTAAAAAATTATCGTATTTTTTTTATCATTCATAACTTTACGTGTCATTCTTCTTCTTTATATTTTTCTTTAGGCTAACATTTTTCGTCATACTTGTCATATTAAATACATCACATCTCCCCTACGTACTATGTGTTCTCTGCTGGTTACCACATCACATTGAGCTAAGTATATCATAATCATAATCATAATCATAATCATTACGGCAGGTCGTTACACATTTGCCGTCCTTAGCACCTACTAGCGTTAGGTGTGACCATACTCCGCAAACCTTTTAAAATGAACCATTCGTGATCCGTCGACTGTTCTTTATCGATTTAGATGTTACCACTCTATTTTTAAGCATTTTAGAATGGTCAGAGGAGTTTCACTAGAACAATACCCCATTTCAGCCTTTGGAATTCTTATAAAATATTTCTTATCTTATTTTCTTTTAGAAAACATGATAACCAAATGACATGGAACTTAACACTTCAATAAATATGCATGTGGCATATGACTTTCAAGCAAAGCATGTAATTCATTAAACATATGAGATATGCATTTTCAAGACTTATCTTGATCATGTCACACTATGCAAACTTTGTCATGCCACACCATGTAAACTTAATTCATTTTCAAATATAACATATTCATTTAAATCAAAAAAAGTAACAAATCCAATAACCCTAATTTAAAAGTATAAGTCGAAACCTAAGGTGTTCCCAATTTTTAAAAATATATATATATTTATCAAGTAGTATTAAGAAAACTTTGTTTATTCAACAATCACATAACAACTAAAATCCTAAAATAACAAATTTATAAAATATATAAACAAAATACTAAAGTTAGGTTATAGTTGCACTTACACATTACATATGACCATGTATAAATATATCCAACAATCAACAAGCCCAAATATTATATAATCACACAACACAACTTCGTTCACCAATCCAACCGACCCCCAAACTCCTCGGACTCAGTCCTATACAACCAACTAAAATCAAATATTTGTTAATGCATAATGTATTTAAATCTCAAAATTTTCTTGAAAAATACTTATAGCACTATAATATGATTTTCGAAGGATTACAGAGGTGCAAGTGACATCGGAAAAACAATGTAATTGTGCAAAATGGACAAGTTTCGTGGGTCTCAAAAATCCAATATTTGAACGGAAACAAACGAAGACTTGAGATAGTTAGGGAATGGCTTAGGGGTCTTGGTGAAGTAAATGGTGATGGTGGTTGGCTGTTGGTGGTGGTTGGAGGCCAAAAAACATAAATCAGATTTGTAGCTCAAGCGGGTTCAAGGATGGCAGATCGAGACTGAGAAATGGTGGGTTAGGTAGCTGAGAGGCCGATGGTGAGTGGTAAAGAGGTGGTGGCCGATGGTGGACCGACGGCGGCGCTAGAGTGCGTAAGAGCCGCGACATTGGAGATGTGCATGGGGCAAACAACGACATAGGCTGGGCTGAGATTAATAGGGGATGGTCGCCGGCCGGTGGGGAAGAAAATGGGAGGGGCGATGATGGCCACGGGCCGATCACGACAGCGCTGGGTGGAGAGGGGACAGAACAGGCGGAAGAGGGGAAGGGAGGTGTCGTGCAGGCTGTGGGGAGAAAAAGAAAGAAAATGAAAGAAAAAGAAAAAAGAAAAAGAGAAAAGGGAAGGGAAAGAAATGAGATACAGTTCTCACAACCTGGATCACAAAATTGATCAAACGAAAAAAATTTCAAAACAATCAATTGAATAAAATAATTTTAAACATAGTGATTAGTGAAAATAAAATAATAAACAAAATTCTATAACACCATAATTTAAAGTCCAACAATAAACTAATTTAAATTAAAGATCAATTTAAATACAAAATAGTAATTAATATTAAGAAATTATATCAAATTAAATTCACAACTTAAAAATCATAAAATAAATCCAACAAGAAGTCTGATAGATTTAAAACAAGAGAACCAATATTAAATTAAATAAAACACTCATTCAATTAAAATATACAAAAAAAAGGGGTATCACAAGTATAATGTTCTAAACTTAAACAAAAAATGCAATTTAGTAACCTGTACAAAATGGTATACACTAAAAAAATTAAAGTTATTTTTAATCACTTGCATCATTATTTAAGAACTTTCAACTTAGTAATTTAGTCAGGGGATATTTGCAATGCAAAATGTAACTTGTCTTTAAAAAAATATGTAAGAAAGGATGGTGATGGGTTACCTGAAGGCTGAAGCCAGTCTGTCATTACTCAAATCAGAGCCAATAATTTAGTCAGATAGAACAAAGAAACTGTCAAAATATTACAAACTAAAAGGTCCAAATTAAAAATAACTGATAGTATGAATTAACATTAAAAGAGTCAAAACAAATTAAGAAATTGTCCAAAATAATGCAAATATAAATTGTGGCAAACAAGTTAAATCTTCTAAGTAGCAAACTAGTCAAGTTAAAAGATAATCAAATAACTAGCACAATATTTAAAGGTACCAAAGGAATCCAGTGGCTATAGTAAGAGAATTTAGATTTCTGATAGAACATCATTCTATTGACAAGAAAATAAGCATGGATGTTAGTCGTATAAATAATGTAGTAATACTAAGTTAATCAGAATAAAATGACACTAATAAATAAAATAAAGGTAACACTTACATAAATAGTGGAGGATCTTTTAATGTCATACATGACTCTAACCCAATCAGAACCACACAATAATATATGTATTGTTTCAATTGACAATGAAACTCGATGAGGATCAATGACTATGTATTCTGCACTGAATGTCGATTTTGGGCTAATTGTGGTAATAAGTGTAGTCAATATATCACGTGCCATTTTTGACAAAGTCCGAAACTTCAAACCATTCGCTTATCACCATTTCAAGGCATCGAAACTTGCATCTGAACCCTCTCCATAGATGTATATACTCTCTTCTAAGTAATTGTCCAGTTCTGATTTCATAGTTGGCTGCACTGTATCCACACTTCTAGCAAATAATTTGAATAATGACTGACCACTCTGCATACTCCTTTTAGCATGTGAGGAAGAACTAGATACGTGAAGGTGAGTGTTTTCCTGCTCCATTTGTGCCTCAAGAATCGTGTTGAAATCTTAAACATTCTCATCATATAACTTATGCAACACTTTAGAAACATATTTAGTATTCCTAGTTGCATCTGGCTCAAAATAAATTAAAGGAAATCAAACTTCGGTCAAGATCAATTTGAATCTAGGGTCCAGTACCGTATTAATTGTCATCAAGAGATTACACTCCTCCCAATTACCAGCAAGAGAGTACCTCATTTTCCTTATCATTACTTTCATGTATTTATTTGGATCTTTGCTCATCTTATTTAAGATGTCTTTCATTCTCCACACTTCAAAAAGGAACAAGTTCACAGTTGGGTAATCACTTCCCGACGTAATCTTAGTTATTTCATTGAAAATACTCAGAAGAGAACAAACATTTTCAACTTGCGCCCATTCGTCAATCATTAGAACCCATTCAAAATTGTTGTCTCTATCACCGTATCTCGGAATGACATCTTTGAATTGAATTGCAGCATCTAATATTAAATAAGTGTGTAGGCACATCTCCAATAAATTTTTTTCAGAGCATTCCTAACTGTTTTGAAAGCTCACTAAACCATTTCAGTCCTCTCTTTGATGCTATCAGATGCTTGATACCATCTCTTACGCAATCAACAATCATCTTTATCTCTCCAAAATCGTACCGACCTAGTAAATTTGTTATATGTGCACAACAACGCACATGAAACAATTTATGTCTAACTAACAACGTTTTTTTCAAGCTAAAATCATCCTTTAGAATTCTAATAGCAACATCATTAGCAGTCATGTTGTCAACAGTTATTGAATTTATTTTATTTTCAATTCTCCTATCTTGAAAACATTTTTCCAATGCATCAATAATAAGAAGATCAATGCGTGGAGGAGGCACATTACAGAAGTTCAAAACACGCATCTAAAGGTGCTAATTAGTATCTATATAATGATAGTGACTATCATATATGAAAACTTTTGACAAGACGTCCACATATCAGTGGTGATATGAACTTTGGTAACTGGTCTAAATAAAGTCTTTAACTTTACTTTTTCAGTGTTATATATTCGAATGTATTCCTTTTTCGCAGCAGCACGAGACATCATTTTCCAATATAGAGCGTTCGCACTCATGAACTTATTAAAAACCACATGCCCATCGTGAAAAATGAATATTCATGATAAAGTATCATGTGAGAGGCAAGTTCTCGAAGCCTACTTCGATCATAGGTGAAGTTAGAGATAGTGAAACTACCATCTGTCTCATTAGACTTAACTGCTAAAATCTTTTGTTTCTTCTAAGACTCTATAAATGACAAATAAGTTTGTAAGTACCTACGTAGTGTGTTTATAGAACTAAATCGAGATGCTTTGAACATTTGTTTACGCTACTTATATTAAGATTGCTTCTTCCCTTCTCGTTCAAGTTCAACGAAGTCGTTGCAAACATAAGATGTTCTCTTCCTCTTCCTCTTCCTTCTATCTTGAATAACTATTTAAACTTCCGTCGGACCTTCAGTAGAACTAAATAGAAAATTGATTTTATTGTGATAGGGTCTGATCCATTGTTTTAAGATGTATGATATTGTTACCCAAGTCTTGTTTTTATATTCTTTTTTAATATTTTTCATTTTTTGATAATTTTCATCGGAAACTTTGATTCATAGTGGGCCTTGTTTTGTTTGGCTGCTGCTACGGAACCTTGTGTACGTAGTTTATTCAGGCGAGCGGCTCTTCCTCATAGAGTGATAGATTTTATCAGGAGTTCCGATGTCGTATGTTACTGAAACATTCCTATTGACAAGGAATTCCATAACAATAAAATATTTCTTGTAAAGAAGTCGCCATGCAGCGCATTTCAGATGGATAAAATCCAATATATTTTTGCCATTTTCGATCCTCTTTGGGCTATGCAAAATTGTCGCATAATTTGATTATAAAAACTTTATATGGTTATTTTACGTATTTTTTGTAATGTTATTAGTTTTATTATTTTTTTAATATAAAATAATTGTTTTGATCAATTATATTAGTAAAGTAGATAAATAATAGGCAAAATAATTATATATAGCATAATTCTGTTTTTGAAGGAATTCGCGGATGTCATTAATGACAGGATCTACAATTGATTAAAGATGAAAAAAACAAAAAATAATAGAATTTGAAAGTATTTTTATTGAATTAGCTAAAAATTAAATCAAATGAGATTTTAAATAATATATTTTATTTTTAAGTCATATTAAATTAGTGAAAAGTTAAATTAAAAGGTCAAAATATCAGTAAAATAAAAAATAATATCAAATATAATCGGTTTGAAAAATAATTAAATCTTTATTTTATTATTTTTTTCCTTTTTTCTTTTTTAATTGACCCTTTCGAGTTTCTTTCCGTGTCCCATTTCCCTCGAAATTTCTCTCGAAAGCAACCATTTGCTTGAAGATGAAGAAGAACTCCTTTGTGCAGCAGGCTGCAGCAATAGCAACGGCCTCCAGGCGATCTTCCCACCGAATCAACACCACCAAATCACCACCACTAGAAGACTCATCGGCAAGAGGACTACCGCATCTCGCTCTCTCGTCGGCAACAACCAATGTCTCTCTTTCTCTTGCCGATCGTCTCCTCCTATCTCGCTGGTACTTTCTTTCTCCAAATCCTAATCATACTCCATTTCGCTATTTGAAAAGGATTCTTCAAATATATCACCCTAGAACCCTAATCATACTCCAGATCCTTTTAATCAGCATATGGGAGTCCTCGACTTTAGCTCTTAGTATCCATTTTTTTTATTCCATTTTGCAAAACAAAACCAAAGTTAGGATGTTTTGTCTCTCTTGGTTCTTGTCTTTTATGCTTCCCAAAGTAGAAGTTTTTTCTCAAAAAACTTTACTACCGAAGGATCATTGTATTTCTTTTTTTTAATGAGTTATAGAGATGGAAGTTCAATGATATTTTGTGTTGTGTTTCTTGAAATAGGTACTTGCCTTCTACTACTAATTTCTAGTTTGACTATTTAGTGTTGGGAAATAGCCAATGAAACAAATAACAAAGATATGAAATAAATCGCAGCGGATGCAACAATGAGAAATAAAACAGTAAATAAAGAAAGAACACATCGATTTAAGTGGTTCAGCTAAAAAAGAGCTTACATCCACTGTGAGGTTGGTTTTAAAACTTCACTAGATCAAATGGAGGTTACAGAGAGAGAATCAAAAGATTCTTACAACAGAGAACACTCACCTCACGTGTATACACTCAATCCTCACAAGTTTCACTCAAAATAGTGGAGAAATGGAGAAGAAATGATCTAGGAAGGGGGCTCCGTTCGTCGGCGTCAAAACAGAGCTCTGCACTTCGTCGTCTGCTTCCGCGTGAAATGACTTCGCGATATTTATAATATGCAATCTCGCTCGAGCGAGTACTTCTAGGTCAAACTCGCTCAACTAGCAAACGGACACCTGGCAACACGTGGCACTTCGCTCGAGCGGGAGGTCGAGCGACTGTCGAGCGAAGTCACTGCCTGATCCTCGCTCGAGCTGGAGGTCAAGCGAGGGTTAAGCGAACTCTCAGGTTAAGACAAGTCTGGAAGTCTGGAAGTCTCGCTCGAGCGAGGCTCGAGCGAGACAGGGCTGAGGCGTGTATCACAAGCCATACTCAACATTTAGGATAACACAACTTCATATTTTTCTGCATGATGCTGTTATTCACTTTACATCTGTTTTTTCTAATTTTGTTCCAGGAGCGAGGCATGGATCCAGTTGATTTGATTTCATTCTTACTAGAGCTTAGTTTTCATGTCACTGGTAAGGTGTTGAATATGCCTTGTTCAAAGGTTGCTTTAACTATGTTTCTTATCTTTTCGACAATGTTCTTTTAACCCAATGATAAACAAATAGTAAAGGGTGAGCCCTAATTCAATCCCATGCAGGAGTGTGAGTTACATTTACCAATAGAAAAATTAATTCTTGTATCATGTGTGGAGACCTGTCTACCTGCTTTCTGGGAAGTTTGATATTTCATTGGCGTGATGTTGTTTGCTTCATTATGTCTTAAGCATATAATAGTAACACGTTGACTGGGGTTCAGAGGAGTTTGCTTAAGGACCTCATAGATTTTGGATTGGTCAAACGCCAGCAGGTATGCTAGTTTTTCTTTTCTTCATGTAGAATATTTTAGTGGACATCAATAAAATATCTTAATGATCCCTTAGATTTTGCATTAGATAGACAGACCATTGTTAAAGTTTTGGTCTTTTATTTGTCTTGTTTTGATCATTTTTTGTTTTATTTTGTTATCTTTTATCAGAACTACATACTTAAAAAATGGTAGATAAAGAGACTTTATTTGTGTTTCAATATTCAAAATGGTAGAGAATTACATACTTTGATGATCTGATTCGACAATGATATTTTATTGCCTTCTATATGGAAGTAGTAGTTTTGATGTGCTGATAATCTAATCAAGAGATAGTAAAAGTAGTGCTAAATGTGGGTCTTTATTTCTCTAGCTTAATGTGACCATTTCGTTCTTTTTTTTCTTTTGGTTATTTCTCTGCACTGAGATCGCTTTTATTGGCACGGTTTGTAAACGCTAGCAGGAATCTTTCCAAAGGAGTTTTCAGACACGGTTTGTAAAGAAAGTTGGGGCTTCTATGGCTTGTTTAATGTTAAAATTCATTGTGTTTTTTGGCTGAATGTCGGTATCAACAACAACTGCATACTACTCAGGTAAATAATTTGTAGAAATAATGATCCTCTTGATAAACGAACAGATAAAACTTCCAACTTAAACAAACATGCTACTGCAAGTGATCTTAACTCCTAAAAAATAAACAATGAAGCCAGGGGCGGAACCAGGATTTGATGTTTGGGGGATGATCAACTTAAAATTTTCTTTTCAAATTAAACTCGACGACGATCTTTCATGGAATAAAATTCTTCCATTATCATCTTTGAAGTGAAATTCTTGTCAATTTATTTTTCAATAGAAACTAGCAAATGATCTGCAAGAAACTCATCTTACATTCGAGTTCTCAATCTAGTTTTTACAAGTTTCATTGCAGAAAATGCCCGTTTAGTAGTAGCAGTAGAAACTGGAAGAGTCAAAACTAAACGAATTAACCTGTCAATCAAATAATAAATTTTTGACTTTTCTAAAATTGCTAGTCCTCTACATGACCCAGATAATGTAGACATATCTCGAAAATCTGGATGCGTCAAGACATCAAGCTCATAGTGCTGCAATTGAATTCTCAAAAGAAATTTTTCTTGCTCAGTAAAATCCTGTGGGTAAAACTTCTCAGCCAATTTGCATATGTCATCAATATTAAATGCTTTGTATGCATCTTTAGGATTTAAAGCAGCACTACGAATAAGAAGTTCCATTGTTTGGTCATTAAATCTATTGTTCAATTCTTGCAACTGAAAGTCTATTGTAGCAGTAAATATATCAATCCTAAAATGATGCTCCATTGTTGTTCTTTCAACTTGACGACGAGATTTTCCTCGAGTATATTGGTCATTTATATCAGGAATATCAATTTGATGTTTTTCACAAAATGATCTAACATCAATAAGCAAAAACTTCCACCCATCATCTCTTAACTTTTGAATGAGTACTTTTGTAGTTGAAACTAGGCTTATGGCATTCACAATATCTTGAGAATTTTGTTGGAAAGATTGGCAAAGTGCATTAGTGATTCCTATTATTTTTTGCATCATATGTAATATCAAAATAAATTCAAAAGATGTCAATATCATGTAAGCCGCTTCAGCATCACCACGTTGAGAATAATTTGATCCCTCATTTAAGATAGTATTTATAACTGTGCAAGTAGCATCAAACATCTTCATCAAGCTACATATAGATTGAAAATGAGATCCCCATCTAGTATCTCTAGCCATTTGTAGTGTACTAAATTGATTAATCCATTTTCCAGTCTCAATCTCATTGGAAGCAATCAAACTTTCAATTACAACAGTTTGAGCAGCTTGTAATTCATCATTACGTTTAGAAGAACCAACAACAATATTAATAATAGATGTCAAATGGACAAAGAATTGATGAATATGTTTGGCTTCTCTAGAGGCTGCAACCAAGGCTAATTGTAGTTTATGAGCCCAACAATGTATATAGTATGCATAGGGACAATCTTTGAGAAATAAAGCTTGTAGTCCATTCCATTCACCATGCATATTACTTCCTCCATCATATCCCTGACCTCGAATATTCTCAACTTGAAGGTTGTAACGAGAAAGAAGAGCACATATCTCGTTTTTTAGAGTTAGTGCCATAGTATCCTTGACATGCACAATATGAAAAAATTGTTCTCTAATAAAACCATCTTTATCAACAAATCTCAAAATAATAGCCATTTGTTCTCTTTTAGACTCATCCCGAGCTTCATCAACAAGAATACAAAATTTGGCATCCCCAATTTTTTCGCGAATCACATTTCGTACTTTATTTACAAATATATGCAAAATTTCCTTTTGAATTTTGGGTGATGTATATTTGACATTCTGTGGAGCATTTTCCAGGATAACTCTTTTAACTTGATCATTATAATTTGCCAGAAACTTTATCAATTCAATAAAGTTACCTTGATTTTTTGATTCAGAGCTTTCATCATGACCTCTAAATGCACATGTTTGGAATGTCAACCATCTAACACTATCTATCGAAGTTTTGAGCCGCAATCGATTATTCTCCATCTCTTATGATACTTGTTTTTCAACTAGCTTATCAATATGTCTTGAATGATTCATTAGATCCTCACAACATTTTACGGCATTTTTATGTGGTGAATTTGGATCTTTCCCTACATGTCCTATTAAAGGACAATTCATTCCATCATTCATTTTTTTCCAATTGTCAAAACTTTTATTGGTAAATGCATCTGATCCTGGACGACCTGTTGATTTTTTGGCAAAAACATAGCATGGAAGACAAAATACAGCATTCTTCGAATGTGAGTATTTCAACCAGTTTGAATATCTTTGAAACCAAGAAAATTGAAATCGACAACGTTGATTGTCTATTCCTAAAAATGGATATTCTAAAAGTTTAGGTTGATATGGACCAGCTTTAAGATAGGCACGTCGTATCTCATCTTGTATGTTAGTCGAAAATTCCCATATTTGTGGACGTAATCCTGGATCACGTTCCAAACAAGTATCATCCATCTCTTCAGATTGTATTCTTAAAATTTTAGAGGAACGCTCATTAATGATAGAAGTGTCACATTCCAAATAAGTGTCATCTATCTTTTCAGATTGCATTCTTGAAGTTTTAGAGGGATCGGGAAGCTCACCATTTCTAGAAGCATCATGTTCCGTCGTTACGGAGTCCTTTAAATGTATATCTATATTACTCTCCGATTTGTTCACGTATTTCTTTTTAAAAAAAGAATCAATTATTTTTGATTTGCTCATATTTTTAAACTCTAAGAAAAACTTCTAAATCAATAATAAATTTGATAAGTACTTAATAATATACGCAAATCTACAATATCAAATCTAATGTCCAAGAAATACAAATTTTAATTTTCTTCAAACTATGCCTATACTTAGACATATATATTAATATATTATATAATATATATATAATATGTTGTATGCACAAATCAGTATATTAATAGATGCACAAATATTAAAATTTGAACAAAAGTAAAACTATCTATAATATATTAATATATGCAATAATGCACGAATTAACTAGCAGTATGCTAAATGAAATCTATATGCACGTAAGTCGTAACAACTAACACCTATGTATATATTATAATATATGCACCACACGAGCAGGCAGCAACGGAAAATAGAGAAAGCCCAAGAGAAGGTAGCAACTAAAACGAGCAGCCAGCAGGCATCAACTTAAATAATAACAGAGAACAGTAGAACCTGGGATGAGCATGAGCCGATGAGGGATCCTGTAGGTTGCCGTCATGGAAGTCGGAAGATTGAAGCCGCAGACGGCAAACCCAGACGCCTCTGCACATTGCGGCTCTGCCTGAACCCACCGGCGCCGGTAATAAGACCCAGGGCCAGGTCCAACATGGGCCACGACAACTCGTAGAGTGAGAGACGCAGCAGGGGCGGCAATTCGCACAGACCGGAGACGCAGTCACGCAGAGAAGGCCTTCTAGAATAGGCAACGTCGCAAGTTAACTCAGTCTCTGCCAAGGCCCAAGATGATTTCCAGTTTTGATTCCTATACAGAGAATTGACAGAGCCAGTACCAGAAATAGAGTAAGAATACGGTGATGAATCCGACAGTGTAACTTTGTAAGAGAAAGTTCTGGTTTGAGGTTTTTGATTCGCGAATGAAGTTTGGAAAGATAAAGTTGAAAACTTCTTAGACTCTTAGTCAAGGACACTGTCTGTAAGTTGTAACGGGCTGCTCTGCTCTCGATACCTACGTCAGTCTTCAGAGTCTCAGACCATTGGTTTGAACCAAGCTGCGACGGTGCGACTGGTTGATGCCTTGAACCGTTGGTTTGAGCTTATACTCTATAGACTACATGCAAGTAACTTAAGTTGGTGACCTTTTGAACATGTGATTACACGCTTGGGGGGGCTGAAGTATCAGATTTGGGGGGGGCTGTCTTGTAACCCTCTGCACACTGCGGCTGATTTTCAAAAGTTTTGGGTGGGCTACCACCCCCCCAACAGGCTACACAAGTCCGCCCCTGAATAAAGCCAATAATGCAACAAATAGATCTCTGCTATAACTAGAATGTTGATCACATTATGAGCTGTCGATAGAGGACTCCCAATCCTCCTTTTGATCGAATACCCCCACCTTGCCTCCAGAAAGCTAGTATCACGTCTAATTTTGTAGTTTTTGGAACCTAGTAGAGGATTAATGATGATTGATATGTAGTCAAGTTGATACCTTTGGTTGGAGATTACGTTTTAAGTTAATGGAGCCATAGCATACTTGTCCATGCAAGCTCAGAACCTAGTATTGTCATGTGCGCACCAGAGACCTCGCATGACATACATTTTTGCATTATCTTCTCTTGTAACATGGATTTGAAAGAATCATGAGTTCCTAATGCATCAAGGTTCTTGTTCTTGAAGGGTACTTAGTCTTGTCAACCCATTTCCAGGAGATAAACAAGATCGATGCTTACAAGCAAACAAAGACCGATCCCAATAAGCGTTTTGAAGTCTACAACATGGCCCTCGTTCATTAGGCAAATTAGGTAGTTGTTTAAGTCCCCACAATGAAAAAAGTCCCAAAAATATTAACAAATTCATTATTAAATAAATCTCAAAAAAATTTATCTAAATTAAATAGATTAATCTTGAAAATTGAAAAAAAAAAAGTATCAACTTTGTTAAAAAAATAAAAAACGTTAATAGCCACAGCCAATGAATTTTAGATCAACTTTACAGACTATAACTTCATATGGGAAAACTAAAAGTCACAATAAATTAAAAAATGTTTCAATTCATCTATAAAAATAAATTTCACAACATAAAAATCCTCTTTTTATATTTGAAATTTACAAAATTTACTTTATCTCTCTCGACTCTAATCTCCAATATTGAACTTTTGTTTCTCTTGCATATATCTGGCTTGTATTTGGCACTGAAAGCTCTCACATTGCTGCATTGTTTGAGACTTTGCCAAGAGCATCTCTCATCTCTGTAATTTGTTGCGTCCTCATCGAAGACGGATTACGAAGAATGTAAAGTCTTCTGTCTTTCTAATAGTTTTAACTTTTGTTTTTAAGTTTTATATATACACGATTAATGGACAACTTGTTTGTGGTAATAAAACAGCCACATATGTAAATACTGTACAAACTACAGTCTACTTGTCTGTGATAGTACGACTACGCAACATATATATTCAAGTTAACAAGTTTTTTTGTCTTCTTCAAATTCTACTGCTACACTTCAACACGAAAGACGCCAATTTACATTGAATCACAAATCACATGGCCCATGGCCCATGTCCATGCCTTAAATTTATGTTTTTCAATTTTTTTTAAAATTAATTTCTTCAATGTTAGTTTTTTTTATTTGAATTATTAATACTAATATATTTTATTTTATTTTACAGATTAACAATTTTATGTATAAGTGGAGCTCATGTTATGTTAAAGTGGAGCCCATTTGCTAAATCAGCCATTAGGTTCAATTGTTTTATATTAGTATTTATTTTATTCTAGAATATTTATAAGCACGGTATAATTTATATAGTATATATTATTCTTGTTTATTATAAAATATGTCTAATAGAAAATTTGCATAAAAACTTTGAAAAATAAAACAAATTGATTGAGTCCCAAAAAGGGTCTTTAAATAAATTTGTTACTAGTAATAAACAAAATATAGAAAAAAATTTAGGTGAAACATTTATAAATGATCAAGAAATACATTAAAAAAAACAAAAAAATTTGATTAGTAATTTTGCATTTCAAAAAGCAAGAATAATAATTTTTAAATAAAAATATAATTAGATATAACTTGATTTAGTTTGATACAAATAAAAGGCCTTAAAATCTTTTGAGTTGGCCTTAGTCTACCTTCAGGTACTACCTTTAGAACATGTGTTATAAATTTGATTTGGTTTTCGGAAATAATAGTTTTTTTTGCTAATCCCTCCTAATCAATCAATCATTTTTTTCTTTCACAAGCTTAACAGTGAACATGCCAGCAAGTCTTCTAGACTTCTTTTTTGAGAAGGAAGACTGTAATTCATTTATTAATAACGGATATTACAAACAAACTCGAAACATATATTACAAGTTAACTAAACGACGATCTGTAACTCTTTAATACATTCAAAGTGACTGAAAATTTCTAACCTTAGCTGTATAAACTCTCAAGAAGACCGTTTGGATATAGTCCTAACTCAATCCTAAGACAGAGTGACAATAAACTAAATCAAAACCAAACCCCCACTTTCGTACCAAGACGGACTAGGGGACAAAACTCTAAGGACTACAAGTCTTAGAGACTAGATTTTTTTTTTTGGTTTTTATTAAAACTAAAAGACAGAAAATAAAACTAAACTGGGAAAATCAGATTCTAATGATCTGTTTTTAACCTTAGAATAATTTAAAAAGAACAACACAGGAAACTGATGCTGTCGACGGCGTGAGCAGGCCACCTGCCATCTTTGAAGAGTTGCGAAAAAATCGGACGATTGACGCTGGTGCCTTGGACCCTACGGCCTTGCGTGTGGCTTTGATGGATCCCTTCAATTGTGGCGCACGGAGATCAATCGCCTACTATAAATTGCACGTGTAAAACACGCGCCTCTCCAAACAGCACAATTCTGTTGCGGCCGGTAGATTGGCGTCCTAGGAGTATCATGGCAGTGAGGTCTAACTCACCGAGAGCCGTCGCATTTGTTGGCCTCCAAAACTCAAAACCTTCCTAACAGTCCAGTCCCTGCACTACAAAAATAAAACACAAATTAAACAAAAGAAAAAGAAGAAGGAAAGGAGAAGGAGATGAGGGTCGGAAGAAGAAGGGGACAATGAGAAAATGAAGGTGGAAAATGGAAAAGAAAAATTGAAAAAAAAAGGGAAAAGAATGGAAGAAAGAGTGTGGGGAAGATGGGGGGAGGGGGGAGGGGGAGGCGCTACCACCCCCCCCAAGCGCGTGAGCGGCCCCGAGAGAGAGAGAGAGAGATTTTAGGATTTTTGGGAGATGAGAGCAAAGGTGCAAATCTTTTAGACATAAAGCTAAATAAAGTGGCATTCCGCCTTTATGCATGCATTGATTCTTAGTATGTATAGGAATGTCTTGACTCTTGAGTGCGAGTTTACTAGTTAAAATATATGGCTACGTGTATGTATTAGCGTGCATTAGTGTGTATGGATTGCTTAAATAAATGGAAATCAGTTGGTTCCATGCTAGAAACTTTCTGCTTATTGATGATTATGTTTTTATTTGGGTAATTATGTGGAAAGAAAGTTTGGCAAAATTAAATAGTTGGATTGAAAATGGAGCACTATAATTTTTGGGTAAAAAAAATTAAATTGGTAAAAACATATAGTTGGATGAGAACTAAGTAGATTTAAAAAAAAAATATTGATTAGTAATTTAATTTAAATATAATATGATTACTAATTATTTTTTTAACTCATAATTTAATTAAAATATGATTATTAATTAATATACAATAAATAGAATAATCAAATCTGATAAAATTAATTTAAGAATTTAAAATAATTAAAATAATTAATTATTAATTATTAATTATTATGTATTTTCATAAATAGACAATTCAATGAAGAGATTTGATGTAAATAATAAAATCAAAAGTTAGTTATATTATTTTATTATTATAATTTTAAAAAATAGCTATTTTAATGTGAGATTTATATAAATGGTATAATTTAAAGCTAAAATAGAGGTTATATTGACTAAGTGCAAGTTTGTGATTGCAGTGATAAATATTATTTTTAATTTAAGGCTTATAGTTTAAAGTTTAATACAATAAACTCTACTATTAAAAAACTATTTATTGTTTGAGATATATATGTTTAAAGTGTTTTTTAGAGATATTTACTCTAATTTTTTAAAATATATAACTATCTGCAGGAGTTTTTTTGATAAAAACTCTAATTTAGTACTTTTTGAAGAGCTGATTTTTAGTTTTTCTAACTGCCTAATACACATTTTATAAAATTATCAAACATGTCAATTTTTCTTTAAAAATATTTTTAATTATTTAAAAATATTTTTTAAGTCTTGAAATGTAATTTTAAACGGATTTTAAAAATATATTATAGCAAGGACCAATCTAATAAAAGTGCTTATAATGTATCCATGTCTTAGAAAGAAAAAGCTCCATCTGATTCTACACCTGCCCTAACCAAACAGGCCTGATCCAATCCATAACTTTCTAGCCCAGTTTGGTCTAGAGCAGTGGAAGAATCCAAAGAACTTTTTAGTCCAGTTTAGGTTGGGCCTTAGGCTATTCAAAATAAAATTCTCTAGTTGAATCCGTACTTCATATTTTCTTGTAGAATAAAGTTGGGGGTCGGTCGAACAGACCTCCCATTAAAAGTAGCTCATTGTTATCGGTGGCGGCAGTTGTTGAATATTCTTATAAATTCATCTTTATTTTATTTTTTTTATTATATTTGTATTATATTTTCTTCATTTTATTATATTTTTTAATATTTTTTTTTTGTATTTATGACAAAAACAGTCCAAAAGATAATTAAATTATTTTTAACGCTGAAACAGTCCAACCGGTCCCACGTCACTCTTCCTTGAATTCCTTCCCTTTTTATCTGGACGGAGGGGCAGCAGCCATTCCTCAATCCGCAACTGTATTTTATAGAAATTCTAATGGGATAACGTATACGGTTATAGCCAAGCATACATCAATTGAGTCCATATTTTTTCTTACAATACCCACGATAGAGAGATCAGAGATAAGAAAAAATATATACGCAAACTTGAATTAGATACCATCACATAACTATTTTAAAAATTAAATAAAATATAAATCTCACATAAATAAAAAAAATTAATTTTTTAATAATAAATTCTACTATTTTTTGAAACAATTACGTCATATTCACGATTATACATAAAATTAACTGGATTTATCCATTTCATAATGGGCTAGCTATCCAAAGGTCTACACTTGGTTGCAGCAGCGAAGGACTAATCGAATGCCATCATTTCATTATCTCCAGCCCCCTATTGGCCTGAATTTTGCAGGGTTCCATCGTTTATCATGCAGCCTGTCAAATTGTCATTGCAGAAGGTAAAAAATAATTCATTATTCTCGTGATAAACCCTTCTTTAGGTGGAAAAAGAAACCCTTCATATCAGTATATAAATGCCTCAAAGTTATCAACAAAAGCTAGCACATTGTCTCGGACCTTGGTGATCATTTCTAAAGTAGTGGCAGAGCAATCTTTCTGGCATTAAACTGCCATAGAACCCACTTTTCTCATTTTTTTTTTCTAATTAATTACTAATAAGAAAATATTTTTGGCACTTCCAAATAGGTCGGAACCTGACTGTCCGGACACTTAAAACATTTCTTAAACGAACTAATTATTTATATCCTCCCCCCACCTAAAAAACTAGGATCAGCAGATCAATATCAAATTAATCAAGTCAATATTGCAACGTATATAACTAAAAAGGCGCTGAAGTTCCTAGCTGGCTATTAGCCTATTATTCTGTTACGTACCTTCTAAACTATCTGTTTTAAGAGACCCATTTGAAAGGGGTTTGCCATGTTCCAAACCTTTTTAATCCCCATTTGCCCTAACAAAAGATGCTGAGGTCCCATTTTGATATGAAAAATTCCGAACTCAAGCGTTCCTACGCAACCACGGCGTAACCAATCCAATGTGGCAGTTAAAAAGTCGGCTAAATGAAATTCTGTTGGCGGGATTTCAGATTTTTTAACGCCTTTATTGAAATATTACTTTTTATCTTGTGGTTTGAAACCGCATCGATGTGAGCAAGAAGCAACAATAAGTTCCAAGGAGTCTCGCTTTCACCGTCGGCATCATCACATTTAATAGTAGTGGTTGTGGGTGGGAGTTCAGTTACTATTTGGTTTAGCTTATTAGCGTTCGTGACATTCGCATTATTTAATGCTGGAATATTTGACTTTATTGAAGTTAGACTAGATTTGCGAAACTTGGGAAACGAATGAAAATTTGGCGTTCGTAATTGGCTACATCATCATCTAATTTGATTTCGTGCAGATAACCTAACAATGGTCGACACTCTGTGGAGCGTGCATCCAAGTTACATATTTTTTTGTTTTTTGGTTCTTCGAAAACTTATACGGAATCATATTTATATGTTGTAAGTGTCATCCATCTAGGAGAGTTCAGACTTGTAACTATATGAAAATATCATTATAAAGTAATGGAAAGATCCATTCATAATGGACTAATTACAGCTTCAAAAGATAGTTCATTGAAGTCATGTATTTGTATTTGTTTTGTGGTCAACCATATGTTTCAAGATTAAACATCATGCATCACCAAAAACTTTTTGTTCTTTACGAATGTCAAATAGGTACATGTAATGATGGTCTAAAACTTTTCCCAACCACATGAAGCCTCGTGGAGCTGCTGCTAGCCATAATCGAAACAACCCTATTTTTATACTCTCGAAATAGAACACTTCCCCCATTCGGTACCAACCAGCCACGTCAGAGGGGGGCTACAACGCCGCAGCCCAGTTTCTCAGTCTTAAACGAGAACCACTAGAAGACACCGGTCACCCTAGTCCGCCTTGTTCCGAGCAGTAAGCTCATGTCGAAACACCCCCGACTCTCATGTCATTTTCTCTCATTGCTCGTCTTTATTACTTGTTTCTCTATTTTTTTCAAGATTTATTTGTTGATTCTTATTCATTCATCTCAATTTTGGGTAAGAGTAACAACACTACAAACCTTCTATTGTTAATTCTTATTTATTCATCTCAACTTTTTTATAAAGAAAGAATTGTTTGACAAATAGAGTGACCCATTTCTTATTCTGATTTTTTTTTTTAAAAAGAAACATAAGTGGCCACGTCAGTACGGTGCTCAATTGTTGTGCGGGGTTGCTTGTATCTAGCAGAACCTTTTGGGAATAGAGATGATTTATCTCATGATCTTATTTTATCCTTATAATTTTTTAATTTTTTAATATTTTTATATACAATATAATAAATAATTTAATTTTTTAAAATTTTATAATAATAATATTAAAAAATAATATTTTAAAATATTTTATTTTATTTTTAATTTTTATTTAAAATTATATTATATTATCTCATCTCATCTATTTATTCAAATAAACCTAGGGGGTGATGGGGGGATGGTTTTTATGTTTAGAAGCCTCGAAAGAAACCCATGTCTTCAAATTGATACGAAAAGTAACCTTCGATGACGACGTTTATAAGTTCATCTGAAAGATCGATGGTCCCTTTCAAAAAAAAAAAAGATTGATGTCAAATATGATCGAAGTTGGTGAAGCGATGAGTAGCTAGAGTAATGATTCCAAATCAATCACTATCTATTGTTAGGTGTTGCTCCTTGAATCCCACATGGGAAATGAGTGAATGAGGGAGCAAGCCCATAGGCCTATAAAAATGGGTTTAGCCTCATTCGTTTAAACACACCAGTCAGAAACTTATCTAGTAACTTTTGACTTTAGTAAAATTCCTTTATTGTCCTTTTTATATGTAAAAGGAAGAGAGGTGAAAGTTGGAGTTTTACTAGTGAGAGAAATTTTTGTGGGTGTCATTGGAGTGAGGAGAAAAATTGTGTGATTGTAACAATTTTTCATATAGTGTATTTTCTTCTCTAGGTCTGGTGGTTTTTCTCCTGGTTTGGGAGTTTTCTACGTAAATTCTTGTATTGTGTCTATTTCTCTATTTTTCTTATTATTTTGTCAAAAGTAGATATTGGTAGGAGAATTTGGGAGGTCTAGATTCCCAACCAGTGGTGTCAGAGACACTAGGTTCTTTTGGTGGGGTGGAGTTTTTGTGTGGTAGTGTGGATATGTACGGTCTAAGGAGGTTCTGTTTAGGAGATTGAAAATTTTAAGTGTGTCCGTTGTGACCCTCCAATCTTTCCTGAGAATCTTGAAATTCTGTTTAGGAAAGATTAGTCTTTCCTGGGAACTTACTTAGTGGGTACTATTTATTTCTACAGTAAAATTCATCGAAGTTATGTCAGGAGGTAGGGCTTCAAATCCTATCAGATTTGAGGTGGAGAAATTTGATGGAAGAATCAATTTTGGCTTGTGGCAAGTGCAAGTCAAGGATATCTTGATTCAATTAGGATTATATAAGGCGTTGAAAGGCAGACTAATCCCTGAAGATAGTAGCGGTTCTAGCGTTACTGGTGAAACTATGAACAGATCTTGAATGAGCGATGAAGATTGTGAGGATCTGGATTTGAGAGCGGCAAGTGCAATTCGTCTGTGCCTGGCAAAAAATGTTCTTGTAAATATGTATGGAATATTCACGGCAAAGGGACTCTGGGAAAAACTCAAAGAGTTGTATCAGACGAAGGGTATCTCAAATAGAGTGTACCTGAAGAAGCAATTTCATATACTGCGGATGAGTGAAGGTACGGCTATTTCAGATCATTTAAGCGTTCTCAATGGCATTATCTCTGAACTGGAATCTATTAGAGTTAAAATTGATGATAAGGATCAAGTCTTGAGGTTGATCTGGTCTTTTCCATCTTCCTATGAGCATATGAAGCCTATTTTGATACATGGGAATGAAAAAATAATTTTTTCAGAGGTTACCAGTAAACTTTTTTTTGAAGAAAGAAGACTAAGTGGTAGAAGCAATGATTCACCTGAGAACTTAGCAATGATGACAGTTGGTAATTGGAAGAGGAAGAACTCCATGAAGAAGAAAACAGTCTGCTGGGTATGTGAACAATCTGGGCACATCAAGAAAAATTGTTCAAGAGATGGAGCAGGTTCGGCAAGAGGCTCCAAGTCAGTAAATGGAGATACTGACAATAAAACTAATATCGTATCTCTCTTTATAGAAGACAGTGTTTATTAAAAAAAGACATGTACATCTTCATGGCATATCGCTAATCTCAAAATTGCCATGATAGAGAATGTGTTAATATTAGTTGTTCCACAAGTTTGCACATAGGCATTGGTTTGGCATTGATGCAAGGTGTGTGGTGGAAATTTATGTCGATGGCTGATGAACTTCCAGGAAAGCCAAACGTGAAAGTTACACTATAATTTTTCAGCAAGGTTATTTTTCGACTTGGGCCGAAGTGAAATGCTTGGAATTTGTTTATTCTGAGTGAGTATGCTTTTATGGTGGAGCATGATAGTGAAAACTATGATTCTTCATTGCGGTGGAGCATGGCTGTGGGATCAGTCAATATCGCAAGATGGAGATTGTTAAGTGTTGCTCCTTGAATCCCACATGGAAAAGGAGTGAATGAGGGAGCAAGCCCATAGGCCTATAAAAATGGGTTTAGCCTCATTGGGTTAAACACACCAGTCAGAAACTTATCGAGTAACTTTTGACTTTAGTAAAATTCTTCTGTTGTCCTTTTTGTATGTAAAAAGAAGAGAGGTGAAAGTTAGAGTTTTACTAGTAGGAGAAGTTTTTGTGGTTGTCGTTAGGGTGAGGAGAAAAATTGTGTGATTATAATAATTTTTCATATAGTATATTTTCTTCTCTAGGTCTAGGAGTTTTTCTCCTGATTTGAGAGTTTTTACGTAAATTCTTGTGTTGTATTTATTTTTTTCTATTTTTCTTGTTATTTTGTTAAAATAGATTTTGATGGAAGAATTTGGGAGGCCAGATATCTAACATCTATCACATGGAAACCATAGTTTTGGTCGGCTGTTTAGTGTCTAAAATATTCCCATTGCTCGATGCTACTTTGGTTGATTAACTAATTAAGCTCGAAAAGCTAGCTTTCTATTGATTGGCCTTGCAATATCGAGGACAACAATCTTAAGCTAGCTACTTTGAGTGAAAAGCTAGTGGCTTCTGAGGGCTCAAGAACATGCAACATTATGTTAGATTTGAAGCAATTAAATATATAGGTGCCCTTCACATGAAAAGCGATATTCATCTGCTAGCTCTCTTTTAGGAGGCCGTGTGGTCCATACTCTCTTTGGATTAGCTTTACTAAAATCATTGTTTATTTGGACATGATAATGGGTAATTTGATTTGTTTAATAAAAGAGACTCCACTCCATTAAGATAAGCATCGAAATTAATGTACGTCGTTGTCATCGCACTAGCTAAAGGTCGACAAGAGTTGCAACAGTTTTCTATGCTTTTGTCCATTTCGTCTTCTTTTCAAAGGAAAGACTATGGTGGATTAAACACATCTTATATTAATTTATCTAATTTTAAATTTATTATTATATTTTTTAAAATTCTCATATAAAATATAAATTTCAATATAATCATTTTAAATATTAATTTGTTATAAAACTAAAAAGAAAACTACTACTATTGCAAGAGAAAAGAAACTCTTAAGAACTGAAACTTTCTTTCTCTCTCTATATTTTCTTATGAATTTCATTACAACTGAAGCCCATATTTATAGGCGTTGAAGTTACTATGCAAGTTACTATGCAAGTCACTATGCAAGTCACTATGCAGATTTTAAAATAATAGTGGTGGGGTCATTCACATAATTTAGTGGTGGGACAAGGGGGCGGCGCCGTTTCGTTCGTTCATTTATAATTCATAACACTCCCCCTTGAATGACCACCCATAAAGAATCTGCCTCGTTAAAACCTTGCCAAGGAAAAACCCAGTGGGAAGAAAAACCAATGGCGAAGGAAAAAGAGTACAGTCTCTTTATGTATCCACAAGTGCTTTAAGATTGCCTCATTAAAACCTTGCAAAGGAAAACCCAATAGGATAAAACCTTAGCGAAGGAAAAAGAGTACAATCAGCACAAGTCTTCAGGACTTTTACTCCCCCTGGAAAGTGCATGACCATAGTTTTTGAGCCTTCACATTTTAATATTCTGCACAATTTTCTTGAATGTCGCAGTTGGTGATGTCTTCGTGAATAAATCTGCCAGGTTATCACTTGATCGTATATTTGATATATCCTCCTTTGATTTGAGTGATACAAGCAGCATTATCTTCGTATAAAATTGTTGAGCTATCAAAATACTACACTTTTCTTGGATACGTTGAATCATTGATCTCAGCCAAATATACTCTCGACTTGTTTCATAAATTGCAATAATCTCTGAGTGATTTGAAGATGAAAGATAATATCTGGTTGACAAACTTAATAGTAATCTGATACCTACAATAATACTTAAACTCCCCCTGATAATATGCATTAGTGTTTCAAGTAATAAGCAAATATGATTTCAGTATATATAATAAGTTAAGAATTCAAACACGATCTCCAACTAAATAATGCATTAGAGAGAGTATGATAATATTTTCATCTAAAATTTTCTCCCCCTCATTCGACGTTATTAGGAAGAACTTGTTTATATACGGCGGAAATAACATTGGAAACCATCTATGTATGATAAAAGCTGTAAAAGCTTTGAGATTTAATATTATCGGTTCGGCGGAAAATCAAATCCGCTTGACATTGTGGACAAACGAGATCTTGAAGAGATTTGAAGGCTTCGGGTTGTTGTTTAAATATAACCAATTTTACAATTGGTTTACTCCAGCAAAAAGATTTCACATTCCTCATAGATTCAGTTGTTGTTCATCCAGAACGATATTATGTCTGATAGAAATTCTAATGTCCCAGATTTAAACCACGAACCTTTTATACCTCAACCACTTATATTTTCTCCTGAGGCTGTAAACACCATGATAGGAGCAGAGATATATCTATCTAGTAAATCTGATCCTGAAATTGTTGCAGCATCAAGAACCCTCAGTGCTCAATATGCTGCTTCTCTTACAACCATGTCTCAGAGGCTACTGGCGAGAACGAGTGAGGTTGATTATCTTAAAACTCAAATATCTGAGTTGCATCAAACGCTTGCAACTAAAGATAGTAAAAATAAAGATTTAAAACAAGAAAACAAGGAGCTGAAGAAACTTGTAGACTAGTATTCTCGTGACCTGAAAACATGTGTAGAAGAGCTGGAACGAGAAAGAGCACAGATACAAAGTCAACAACAGCAGCTAACGGCAGAGGTTCAGCGTTTACAAGAAAATAGGGATAGCTGTAATTAATCTCGCTGACTTTTGAAATTATGCATCCAGCATATCTTGTAAAGTGAGATTTGAAGAGATGATGGTTTGTCTTGTTCTTATTTCCATTTCTATAAGAACCGTCTTTAGTTTCATTTAGTACGCATCAAATCTTCTTCTCATATCTATAATTCATCTGTATTTGTATTCTTATTCTACAAATTTCCAATGGCTCATCAATTTCCTTTTACTATTTCTCACGATCAACATATGAGGTATCCTTCACCTCAATTACAAGTTGATCCTGCATCTTCCGCAGGTGCAATGTTGCAGCAAGCAAATGATCTGGCTAATAAGTCAGATCGTGAAACTGTTTATGAGCTGGTGACTCTCGGCACCCGATACTCCTCCTCTATTGTTGGATTTTCCAACCGATTACAATCCAAAAATCGTGAGATTGAGGAGCTTAACGAGAAGGTTTCTGTACTTCAACGACTCGTTCAAGAGTCTGACAAAAAAATTGCAGACTTAAAGCAGGAGAATAAGGATTTAAAATCCTTACTTGCCTCTTCATTTCGACTGCCTAATCCTTTAGATAAGGATGGTTTGTTGCTTTATGAAGAGCAAATGCATTTGAGAGATGAGGCTAGAAGTCTCAAATTCTTGTAACTCATCTATGAATTGAATAATAAGATCTTTCCTTTTCAAATGCATTCCTTGAATTTATAGCAACCTTTGTAATCTTTTCAAGAGTTCTAACAAGGTAAATCATCAACGTAAACTGCAATAATGACGAATCCGGATTCTGATAAAACACATGAACATATAGGATTATTCTTAAATCCTTCTTTCAATAGATACTCGTTGATTCAATTATACAACATGTGTCCGGATTGCTTTAACCCATATAAAGATCTTTGAAGCTTTATAAAGTACATACTCCTAAATGTACTTGGATTAGATGCTTCAAGTATCGTAATAATCTAATGATGCTTATAAATATGCAGTGACCACATTCATTAACTGCATATCTAATCCTTTTGTAATAACCAAATCAATTAAAAATATGAATGTGATTGCATTCATACCAAGGAAATATGTTTCCTCATAATTGCTCGGGTTTCTACTGGAAACCTTATGCGACAAATTATACCGCATAATTTCATTTCGCATTACGCTTTCGTATAAATACTCACTTATATCTGACAAATATTACACCCTTTGGTGTTTGGACAACAGGTCCAAATGCATCTCGCTTCACTAGCGAGTTTAATTCAGTTTTAATAACTGCTTTCCATTTTGGCCAATCATTTCTATGTCGACATTCTTCGACGATTTTTGGCTCACTTTCTTCATTACTTCTGGTAATATCAAGTGTTATCATATATGTTGTCGACAACAGTTTTATTTCTATCCATAAATTTTCCAGTACTCATGAAATGTATTGAGATCTCATTGTTCCTCTTCAGGGGAAAACATTTCATGAAACACCTCTACAGGAGGTTCCTCTTCAGGAGGTTTATACTCTTCAGGAGTTTTCTCTTCAGGAGTTATACTCTTCAGGAGTTACCTCTTCAGGAGGATTATATTTTATACAGAAAATACGGTCTCTTCATGAGCACCGATTTTTATTTTTCTTGTGCACCAATAGGTCTTTAACGCTTCAGGTGTATCTTAGACTCATTTATTGCTGTTTTAATAACTCGTCCTTCAGGGACTTCAATTCTTGCTTAAGCATTAACAGCAGTAATATATGATTTTACAACACCTTTAGTGTCAGTAAATACATCATGTAATTGATTTGCAACACTTTGCAGATAAATAATCCTCTGAACTTCTGGTTCACATTTATTTGTAAGAGGATCAAATTTAAACAGGATTTTATTATCCCAAGTAATTTCTTGTCGTGCTTCAGGCACCGATATTTCATTATTTCAAAACATGATGAAATATTAATAAGCTTATATATAAAAACTTAGTATAAATAAATCAAGTGCTTGGCCGTACAACAGGTACGTGACTACTGTTTAGTCATATTATATCTATGACAAACATCTTCATCTTTTTATGAAGAATTATTCTGAAGGCCTTTACCCTTCTCTGAGTTTGATCACTTCTGGTGATACGATATATTTTTATCATCTTTAGTGTTGTCGCTTTTAGGACCAACACTTCTATAATTTTTCTACCACGTCTACGCCCTTAATTTCCATTCACTTCTGGGAATCGTGTAAATTCGATATCATTAATAGGACGTAACTGGTGTAACAAAAACTCATTATTTAGCTCAATCACTGGAAGACAAAATAAAAGTTCAGAATATTTGTTGAACTTTCACTCTCGATATTACTACTGCAGGAGCACATTTGAAGTATGAAAAATAATGTCTTCTTTTATATATCATCATCAGTGATATTTTCACTGCAAAATTTTAATATTGAGCTGTTTTTAAAGAGTGCAGAATATTCAATACCACTCTTAAAATCTTGCAACTTCAGGTGCAATAAATCATAATGATCTTTTGAGAGGATTACATCTTCTGGTGCTTATATCACTCTCTTAATTCATTTCACATAGTAAGATGATTTTTCATCATGAGATACACAGCACGATCCTTCAGGGACACATGGTTTTCTTCTATGATTGTATCTTTCAAGTTCATCATCATATCCAAATAGATCTCATCAAGGATCCTGGATAAATAACATTTTTCAGAAATGTCAATAGTAATAAATCTCAATATTTGACATTATATTACAAAAATAAATCTGTGAATTTAAGAAATATATTCACATTATCATGAGCATAAAAATAAAATTTTATCAAGTAATATTCAGCAATATTACCTTTAATATTTATCTCAAGGACTGCAAATAATATATTGAAAAACTTACTTGAAGTAGAAGACCATTAGCTTCAGTATCGGTAGAACCTCGTGCTGATAACGTGTTATAAAACTAAAAAGAAAACTACTACTATTGCAAGAGAAAAGAAACTCTTAAGAACTGAAACTTTCTTTCTCTCTCTATATTTTCTTATGAATTTCATTACAACTGAAGCCCATATTTATAGGCGTTGAAGTTACTATGCAAGTTACTATGCAAGTCACTATGCAAGTCACTATGCAAATTTTAAAATAATAGTGGTGGGGTCATTCACATAATTTAGTGGTGGGACAAGGGAGCGGCGCCGTTTCGTTCGTTCATTTATAATTCATAACATAATTCAATTTTTTAAAATTTTTAAATAATAATAATATTTTATTCAATTTTTAAAACTTATTTTAACGCATTTTATCTCAATTCCAAATCAAAACCTATGTTTTTTTTTGAGAACTTCATATGTTTACAAGATTCCAAACATACGTATATGTCCCTTTTTGGGGGAGGGCGCATGTTTTAATGCACTATTCAGTACACATTCGGACCACATCTCCTTCGGTTGAACCGCTCTCTGGCGAACCCCGTTAGCCTACGTTACTTTTAACAATTGGTTGCACCGAACAGTTTTATTGGCCGTGAAATTCAGTGTTTCTTAATTAGTTTTGGTTGGATTTCTTGCGAAGAATTAAGTAAAAGAAAGTGTTATGGTACTATATACTGAAGTGCAAGATCAGAAAATTGAAGGGCGGCAGGGGTGAAATAATGAAATTCATAGTTAAGAATTAAATTTAAAGAAAAATACTTAATGTATTTAAGAAAAATTTACTTCACCACATAAATAGTATTACTCAAATTTAAATATTCAAGGATCGAGCATAACAAAACAAAATGGTGGGCAATTATGATGAGATAGATATTAATTAGAGATCGAGGTTATTGCGTATTATAAATTAGTAGATCGACGTCGACATGATTCACGTAATTACTAGCTAGCTAAGTACACTGGCCTTTATCTTGTTTGTAGAAAATACAACTTCTTTTTAATTTAGAGGAATCCTACTCATAAAAATTTGCTGAATTTTCAAATAAAATAAATAGACGGTTTGAAAAGCTATTAAAATTGTACCTGTTAAAGAAAATTGCTTTAGTCATAAAAAAAAAAAAAAATTGTTAAAGTAAATTTACAAATTGATGTATTTTAATGGGATAATGTAAACTACTTTAGTATTAAGTATATCTAACATATTATGTGAAATTATGTTAGCTTGTGAGTTTATTTTTAGAAAAAATATACTCAACCTCTTACTATTCACACAATCTCTACACACCATATTTTATTTTTAATTAATATTTAATATATAAATAATGAATAAAAAAAATTAAATTAGTTTAAAAAGAAAAAATTCAAAAGAAAAAAATTCAAAAATTCAAAAAATTCAAAATAAAAATAAAAAGTAATGGTGTGTGGAAAATGAGAAGTTAAGTAGAAGTCTACTTATTTTTATAGAATCTCTTTACCACTATAACACTATTTCTCTCCATTAGACTGTACGGATACCATCAACAACAAGAGATCAGAAATGAAATTAAACAAAACGTGAACTAATAACTATAAATATTTAATAAAGAACAAGAAATTGAGTACATATATAACGAGTGTAGGAAGTCATGAAAATAGAGACCATAGCCTGTAGTTGTTTGGTTTTGTCATTGGCTGGTATACGATGTGAGGGAGATAATTGCGATAGAGGATAAGGTAGTAGGCGCCATTCGGAACGGCGCCCGCCTATTACCTTTCTTTCAGAGACTTAGAGGGAATTGTATTCGGTAAAATTCTTTCAGTTGGATTCTGAGTACTTCCTACTCAAACTAAACTCTTTTTACCTGAATTCTTATTATACAAAGACGATAAATTTAGTTAGCTCGTTGTAGTTATCCCTGACATATTGATAGTGTGATGATCGGAGATCCTATAAACATTTAATACTTGGTAGGGTGGCATATCGCATTAAATGCGGATTGATGTGAATATCCAAAGATATTTACTGATCGCTCGGAGGTAGTCATATTACTAGAGATATTATTGAGAAAAAATAAAACTAATAAATGATCTCAGAAAACTTATGATGGGAAGGAGATTAATCTGCTCTCCAATATTCCTGGATAATTACACGTGTATCTGATCAATATTTCAACCCATATAAAAGAAAGAATAGATCACTCGAAAAAAGTATGAACATCTATTTGAAACTCTTTTGAATTATTGTTTTGAATATATCTACTTTGGTCTCTAACAAAAGTTTCGGAGAGTTCTCAGGGTCGAGGAACCCGACCATCTATCTTTGTTGTTGTAAATTAGGACTGAAAATTCCAATTCAACTCAGGAGTGCAGAACACACATCAACATACGACACCAAGAAAAGTGAAAGTTTTACTATCTTATGATTGGCATATTGCATCCAATAACTAAAATTATGTTGCTCATTAACACTGCTCCAAAAGAGACCGAAAAAAAAGGGCTTTGAATTCTCATCTGAATCTTATTTGGCCCATATATGAGTTTCTAGTTATGAATCTAACCCAGTAGTTTTTATATAAGCACTTCCACTATTATAGGAAAATATTGGAGTACCGCTCACTGCAGACTTCTTTTTTAAACTATTGGATGTATCAGCTAATTCATATTTTCACCTGTCCGGCCAAGTAGTATTCGTCCACACTTTCGCATATAGTCGGAGGCAAACAAAAACCATTATCAGCTTTCTTGTCTTCACCTGTCCGGTTAGTATCGTCTACAGGATTTATATTTTATTCCCCCATTATAATTGAAACCAAACGAAACAAAACAATAAAAAGTCAGCCGATAGCAATCAGTCCTTCAGAACTGGATACACCGAAAATTTTTACGTACGATAGAAGCATGAACGGACACACCACTTCATCTTCAAGTACTTCTCCTTGAGACGTCCGCAAGTCGACAAAAATACGTCTATCGCCATAGCACTCTAATAGGGATCAATCAAAAATTCCTGTCAGCCTACCGGTGTGGAGTGGCTGAACACTTTAACCGCCGGCCGCTGCCAACCCCTTTATAATCGCTGTCTCAGTTGTTGGGATCTGCGGAAGCTGACAAATAATATGGAGACCAAAATTTAAGGTGGTTCGGCCAATTTAGCCTACGTCCACACACACAGAGAGGAGTATTTGTATTAAACAACAAACCAACTATTTACAATGGTTTCTCTCAACTCTCATAGCTTTTAATCTTTCCAACGTACCTCACCTCAAGCTCTCTGCTTCTCATTACAATCTTACATGTATTTATAGGAGAAAGAAATAATATGAACATGTAAATGACGGTAGAATTTCGGCGGCCTACATTCTTGAATTTCCAGTCGGCGCCTACCTTCCAGCTGCTACTGACGGTGCCTAACTTCATCTTCTAGAAGCCTCCAGCTCATTTGCGTGTTGATTTCCAACAATCTCCCCCTCAACACCAAACAGAGGATATCCTGACACATTTTTAGTTCAATGTACTTAACCTAGCTATGTTTCTACATAGCTCAAGTTTTTTGTATGTGACTACCTTCGTTAGCATGTCCGCTGGATTCTCCTTTGTATGGATCTTTACAAGCTTCAACAGCTGTTGCTCCATTACTTCACGTATCCAGTGATACCGAATATCGATGTGCTTTGTCCAAGAGTGATACATCGAGTTTTTACTCAGATCAAGAGCACTTTGACTATCACAATAGATTCTGTACTCTTTTTGACTAACTCCCATTCTTGGAGGAACCGCTTTAACCACAATATTTCCTTTCCTGCTTCTGCTATAGCAATATACTCTGCTTCTGTTGTAGATAAAGCCACACATTTCTGCAGTTTGGACTGCCATGATACAGCTCCACCTGCAAATGTGTAAATATATCCTGATGTAGATTTTCTTCCATCAAGATCACCTGCCATATCAGCATCTGTATACCCATCCAAGACTGAGTTAGCTCTCCCGTAGCACAAGCACAACTTTGATGTACCTTTAAGGTACCTGAGAATCCACTGTACTACTTTCCAGTGTTCTTTCCTTGGATTTGAAAGAAAATGGCTCACAACTCCAACAGCGTGAGCGATGTCAGGTCTGGTACAAACCATGGCGTACATTAAACTTCCTACTGCTGAGGAGTACGGTATTGTAGCCATTTCTTGAACCTTTTCCGTTGATGAGGGACATGAGCTCTTGCTCAATTTGAAGTGATTAGCCAGTGGAGTACTGACTGGCTTTGCTTTCTCCATGTTGAACCTTCGTAGTATTTGTTCAACATACTTTTCCTGTGACAGCCATAGCTTCTTTTTCTTCCTGTCACGAGTGATCCTCATGCCCAAAATCTGCTGGGCAGGTCCTAAGTCTTTCATCTCAAAGACTTTGGAGAGATCCGTCTTTAGCTTCCTGATAATGGATGGATCTTTTCCAATAATCAGCATGTCGTCAACATAGAGCAGTAACATCACGAAGTCACCTTCTGAAAATCTCCGGATGTAAATGCACTGATCTGCATCAGTTTTCTTGTAGTCATGACTCATCATGAATGAGTCAAACTTCTTATACCACTGTCTAGGAGCCTGCTTCAAACCGTAAAGGCTCTTTTCCAACTTGCAGACCAAATGTTCCTTTCCAGGAACTTGGAAGCCTTTTGGCTGCTCCATGTAAATCTCCTCATCAAGGTTGCCGTGAAGAAATGCTGTCTTCACATCCATCTATTCAAGCTCCAAGTCAAGACTTGCCACCAATCTGAGTACCATTCGAATTGAAGTCATCTTCACAACAGGTGAAAATACCTCATCAAAGTCGATTCCTTTCTTCTGCTGGAATCCTTTGACGACTAAGTGAGCTTTGTGCTTCACCTGCTTGCCATCATTTTTTAGCTTGAACACCCATTTGTTTCTCAGTGCTCTCTTATCTTTTGGAAGTTCCATCAGCTCATAAGTCTGATTCTTCTGTAACGAGTTCATCTCATCCTGCATAGCTTGCATCCATTTGTCGCCATCTAGATGAGATATTGCCTCCGGGAAGTTTTCTGGCTCCCCCTCATCTGTAAGAAGAATATAATCTGATTCCGGATATCTTCGAGACGGAATTAACAATCGCCCTCTAGAGGATCTGTCCTGCTGAGGTTGATCACCTGACAACTATGGAAACTCTACAGTTTCTGATGGAGAGGGCAACTGCTCCCCCTGCTCAGTACTGGTTTCTCTGTTGTTAGTATCCTCTTCTTCTTCTGGGGAAACTTCCTGTCTATCTTCAGTGTTTGAGACAGACTGAAGTGGTAGTGAACTCGGAGCTGGTTCTGGAGCACTTGGAGTTGTTTATTCTGATCCAAACATCTGGTCTTCATGGAACACAACGTCCCTGCTTCTGATGACCTTCTTCGCTTTTGGATCCCATAATCTGTATCCAAATTCTTCATCTCCATAACCGATGAAAAAATACGGAGTAGACTTTTCATCAAGTTTCTGTCTTTTCTCCTTGGATACATGTGCAAATGCTTTGCACCCAAATACTCTTAGATGAGAGTATGAAATCTTACGGCCTGACCACACCATCTCTAGGACTTCGAACTGTAGTGGAACTGATGGTGTTCTGTTGATCAGGTAATAGGCTGCTCTTACTGCTTCACCCCAGAATGGCTTAGGCAACTTTGCCTACTCAGCATGCATCTGGTTCGCTCCACAATGGTCCGGTTCATCCGTTCTGCTACACCATTGTGTTGTGGGGTGTAGGGGACAGACTTCTCGTGTCTGATGCCATGTCTGGAGCAGTATTTTCTGAACTCTCGAGAAGTGTATTCACCTCCATTGTCTGTCCGGAGGCATTTCAGCTTCTTGCCTGTTTCTCTTTCTACCATAGCATGGAAGTTTTTGAATTGCTCAAAAACTTGATTTTCCCTTTTAGGAAATACACTCACACTTTTCGTGAAGCATCATTAATAAAAGTAACGAAATATTTGTTAACTCTAAGTGATTCAACTTCAAAAGGACCGCAAACCTCAGAGTGTGCCAAGCTTAATAACTCTGATCTTTTTCTAGCAGATGTCTGGAATGAAACTCTATGCTGTTTACCAAATAAACAGTATTCACAAGGATTGAGGGCAATACCTTTGTTTATTGTGATCAATGCTTTCTTTGCAAGCATAAACACCAATTTTTCTCCCATGTGGCCAAGTCTCCGATGCCACAAGTTTGGTGATATATCATCTTCAGCTACATTGAGACTGTTTGCACATATCTTAGCACTTGATTTGTACAAAGTGCCACAGATATGTCCCCGTGCAACGACCATTGATCCTTTCGTCAATTTCCAAACATTATTGCTAAAAATGCTCTCGTAATCCTGTTGATCAAGGGTTCTTATAGATATCAAGTTGAGTCGGAGATCGGGTACGTGCCGAACGTCATTTAGCACCATAGTACAGCCAACACTGGTTTTTATTCTAACATCTCCAATGCCCACGATCTTTGAGAAACTTGAATTTCCCATCCTGACTGTACTGAAGTCTCCTGCCTTGTAAGTACTGAAGAAATCCTTACAAGGTGTGGCATGATAGGATGCTGCTGTATCTATTACCCACTCGGTTTCCTCGCTTGAAACGTGCAAGCAAGATTCTTCACCAGCGGAAAGGAGTACACAATCTCTAGAAAGCGTCACTGCAGCTTCGCCTTCTTCGTGCTTTGACTGACTGCTTGGCTGATTCTGCTCCTTCTGCAGCTTTCGGCATTCTCTTTTAAAGTGGCCTTCAATACCATAGTAAAAGCATTTTCCCTTCTTTCGTTGTTTACCGCGACTTTGGGATCTTCCTTTACTTTGACTTCCGTTCTTTTCTCGACTTCTACCTCTACTATTTCTCTGATGCGTTCCTTCTGTTACAAAGGCATCTGTCTGGTCTCCTCCAATCTCCTTTCGTCTAGCCTCTTCATTAAACAAGGCGTCTGTCACCATTAACATGGCGAGCTTTCCATCTGGAGCTGAATTACTCAGTGAGACCACTAGCGTTTCCCAGCTATCTGGTAGGGAACTGAGAAGTAGTAGAGATTGCACTTCGTCTCCGAGTTTAAAGTCTACGGATGCAAGTTGATTTATAAGATTCTGAAACTCGTTGGTGTGTGCGGCCACTGAGATGCCGCTTTTGAGTTTCAAGTTGATAAGGCGTCTCATTAATAATGCCTTGTTCCGAGCAGTTTTTGCCTGGTACATATTTTCCAGCTTTTTCCACAGCTGATAGGCATCCGTTTCCTGTGCAACATGGTGAAAAACACTATGATCAATCCACTGTCGGATCTGACCAATAGTTTTCTTATTCAACTTATGCCAGTCTTTTTCCGCTACATCATCTGACTTTACGCTTTTCTCTTCAATTGGATCAAAGAGATCTTTACAATTCAGGAGATCTTCCATTCGAGGTCTTCATAGTGCGTAATTTGTAGATGTTAGCTTAATCATCGCACTTGCTCCTGAGTCCTCCATCAGTTCGACTTTAATCTTTGATTTGAGTGACCTTTTCTAAATGTTCAGAGTTGAATCTCAACAAACGGAGCTCACTGTTGCGTCCGGAACGATGAAAAATTTTGGAAATGACTCTTATCTAGTTCCAAAACAATCAAAATTGCGTCGAAAACCTGAAAAATAAGACAAACGGAATATTCCTTCTGAAATGGAATATTCTCTGACGTCACCGGAATATTCTATGACGTCACCTGAATATTCCATCCTTCTACCGAAATATTCTCCCAGCCCACCGGAATATTCTTTCACCAGAATATTCTTATCTGTCACCAGAATATTCTTCTTCACCGGAATATTCTTGCCCGCGACGGAATATTCTTGCCGGCGACAGAATATTCCTTATCCGATGGGTTGATGGAGCGGGTCACAAACCGGGTGAAACCGGTACGGGTCGGATCACCCGGATGTAACGGGTCGGAGGTCTTCTTCCTCCTGGCGCGCGCGTGGGCCGTGTGACGCGAGTGGCTGGGGCGTGGCGGGAGCTGAGTCGGCGCATGCGGCGCATGCGGAGTCTCCTGGTGTCCGTTCGAGACGAAATTTTCACTAGAATTTTTCGTCTTGACCTGAGGAATCTGATGGTATCCTTCAAACTTGATTTCGATCAAGTTTCAAAATGGGTCTTTCACGAAAATTCACAAATCCGGCCTCCTACTTGCTCTGATACCACTTGTTGGGATCGGCGGAAGCTCATATATAAAATGGAGACTAGAATTTAAGGTGGTTCGGCCAAGTTAGCCTACGTCTATACACAGAGAGAGGAGTATTTGTATTAAACAACAAACCAACTATTTACAATAGTTTCTCTCAATTCTCACAGCTTTTAATCTCTCCAATGTACCTCACCTCAAGCTCTCTGCTTCTCATTATAATCTTACATGTATTTATAGGAGAAAGAAATAATGTGAACATGTAAATGACGGCCTATATTCTTGAATTTTCAGTCGGCGCCTACCTTCCCGCTGCTACTGACGATGCCTAACTTCATCTTCCAGAAGCCTCCAGCTTATTTGCGTGTTGATTTCCAACATCAGTTAGCTTCCGGCATCCGGCTTCTGATCAAGGCAGACCCATTGCAAATATTATAAGTTTGGGCAATGCTATTCACCCCGGTGAATAGCATCCCGTTTGTCTCCCGTTGTATTTTTTTATTTTATTTTTAAGTTTTTTTTAATATAATTTTTTAAGTATTTTTAAATAATATTATGATTTTTTAGTATTTTTAAAAAATATTTTAAAATATTAAAAAAAACATGTAAAAAAATATATTTTTTTTACATAATTTTTTTATCATCTTAAAATATTTTTTAAAAATATAAAAAAATCACAACATTATTTAAAAATACTTATTTAAAAATTATATAAATTTTTTTAAAAAAAATAAAAAAAAATGTAACGGGAACTGAACGGGATGATTATCAACGGGAGATATAGCATTTTCCATTAAGTTTAATGGACAACCTACCTATTTTGCTGGCACTTTCCTTTGTGTGGGCTCTAGTTCGTGTGCTGATCACCTCCGGTCTACTCCGGCGAAAGTCCAGCTCCTTAAACTTGCCCCCAGGCCCCAAGCCTTTTCCGATGATCATCGGGAACATCTTGAAGCTGGGCAACAAACCGCACCAAGCTTTTGCGAAGCTCTCCAAAACTTATGGAGATCTGATGACTCTGAAGCTTGGAAGCATAACAACTATAGTTATTTCATCTCCAGACATGGCCAAAGAAACACTGCAGAAAAACGACCAGGCCTTCTCCAGCCGAGCTATCCCGGACACAGTCCGCATTAAACGACAATTTTTCGGTGGTGTGGCTACCCGCATCGGCTGAGTGGAGGAAGCTCAGTAAAGTCTCGGCCATGCAAATGTTTGTACCAGCCTCGATGTAACAGAACCCATTCGCCGCAAAAGGATGAAAGAACTTTTAAACCATGTTGAAGAAAGTTGCAGAAGTGGTCAAGCGGTAGATATTGGTCGAGCAGCCTTCACAACAGTGCTTAATGCCATATCAAACACTTTATTCTCAACCGATTTGGCTCAATATAGCTCAAATTTGTCGCAGGAGTTTCAGGATCTTGTTTGCGGAATTATGGAAGAAGCCGGAAGGACTAATATTGTGGACTATCTCCCAGTACTACGTTTACTTGATCCACAAGGTGCACGTCGAAAGATGACAGATCATTTCAGAAGATTTTTTTGTATTTTGGATGGCATCATCAATAAACGACGACTATTGCAATCAAAAGCTGCCTCGTCAGGAGAATCCAAGGCGGGCAGCGATGTACTTGCAGATTCCCTCCTTAGTCTTATAGACGAAGAAAATGCAGAATTGAGCTGCGACGACATCAAACACTTGATTATGGTGGTTGACTTCCTTCCTTACCTCGTGTGTTTTCACAAAATATTTCAACTAAAATCTCAGTTCATCCGATTATATATCATAATAATAATTTTCTCAATCCTTATATAAAATAAAATACATAATTCAATTCTTTAAAATTTTAAAATAAAAGTATTATCAAACAATATATTTTAATAATAATTCATTCAATTATCAAATTTCATCTCAATTGATCATCTCATATAATTATTTGCAAAACAAACGAAACTAATCTTTCCTTTGTAATGAACATATAGTTATCTCTTCCGATTATGTTTTGGCCATAAGGAAATAAAACTCAATTCGTATTTGTGGAATGTTAATTTAGTCATTATCTCACTTCTTATTTAAGAGAAATATTGTTACTATCATAAAGAGATTTTATAAAAATAAATTCATAAATTGACGTAACTTAATGTAATACATGAAATTTATTTTATAATAAAATAAGTTCTAGAATTTAATGTAACACATTAAATCATGTTAATTTGTGGATTTATTTTTTAGAAAATTTCTTAACGATCTTGATTATTTGTTTTTATATATAAGTTAAAATGAGTTGAGATAAAAGTTAAATAAAATATCAATAAAATATATTTTTAATATTATTTTTATTTAGAATTTGAGTTGAATTGTTTATTTCATTTTGAATGAAATTTTGAAAAAGTTGTAATGATTAGATTATATGAGTTGAAAAATGTTGTATAAATAAAAGAGTCATTTACTTTTTTAAGAGAAAAATAATGATCATTTTTCTTTTCCTTGATATGTACTTCTATCGTGTAACTTCTCTCTCTTTTTGGAGTGTACTTCTTAACTAGTTGTTTTGTACTCATTGCCCACGCTGCTTTGTACTAAGATCTATTTGTTGCGGGCATCGACACAACATCATGCACAATGGTATGGGCAATGATAGAATTACTACACAATCCTAAAAAAATGGCTAAAGCCCGAGTATAGATTGCACAAATCATTGGAAAGGATGGGGTTGTTCAAGAATCAGACATGTCAAAATTCACTTATTTACAAGCAATAGTGAAATAATCCTTTTGTTTGCATCCACCAGGCCCTTTCCTAGCCCCCCACAAGGCCGAAACAAATGTAGAAATGTGTGGTTTCATTGTGCCCAATAATGCACATATGCTTGTAAATATATGGGCAATAGGACGAGATCCAAATACATGGCCAAATCCAACAATGTTTCTGCTTGAAAGGTTTCTAGAAAAGGACAATGTCATTGACTATAAAGGCAAAGATTTCGAGTTAATTCCTTTCGGAGATGGAAGAAGGATATGCCCTGGAATGTCTTTTGCTAACTGGATGGTGCCCTTGATGTTGGCCTCTTTTATCCACCAATTTCATTGGAAGCTTGCGGATGATATGAAGCCAGAAGATATGGACATGAATGAAACGTTTGGACTAAGCTTACACAAGACAGAGCCCCTCAGAGCTATTCCCAACATCTCTCTCTAAATACAATCGTTGTTTGTGGGTTTGAACGCAATAATAGCAATTATTATGAACTTGTTCAATAAAGATCTGTGACATAATTATAGGTAGTTATTATCTTCTTAATCCAGCATTACAAAATTTGTTGAGAACTTGTTCCTCAGCATTTGGAGGAAAAATAATTAGCGAGAAACGAAAAAGGAGTATTAATTGGTAAATAATTGTAAGTTTTATATCCTATGTTTGCCTTCAGTGGGTACTAAATAGTAGCATGTGTTCATTAAATTTCCATTTTCGGTTCAATTTTCTACCTCTGAATCGCATGTCGGTAGATGATGAAAATAGATGGAGATGAGTTAAAATATTCATTGTCGGATTAGGAACAGGTCAACTCCACTACACCATGTAACGTGTATATTGTGGGAACGGAGCTCATTTCTCGTAAGAAAATAGGGTTATTTAAACCATGAGTAATGCTACAAACAAACATATTTGTGGACTAATATGTGCACTAATACATGCCTATTCACTTCCTTCATATTCAAAATTCAAATTTGACTTTTTAACCAATCACATTGAATGAATGAGCATATTAATGCACATAATCACTTGCAACTAAATTTTTCCTTAAACCAATGACCATATTTGCTACCTTTCGAATGGTCGTGAAAAGGACATTAGAGCATAAGAGCAACAAACTTCATTTAAATATGTGGACATGTTAACTCAAGCATTCACAACATGCCACGAGTTTTCAGACAACATTAATAAAATCAAAGTTCCAATCTCTACTCCATCTGATGAGCATCTACATCGTTATGTTTTTGCTTAGTTAACATCATCGTGTTAGGTATAGCTTGGCTGTAATGGATATGGATAAAGATCGTGTAGAATTTTTTTATTCGAAGTACTTTTTATGATTAGAAGAGAATAGACTTTAGGTGCAGCTTGATAAGTGACATGAAATGAGATGATTTTAGATTAAAATTGAAAGTTGAATAAAATATTATTAGAACATTATTTTTTAATAGTATTATTATTTTAAAAAATAAAAAAATGAATTATTTATTGTATTTTATATAAACTTTTGAAAAAGTTGATTAACCTATTGATCCCACTGTAAGGAATAAAATATCTAAGCCCAAGACCAAGTCCAACTCACAGGCCACCATTAAGAGACAAGAGAAAAAGTAGGAGAGACAAGAGAAAAAGTAGGAAGGTAAAGGAGAAAAGTGTATAAAGAGGCAAAAATGAAAATTTCAAGAGGAAGGTGGGCAATACCAACAACCAGGAGAAAGTGAGAAAGCGAGAGGTAGTTAGACATGCAACGCAAACATCCCTGACCATTATTGAGACGCATGCGAGAAGAGGATTAGAGAAAAGGTAATTGGCCAGACAACTTGAGGATTCGACTTTTTCTTCAACTGCTCAAATGGGAGCTCTAGCAAGGGGATCTTCTCTAGTAAATATGTGAAAGACCTTTATTGTACTAAAAAAAAGGCAATGAAAGACTATAAAACAAGCATATTATAGTGAAGTTTCTTTCAAACGTCTGGTGGACATAAACAATATGTCGAATTATGTATATCTGTGTGTCAATTTCTTTTTGTTTTCTCTGTATTTGTTTTTCATTCACCGATATGGATGTATGTATCGACATCGTACAAATGCACTAGACCATTATCAAAAGGCTCTAAACAATACTAGTCGATGCCCACATCGTTATAGTGGACCGGGAATGATTCTTTCTCTCCTTCCAAACAATTATGCGATTTTTTACGCATCAACATCCATAGTTTTAAAATCTTGTAAATAATATAATCTAATTCTTAAGCCAGTGTGCAGCACATTCTATCTATATTACTTAAGTTATAAGACTTAATTTGTAATATATTGAAATTTAAAAATTTATCTTTCAAATCAAATTATTACATAAGAGTACTTTACTAGGCGTGCTTCACTTACATAGAAATACCTTATTAGATGTGCTTTACATAGAAGTACTTTATTAGATATACTTAGATGTGCTTTTTTTTAGTTATAAAAAAAAAAAAAAGAATTTATTTTTTTAATGTTAAATTAGAATATTTATAATCGGAAATTTAATTTTTATATTATATTGTAAACATATATATGTATACGTCAAATACTTAGAACTGAAATTGTTAAAGATCTTGACTCATAACAATTTGCTGCCAAATAATAAAAAGAAATTAAAAAATAGACATAATGAGTGAATTATAAATATTTTTTGATACCATCAAATTGGCATTTATTCTAAGAGTGATGATATATTTACCTCTTATTTATTACTATTTTATCACTCATAGTATATTTATTTATTATTATTTTTTAAAGTATTTTTTTAATATCTTTAATCATAAAGAAAAAAAATTTTAAAAACATACAATTTCATTAATAATCACTTTCTTACTATTAAAAAAAATAAAGAAATAAAAAAAAATGAGACGTAACCTATCATTATTCTTCTTCCAAAATTGACAGAATATGTCGATTATTGTTTGACTTTCAATATATATATAGGATAGAAAATTATGTTGTCAGCCTTTCACTATTTGTATAGGAGGGAAAAAACATATTTACGAAGCAATAATTCTATACTGAGTCAGCCATTCACAGTCAACTAGGAGTTAGCTGACGTGGCATCACGTCACGTTAGTCGAGAATTAAAAAAATTGAAAAATTTGATGCAAATTACTTAGTTGAAGGCGAGAGTTTGGATGGAGAGAAAGCCATTTTCGTATCAAACCTGGGTTCAAGTTTAAGAGAGAAGTTTTGGCGATTTCCTCACTCAAATCGCATCCCAAACTCTGGCGTTCCTCAACCCAAACTCCGGCGAACTCCCACCCCAACTCCAGTCTGCATCTTCGAAATTCCACAAAGACGCAAGATTTGTTGAATACGTGATGAATTCTTCCCGATGGAACCTAAGAAATCGAACTCAACCTTCAAAGAGAGAGAAACCCTCGATCTTCGAAGAGAGAGAAAATAAAGAGATCAAACTCGTGCTTTTGGCTCTACCTCAACCTTCGAAGAGAGAGAAACTCTCGATCGTAATATCCATAGATCAGCACCCACAACCATTGTTTTGAATTTCGTACCATACCGGCCGATACGGCCGGTACATACCGTACCAAAACAGTGACCGGTACAAAAATTGAGTCTGTTTCGTATTGACCCAGATTTCGGCCGTACCGGCCATGTGTACCTGCCGGTACCGGATTTCAGAATTTTTCTTCTTTTTTTTTTTTTTTTTCATTTTTTCATATTTGTTTATCCTAATTTAGACTAGATTATTTACATATATATTTTTATATATAATTGATTCATATATGGACTATTATTTTGAAATATAATTTATATATATTTTTATATATATAATTTTTTTTATGTATAGACTATTCCGAAACGGTACACGAAACGGTACTGGTATCGAAATATTTCATTCCAGTGCCTTGACCGGTACGCTCACTGGTACTGTATTCAAAACATTGCCCACAACAATGCTCATTTTCACATTTCTCATTTTTCTCTCTCGGTAATCTTCCTTTCCGTCTCCAAAATTCCTTTTTGTTTCCTATAGAGTTTTATTTATTTATTTTTTGTCTTCTTCATATATGGTGATTCGAGAAACTTGAACTTTGGTTGTCGAGGATTTCTGTTCTTAATCTCGTTTCTAGGAGTTCGATTTTATTCACTTATAGTGATATTGAAAACTAAAGATGTATGCTTCATTTAGTCTGAATCCTGAAATATCTCTCTTGTACGCTAAGGTATGAAAATTCTAATTAATTGTATATTATTGGCATCTAATGGCACCTGAAAGGTTTTTGGATTCCACTTGCCTGTACGATTGGCGATTGTACTGGAAGAGATGAAAGAAAAAGTACTGGGAAAGCAATTCTAAAAAGTTTGAGTAATACTTGGCATGTGCAAGTAAAAGTTGTGATGCATGTGGTCACAACAGGACTACTTGTTGTAATCATGAATTAATGTCATTGTATTCAGATTTATTTTCTTGGCTTGACCACAACTGATCAATTTTAGTCTGATTTTTCCTTTGGGATATGGCTATAAATGAACCAGATTACTCAACAGCCCACTCATTACTCGCTCGGTTAAAATTGAATCGAACTCGACTCGTGAAAAAGAAAGCTCGCTCGTGAAAGTAGATACCCGCTCAATTAGTAAATGACACATTCCCGAGAAAACTCGACTCGACTCGACTAAGGCTCGTTAAGGCTCGCTCGTTTTTGCTCGAGTTGACTAGATTAAATTTATTTATATATTGATAAATATATACACATATATGTTATATATATGTATTGCTAATAATATAAGTATAACATTTTTATAATTAAATATCTAATATGTAATCTTAATACTTATATCTATATGATGAATATACTTCATAGTTATGTTTTATAATTTATACAATAATTGATCTATAAAATTTAATAATTTCATATATTAGTACGTGGAAAGGATATGAAATACGTATATGCTATCATATTATGTATATTTATTAATAATATATAAGTATATAACATTTTGTTACATATTGTTATGATGAATAAATATCAACTAGTTAGATATTAAGTATTAATTTTTTATTAGTTATTTATTTTTAAATTTTATTCAAAAAAAAAAACAATTCGAGCACATTCTCGGCTCGACTCGAGTTCGTTTATGGGATGAGCTTGAGTTCGACCTCGAGTTGAAAATTTAGTTTATTGAGCCGAGCTCAAACAAAGAATAAATAAAAACTCGAGTTTGGGTTTGAGCTCGAGTATTTTGAGTCAAGTGCGAGCTTGAAAAGCTAAATCTCGGGTCGACTCGACTCAATTACATCCTTACTTTGGGACACGAAGGCTGCCTAAAGCATATCCATGTAAATTGAAGTAATATTTGAAGTTTAAACTATTACATGCTGTTTGTATTTATTGAGCATGTAAAGTGACCATTTCAGTGCATAATTGGCATTTTTGATATGTTTCAATACTTTCTTATAAAGACTCAAATATATAAGTTTGGTTTAAGGTGCAAGTTTAATCATTAAAAAGATTAATCAATTTGTGAATGCGATCGATGCTATCGAATTGAAATTTTCTAGACATGGCTAGGGTTATTTATTTATTTTGTGAGAGAAAGTATTGATGTACTATGCAAATTGGCTTATCTCTTGATCTTGTTCATGGAGTGATCACTCTATTCTTCCATCTACTTCTTTCTAGGTTGATGAATTCTTAACTGCCATTTTTCCAGTTAGTAGATTTCCTATCCTCAATATCTTAAACATTGAATTACATTTATAGATAGGGTTAATATTGATAATTGCTTGGATTAAAATGTTACTTAATATTGGTAATTGCTTGTCTTAAAATGTTTGTACTTGATTACTCTAAACTTTTACTCTAATTCTGAAGGAGTAAGAAGAATTAATTAGAGATGGATAGATAGAGATGAGAAGAAGCAGAATTGGGCTCAACCTCAGTATGTTACTTCATATTTGTTAAATTCATTGCAACTTAATGTTTAGCATCCTGATTATTTCTTCCATTTCTATGTTAGGGCATCCCTCAAACTCGTCGGCCTCAAAATTTTCCAGATTTGACAGTGGATGCATTGTCACTGGATCATTTTCCAGATTTGGAGAAATAGGGCAAACAAGTTATTTCTTCTGTCCAATGGTTTATGCCAAGTTCTTTTAACAGTGTTTTCTAGAGACAGAAGGGTACCAAATTGATTGATTTTTAGGAAGAATGATTCAATTATATCTTTGTTCTCAATGGACTTATCATATCTTGGTTGGTTGGTTTCATCAACATGCTTTTCTATAATGGTTTACAAAATAACTTTATTCTCCTCACTTTGTTCTCAGGGTACCAAGTTGTGAAGAATGTGTAAGCATATAGAAATCATTGATCAAGGAGAAGTTGCTGGTGCATTGTGCATGGACAAGTTGCTTGGAGTTTTTTTTTTTCATTTTTTTGTTTTGTTGATCGGCAGTTGCTCTGGATCTTAGAACGGCTTATTTATTTCATTTTCCCATGCTCCAATGATGGATGAATTTGTATATATAAAGAAAAAAAAAATACCATGTTACAATTAGTAGTACTTTATAAGATGCTCATTATATCAGGATTTGAACTCATTCACATGAGTGTTTGTATAATATCATGCGGTGATTATAAGAGGATGAATAATGTATTTCGAAATTGTATAAGAACCAATTAGAAGGTCATTAAATAAGGTCATGTATATAGGGCTTCTTCTTGGAACCAAACTGGAAGTAATTGTAGCAAGAATGGCTATCCAACTCAAAACTTGAAGTAATTGGAACCTAGCCAATTTCCGTGATCGATCAATCAATCAATCATGTGATCTTTTTTAACTAATTATTCTATATTTCATTTAATTTCTTAAATTTCTTGAGCAATTCATTTAAGATTTTTTTCTTCATTTGGGTCACGGTAAGCTTGCGTCACTTTCTAATTTTTAGTGGACACATATGGGATAAGTCTTGCTTCCATGCCTCCTATGCATTCAATGATTACTTTCAGAAATTCAAGCACATATAAAATGGCACACGTTATTAACTAATACCAAACATCCAATACAAATGGTGCAAGAGTTCATGAACTAATACCGACATACATAAATTCAAGTGTCATCTTAACATTGACCGACATACACAATTCTTGTTCAAATTAAAATATATATATATATATATAGCACAAAGTCCAACAATACAAAAACCATGATAACCATATATTTTTTTCTATTTTTCTTGTACTTCTTTTCAAGAGTTTTATATTTTGTATCTTCAGCCATCAAACATTCTTCGTTAGTTTTTTCGTTCATTCTTTCAACTAAATCCAATGTCATTTTGTAACATTTGTTTTACATAGTTTCGAAATCAATCCACTGAAAAAATTTGCATTGCTTATCCATCTTATAAGTGTGATCACAATTGAAAAACCGTCTGCCAAAACTAGCAACTTGGCTAGAAATCCTTAGCTTTGATGGAATCCCATAGTGGCAAAGTGGTCTCTCCAACCTACCATCGTCCTATCACTTGAAACCTAAAATTGAGAACTAGCACTGCTGTCAGACTGCAGTTTACCAAAAAAAAAAAACTCATAGAAAACACATAGGCAGCCAACTTAAACCATGTATTGTATGACACAATTGACTCTAATTTCTCATGTATTTTAATGAAAAAAATAACGATAGAGTTAAACTCTTCTATGAATACGTTACTTTTGCAGGCCGCAAGCTTTATTCTCAAAAAAACAAACCAACCAATTAACCTACAAGCATGCATGGATGTCACAATTCCTCATAAATTTTCATGAGGTGACTTAATCAATTAAGCACGCACGGAATAATTGAGAGTCCCATTTTGGTAGAGGAAATTAATAAAATCTAGAAATTCAAAATCTTAATTAACAATATGTGTGGCTGACATTTCCTTGGAGATGACCCCTAATTAATGCATGCTAGTTATGGAAGAAGATCGAGATCATGATCAATCATTCATGAAATAATGTGATGTATCTCAATATAACCATGTTTGTGGATATCCTCAACACACTAAACAATTGAAAAGTAGAGAAAGAAATTAGCATATGCAAATTTAGATACAAATTTAAACATTAGTTAAGATATGCGTATGCCTTATGTGTGGTGTATAGCTCATTTTGAGCCTAATACAACCAATTACTCCCTCTATACAAACACAAAGACCTGAACATTAATTGTGTTTTGGCATCATATATAGAAAAGTTCTTATCAATATTCATTCAATTGATTAAGATGTGTTACTTTATCAAAATGTTCAACAGGATCGCATTCAAGTGCCCGATTGGATGAATTTTGAATCTATGGTAGTCATGAAGCTTTCTTACATAACAAAGGATTATGCTTCATGCTTCCAATCAATCTGTAAGGCTTAGATAACGATAAACTAGTCGCACTACATATGCATTCTTATTGGCCAGATTATTCTGATTCTGGGGTTCAAATTATGTGTAGCTAAACTAATGTATTAAGATATGTGTATGCCTTATGTGTGGTGTATAGCTCATTTTTAGCCTAATACACCCAATTACTCCCTCTATACAAACACAAGGATAATAGAGGACTGAGGATTAATTCAAGGCCCTAAACATGAATATAACCCTCTTAAATATTCTCACAAACATACCAAAAAATGCTTTAAGAAATACTCACATAAATGCAACTAAGAAGAAATATTAAACCAATTCTAACAAGCACAAACATAATTTATCAAACAACTCAAAAAAAAAAAAAATCCAAACAGAGACCAAAACAGAGTTTACCATAGCTTGAGGGTCTATTCGTTGCAGTGACAGTGGGAGTAATCAAAGACAAAGACCTATAACAAAATACATAAAACCCAGAACTTAGGTATTATAAAAAAAAACTAGGGGTTCAAAGAAGTGATATCATCCAAAATATTCACCTAATCCAACGAGTGAAATCTTGAAAAGATTCACCTAATGCAGTCCAGTGTGAGTGGGAGGATGCCTTTGTATAGATTTTTTGGGCTAGGGTATTTCGAAACCAATCGAGGGAAGGAGATAGTTAGGATTTCTCTTCAGAGATTGAAGATGGTGTGAAGATGCCGACGGGAACCATTTTAGGATTGGAAAATCTTAGGGTTTTTCAAAACCAGTCGTGAGTGAGGTCAAGGGAAGGAGATGGTTAGGGTTTCTTTTCGAAGGTTGAAGATGGCGACAAGTGTTGATGTGTGTTCTGCACCCTGGGTTGAATTGCAATTCCCAGTCCTAATCTGCAACAGAAAAGATGGAAGGTTGGGTTCCTCGACCCTTAGCACTCTCCGATGATTTTGTTAGAGATAAAAATAGACCGATTAAAGACAATAATCAAAGAAAGCTTTAGCTAGATCTTCGTACCTCGTTCAAGTGATCCATCATTTCCTTTTATATGGGCTGAAGTATTGATCAGATACACGTGTAATTATCCAGGAATATCGGAGAGTAGATCATTTCCCCTTACATCCCGGGTTTTCTGAGATCATTTATTGGTTTTGTTTCTTCTCAATAATATCTCTATTAATATGATTACCTCCGAATAATCAGTAGGTATCTTTGGATATTTATATCAATCTGCATTTAATGTGATATGCTACCCTGCCAGACATTAAATGTTTATAGGATCTCTGATTATCACGCTATCAATGTGTCAGGGATAACTATGACGGACTAACTAAATTTATCGTCTGAATCCGACTGAAGGAATCATATATAATACAATTCATTCTAAGTCTCCGAAAGAGGTGTAATAGGCGGGGGCCACTTCGAAGGGTGTCCACCATTTTATCCTTTATTGCAATTACCCCCTCACAGTACTCCGCAAATCTTAATCGAATACAATTCGATTGGGATTCATTTCATTCTTACTGCTTAAATTCGTGAAATTTTATCCCGCGCAAAATCAAATTTGAATGGGTGGAATAGGGGCATAATAGTCATGTAAGCACCTGCTGGCTTTCAGACAGGAACGGTTTGGCTTCTGCTCACTGAGCGAGGGAAAAGGAGGCAGTTTGCTGGCCATTATGACACGAAATATCGTGCGCTGCATTTATTGATCATATTCATCATTATTCGTCTAGCTTTGCAATTTCTCGGATATTTATTGTCAATTATTCCTTCATTAATTGAGGCGTGCTCTCCACGTGCTAAGTAGCCGTTTCACAGTTATTCTCCATTTATCAGTCGTGTCGTTTCACTTCCCGAAGACTGCTAATTATATCATTTACCTTCCCCATTACGGTTACCATTTGTAATATAAATACATGTTTTCCGTAATAGTTCACTTTTTACTACCGTTTTGCTGCTTGAAAATTTGCCTATTCTCTCTTTACCATCGCATCTTCAACCCGACCTTTCTTCGAATTTTTATCAAGCTTCAATGAGAACTGGTTCTATCTATGCTAGGCATCAATGGGTACCATCTTACCCTCCTTTAGCCATTCAACACCTTCGAGATCTGGGTTACATCCCAGCTTCAGTTAGTTTCGGAATCATTCGAGAACATCCTTGTGACGCAGAAGGGCGGGCTCAGCATGTGCTTCTGTATGAAGCCATGTTCAAGAATGGGCTGCGTCTTCCTTTCATCCGACCAGTATGTGAAGTCTTTCATTATCTGGGCTTGGCCCCGGCTCAGTTGCTACCGAACGCTTGGCGAATACTTCTGGCTTCCTGCATAGTATTCCGTTCGGCGTTGTTGGAGGCAGGAGAGGTGTATCCTGACCTAACGGCACGAAAGTTCCTCTCTCTCTCTACCGTTTGATTAGAAAACCAACATTAAGCTTGGTTGGTTTTCAGTCTCGAGATAGTGAGACTAAGTTGTGCACTCTCGAGGGTAGATATTCTAACGTAAAAGACTACCAGAAAAAGATATTCTATATGAAGGGGGACAAATGGCAATTTCCCGAGGATGAGACCAGAGGGGAATTTCCCATTCAGGTCAATTGGGGCGAGCTGCCCCCAACCTCCCTGCTGGACATTGATTTAAATCAAATGGAGCGAACTCGGGTGGAGATAGTGATACGTTGGGCACGGCGCCACTTTCACCGCCTGGAATCCGACCTTATTACGACCGACCAGAACATCAATACTTACCTGGTCGAACCACGACGAGGTTATGCCGAGTTCCAAGATTCTCCAGTATTCTGGCTGCCGAAACATCAGATCGCCTTGCTGCAACTGGTAAACGCATCGCCCCTCCACGCCAAGAAAAGCGTAGCAAGTCTCGTCGTGAAGGTGGCGGGCGATCCGAGGTGGGGACTTCTGAGCCTCCGGCTTTTACCTTCACCCAAGAAAGGCGAGTTAAGGCTCGCAACGGTGTGAGGATTACTCGCCCTTCACATGAAGGTCGAGCCCAATCCTCACCAGTACAGCCTTCTCAACCTTCCTCAATACCCGTGGCGTCTGCTGGTGGAGAGGGTAGCCAGCATACCAGATCCCCTTCACTGGAAGGGCAGAGGGCCAGTTCACCGGAACCGTTGGCGGTATGTCTGCCTCAGATCGCCAACCTCCTCCTGAAGACAGACCTCTGCCTTCGGCCTCTGGGTAAAATATAGATGAGGTCAAGTTGGCCTTCTTAAATGCCCTATTGAATCCTCCCGCCTATGCTGCAGGAACTCCATACTTCCAGGCGTCCATGTTGTCGTCTGCTAGAGCTCCTGCTCGAGAGGATGTTCCTCAATCAACACATCCTTCTTCGCCTGGAGGAGGTCGCCATGAAATGGGCGGGGGATATCATCCCGAGGAAGGTCCCTCCACTCGGGGTTCTGGTGGGCGTGAGGTGGTGATGGTCGGGCATGAGGAGACGGACCATCGTTCGGTATCAAGGCGCTCCGTTCCAGACCCTATCCACGCCGAAACCGACGAGAATATAAGGCAGGAGTCTTTTCAATCCCCTGACGATGACGCCAGGTCGACGATGGGATCTTCTCCTACCCTCGCGATACCACACCCTTCTCATCCTTCGTCACCCACTGTCTCTGTTCCTGACCATTCTAAGCAGGCGGGGGTGATAGTCGACCTACTTCAGTCACTATTGGCGCAGGTACTCATTCAGAATTCTGTTTTAGTTCGATCGATTTTTTTTTGACTGTTTGTTATTGTCCAGGCTTCCGACCAGATTGTTGGGTCAGTCGGCTCCGAAGTGACGAGGATACTAAAAGGGAGTGTAAAGAGGACTCGGGAACAGCCTCTAGAGGCAGAGACAAAGTACCGAGAACTTGGTAATACGGTTGGCCAGCTTACAGAAGATAGAGATCTTCTTAAAGCCAATATTATGGAGTTAGAAGAGGAGCGGGATCACTATTCAGAGATCCATGAATCCATGTTGGAAGAGGTGGCGACTTTAAAAGAGAGGAACCGAATCCTAGAGGCGAGCAGGGACGACCTCCTTCGAGGTCAAGAGTCCATTGGACAGACCCTTGCCATCAAGGAGAACGGACTCTCCCTCGCCACTCAAGAGACGAGTAGCCTCAAGTCTAACTTGACTATCTTAGAGCATTCGTGCGCCACTCAAGAGGAGGAGTTAGAGACCCTCTTAGCTAAGGTCGATACAGCCGAGCTAGAGCGTGATACTCTTTCTCGACAACTAGGCGAGGCGAACGCGGAACTTGAGCTTCTAAGGCGTCAGGCAACTCAGTATCGTTCCCTCTGCATAACCACCTGGAGTCAAGGTTATGTAGAGGGTTTGAGGCGGTTGAGGCAAGAAATTGTTAGGAACCCATCTTTTGATGTGGCTGGCATGGATCCCCGACACCTCGCTCCCGACCCTATTGATAGAGACCTCGGTCTTGTCCCGATCACCCGAAGGGTTCCTCCTTGCAAGATTGGTTCCCTCCAACGACCGAGTTGACTCTAATGCTTGGGAAGGGAGATATAGGTGAGGGAAAGGGTTAAGTGAGGCTAGGATTGAGTGGGGTTAAGATGGAATGTGAGGTTAATTGGCTAGATGGGAAGCAAAGGGGTTCACGGCCAAAATGGGTCTTTTGTGGGTTTCGGCTATATGGCTTTTGGTTAGGCTAGATTGGGTTTGGGTATGGGTTCAAGTGGCCGAATATTGCTTGTGGGAGGATAGGGTTTCGGCACATGTGTTTAGGGATAAGGTTCTAGGGTTTTGATGGTGTTTTGGATAAGTCCTAAAATGTAGGGATATGGCTTATAGCCATTTGAAGTGGGCGGCTTATGGCTTTGGGTGTTGGCCGAATATGCTAGGGTTTTGGGTAGGGATTTGATTGGTTCTCTTCTTCACTTGATGACCAATCAAATGAGAGTGTGAGGTGGCAATTTAGGTGATGTGGCAAGTGGTTTTTGGGTAGGATAAGGTGAAATCCGAAATTGAGAAAAAGTAGGGATTTTGGTGAGATTTGAATTTGAATTCTTTGGAATTCAAATCCAATGGGTGGCCGGTCTTGCTAGGGTTTGAGGGGCACGAAATTGCTTTGTTTTGGATGAGGGATGAGGTGGTTTTAAGTGAGGAAAATTAGGAGAGGATAGGGTAAGTGGCCGGCTAGGGTAAAGGGTAGAATGGACAAGTGGTTAGGCTAGGTTTTGATGCCTTATGCCGTGGGCTTTAGGTAGGGTTTTGGGGGCTTGTTGCCGTGGCTGCTATGGGGCAATTTGAACACCAAATTGCTCAATTGAACAACCAAATGAAGATTGAACAAAAGACAATTGATGAACAAACCAACTTCTTCAAGATACCAAGAGAATTCGGCACACACACATGCATCAAGTCTCCAACACTTCTTTCAATCAACAACACACTCACTCTCACTCACATGAGCAATCCGAATCTCCCTATGGAGGAGGATTTCGAATTCCTCTATGGACACACACACAAATTCTCAAATCCACAAGTGGTGTGGATTTGGCCTCACAAACACAAAATCACTCAAGAACACAAAAACATGAAAATCACTCACACAACTCACTCCAAAACCAACACTCTTTTTATGAATTACCTCAAGATTTTTATAAATAAAAATGAAAAACAATTAAAAGGATAGATGTGGATCACCGATTCACGAATTGCACGATGATCCTCTTCCAAAGGGATTCACGAATTGCACCCTAGGGAAGCTCAAGTGCAAAGCACCGAAATCCAAACCACAAGGCTTGTGGCCGGCCTAACTCTTTTCCAAGAGCAAAAGTCTAATTCTCAAATTTGTCAAAAGATGTAAAATGAAAGCCTAAAGGTCCTATTTATAGAGTCTAACAAATTGGAAACCCCCAAAAGGTCCCTTATTAAAACTAGCTAATTACCAAATTAACCAAAGCAATTAAATAATAAAATAACATAAAATTAGATGGAGGGAGGCGCCATTAGCATAGGTGGCCGTGGGGTATAGGTGGCCCAAGGTGGGCTTGTGTCATGCTTCATCCACGGTCAGTCTTGTCTCGTGCTGTCTCGCTGCATGGCGCCTAGTGGTGCGCGGGCATGGCTCTGTGCAGGGCCAACTGGTGGTGCTCATGGCCATGTGCCATGCATGGTCCTGATGGTAGGCACAGGGTCAAGCCACGGCGCTCGGGTGCTGCCCAGTCAAGGTGCTCGGGCGGTGATCCTGCATGGCCCGGGCTGAGTGCCGGGGTGGTGTGCATGCATGGCCCAAGCTGATGGTCTGGGCGCGGGCTGCATGGCGCGGGCTGGTGCCGCGCGCTGGATGGCATGCATGGTGTGCATGCCACTGGCCTGCTCTGCAAGGCGCGGGCTGGTGCCGCGCGCTGGATGGCATGCATGGTGTGCATGCCACTGGCCTGCTCTGCAAGGCGCGGGCTGGTGCCGCGCGCTGGATGGCGTGCCTGTGAAGACACGCCACTAACCTCGCTAAGTGGGGCTGTGGGGCGCAGATGCACGCGCACGCGTGTGCGCAGGTGAATGCGCTGTGGGGCGCGCCTAGGCACACGCCGGGCTGCGCGCACGCACTGTGCATGGCCAGCAGCCTCGCCGGGCCCCTGCTGCGTGTCAAGGCCTAAGCCAAGGCATGCCTGCAGGCTAGCCAGGGAACTGTCCTGGCCCTCCAAGGCCTGAGTCAGGGCTCGACCTTGGGCGACTCTCCTAGGGGTTCTGACATTCCCCCCCCCTTCGAGCACATCCTTGCCCTCAAGGATCTCATGTGAGTCGCTCGACTCCCGGTCATCAACATCATCACTCCCCTGACTAGTCTCCAACTGTGGGCTCCCCTCTCGTCTACTTAGTGCATCTGCCACTCGGTTCTCCTTGCCTGGCTGATAGATGATTTCGTATTCAAACCCAAGTAGCTTCACCAAAAATTTTTGTTGCTCGGGGGTCACTATTTTTTGCTTCATCAAGTGTCTCAAAGCTTGTTGGTCTGTCACAATGGTGAACTTGCGACCTAGAAGGTAGGGTCGCCATATCTTTACTGCATGGACAATGGCTAGCATCTCCCTGGCATATGTACTCCAAGTCTTCTTCATCGGTCCTAGAGCTTTGGAGATAAAAGCTATAGGTCTTCTATCCTGCACCAATACCGCCCCTATGCCATCACTGCTCGCATCAGTATACACCTCAAACGGCTTCTCAAAGTTAGGTAAGGCTAGTACTGGTGTCTGGGTCATAGCTCTCTTCAGGTTCTCAAATGCTTCCCGAGCTTCTGGAGTCCACTCGAAGTTGTCTTTTTTTAAAAGAGAGGTAAGAGGCTTGGCAATGAGGCCATAATTCTTCACAAATCTCCTGTAGTAACCTGTGAGCCCCAAAAATCCTCTCATGGCCGAAACATCCTTAGGCAATGGCCAATCCACCATTGCCTCTATCTTCCTCTGATCAACCTTCACGCCCTCTCTTGAAATAAAGTGGCCTAAATACTCAAGTTCTTTTTCCATAAAGGTACATTTTGATGCCTTTATGAAAAAGTGGTGTTCCTCTAAGATCCTCAAGACCACTCCCAAGTGCTCTTTGTGCTCTTCCACGGATTTGGAGTAGACCAAGATATCATCAAAAAACACCAACACGAATTTCCTCAACAATGGCCTGAATATGGTGTTCATCGCTGCCTGAAAAGTAGATGGTGCATTGCATAGCCCAAAGGGCATCACCAAATACTCGTAGTGCCCTGAATGTGTCCTGAAAGCAGTCTTATGCACGTCTTCTTCTTTCATCCTGATCTGATGGTACCCTGCTCTCAAGTCAAGTTTGGAAAAGACACACGCCCCATGTAGCTCATCTAACATCTCATCTACTGTGGGTATGGGAAATCTGTCTTTCACTGTCGCCTCATTCAAGGCCCGGTAATCTGTGCAAAATCTCCAAGTGCCATCTTTCTTTTTCACCAAGAGGACAGGTGAAGAGAAAGGGCTAGTGCTAGCTCGGATCAATCCCCCCTTCAACATCTCTTCTACTTGTCTTTCTATCTCTTCTTTCTGAAAGTGTGCATATCGGTATGGGGGAACATTGACTGGCTTGCTTTCATCAACTAACACAATTTTATGGTTAAAGGGCCGGTTGGGTGGCAAGGAGGTAGGTACCTCCAACACTCCCTTGTGATCTTTGAGAACCTCTTGGACTTCTTCAGGTAGCAAGGCCATCTCATCTTGATGGTCTTCATCAACCTTTTTCTCTAGGTCACAAACCGATCCCTCTCTTGCCAACACAATGGCAAAACACTTAGCTCCACTTTTACAAAGTTTCTCAAATGCTATGGCCTCACATGGCCGAATGTCACTAGGGTTCAAGGCTACCCATGTGTGCTTCTTAGTTCCCACCTTGAACTCCATTGTCATCTTTTCATAGTCATTCAAGACTTTTCCCACACTTTTGAGCCAAGCATTGCCCAACACAAGGTCTAATCCAACTAATGCCAACACATGCAAGTCGGCACTAATTCTTACACCTTGCACATTGATCTTCACTTCCTTCACAATGGCTTCACACTTAAGCTTGTCACCATTGGCTATCTTTACTTCAAAGGGTGGAATGGTGTTCGGCCTTAGTCCCAATTTGTGCACCAAATTTGTGTTGATGAAATTGTGGGTAGACCCACTATCCACCAACAAGGAAACTTCATTTTTCCCTATCCATGCCATGACCCTCATAGAAGTGGGTGTTGAGACCCCGGACATGGCATGAAGAGAGATTTCGGCCTCCTCCTCCTCCTCCAAGGATTCGGCCTCTACCACTTCTTCCTCTTGACTTGTAGCTTCCTCAATTGCATCTTTATCAATCATCACATAAGCTTTGGCCGAACTACACTTGTGATCTCGGTCCCATTTTTCTCCACACTTGAAGCATAGGCCTTTCTTGATTCTCTCTTGGACCTCTTCCCTTGATAATCTCTTCACTTCATTAGGCTTCGGTTTTGAGGTCCCCTCATTAATCTCTTTACCCTTCCAAGATGATTTGGTTTGCAAAGGGTTGATGGTTTTGCTCCCCACATCTTTGGATGGGTGTTTCTCCAAAGAGAAACTTTCTTCATAAATCTCGGCCATCCTCATGGCCTCTTGAATTCTTGTGGGTTGCCTTAGCTTCACTTCCTTGGCCAACCATGGTTTCAATCCGTCTACAAAGGTTCCTACTAGTGCCTCCTCGGACCAACCCCGAACCATAGTTTGGAGTTGTCGGAAATCTTCCACATAAGTCTTCACTTTGCCTTCTTGCTTGAGCTTAGCAAGTTGGCCATGGTGGTTGATGGTGGGTGAGGGGCCGAATTGGAGAAGAAATTCCTTCTCAAATGCGGTCCATCCCATTCTTCTTCTCTCTTTGTCATATTGGTCACGGATCCATCTCCACCACTTACTCGCCTTGCCATCAAGATAATAGCAAGCGGTTGGCACCATCTCATTCCTCGGGACTTCATATGTGTGGAAAAAGTGATCCACTTTATCCAACCACTCATAAGGATCTCCCCCGTTGAATCTTGGGAATTCTACCTTTGGTCTTCGGAGTCCCCGGTCATAAGCCCGGTTTCTCCCTTCTTGGTGGCGCCCTATAGATGCTCGGTCATGTTGGGCATGTGCTCCTCCTTGGTTCACTTCTTGCTCGCCCATATTATGCTCTCCGCCATCGGGTATGTCCCGCCCCTCATTTTGAGGTGGTTCATACCTAGGTGGATCAATCCTTGCATCTTGTGGCTCTCTCACATTGCTCGGACTTCTTGGTCTATCACCACCATCTCGTAGCCATCTTTCAACGACTACATGAGCATTCTCCACACGCCCGGCTTGTCGATAGATGCGTCTTGGAGGATCACGCATACTATCATACACACTTGGGTCGGTGTCCTCTACATAATACTCATCATCATGCCTCGGGGCTTCTCTTGCAACTCTCTCACGATGTGTTCGTGCCTCCCGTTGCAAAGCTTCAATACTTCTACGGTGCTCCAAGGATTCACGGGTTTGAGTATTCATTGCCATGACCAAATTGGCAATGTTGGTGTTCATCTCATCAAGGGTCTTGTTGATCTTCTCGGTTTGACCCGCTAAAGCATCGATTCGTTCCCGGTTGGAACTTTCTTGACCCTCGTGGCTAGGTCCTACACGGCTCATGCTTGCACACTATCTTGGACTCGGTGTTGCAACAAAATTACTGTTTGGGGAGCTTGGGATTTTCGGCAATGATGGTTGTGCTTGGGAGCTTGCACGGCTTCACAAGTCCAACCTTGAGTTGCCTACCTTCGAGGATGGACAACCCCTCTTGCACCTTCCGACCTTGGGTCCTCTACCGTTGAATGGTAGCCGACCCCTTCAAGAACCTACCCGTTCTCTTCCTCAACCCCCAAACTTCACAAGATCAACAATATATTGTGCAAGTAATGTAAACAACGTCGAGGACCTCAGTGGTCCTCCCAACCAATTCACAAAGTTCGGGTTAACGCGTCGTTTACCTCGTGGAGAAGTGACTACTTCTCAAATACCACCAAGCAAGAGTCTCTTGGATGAGACTCTCAATGAAAGCACCAGTTTCGGGTACTGATAGAGACCTCGGTCTTGTCCCGATCACCCGAAGGGTTCCTTCTTGCAAGATTGGTTCCCTCCAACGACCGAGTTGACTCTAATGCTTGGGAAGGGAGATATAGGTGAGGGAAAGGGTTAAGTGAGGCTAGGATTGAGTGGGGTTAAGATGGAATGTGAGGTTAATTGGCTAGATGGGAAGCAAAGGGGTTCACGGCCAAAATGGGTCTTTTGTGGGTTTCGGCTATATGGCTTTTGGTTAGGCTAGATTGGGTTTGGGTATGGGTTCAAGTGGCCGAATATTGCTTGTGGGAGGATAGGGTTTCGGCACATGTGTTTAGGGATAAGGTTCTAGGGTTTTGATGGTGTTTTGGATAAGTCCTAAAATGTAGGGATATGGCTTATAGCCATTTGAAGTGGGCGGCTTATGGCTTTGGGTGTTGGCCGAATATGCTAGGGTTTTGGGTAGGGATTTGATTGGTTCTCTTCTTCACTTGATGACCAATCAAATGAGAGTGTGAGGTGGCAATTTAGGTGATGTGGCAAGTGGTTTTTGGGTAGGATAAGGTGAAATCCGAAATTGAGAAAAAGTAGGGATTTTGGTGAGATTTGAATTTGAATTCTTTGGAATTCAAATCCAATGGGTGGCCGGTCTTGCTAGGGTTTGAGGGGCACGAAATTGCTTTGTTTTGGATGAGGGATGAGGTGGTTTTAAGTGAGGAAAATTAGGAGATGATAGGGTAAGTGGCCGGCTAGGGTAAAGGGTAGAATGGACAAGTGGTTAGGCTAGGTTTTGATGCCTTATGCCGTGGGCTTTAGGTAGGGTTTTGGGGGCTTGTTGCCGTGGCTGCTATGGGGCAATTTGAACACCAAATTGCTCAATTGAACAACCAAATGAAGTTGAACAAAAGACAATTGATGAACAAACCAACTTCTTCAAGATACCAAGAGAATTCGGCACACACACATGCATCAAGTCTCCAACACTTCTTTCAATCAACAACACACTCACTCTCACTCACATGAGCAATCCGAATCTCCCTATGGAGGAGGATTTCGAATTCCTCTATGGACACACACACAAATTCTCAAATCCACAAGTGGTGTGGATTTGGCCTCACAAACACAAAATCACTCAAGAACACAAAAACATGAAAATCACTCACACAACTCACTCCAAAACCAACACTCTTTTTATGAATTACCTCAAGATTTTTATAAATAAAAATGAAAAACAATTAAAAGGATAGATGTGGATCACCGATTCACGAATTGCACGATGATCCTCTTCCAAAGGGATTCACGAATTGCACCCTAGGGAAGCTCAAGTGCAAAGCACCGAAATCCAAACCACAAGGCTTGTGGCCGGCCTAACTCTTTTCCAAGAGCAAAAGTCTAATTCTCAAATTTGTCAAAAGATGTAAAATGAAAGCCTAAAGGTCCTATTTATAGAGTCTAACAAATTGGAAACCCCCAAAAGGTCCCTTATTAAAACTAGCTAATTACCAAATTAACCAAAGCAATTAAATAATAAAATAACATAAAATTAGATGGAGGGAGGCGCCATTAGCATAGGTGGCCGTGGGGTATAGGTGGCCCAAGGTGGGCTTGTGTCATGCTTCATCCACGGTCAGTCTTGTCTCGTGCTGTCTCGCTGCATGGCGCCTAGTGGTGCGCGGGCATGGCTCTGTGCAGGGCCAACTGGTGGTGCTCATGGCCATGTGCCATGCATGGTCCTGATGGTAGGCACAGGGTCAAGCCACGGCGCTCGGGTGCTGCCCAGTCAAGGTGCTCGGGCGGTGATCCTGCATGGCCCGGGCTGAGTGCCGGGGTGGTGTGCATGCATGGCCCAAGCTGATGGTCTGGGCGCGGGCTGCATGGCGCGGGCTGGTGCCGCGCGCTGGATGGCATGTATGGTGTGCATGCATGCCACTGGCCTGCTCTGCAAGGCGCAGGCTGGTGCCGCGCGCTGGATGGCATGCGTGGTGTGCATGCCACTGGCCTGCTCTGCAAGGCGCGGGCTGGTGCCGCGCGCTGGATGGCGTGCCTGTGAAGACACGCCACTAACCTCGCTAAGTGGGGCTGTGGGGCGCAGATGCACGCGCACGCGTGTGCGCAGGTGAATGCGCTGTGGGGCGCGCCTAGGCACACGCCGGGCTGCGCGCACGCACTGTGCATGGCCAGCAGCCTCGCCGGGCCCCTGCTGCGTGTCAAGGCCTAAGCCAAGGCATGCCTGCAGGCTAGCCAGGGAACTGTCCTGGCCCTCCAAGGCCTGAGTCAGGGCTCGACCTTGGGCGACTCTCCTAGGGGTTCTGACACCTATAGCAAAGGCAGAGGTCGCCAAAATTGGAACACCAGAGTGCCGTATACGATTGCCTCCCTGATAGTTAATTATACTGTACAGACTTGTATAATATTTTAGCTGTAAAGAATATTACCTAATACATCATTCTTCTCGCTGTATATTTACCTTCATTGTGTTTGCGGCTGAATCAACTCGCCATATCTTAATAAAGATTGATGTACTCATACATGTTGACGTATCGCATCCCAGTGGTTGGATCAACTCGCCATATTTTTATAATAAATTTGAACATTGTTATTTAAATTATTAAACAACCGAATATGATTATTAGTTGGAGACCGTACTACCCCACGAATATTTATGTATGTATGTAATCGAACTAGCAATAAAGATTTACAATAATACACAAGTTCTTACCATTATCAGGTCGCCAGGTTGATTTGGCGAGTAAGGTTTAAGCGGGCATGTACCTTATTAACCAGTGTGTGATGATTGGTGGGCGACTTGTAGGTAGCATTACATTGCCTTGTTGTTGAGAGTTCTTATTCAAACGATTTGGCGAGTAGCGTCAGAGTTATCTTTTCTTTGGAGATAGTGATATGTTGGGCGCGGCGCCATTGGCGCCGTCTGTGGGATAGTTAGACCAGAGGTGGGAAAATGATGATTTTCTAGAACACTGGACGACTTCTCAGATATGCAAACGGTATCTCCAGATAAGTGTTCTAAATTTGTTATTTTTATACAATATCAAACAAAGGCGAGAGAATATCTCGCCTAGAAGAGAGATCTGCCTCTCATTTCTTTTTTATAAAGAATAAGTTGGTATTTTCTCACGGACACTACACTCGCCTCTTATTATTTTTATTTTTATTTTGCAAAAATAGCATATATACAAGCTCGCCAGGTAAAACCCAGGCGAACACACTCGCAGCACAGTGCATACATGCGGATCATGTGCACTGGAAGTTAGAAAGCACTGTGCACTTAAGTGCACAGTGCAATCACGTGTGCATGGCACTGCACTGTGCACCGGGACCGCCGGAATTTTCTGGTCCATGCACACCCGGCGTGCCCCACGGGATTGGCCTTAGTCCCGTGGGGCCTCCACGAAATAGCGGCCGGCGGTCACCACCGTGACCGCCGGCATTTTCTGTCTCCAGCGGAGCATCAACCCGCCTGAGACGTGCCCATGCATGCACGTCGAGGAAGAGATGGCCCAAAGCTCACGGCGTTGCGCTGTGAGCTCGGGCCATCATCCGGCGGTCACCACCGTGACAGCCGGAGCCTTCTGTCCCCGATGGGACTGCCCCCTGCCAGTGTCCTTGCCGGCAACGGCATTTTTGGGACTGCTGCTCAAGAACGGCGTCTATTCCATGCCCAATCCAATCGGTGCATGGTTGGATGGTCGGTGGCCACCGTTGAGGCCACTGGCATCCTCTGCCCCCGGTGGTGCTACCACCCATCCCGCCGGCGACCGTGAGCATGCCATGCATGCAACACACGGGCACGGCAACGTGCCGTGCCCAGTAAAACGCAGGCAGGCGCCCACTAATTCGTGGTGCCCCGCCGCGTGTCCCACCGCCCACTAATTCTGGCCCTGCCACCATGGCGGGCCCATGAAAGGTGGCACAGGCGTACTCCCGAGTCCATCTCGGGAGCATGCCGGACACATCACAAGCTCACAGCTTCCCGCAGTGAGCTCCGTAGGCATGTCGGAGGTCACGGCCATAACCGCCAGCTATTTTTGTCTCCAGTAACATGGGTACCGGCCACCCGTTCGCCAAAGCTCGAAGTTTCTAACTAAAACGGTGGACGTGGCGTAGCCCAGTAAACTGCTAGTGGCTACCATCGAGGCCGCCGGCATCATCTATCCCCGGCGAAGTCATCATCGCCTTGTATGCCCTTGGGACCCCAGCTCGAGACCACCATGAGTTCGCCATCCCCTACCCCATGGGATCGCCACTTACCACTCAGACCTCATCATACACGCCCGCCACCCAGCCTACCAGCTCACCACATTTCCTTCACCCCCTCGCTACACTGCACGGGACTATCTCACCTACAGCATCTGGGTTCGCCCTCTCGCCAAACTCACGGTGCTCACCCAACAGAGCACCACCCCTATCTCATGGATCAATATACGCTCGCCATCACACCCACGACATCAAGGACTCGCCCACAGTAACCTTAAGCTCGCCCCACGTCACGGATCACCCACAGGAGCTGTAGTCCTAGCTCGCCTAACACTCATTGAAGCTATTCTTAACTCATCCCTTGTCACACATGAGATCGCCTCACCCAGCTCGCTAGAGTTGCCCAGCTTGCTCAAATCGTCTATTGTTTTGCCATGCCCGCCAGCTCGCCGACACTTCACTCACGGAACCAACTTGCACAGGTTCATTGTACATGCTCACTTAACCCATGGCATATAACGCGTTGCTAGCCACAGCTTATCGCACACCACGCATGACCCACCGGCGAACTCTCGCCCAACAGGCCAAGTTCACGGCGCCCGCCCAATACATCGTATAAAAAAAAAAAAAACATTTACCATTTGCTTACCCGTGACCACCATTCGGTCATCACATGGGCTCATGCTCGTCATTCCACTCGTGACTAAACATTTAACAAAATTGTTTTGCAGCGCAAAGTTGACGCACCCATTCCACGGTGACACCAGTTCCATGCTCGTCATACGGGATCAGGTTTAGTCACAGGGTCGTCCGGCCACCCATGACCGGCCCAACAATTCGTTTGTCAAGGGCTTGAGGCTTGAGGTCCAGCACCCAAGTTCACTCGTCAAGTCCTTACATCCATGATAGGCTCGAGGCTTGCGATCCACCCACCAAGCACACTAGACAAGCCTCATCTTGGATGCTTGCGAATCGCGGGGTTGAATCTCGGGTCTAGGCTTGCACGTAAACCCTCGCACACCTGATTTCCCGCCAATGACCACTTGTGGATTGCGGGGTCGTAAACCCTCACACCTTATGGAATTTTCTTGATAAAATATATATTGCATGTTTTTATTACCTCAGGCTCAGAAGACGAACCACCACCTTCTCAGTTTTCGGATACTTTAGAATTCCCACCAAAGTGTCTTTGGTAAGAATTCGCGGGATTGTGAGGATGAGATATCCCAAGTAGGGCCCAGGCCTATTATTAAAGGCACTAGAAGACAAGAGTGAAAAGGAGTTGAGTGGATCAGATCACATGGATGATAGGCCATAAAGACAAGCAACTGACACACGCAAGAAATAATATCCAGACCAAAGCTTCTATATAAAAAGGCAACCATCAGAATATAAAGCTCTGACTCGATCGATGACTCTCTGGCTGTACAACAATTCCTCTATTCACTCGGATCGCTTTCTTCATCTTCTCAGATGAACCCAATAGCTTCTATCAGTAGAATCATGTATTTTATTCACGTACAGTGAGAGCCCTGAAAGACTGTAAAAATATTCATTATAGTGGATTCCCTTCCCCAAAATCCCGTAGACGTAGGCCTTATGCCGAACCACATAAATACTGTGCTTCTATATTTATTTATCTGCTATCCGCGTACGTATGGTTGCACCAGAGTCTCACCGGGGGCCTCAAACGACACCTATCAAAGCCCAACTCGCTTCAATGGGCTGGGATTAATGTTGATGTCACAAAAATCTCAACAGGTCAGGGCAGGAAAATAAATCATTCCCAGCCCATTGGAGCGAGTTGGGCTTCGATAGGTGCCGTTTGAGGCCCCTGGTAAGACTCCGGTGAAGCCATACGTACGCAAATAGCAGATAAATAAATATAGAAACACAGTATTTACGTGGTTCGGCGTAAGGCCTACGTCCATGGGATTTTGGGGAAGGGAATCCACTATAATGAATATTTTTACAGTCTCTCTCACTGTACGTGAATAAAATACATGATTCTACTGGTATAAGTTATTGGGTTCATCTGAGAAGATGAAGTAGGCGATCCGAGAAAATAGAGGAATTGTTGTACAGCCGGAGAGTCATCGATCGAGTCAGAGCTTTATATTCTGATGGTTGCCTTTTTATATAGAAGCTTTGGTTTGGATATTATTTTTTGCGTGTGTCAGTTGCTTGTCTTTATGGCCTATCATCCATGTGATCTGATCCACTCAACTCCTTTTCACTCTTGTCTTCTAGTGCTTTTAATAATAGGCCTGTGCCTACTTGGGATATCTCATCCTCACAACAAGAACTCCTCTCAATTTCTAGGGTTCCATCGAGAAGAATCCACCACGGATTCAACAAATCTTGCATCTTCGTGGAACTTCGAAGATGGCCAAAGTTGGGGTGGGAGTTTGTCAGAGTCTGGGTTGAGGAACGCCAAAGCTTGGGATGCTATTTGAGTGGAGAAATTGCTGGAGCTTCTCTCTCAAACTTGAACTCGGGTTTGATACGAAAATGGCTTTCTCTCAATCCAAACTCCCGCCTTCGGCTGAGTAATTCGCATCGGATTTTTCAATTTTTTTTTTAATTTGTTGGCTAACGTGGTGTGATGCCACATCAGCCGACTCCGGGTTGACTACGAGTGGCTGACTCTGTATAGAATCATTCATTTTTTCCACCGTTAGAACACTTGCAATGGAGCATTCAAAATACCAATTCCTTTAAAATTTGCTGAAAAGCCTTCAAAATTTCCCTACATCACATCCTTCAAAATACAATTTTTTTACCTCTACTACAATGATCCTGCTATATGTAGCGGAATCCTGTTCATCCATATATAAATTTTTATTCAATTTGATTTCATTCCCACTTTCTTTTTGCATTTCAGACCCCTTTCTCTCCTACATGATACGTTGCTTTGCACCAAGAGACTTGGTTCATTTTCTTTGGCATTTTCGTAGAAGCCAAACAGATCATTAGAGCATTCTCAATGGATTGGCTAAAATTCATCATTCAAAAAGTATAGTTTTACACAAATACTAAAAAATAAGTACCATATTTGATCAAATATTGCAATAAAGATTGTGAGAAAATGTTCAAAGAGTACATTTTGTGAATAGTAAAATTAAAACAATTGTCAAAAAACTAAAATACATGTTAAATTTGACAACTGTTTTAGCTTTTTGGATAAAGTTTTAACTTTACTATTTACAAAAAGTATTTTTTAAACTTTTTTCACATATTTTATTGTCATATTTGATCAAATATGATACTTATTTTTTGGTATTTGTGCAAAAGTATACTTTTTGAAAGATAACTTTTAATCAATTCAATGAGAGTGCTGTTAGGACCTAATTTCCCTCTCCACACGACCACCCATTCACGAAAATATTTATAGGAAAAAAATACTAAGAATAAGCTAATCAAACAAGTATAGAACTTATGAAAAAAATAAACGAATACAGAAAAAATCCTTCCCAGACATCTTGCAATTATCTAAATATATAATTAAAAGACCTAACTCAAATTGTTGTGGGGGAAAATGTAGGAAATTATTCATGGAGCTCGAAGATGAAATCCGGGTTTTATGGAACCAAAAGACTGTCAGGCATGGTGGAGATGAAAGAGGAGGCCCCACCTAGTGTCTCACCCACGACGACGCCATCCCTTATCAGAATGTTGTGGTAGTAGTTGCTCGTCCAAGACCACGGAGAAAGAGAATGCTTGGCTGCATAATTTCTAGACCTTTATGGTCTCTCAACATGACTGATTGGCCGGATCGTAATTTGATTGTGAGATTTGACGGAGAAGACAAGAAGGGCTTGAGGAAGATTCGAGAAGGGCTTCAGTGTTTATATGGTTTGAGGAAGAATCCAGAAGACGAGAAGTGATTAGGATTTGGTGAGATTGTGAGATTTGAAAGAGAAGACGAGAAGGGCTTGAGTGTTTATATTGTTGGTTTTTTGCTCCCTTTGAAAGTCCCACATCGGTAAGACTTCGAAAATGGGCAGGGCCATGTAGTTATAAAATGAGGCCTAGCCTCCTTAGTTAATTACACCAGTCAGAAACTTATATAGTAATTTTTGACTTTAGTAAAATTTTTCTGTTGTCCTTTTTTGTATATAAAAAGGAAGAGAGGTGAAAGTTAAAGTTTTACTAGTGGAAAAGTTTTTGTGGGTGTCGTTAGGATGAGGAGAAAAATTGTGAGATTGTAACAATTTTTTACATAGTGTATTTTCTTCTCTGGGTCTTGTGGTTTTTCTCCTGTTTTGGGAGTTTTCTACGTAAATTCTTGTGTTGTGTTTATTTCTCTATTTTTCTTGATATTCTGTCAAAAGTAAATTCTGGTGGGGGGAATTTGGGAGGTCCAAGATTCCCAACAAGTGGTATCAGAGACACTAGGTTTTTTTGGCAGGATGGAGCTTTGGTGTAATAGTGTGAATACGTACTGTCTAAGGAGGTTTTGTCTAGGAGATTGGAAATTTTAAGCGTGTCCGTTGTGACCCTCCAATCTTTCCTGGGAACCTTGAAATTCTGTCTAAGAAAGATCGGTCTTTCCTAGGAACTTACTTAGTGGGAACTATTCATTTATACAGTAAAATTCATCGAGACAATGTCAAGAATGGAGGTAGAGAAAGTTGATGGAAGAATCAATTTTGACTTGTGGCAAGTGCAAGTTAGGGATATTTTGATTCTATCAGGATTACACAAGGCGTCGATCAACCCATGAAGTCAGCAATTTGCTGGACGTGTGGACAATCTGGGCACGTTAAGAAAAGTTGTCAAGAAGAGATGGAGCCGGTTCAGCAAATGGTTCCAAGTCAGTAATGGAGATACTGGTATTGATGCTAACGTTGTGTCTCTCTCCATGGAAAAAGAGACATGTATATCCTTATGGCATGACGTAAATCTCAAAATTGTCATGATAGAGGATGTATTAATGTTAGCTGTTCCACAAGTTTGCACACGGGCATTGGTTTGACATTGATGCATGGTGTGTGGTAGAAATTCATGTCAATGGCTGATGAACTTCCAGGAAAGCCAAACGTGGGAGTTGCACCATAATTTTTTCAGCAAGGTTATTTTTCGACATGGGCCAAAGTGAAATGCTTGGAATTTGTTTATTCTGAGTGGTTTTGCTTTTATAGTGGAGCATGATAGCGAAAGCTATGAATATCTTCATTGCAGTGGAGCGTGGCTGTGGGATCAGTCAAAGTCGCAAGGTGGAGATTGTTGATTTTTTGCTCCCTTTGAAAGTCCCACATCGGTGAGACTTGGAAAATAGGTAGGGCCATGTAGTTATAAAATGAGGCCTAGCCTCCTTAGTTAATTACACCAGTCAGAAACTTATCTAGTAATTTTTGACTTTAGTAAAATTCCTCTGTTGTCCTTTTTTGTATATAAAAAGGAAGAGAGGTGAAAATTAAAGTTTTACTAGTGGAAAAATTTTTGTGGGTGTCGTTAGAGTGAGGAGAAAAATTGTGTGATTGTACCAATTTTTCACATAGTGTATTTTTTTCTCTAGGTTTGGTGGTTTTTCTCCTGTTTTGGGAGTTTTTCACGTAAATTCTTGTGTTGTGTTTATTTCTCTATTTTTCTTGATATTTTGATCCTGGTAGGGGGAATTTGGGAGGTCCGAGATTCCCAACATATATGGTTTAAGGAAGAATCGAGAAGACAAGAAGTGATTAGGGTTTGGTGAGAGAGACTCGAAGTAAAGTTTGAGGAAGAATTGAGAAGGGCTTCAATGTTTATATGGTTTTAGTTCAAAATACAGTGTCGTTGGGTCACAAAAACTGTGATTTTCAATTTTCCATTGTATATAAATTTTCAGTAGCCTTCTCTAGCCAAGCTATCTTGGACTTATCCTGAGCATTCAACCACGGCAAATTTTCAGTAGCACGGCTTCCCGCATCGCTTGAGTGGAGGAAGCTCAGCAAAGTTTCAGCCAAGCAAACGTTTGTACCGCAACACCTCGACGTAACAGAACGCATTCGCCGAAAAAATATGCAAGAACTACTAAACCATGTTGAAGAAAGTTGCATAAGTGATCAAGCGGTAGATATTGGTTGAGCAGTCTTCACAACAGTGCTTAATGCCATATCAAACACTCTTTTCTCCATTGATTTGGCCCAGTATAGTTTGTCAATTGTCATAGGAGTTACAGGATCTTGCATGCGGAATAGCACTACGTTTACTTGATCCACAAGGTGCACGTCGGAGGATGACAAATCGTTATGAGAATTCTTTTTGTATTTTGGATGGCATCATCAACGAACGATGACTAGTGCAATTAAAAGCCTCATCAAGAGAATATAAAGCGGGTAACGATGTACTTGATTCCCTCCTTAGTCTTATAGACGAAGACAATGCAGAATTGAGTTGCGAACTTGTTCCACAACATTTGCAGGAAAAATAATTGACAAAAAAACAAACGATGTCCCAAATTGAAGGACACCATGGGAAACACGGTTCATAAATAGCTTGGAATTCAACCAGACTTACTTTTGAGACCATAAAGTTTGTGGGGAAGTCATGCCTTGACAAGAAAATACATGCCAAGTTTTCATCAAATGTGGTGATGTTTGGGGTCTAAAGAAAATGGCCCCCAAAAAGATTGTAACTTCTATATGCTCTCTAAAATTTTCAACATATCTAGAAATGATTCTTTTCAATTTTTTTTCTTATACTTCTAAAATTTTGTTTAATTTTAATATATTATCTATTTTCAAGGATCTGTCCTATCCAAAATTAAAATTAAAACTAAGTTTAGGATAAATAATAATTAAATTATTAATATAGATCCCAAATTTTTTGTTATACTGTATTAAACTTTTTAACATGAAATCCAAAATAAAAATACAAGAAAAATTACTTAGGGTCGATGATATGAATGAAAATAATTTGTAGTTATGTTTTTATGCATCAACACTCGCAATTTTAAGATTTGTAGATAATATAATTTTAAGCCTGTTTGTAAAACATACTATCTATATCACTTAAATTAAGACTTGATTGATAATTTTCAGATTTTAAATGTGTAGTATATGAATGATGAAGAAGCAAATGTGACATATAATGTATAAAAATAATGAATAACAAAATTCTATAATTATTATCTAATCAAGAGTATCCTCTTAAAGAGGCATCTCTTCAATATGTACGTTGAACTCGGAATGAGAGGCACAAAATGTGTAGTTCGAACAATGCCTTTTGACTTGGTTCTATATATTCTCATTCATTTCTTCTGCAAGTACTAGTAGTAATAGTAAATTAGTAATAGAAATGATAATCAGTAGCAGAGCCACTACTGGGTCTCCAAAACTTGTGAATATGTGCCAAAACTTAGTGTATAATTGTATATTAAATTGATCTAACGTTTTTTTTTTAAGCCAATGATGTGCAGCCATCTGTATACATTTTGAGCCATTTGATCTTGTTGATCTGCATGGGTTAACTCGCTGGACAGAAGGGCAGTTTAGTCATTGTGCTGAGAAGATATTATATCGGATGCTTGATTCTGGACCGTTGGATTGCCACGTGTCATAATCTCTGTTTCTGTATAAATATATGTTATACGTGTGATTAGGGTATCAGGGTATCATTTGTGTTTGCTGAGAGAGGCAGAGAGTGAGAGTGAATCCGAGAGCCCTTTCTGCTAGGGTTTTCTGAGATAGAGAGAAAGAGAGAGACTGAGAGGGTTGGTTCTCTTGTACTCGAGAGCTAGCACTTGATCTGTTGTAAACACTGAGGCTTTTGTAGCTGATTCTTCAATGAAAGGATGATCTCTGAGGCCGTTCCCGCCGTGGATGTAGACCATTAGGGTCGAACCACGTAACTCCGGTGTGTTCTTTCTTTATTGCTTTCTTACTTTATTTTGCTGTTTTTCATATCATCTTGAATCTTGAATCAAGATCAAAGTTTTTATATCTGAAACCCTAAAGATCGTAAAAGAACTTTAAATCTCGGTATATAAGGAAAAGTCTGGTTACTGGCTTTTAAAACTTAACAACTGGTATCAGAGCCGTAGGCTAGATGGGAACCGCGAGATTTGAGGTGGAAAGATTTACGGGGGAAAATGATTTTGGACTCTGGAGGATAAAGATGAGGGCACTGCTAGTCCAACAAGGCTTGCAGGGGGCCCTCGGTGGAGAGAAACTGAAAGGGGCCTCACCCTCTGAACCTGGTAAGGAGGATGTCACAAAAGACATCCTCCAAAAGGCACACAGTGCCCTCATACTCTCTCTCGGGGACAAAGTCCTGAGAGAGGTGGCAAGTGAGGACACTGCCGCTGGAATTTGGTTAAAGCTAGAGAACCTATATATGACCAAATCTTTAGCTAATAGACTGTACAAGAAAACAAAACTTTATACCTTCAAGATGATACCTGGACAGTCTATTAGTGAACACTTAGATAGCTTTAACAAGATTATATTAGATTTAGCTAATATAGATATTAAAGTAGAGGATGAGGATCAAGCCATTCTCTTGTTGAGTTCTCTGGACTCAACTTACCAGAGCCTAAAAGAGACCATGATGTATGGTAGGGACACATTAACCCTTGATGAGGTACAAGCTGTACTTCATGCCAGGGAGCTTCAGAGCAGCAATGATACAAAACAGGAACAAGGAGAGGGTCTAAATGTGAGGGGTAGGACAGAGAAGAGAGGCAAGAAAGGCAAACCTGACAATAAGAGGAACAGGTCTAAATCTAAGGGAAAACAATTGAAATGTTTCTTGTGTCACAAGGAAGGACATTTCAAAAGGGATTGCCCTGACAAAAGGACCAATCCTGGAAATAAAACCAAGGAGGATGGGGATGCATCTGTAGTCCTTGAGGGCTATGAGAGTGCTGAAGTCCTCAATGTGGCTGAGGTAAACTCAGGAAAGGAATGGATCCTGGATTCAGGATGCTCATTCCACATGTGTCCCATTAGGGAATGGTTTGAAACATTCTCTAAATTACAAGGAGGCCATGTGATCCTAGGAAATAATAAATCCTGTAAGATCATGGGAATTGGGTCTATAAGACTCAAGGTACATGATGGTATGGTGAGAGTTTTAAAGGAAGTAAGGTACATACCTGAACTAAAAAGGAATTTAGTGTCCTTGGGTATGCTAGACAGTGCTGGGTACACCTTTAAGTCTCAGTCAGGAAGTCTTAGGGTCATGGAGGGATCTCTTGTGATAATGAAAGGGATAATAAAAAATGGTCTCTATACCCTAATGGGGGAGACCATTGTTGGGGAAATGTCCTCTGTCCAGAATAGGATGGAAGACAAATCTGTGCTTTGGCACAGGAGGTTGGGGCATGTTAGCCAAAAGGGTCTTTTAGAACTACACAGACAGGGTCTGTTACCTGATTCAAACCTAGACAAACTTCCTTTCTGTGAAGACTGTGTCTATGGGAAAACCAAGAGGGTCAGTTTTAAAAGGGCAACCCATGTGACAAAACAGCCCCTGGATTATGTACACTCTGACCTGTGGGGACCTGCTAGGGTAGTTTCACATGGTGGAGGGAGCTATTTTCTTTCCATCATTGATGATTTTTCTAGGATGGTGTGGATTTACATTCTCAAGAATAAAAGTGACACTTTTGAAAAATTTAAGGAATGGAAAACCCTAGTAGAAAACCAAACAGGGAGAAAGATGAAGGTTTTGAGAACTGATAATGGGTTAGAGTTTCTATCAAATGAATTTAATAACTTTTGTAACAAAGAAGGGATTCTTAGACATAAAACTGTTAAGGAAACACCCCAACAAAATGGTCTGGCTGAAAGGATGAATAGGACCATTTTGGAAAGGGTAAGGTGCATGTTATCAAATGCTGGTCTATCTAAATTCTTTTGGGCAGAGGCTGCTACTACTGCAGTCCATTTAATAAATAAATGCCCCTCCTCTGCCATAGACTTTAAAACCCCCCAGGAACTATGGACTGGAAAACCTCCCAGTTATGATTACTTAAGAATTTTTGGATGTGTTGCCTATGCACATTCCAAAACTGACAAGCTAGAACCCAGGGCCCTAAAATGCATTTTTGTAGGGTACCCTGAAGGGGTGAAGGGTTATAAGCTGTGGGTTGATATACCAGGGAAACAAAAATGCATAATTAGCAGGGATGTGGTCTTTAATGAATCTCAAATGGCTAGGGTACAAAACTCAGAACCTGTTGAAACTCAAAATAAACCTGTAGAAGATGTACAAGTTGAGGTGGAGCCAAACACCTCATCTGAGACACACCTTGATCAAAACAGGGCAACTGAGGATACAAACTTGGATGACCTGGATCAAGGTGGAGCTGACTCCTATGTCTTAGTGAGGGACAGGAAGAGGAGACTAGTTAAACCACCTAAAAGATATGGGCAGGCAGAGCTCACTGCTTTTGCCCTCACAGTAGTAGATGAAGTGGTTTATCAAGAACCTAGGACTTATAAAGAGGCTGTTAACAGCAAGGAAGCATCCAAATGGATACTTGCCATGCATGAGGAAATGGAGTCTCTTAATAAGAATAAAACCTGGGAATTAGTTGACAGGCCCCCAGGGGTTAAGCTGGTTGGGTCAAAATGGATTTATAAAAGAAAGGATGCCATACCAGGGGTTGAGGGCATTAGATATAAAGCTAGATTAGTAGCAAAGGGTTTTACTCAAAGGGAGGGAATTGACTTTAATGAAATCTTTTCCCCTGTTGTAAAACACAGTTCTATTAGGCTACTGCTTGCTTATACTGCTTTTGAAGATATGCACTTGGAACAATTAGATGTTAAAACTGCTTTCCTTCATGGTGAGTTGGAAGAAGTGATTTATATGCAAACCCCAGAGGGCTTTGTGGATGAATCAAACTCTAACAAAGTCTGTCTGTTAAGAAAATCACTTTATGGTCTGAAACAATCACCTAGGCAGTGGTATAAAAGATTTGACACTCACATGTTAGAAAATGGTTTTAACAGAAGCTCTTATGATAGCTGTGTTTACTATAAGCATGTTGATCTGACTGTGATATACCTACTGTTATATGTTGATGACATGTTGGTTGCTTGTAAGGACTCTACCCTAATTGACAAAGTCAAATGCATGTTAAAGGCAGAATTTGAAATGAAAGAACTAGGCCCTGCTAAGAAAATTTTGGGAATGGAAATATTAAGGGATAGACATAATAAAACTCTATTATTGTCTCAAAATTCTTATATTTGTAAGATTCTCAAAAGATTTGGTATGGATCATGTTAAGTCTGTTAATACACCTCTGGGACAGCACTTAAAATTGTCTGTAAATCAATCTCCTATTTCTGAATCTGAAATTAACTTTATGAGCAAAATACCATATGCTAGCATGGTAGGTAGCTTAATGTATGCTATGGTCTGCACCAGGCCAGACCTCACCTATGCTGTCAGTATGGTCAGCAGGTTTATGGGAAATCCTGGAAAACCACACTGGCAGGCTATTAAATGGGTGTTTAGATATCTTGCAGCTTTAACAAAATTAGGAGTTGTTTATGGGTTAGGTGCTAAGGAGGGATGTGAGATAGAAGGGTTTGTAGACTCTGACTATGCAGGAAATGTAGACACTAGGAAGTCCCTTACAGGATATGTGTTCACTGCATTTGGGGGGGCAATTAGTTGGAAATCAAACTTACAAAGTGTTGTAGCTTTGTCTACAACTGAAGCCGAGTATATAGCCATGACAGAGGCAATAAAAGAGGCCATATGGATAAAAGGAATTGCAAAAGAGTTAAGTATTTTTAATGGTACAGTCACTGTCCATTGTGACAACCAAAGCACTTTACACTTAGCTAAAAACCAGGTATTCCATGAAAGGTCCAAACATATAGATATTAGGCTACATTTTGTAAGGGATGTCATAGAGTCTAAGGTTGTTAATGTGAAGAAAATTCCAACAGAGGACAATCCTTCAGACATGATGACCAAGTCCCTTCCCTGTTTGAAATTCAGACATTGTCTGAATTTAATTAGTATGGAGTCTGATCTATGTCCCTAATAGAGGGATGTTGCGGGAACAGCCTAGGATGAGAATTTTATAAACTTGGTAAACTAAGGTTTGTCAAGGTGGAGAATTGTGAATATGTGCCAAAACTTAGTGTATAATTGTATATTAAATTGATCTAACGTTTTTTTTTAAGCCAATGATGTGCAGCCATCTGTATACATTTTGAGCCATTTGATCTTGTTGATCTGCATGGGTTAACTCGCTGGACAGAAGGGCAGTTTAGTCATTGTGCTGAGAAGATATTATATCGGATGCTTGATTCTGGACCGTTGGATTGCCACGTGTCATAATCTCTGTTTCTGTATAAATATATGTTATACGTGTGATTAGGGTATCGGGGTATCATTTGTGTTTGCTGAGAGAGGCAGAGAGTGAGAGTGAATCCGAGAGCCCTTTCTGCTAGGGTTTTCTGAGATAGAGAGAAAGAGAGAGACTGAGAGGGTTGGTTCTCTTGTACTCGAGAGCTAGCACTTGATCTGTTGTAAACACTGAGGCTTTTGTAGCTGATTCTTCAATGAAAGGATGATCTCTGAGGCCGTTCCCGCCGTGGATGTAGACCATTAGGGTCGAACCACGTAACTCCGGTGTGTTCTTTCTTTATTGCTTTCTTACTTTATTTTGCTGTTTTTCATATCATCTTGAATCTTGAATCAAGATCAAAGTTTTTATATCTGAAACCCTAAAGATCATAAAAGAACTTTAAATCTCGGTATATAAGGAAAAGTCTGGTTACTGGCTTTTAAAACTTAACAAAACTTTTTTGAAATTATGAAATAATCTCTATATTTCATATATAATTTTATAAATATAGAAAATGACTTCTCGAAAAAATTAATAATTTATATATATATGCTCTTTAGATTTTAGAAATTTTAGTATACTTAAAAATGTCTCTCTCCAATTTTTTTATGATTTCAAAATTTTGTTTAATTTTTATATATCATCTATTTTTATGTATGTGACTTCTCTAAAATAAAAATAAAAATTACACTTACAAAAAATAATAAACTTATTAATATAAATCTAAATTTCTTTTTATTATAAAATATTAGGTTTCTTAATATAGAATCCAAAAACTAAATACAAGAAAAATGATTTAAGATTAATGATCTATATGAAAAATAGTTTGTAATAATATTTTTATAATTTCATGATCTTGCAATATATTTTTAATTTACATAAGAAAAATGATATTTACATTTTACAATCTTATGATTCAGTGCAAGCCTCGCTTATTCTATTTGAGAAAATTAGGTAAATTTAAAATTCATATGAAAAAATATATATTTTTTAACAGTGGATCCTATTTTTTTTTAAATGGAGTGTTGATTACGCTCAAAGAATAATGCGGTAGTTTTAACATAACTTTAGGGTGTCGATTCTACATAGAGACAAATTAAAAGAATAACAGAAAAAACAAAGAAGCTAAAAAAAATATTATATCATTTATAAGAGAATAAAAGCTAATTTTAAATGCAAATCAAAATAAAACAAAGTGATTAATGAAAAAAGTATTCAAATTTGACAAATAGTAAAGTTTCGAAAATCTTTTACACATATCCGTTATTTTAATTCTTATTAATTTATTGATAACTCAATTGAGAATTTAATTCCAAAATTCACAATCTGAACATATAGAATTATAAATCAAAATTAAATCAAATATAACCATTTGAAAAATCATTCATCACTTTTAAATCTTGCAAATTGTTATCCACATTGAGAAAATCCAACGGCGAAATTATATTCAGGAAGCGATATTACAACAGAAAAGTAAATCAATATAGAAAATCAATTTATTCAAACATAACAAAGAATTAATCCATTCAATAGAAAAAGTATAACTGAATTTATGATATAATAAATTTTATGATTATTCAGAAAAGAAAACATCAATAATAAATTAAAAATGATAAAATAAAGAATTTTAATATATTAAAAATCAAATATATGAATTAAAAATAAATTAAAAATATTATCACATGTACAAATTCATTCGTAACCTTACTTAAGAATCTAATTGCCTGTACACGTGATGAACGACATAAATCTGATGAGGAAAATAAAATAGCAGGCGATCACAAAATGTCAAAAACTATTTCTTCAGTGTTGGGCCTCTGTCCGCATACGTAAAACGACGCTCTAAAGAATGAAGACAATATGTATACGTATATGTAATGTAGCCCTTCGGTCCACTTCAAGTGCCGTGTATAATTCCCTAACAAAATCACATTGAGATGCAGATTGGTCTAATAACACATGCGTGAATTTCAAAATAAATAAATAAATAAATAACACATGCGTGGGCCCATGAACAAATTGCCATGTGAAGTGCAGGTGTTCCAATCTAGCGGCTCAGTGCTGCATTTAAGTCCAAACTGTTGAAGTCTAATGGACCCATAAAATGAAGCAGGACTGGCTCATTCTATGTTTAGGTCCAAAATAAAATTTGAATGAATTATTTATAATAAAATATAATAAAATATAAATTTTTATATGAAAATTTTTATTTTAATCTTTACCTAATTTTATTTTAAATTTATATTTAATAAGATAACTTATATGAAATGAGGCCTTAACACAAATTTTGTATCTCAATTTAGTATGATCTTAATAAAATTATTTAAAAATATGAATAATTCATTGTATTAAATATTAAATTTAGTATTATGAGGCCTTGTACACATTAACAAATATAAAAATTATTTAAATTTTATTTAATGAGATAATTTTTTATTTTTTTAAAATAATAAATTTAAAAGAAAATTATTTGATCACTTTTATTTTTGGAGACCTTGTATAAAATAGAGCCTTAAACAATAATCTAAATGACCTTATAATTAAGCCAGTCCTAAAATGAAGTGCAGCTTCTAATTAAGTATAGAGGCACTACGTTTACTCGATCCACAAGGTACACGTCGGAGGATGACAAATCGTTTTGAAATTTTTTTTTGTATTTTGGATGGCCTCATCAACAAACGAAGACTAGTGCAATTAAAAGCCTCATCAAGGGAATCTAAGGTGGATAACGATGTACTTGATCCCCTCCTTAGTCTGATAGACGAAGACAATGCAGAATTGAGTTGCGAACTTGTTCCACAACATTTGCATGAAAAATAATTGACAAACAAAACAAACAATGTCCCAAATTGAAGGACACCATAGGAAACACCATCATAAATAGCTGGGAATTCAACCAGGCTTACTTTTGTGACCGTAAAGTTTGTAGGGAGGTCATGCCTTGACAAGAAAACACATGCCAAGTTTTCGTCAAATGTGGTGATGTTTGGAGTCTATAGAAAATGGTCCCAAAAAGATTATAACTTCTATATGCTCTCTAAAATTTTTAATATATCTAGAAATGATTCTTTCCAATTTTTTTTTCTTATACTTCTAAAATTTTGTTTAATTTTAATATATTATCTATTTTCAAGGATATGTCCTCATCAAAATTAAAATAAAAACTAAGTTTAGGATAAATAATAATTAAATTATTAATATGGATCCCAAATCTTTTGTTATACTATATTAGACTTTTTAACATGAAATCCAAAATAAAAATACAAGAAAAATTATTTAGGGTCGATGATATGTATGAAAATAATTTGTAGTTATGTTTTTATACATTAACACCCGCAATTTTAAGATTTGTAGATAATATAATCTTAAACTTGTGTGTAAAACATACTATTTATATCACTTAAATTAAGACTTGATTGATAATCTTCAAATTTTAAATGTGTAGAATGATGAAGAAGCAAATGTGACGTATAATGTATAAAACTGATGAACAACAAAATTCAATAATTATTATCTAATCAAGAGTATCCTCTTAAAGAGACCTCTCTTGTATGCACGTTGAACTCGGAATGAGAGGCACAAAATGTGCGGTTCGAACAATGCCTTTTGACTTGGTTCTATATTTTCTCATTCCTTTCGTGTGCAAGTACAAGTAGTAATAGTAAATTAGTAATAGTAATGATAATCAGTAGCGGAGCCACCACTGGGCCTCCAAAACTTTTTTGAAATTATGAAATAATTTCTATATTTTATATATAATTTTATAAATATAGAAAATGACTTCTCCAAAAAATTAATAATATATATATATATATATGCTCTTTAAATTTTAAAAATTTTAGTATACTTAAAAGTGTCTCTCTCCATTTTTTTTATGATTTCAAAATTTTGTTTAATTTTTATATATTATTTATTTTTACGTATGTGACTTTTCTAAAATAAAAATAAAAATTACATTTACAAGAAATAATAAACTTATTAAAATAAATCTAAATTTCCTTTTATTATAAAATATTAGGTTTCTTAATATAGAATCCAAAAACTAAATACAAGAAAAATGATTTAAGATTAATGATCTATATGAAAAATAGTTTGTAATAATGTTTTTATAATTTCATGATTTTGCAATATATTTTTAATTTACATAAGAAAAATGTTATTTACATTTTATAATCTTATGATCCAGTGCAAGCCTCGCTTATTCTATTTGAGAAAATTAAGTAAATTTAAAATTCATATGAAAAAATATATATTTTTTAATAGTAGATCCTATTTTTTTTTCAAATAGAGTGTTGATTACGCTCAAAGAATAATGCGGTAGTTGTAGCATAACTTTGGGGTGTCGATTTTACGTAGAGATAAATTAAAAGAATAACAGAAAAAACAAAGAAGTTAAAGAAAATATTATATCATTTATAAGAGAATAAAAGTTAATTTTAAATGCAAATTAAAATAAAACAAAGTGATTAATGAAAAAAGTATTCAAATTTGACAAATAGTAAAATTTCGGAAATCTCTTGCACATATTCGATATTTTAATTATTATTAATTCATTGATAATTCAATTGAGAATTTAATTCCAAAAATCACAATCTGAACATATAGAATTATAAATCAAAACTAAATCGAATATAACCATTTGAAAAATCATTCATCACTTTTAAATCTTGCAAATTGTTATCCATATTGAGAAAACCCAATGACAAGATTATATTCAGGAAGCGATATTACAATAGAAAATTAAATCATTATAAAAAATCAATTTATTCAAACATAACAAAGAATTAATTCATTCAATAGAAAAAGTATAACTAAATTTATGATGTAATAAATTTTATGATTATTCAGAAAAGAAATATCAATAATAAATTGAGAATGAGAAAATAAAGAATTTTAATATATTAAAAATTAAATATATAAATTAAAAATAAATTAAAACTACTATTACATGTACAAACGTGATGAACAACATAAATCTGATGAGGAAAATAAAATAGCAGGCGATTACAAAATGTCAAAAACTATTTCTTCAACACTTGGGTCTCTGTCCGCATACGTAAAACGACGCTCTAAAGGATGAAGACAAGTATGTATATGTTTATGTAATGTAGCCCTTCGGTCCACTTCAAGTGCCGTGTATAATTCCCTGACAAAATCATATTGAGATGCAGCTTGGTCTAATAACACATGCGTGAATTTCAAAATAAATAAATAACACATGCGTGGGCCCATGAACAAATTGCCATGTGAAGTGCAGGTGTTCCAATCTTGCGTCTCAGTGCTGCATTTAAGTCCAAACTGTTGAAGTCTAATGGACCCATAAAATGAAGCAGGACTGGCTCCTTATATATTGAGGTCCAAAATAAAATTTGAATGAATTATTTATAATTCTATATAATACAATATAAATTTTTATATGAAAATTTTTATTTTAATCTTTACCTAATTTTATTTTAAATTTATATTTAATAAGACAATTTATATGAAATGAGGCTTTAACACAAGTTTTGTACCTCAATTTAGTATGATCTTAATAAAATTATTTAAAAATATGAATAATTCATTGTATTAAATATTAAATTTAGTATTATGAGGCCTTGTATACACTAACAAATATAAAAACTATTTAAATTTTATTTAATGAGATAGTTTTTTATTTTTTAAAAAAAATAAATTCAAAAGAAAATTATTTGATCACTTTTATTTTTGGAGACCTTGTATAAAGTGGAGTTTTAAACAATAATCTGAATGACGTTATGGTTAAGCCACCCTGAAATGAAGTGCAGCTTCTAATTAAGTATAGAGGCACTACGTTTACTCGATCCACAAGGTGCACATCGGAGGATGACAAATCGTTTTGAAATTTTTTTTTTGTATTTTGGATGGCATCATCAACGAACCAGTGCAATTAAAAGTCTCATCGAGGGAATCTAAGGCGGGTAACGATGTACTTGATTCCCTCTTTAGTCTTATAGATGAAGACAATGCAGAATTGAGTTGCAAACTTATTCCACAACATTTGCAAGAAAAATAATTGACAAACAAAACAAACGATGTCCCGAATTGAAGGACACCATAGGAAACACTACTCATAAATAGCTTGGAATTCAACTAGGCTTACTTTTGAGACCGTAAAATTTGTGGGGAGGTCATGCCTTACAAGAAAACACATGCCAAGTTTTCATCAAATGTGGTGATGTTTGGGGTCTATAGAAAATGGCCCCCAAAAAGATTATAACTTCTATATGCTCTCTAAAATTTTCAATATATCTAGAAATGACTATTTCCAATTTTTTTTCTTATACTTCTAAGATTTTGTTTAATTTTAAAATATTATTTATTTTCAAGGATCTGTCCTTTTCAAAATTAAAATTAAAACTAAGTTTAGGATAAATATTAATTAAATTATTAATATGGATCCCAAATTTTTTGTTATACTATATTGACTTTTTAACATGAAATCCAAAATAAAAATACAAGAAAAACTATTTAGGGTCGATGATATGTATGAAAATAATTTGTAGTTATGTTTTTATGCATCAACACCAGCAATTTTAAGATTTGTAGATAATATAATCTTAAACTTGTGTGTAAAACATACTATCTATATCACTTAAATTAAGACTTGATTGGTAATCTTCAAATTTTAAATGTGTAGTATATGAATGATGAGGAAGCAAATGTGACATATAATGTATAAAAATGATGAATAACAAAATTCTGTAATTATTATCTAATTAAGAGTATCCTCTTAAAGAGGCCTCTCTTCAGTATGTACGTTGAACTCGGAATGAGAGGCACAAAATGTGCGGTTCGAACAATGCCTTTTGACTTTGGTTCTATATTTTCTCATTCCTTTCGTGTGCAAGCACTAGTAGTAATAGTAAATTAGTAATAGTAATGATAATCAGTAGCGGAGCCACTACTGGGCCTCCAAAACTTTTTTGAAATTATGAAATAATCTCTATATTTTATATATAATTTTATAAATATAGAAAATGACTTCTCCAAAAAATTAATAATTTATATATATATATGCTCTTTAAATTTTAGAAATTTTAGTATACTTAAAAGTGTCTCTCTCCTTTTTTTTTTATGATTTCAAAATTTTGTTTAATTTTTATATATTATTTATTTTTATGTATGTGACTTTTCTAAAATAAAAATAAAAATTACATTTACAAGACATAATAAACTTATTAATATGAATCTAAATTTCTTTTTATTATACAATATTAGATTTCTTAATATGGAATCCAAAAACTAAATACAAGAAAAATGATTTAAGATTAATGATCTATATGAAAAATAGTTTGTAATAATGTTTTTATAATTTCATGATTTTGCAATATATTTTTAATTTACATAAGAAAAATGATATTTATATTTTACAATCCTATGATTCAGTGCAAGCCTCACTTATTCTATTTGAGAAAATTAGGTAAATTTAAGAATATGAAAAAATATATATTTTTTAATAGTGGATCCTTATTTTTTAAATGGAGTGTTGATGATGCCCAAAGAATAATGCAGTAGTTGTAGCATAACTTTAGAGTGTCAATTATACATAGAGACAAATTAAAAGAATAGCAGAAAAAACAAAGAAGCTAAAGAAAATATTATATTATTTATAAGAGAATAAAAGCTAATTTTAAATACAAATTAAAATAAAACAAAGTGATTAATGGAAAAAGTATTCAAATTTGACAAATACTAAAGTTTTGGAAATCTCTTGCACATATCCGATATTTTAATTATTATTAATTCATTGATAACTCAATTGAAAATTTAATTCCAAAATTCACAATCTGAAGATATAGAATTATAAATCAAAATCGAACTAAATATATTATTTGAAAAATTAAAATTAAATTAAATATAACCATTTGAGAATTTAATTATTATTTTCATTAATAACTCAATTGAGATGCAACTTGGTCTAATAACACATGCATGAATTTCAAAATAAATAAATAAATAAATAACACATGCGTGGGCCAATGAACAAATTGCCATGTGAAGTGCAGGTGTTCCAATCTTGCGGCTCAGTGCTGCATTTAAGTCCAAACTGTTGAAGTCTAATGGACCCATAAAATAAAGCAGGACTGGGCTCATTATATATTGAAGTCTAAAATAAAATTTGAATGAATTATTTATAATTATATATAATAAAATATAAACTTTTATATAAAAATTTTTATTTTAATCTTTACCTAATTTTATTTTAAATTTATATTTAATAAGATAACTTATATGAAATGAAGTCTTAACACAAGTTTTGTACCTCAATTTAGTATGATCTTAATAAAATTATTTAAAAATATGAATAATTTATTGTATTAAATATTAAATTTAGTATTATGAGACCTTGTACACATTAAAAATTATAAAAATTATTTAAATTTTATTTAATGAGATGGTTTTTCATTTTTTTTATAAATAATTCAAAAAAAAAAATTTGATCACTTTTATTTTTGGAGGCTTTGTATAAAGTGGAGTTTTAGACAATGATCTGAATTACGTTATGGTTAAGCCGGCCTTGAAATGAAGTGCAGCCTCTAATTAAGTATAGAGGCATGTTAGGGGTAGCCGGTGTGCCGTGGCATGCCTCTATATCCCGCAGCACATCGGCTGCCCTTGACATGCTTCTAACATACCTCTATACTTAATTAGAACTACTTATCTTTGTGTCGCGGCACACAGATTTTTTCCAATGTTTTTTCTTAAGTATATATACCATGCAGACCATATGGAGGAGTGGTTCTAAAATGACTAAAATCATGTGGGACAATGAGTGTATTGTGGCCCAAGAAAATGAATAATACTACATATAATCGTAGAGTTACAAATGACGTATAATCACTTAAAAAAAAATTGGCTTTTTCTCATGTGAATTTCTTATTTATTTATTTATTTTTAAAATAATTATATATCGCTTGTAAATTAACGACCGCATCTATTATAACGAATTATAAAGTCCAATATCCAGGTGATGGATTCCAAACTCTAGTCAACATGCGGTTGCTTGTGATTAATTAAAGAAAGAAAATGGGAATAAAGTGGAGCTCAAGAAGTGCCGTGCCGTATACTTAAGTCCAAATTGTACGCCATCTCTCTCTCTCTTTTTTTTTTTCCTATGAAGCAAGTATTTTATAAATAAATTAAAAAAATATAATAATACAATAGTCAGGAGAGGGAAAATTCTTAGCAATCATCTAAAAACAAACAAAATCAATATTAAAATTATAAGTCATCTCTTATTTGTCAATATTGTATTATTTAAGATTTAAAATATTATAAATATATATTTAAATATATCTCAATATAAATAAAAAATTAAATTCAATAAAATAAATCATATTCTAATATTTCTATTCACATTTTAATAATTTAATCTAATATTAAAATATTTAGAGTGCACTTTCGCACACTCATCAAATATATAGAGTTTGCATGCCTTAAGACTGTATTTTACATTACTCTTTATATAAATGTGTCACACAATAAAAAAAATCGATCTCCCTTAACACAATTACTGGAACCACTGATAATAATAATAATAATAATTAATGATATCAAAAGAGCATCTTCACAAAAAGAAAACCCTAAAATATAATAATATTATTGAATGAAATAGGTTTATACAGGCATGTGAAAGACGTTAACTTTGATAGAATTTCTAATGGTTCATAAAAACAATTGAGTTATAATATAAAGTTTTGCTAAAAAAATAATAATGCAATAATGGATAGAATTTCTCTTTAAAATATTATGTAACTTTAAGAATATCCACAGTCAACCAAAGAATTTTTTTTTAACAAAGATTGTAACGTATAGCTTGAATTCAATGCTTTGACTCGTTTTGTTGGGAAAATGGCTCCCAAAAAAATTATAACCTAACCTCTATATGCTCTCCAAAATTTCTAATATATTTATAAATTTCTCTCTCCAATTTTTTTCTTATACTTCTATAATTTGTTTAATTTTAATATATTATCTATTTTTAAGAATCTGACATCTCCAAAATTAAAATTAAAACTAAGTTTAGGATAAACAATATTTAAATTCTTAATATGAATCCCAAATTTTTTGTTATACTATATTGGGCTTTTTAACATGGAATCAAAAATAAAAATACAAGAAAAGCTATTTAAGGTTGATGATCAATATGAAAATAGTTTGTAGTTATATTTTTATGATTTTTCTATCTATTTTTAATCTACATAAGAGAAATGATGTTTTGCAGTTCTAAAAAATACAAGTCCCGCCCATTCCCTTTGAAAAAAATAAGTAAACATGAAAAAATAATAATTTCTTAATGGAGAATCTCATTTTTTTAAAAATGAGTACTTTGAATTTGTATAGTCTAGAACTGTATCTTGCATTATTTTTTACATAAATGTATCCCAATATATGAAAGTTAAAATCTTCTCTTGACACGATTGTTGGTTTTGCCACCGGAGAAGATGCATGCACCTCAAGCTGATGCCATTTAAATGGTCATGGCAAATGAAGAAATTAATATTGAATAAGAAGAATTTCATGGTGAAAATTTTAGACTTTAGAGCTCATGGAAGACAACTGGAGAAAAGGGATTTGTTGGGAAAATGGCTCCCAAAAAAATTATAACCTCTATATCTCTCCAAAATTTCCAATATATTTAGAAATGTCTCTAACCAATTTTTTTCTTATACTTCTAAAATTTTTTTAATTTTAATATATTATTTATTTTCAAGAATGTGACCTGTCCAAAATTAAAATTAAAACTAAATTTAAGATAAATAATATTTAAAATATTAATATGAGTCCCAAATTTTTTGGTATACTATATTGGGCTTTTTAACATGGAATCCAAAATGAAAATACAAGAAAAGTTATTAAAGGTTGATGATTTATATGAAAATAATTTGTAGTTATATTTTTATGATTTTTCTATCTATTTTTAATCTACAAAAGAGAAATGATGTTTTGCAGTTATAAGAAAAGCAAGTCCTGCCCATTCCATTAGAAAAAATCAAGTAAATATGAAAAAATAATAATTTCTTAATAGAGAATTTCATTTTTAAAAAATGAGTACTTTGAATTTGCACAGCCTAAAATTGTATCTTGCATTACTTTTTGGGTAATGCTACGTACAGTCGTGGAGTTGCAAACGGCGTGCAGTCATTTTAGAAAAAAAGTTAAATTTTTTACGTGAGTCTCATATATATTCATTTTTTTTTAAAACGATTGCACGCCGCTTGCAACTTCATGACTGCATCTATCATTTCTCATACTTTTTACAAAAATGTGTCACAATATATGAAAGTTATAAGCTCGTCTTGACACGATTGTTGGTTCTACCACCGGAAAGGATGCATGCATCTTAAGCTGATGCCATTTAAATAGTCATGGAAAATGAAGAAATTAATATTGATAAGAAGAATTTCATGGTGAAAATTTTTGACTTTAGAGCCCATGGAAGACAACTTGAGGAAAGGGATTTGTTGAGAAAATGGCTCCCAAAAAAATTATAACGTCTGTATGCTCTCCAAAATTTCCAATATATTTATAAATGTCTCTCTCCAATTTTTTTCCTTATATTTCTAAAATTTGTTTAATTTTAATATATTATCTATTTTCAAGAATGTGACCTCTCCAAAATTAAAATTAAAACTAAGTTTAGGATAAATAATATTTAAATTATTAATATGAATCCCAAATTTTTTGTTACACTATATTGGGCTTTTTAACATGGAATCCAAAAAGAAAATGCAAGAAAAGCTATTTAAGGTTGATGATCTATATGAAAATAATTTGTAGTTATATTTTAATGATTTTTTTTTTTATCTATTTTTAATCTACATAAGAGAAATAATGTTTTGCAATTTCAGGAAATGCAAGTCCCGTCCATTCATTTTTTAATAAATAAGTGTTTTGAATTTGCACAACTTAAAACTATATTTTTGTATTATTTTTTACATAAATGTATCACAATATATAAAAATTATAAGCTTCTCTTAACACCAGAGAAGATGCATGCATCTCAAACTGATGTCATTTAAATGGTCATGACAAATGAAAAAATTAATATTGATAACAAGAAAATTATGGTGAAAATTTTAGACTTTAAAGCCCATATAAGACAACCTGAGAAAAGGGATTTGTTAGTTTGATGATGATTTTAAATGCTGTTTGCTTGGCAACTACGGATGGAAAGTACCAACTACGGATGAAAATGTCAATGCCATTTTCATGACCGCTGCAGTTGTTTGGTTTTGTCATTGACTCGTACCAACACCAAGAAAAGTGCAAGTTGTACTATCTATGACGGGCATCCAAAAATTTTAAGGGCCGGCTTGTTTTGAGATAGACTAAAAATTTTAAATTTATTATTACGTATTTTTAAATTTTTATATAAAATATAATAAAACATTTTATTTTTTTAAATTTCAAAATTATTTTTTAAAATTTTCATATAAAATTAATATTAAAAATATATTATTATTTTTTTAAAGAAAGAAAAAAAAAAACTCATATATACGATAGAAGCATGAACGGAGGCACCACTTCATCTCCATCTTTTTCTTGAGACGTCCGTACGTCGACAAAAATTCGCATATTGCCATAGCTCTCTAACAGTGATCAATCAAAAATTCCCGTCAGCCTACCGGTGTGGAGCGACTGATCACCTTAACCACCGGACGCCGCCAACCCCTTTGTAATTGCTGTCTCAGTTAGCTTTCTGGCATCCGATTTCAGATCAAGGCACACCCATTGCAAATATTAGTTTAATGGACTACCTACCTATGTTGCTGGCACTTCCCTTTGTGTGGGCGCTAGTTTGCGTGCTGATCACCTCCGGTCTACTCCGGCGGAAGTCCAGCTCCTTAAATTTGCCCCCAGGCCCCAAGCCTTTTCCGATCATTGGGAACATCTTGGAGCTGATCAGCAACAAACCTCACCAAACTCTCGCGAAGCTCTCCAAAACTTATGGAGATCTGATGACTCTGAAGCTCGGAAGCATAACAGCTATAATTATTTCATCTCCAGGCATGGCCAAAGAAGCACTGCAGAAAAACGACCAGGCCTTCTCTGGCCGAGCTATCCCGGACTCAGCCCGCGCATTCAACCACGACAAATTTTCAGTGTTGTGGCTACCCGCATCGACTGAGTGGAGGAAGCTCAGGAAAGTTTCGGCCATGCAAATGCTTGGACCACAACGCCTCGATGTAAGAGAACCCATTCGCCGGAAAAAGATGCTAGAACTTCTAAACCATGTTGAAGAAAGTAGCAGAAGTGGTCAAGTGGTAGATATTGGTCGAGCAACCTTCACAACAGTGCTTAATGCCATATCAAACACTTTATTCTCAACCAATTTGGCCCAATATAGCTCAAATTTGTCTCAGGAGTTTCAGGATCTTGTTTGCGGAATTATGGAAGAAGCCGGAAGGACTAATATCGTAGACTATCTCCCAGCACTACGTTTACTTGATCCACAAGGTGCACGTCGGAAAATGACAGATCATTTCAGGAGATTTTTTTGTATTTTGGATGGCATCATCAATGAACGACGACTAGTGCAATCCAAAGCTGCCTCGTCAGGAGAATCTAAAGCGGGCAGCGATGTACTTGATTCCCTCCTTAGTCTCATAGACGAAGAAAACGCAGAATTGAGCTGCGACGACATCAAACACTTGATTATGGTGATTGACTTCCTTCCTTACCTCGTGTGTTTTTATAAAATATTTCAACTCAAACCTCATTTTATCCGATTATCATTATAATTTTCTCAATTCTTACATAAAATAAAACACAATTCAATTTTTTTTCAAATTTTAAAATAAAAATATTATTAAACAATATATTCTAATAATATTTTATTCAATTTTCAAATTTAATCTTAATTGATTATCTCATCTTATTTGCAAAACAAACAAGACTAATCTTTCCTTTGTAATGGATATATAGTTATCTCTTCCGATTATGTTTTGGCCATAAGGAAATACAACTAATTTCGTATTTGTAGAATGTTAATTTAGTCATTATCTCACTTCTTATTTAAGAGAAGTATTGTTACGATGATAAAGATATTTTATAAAAGTAAATTTATAAATTGACGTAGCTTGATGTAATACTTATGATAAAATAAGTTTTACAATTTAATGTAACACATCAAATCACGTTAATTTGTGGATTAATTTTTTATAAAATTTCTTGACGGGGCTCGATTGCTTGTTTTTATATATAAGATAAAATGAGTTGAAATGAAACTTAAATAAAATATCAATAGAATATTTTTTTAATAGTATTTGTATTTTAGAATTTGAGTTGAATTATTTATTTTATTCTGTACGAAACTTTGAAACATTTGTAATGATTAGATTATATGAGTTGAAAACGATTGTGGAAATAAATGAGTCATTTTACTTTTTTAAGAAAAAAAAATTATCACTTTTCTTTTCCTTGCTATGTACTTCTATTGTATAACTCTTCTTTTTTTGGAGTGTACTTCTTAACTAGTTGCTTTGTACTCATCTCCCATGTTGCTTTGTACTAGGATCTATTTGTTGCGGGCATCGACACAACATCAAGCACGGTGGAATGGGCAATGGCAGAATTACTACACAATCCTGAAAAAATGGCAAAAGCCCGAGCAGAGATTACACAAGTCATTGGAAAAGATGGGGTCGTTCAAGAATCAGATATGTCAAAGTTCACTTATCTACAAGCGGTAGTAAAAGAATCTCTTCGTTTGCATCCACCAGGCCCTTTTCTAGCTCCCCACAAGGCCGAAACAAATGTAGAAATGTGTGGTTTCATTGTGCCCAAGAATGCACATATACTTGTAAATGTATGGGCAATAGGACGAGATCCAAACACATGGCCAAATCCAACAATGTTTCTGCCTGAAAGGTTTCTAGAAAAGGACAATGCCATTGACTACAAAGGCAAAGATTTCGAGTTAATTCCTTTCGGAGCTGGAAGAAGGATATGCCCTGGAATGTCTTTCGCTAACAGGATGGTGCCCTTGATGTTGGCCTCTTTTATCCATCAATTTCATTGGAAGCTTGCGGATGATATGAAGCCAGAAGATATGGACATGAATGAAACGTTTGGACTAACCTTACACAAGACAGAGCCCCTCAGAGCTATTCCCAGCATCTCTCTCTAAATACAATCGTTGTTTGTGGGTCACAATAATAGCAATTATCATGAACTTGTTCAATAAAGATCTGTAACATAATTATAGGTAGTTCTTATCTTCTTAATCCAGCATTACAAAACTTGTTAAGAACTTGTTCCACAACATTTGGAGGAAAAATGAAATAAGGGAGGGGTATGAATTAATAAATAATTGTAAGTTTTATACGCTATGTTTGCCTTTGGTTGGTATTAAATAGTGGCATGCATTTATTATATTCCCATTTTATGTTTAGTTTTCTGCCTATGAACTCGTGTCGGTAGATTATGAAAATTGGTGAAGATGAATTAAAATATTCATTGTCGGATTAGGAACAGGTTAACTCCACTACACCATGGAACGTGTTTATTGTGGGAATGGACCTCATTTTTCATAAGAAAATTAGGTTATTTAAACCATGAGTAATGCTACATATATGTAGATTTGTAGATTAATCTGTGCACCAATACATGCCTATTGGCTTTTTTCATATTCAAGATTCAAATCTATCTTTCTGACCAATCACACTGAATGAGTGTGGATATTGGTGCGTAGAATCACTTGCAACTAGACGTTTTCTTAAACCAATGACCATATTTTCTACCTTTCGACTAGAGTTGTGAATAGGACATTAGATCACAAGGGCAACAAACTTCATTTAAATAAGTGAACACGTTTACTCGAGCATTCACAACATGCCACGGGTTTTTGGACAACATTAATAAAATCAAAGTTCTAACCTATACTCCATCTGACGAGCGTCTACATCGTTATTTTCTTGCTCAGTTAGTAGCATTGTGTCAGGTATAGCTTGGCTATAATGGATATAGATTAAGATCACATAGAATTTTTTTATTCTTAATACTCTTTATGATTGGAATAGAATAGAATAAACTTTAGGTGCGACTTGATAAGTGAGATAAAATGAGATGATTTTAGATTAAAATTGAAAATTGAATTAAATATTATTAGAATATTATTTATTATTATTTTAAAAATTGAAAAAAATTAAATTATTTATTATATTTTATGTAAAAGTTTGAAAAAATTGATTAATGATCCCATTATAAGAAATAAAATATCTAGGCTCAAGACCAAATTCAGCTCATAGGCCACCATTAAGGGACAAGAAAAAAAGTAGGAAGGTAGAGGAGAAGAGCGTGTCAGGAGGCAAAGAGGACCATTTCAAGTGGAAAGTGGACAACATCAGGAGAAAGTGGGAAAATGAAAGGTAGTTAGACGCACAACGCAGACGTCCCTGACTATTATTGGGACGCACGCGAGAAGAGGATCAAATAAAAAGCAAGTGGCCAAACAACTTGGGAATTCATCTTCTTCTTCAACCTCTCAAATGGGAGCTCTAGTGAGGGAATTCTCTCCAATAAATATGTTCAAGACATTCATTGTATAGTGAGAAATAAAAGGCAATGAGAGACTATAAAACAAGCATCTTCTAGTGGATTTCTCATCTCCAAATGTCTTATGGACGTAGACAATATGTCGAACTATGTAAATATGTGTGTCCCTTTCTCTTTATTTTTCTCTACATTTGTCTTTCATTCACCGTTATGAATGTATCTATTGACACCGTACAAACGCACTTGTCCGCTAGTGGAGGCTCTAATAAACAATAATAGTCGATGCCTGAATTGTCATAGTGGACTGGGAAGGCCTTTTTCTCTCATTTCAAATTGTTATGCAATTTTTTATGCATCAACACCCGCAATTTTAAGATTTGTAGATGCTATAATCTTAAGCCTATGTGTAAAACATACTATCTATATCACTTAAATTATAATACTTGATTGGTAATTTTTAGATTTTAAATGTGTGGTATATGAATGATGAGGAAACAAGTATGACATATAATGTATAAAAATGATGAATAACAAAATTCTATAATTATTATCTAATCGACAGTATCCTCCTAAAGAGGCCTTTCTGTAGTATGTACGTTGAACTCGGAACGACAGGCACAATATGTGTAGTCCAAGCAATGCCTTTTGATTTGGTTCTATTTTTTCTCATTCCTTTATTGTCCAAGTACTAGTAATAATAGTAAATTAGTAATGCTAATGATAATCAGTAGTGGAGCCACTACTGGGCAGGGGTCCATGGCCCTCCAAAAACTTATTGAAATTATGAAATAATCTCATTTTATCATAATTTTATAAATATAGAAAATGACATCTCCAAAAAATTTATGATTTTCATATATATGCTCTCTCTAAATTTTTTAGGAATTTTAGTATACTTAAAAATGTCTCTCTCCATTTTTTTTTATGATTTCAAAATTTTGTTTAATTTTTATATATTATCTATTTTTATGGATGTGACTTCTCTAAAATTAAAATTACGTTTACGAGAAATAATAAATTTATTAATATGAATCCAAATTTTTTTTATTATACAATATTAGGTTTCTTAATATGGAATCCAAAATCTAAATACAAGAAAAATTATTTAAGATTAATGATCTATATGAAAAATAGTTTGTAATTATGTTTTTATGATTTCATGATTTTTCAATATATTTTTAATTTATATAAGAAAAATGATATTTGCAGTCCTATAATCCAGTGGAAGCCTCGCTAATTCTATTTAAAAAAATTAGGTAAATTTAAGACTCAGATGAAAAAAATTAGAGTTTGCACACCTTAAGACTTTATTTTGCATTACTCTTTATATAAATGTGTCACAATGTAAAAAAATTGGCCCCCTAAACACAATTGCTGGCACCACTGATGATAATAATAATAATTAATGATAACAAAAGAGCATCTTCACAAAAAAAAACCCACCTAAAATATAATAATTTTATTGAATGAAATAGATTTAGATAGGCATGTGGAAGGCATTAATTTTGATAGAATTTCTATTGGTTTATAAAAAAAAAAAAAAATTGAGTTATATGAAGAAACGTATCTCCATGATTTATGCTTTTCCTTATAAAATAGCTGCTGAAATCTCTTTCTCGATTATTCTTTCTGTGCATATTTTCAACTTACTGTAAATAATAGATTTATGTTTGTTTTTCCTTATTTACTCTGTACAGACTGTAATACTCCTCTGTAATTTTATATAAGTCAATACAACATCCATGCAAATGTAGGCTACTTTATTTCCTTTCATGGTATCACAGCCACACGAGGTTTCTTCTTTCATGGATTCTTCTTCAACCTCTTCGATCTCACCTGTGGCAGAATTTTCTTCCTTGAATTTGTTTTCTACAAAAACAAACCTACCTGATGTTTCTATTAAATTAGCCTCCACCAATTACCTTCTATGGAAAGCACAGGTTGTTCTTGTACTATGTGGTCATGGGTTGCTTGGGTACGTGAATGGTGACTTTCCCTGTCCTCCTGCAACTATCCTAGGTGATAATGGTAATTCAATCTCCAACCAAGAAGCGCATAAATGGCTGCGTATTGACTAACTGGTGCTAGGATGGTTAAATAGTTCTCTGTCCGATGCTCCATTATCTCAAGTAATAAATTGTGAAACCTCTCGGGATGCTTGGGAGGTTCTAGAAACTTTATATGGACGCCATACCTGTGATCGGGTACAACAAATGAAAGGAGAGCTTCAGTCTCTCAACAAAGGTAACTCTTCAATGGAAGATTATCTTCACAAAGCCAAGTCTTTGGCATTGGCTCTCAGAGGTGTAGGCAAACCTATGGATGAAAGATGATTTTATTATCTGTTTACTTCGGGGAATGGGTTCAGAGTTTGATCCGATTGTGGCAGCTATAAATGCAAGGGACAATTTTCCACCGCTTGAAGTTGTCATCAGCAAACTAAGGGACTATGAGTTGCGTATATCCCTTACATGTGACTTACCTGCTGCCACGTTTTATTCAAGTCGTGCGGGTTCAACACCAAATCGCACTCGGGGGCAGTTCAGCAGCTGGATGTGGACGTGGCCCCAATAACCAGCAGAGATTCAAAGGATCCCGTGGTGGAGGTGGACGCTCTACAGGTCGCACACCTGCTGGAAGTACACCCAAATCTTCTGCCCATGGAGGCAGTAGGCCAAATGTTCGAAATGGCCAAATGACCCATATCACTTGTTTTAGGTGTGGAGGTCCCAATCACAAAGCAGACGCTTGTTTTGCCACAGATGAAGAGGCTGAACAATATCAAGCTTTTCTTGTTGTTCAACCTGGAGATACCACAGATGAAACTTGGTTCCCTGACACAGGTGCAAATAATCAAATGACTCCTACCACCACTGATGTTCAAGGTATTATTCCTTATACTGGATATGATTCAGTAATGGTTGGTGTTATTTCTCACAGTATACAAGAACAAGTTTCTTGTTATTTCGAAAATAGACTTAGGGTTTCTTTAACCAGAAATGAACCAGTAACCAAAATAAACACCAGAAAAACAAGATAAAAGAAAGGAAAAGAAAAAACAGAAATCAAGAACACAAGATTTAACGTGGTTCGGCCCTAATGGCCTACATCCACTGCAGGAACCCTAGGAGATGTTTTATTCACTGAAAAAGAGATTACAATCTTACAAACCAGGAGGAACCAAGCCATCAGCTCAGAATATTTTGCCTCTGAGCACAGCCACACCGCAAGGGTTAGCAAAACCCTAACCCTAGCTAAGCTTCCAGACTCTCAGCTCTCTCTCTCTCTGTATCTCGATTGCAAAAGCGGCAGAAAGTGAATCCCATCCTAGGTCTAAAGGACTCGAGCAGTATTTATATCAGCCAGTCCAATTACATAAATATCCTCAGCTAATAAAATAATTACAGACAGAGAGAATTAAATCAAAACAAGCCGTAGGATCAATATTCACAATATCATCATCACTGAAGCTTGACACGTGCACCTCACAAATCTCCACCTTGGCAAGCTTGCATCCCTTCTCCTTTACAGCTCCATCTCCTTCTACAGTTCCTGCAATTCCCCCTAATGGGTACTAGCAATTTTTTAAGTTAATTAAACCCAAACAGTGTTCAAACTTGATAGAAGGTACAGATTTAGTCATAATATCTGAGGGGTTATCCTCAGTAGGTATTTTCTCAACTCCTATGTCTCCTGATGAGATAACATCTCTAACAAAATGTAACCTTACATCTATATGCTTTGACCTCTCATGAAATACTTGATTTCTAGCTAAGTGAATGCACTTTGATTGTCACAATACACAGTGACACTGCCAGTCAACACTCCTAGTTCTACAGTCAACCCTTTTAACCATAAAGCCTCCTTGAAGGCTTCTGTCATAGCAATATATTCTGCTTCAGTGGTGGATAAAGCCACCACTGATTGCAGATTTGCTTTCCAGCTTATAGCTCCACCCAAAAACATGAATATCATGCCAGAAAGAGACTTCCTGGTGTCTATATTTCCAGCATAATCAGAGTCCACAAAACCATACAAACTCCTATCAGTTAAGTCACAATCCCCAAATTTTAACCCCAAACATTTGGTTCCTGCCAGATATTGAAATATACACTTTAATGCATGCCAATGTGGTTTTCCAGGTTTACTCATAAACCTGCTTACTAAACTCACAGCATAGGTCAAATCTGGCCTAGTGCATACCATGGCATACATCAAGCTGCCTACCATGCTAGTGTATGGGATTTTATTCATGAACTCAATTTCATCATCAGTTTTAGGTGCTTGTGTGACAGACAGTTTAACATGGTGACCTACAGGGGTAGTAACTATTTTAGTGCTGTCCATTCCAAATCTTGTTAACACTTTGGAAATATACAATTTCTGAGATAAATAGAGAATTCTTTTATTTCTGTCCCTATTTATCTCCATACCCAGGATTCTTTTAGCTTGACCTAAGTCCTTCATCTCAAATTCAGCCTTTAACATACACTTAACTTGATTAAGGTGAATTATGTCCTTACAAGCCAATAACATATCATCAACATACAATAGTAAGTAAATGATATTTCCATCACAACTTTTATAGTAAACACAGCCATCAATTTACTCCTACAGAAGTCATTTTCAATCATGTATGCATCAAATCTTTTATACCATTGTCTTGGGGACTGTTTTAAACCATACAAAGATTTATTTAACAAACATACATGATCCTCACTGAGATCAGTGTAAAACCCTTCAGGGGGCTGCATGTAGATTGTTTCAGGAAGGTTACCATGTAAAAAGGCTGTTTTAACATCAAGTTGTTCTAAGTGTAAATCATTACAAGCTACAACAGAGAGTAAAAGCCTTATTGAACTATGTCTTACCACAGGAGAGAATATCTCATTATAGTCTATTCCCTCCCTCTGTGTGAACCCTTTTGCAACCAACCTAGCCTTATACCTAGGAAGTTCTACACCAGGGATCCCTTCTTTCCTTTTAAAGATCCATTTGGATCCAACCAATTTCTGTTTCTTAGGTTTAGGAACCATATCCCATGTTTTATTCTTTATCAAAGACTCCATTTCTTCTTGCATAGCAAGAATCCATTTATCAGCCTCTTTAGAATTCATGGCTTCCTTAAAGTTCCTAGGTTCCTGTTCTACCTCAGTTTCAGCAACAGATAGGGCAAAAGCTGTCAAGTCAGCTTGCCCAAACCTTTGTGGAGGTCTTATAACCCTCCTCTCCCTATCCCTTGCAAGGAGATAGGTACTTTGTCTCTCCAAGTCTTCAGTGCCTAACCTGTCAGTTTCTGTTTGGTCAGTTTCCTCATTCAGTTTATCAGTAGAGATGGAGGGCTGCTCCACCTCAAACTGTATATCAGTTTTAGGGTCAGCCCTATCAGGGTCAGGAGTATTATCTGGCTTCCCTGCCATTTGGTTTTCATTAAAAATGACATCCCTACTGATTATACATTTCTGTCTGCCAGGTTCCATAACCCACAACTTATACCCTTTAACACCTTCTGGATAACCTACAAATATACACTTAAGAGCCCTTGGTTCTAACTTATCAGTTTTATAATGTGCATAGGCAACATAGCCAAAGACTCTTAAGGTTTGATAATTTGCAGGTTTTCCAGACCACAGTTCTTGAGGGGTTCTGTAACCCAAAGCAGAGGATGGGCACCTATTAATTAGATGAACAGCAGTGGCTACTGCCTCTGCCCAGAATGTTTTGGACAGCCCTGAGGTTGCCAGCATACACCTAACCCTCTCTAGGATAGTTCTGTTCATCCTCTCAGCTAGGCCATTCTGTTGAGGAGTTTCCTTAACAGTCTTATGCCTTATTATCCCCTCAGCTTTACAGTAATCATTAAACTCAGTAGACAGGTATTCAAGACCATTGTCAGTTCTCAGAGTTTTAATCTTTCTGCCCACCTGATTTTCAACTAGTGTTTTCCATTCTTTAAATTTTTCAAAAGTGTTACCCTTTTGTTTAAGTATGTATACCCACACTTTCCTAGAATAATCATCAATTAAAGAAAGGAAATACCTAGCCCCACCATGTGAGTCAACTCTTGCAGGACCCCATAAGTCAGAGTGTATGTAATCTAGGGTTTGTCTTGTCTGGTGAATTGCTTTCTTAAAGCTTACTCTTGTGGATTTTCCTAATACACATTGTTCACAGAAGGGTAGATCTCCAAGTTTCTTGTCTCCTAACAGGCCCTGTTTTTCCAGTTCCCTAAGGCCCTGCTCACTGACATGCCCTAGTCTTCTATGCCATAGGAGAACTTGGTTTTCAGTTCTGTGAGTGACAGGTGATGCCTCACCTATCACTGTTTTCCCCATAAGAGTGTATAACCCATTCTTTAAAACCCCTTTCATTATAGTCAGAGACCCTTTACTGACTTTTAGGGTTCCATTATCAGATTTAAAAGAGTATCCTGACTTGTCTAATATACCCAGAGAAATCAGGTTTCTCTTCAATTCTGGAATGTATCTTACCTCCCTTAATAGTTTTTCAGACCCATCATACATTATTAATCTCACATTTCCTATGCCCTGGATTTTACAAGTTTTGTTGTTACCTAAACTAACACAACCACCCTCTAGTGCAGTGAAGTTTTCAAACCAGTTTCTTATAGGACACATGTGAAATGAACAACCTGAATCTAGAATCCATTCCCTTCCAGAATCCACTTCTGAGACATTTAACACTTCAGCACTATCATATCCATCTTCTAAGACTACTGCTGCCTTTCCCTGTTCCCCTTTATCAGTGTTTTCCTTATTCTTTCTATCAGGGCAATCCTTCTTGAAATGCCCCTCTTTATGACAGGCAAAGCATTTTAGGTGTTTGCCTTTTGACTTTGATCTGGATTTATTGTGTTTACCTTTCTGACCCTTCTTATCAGGTCTACCTCTCACAGTTAAGCCCTCACCAGACTCTGATTTTAACTCAGATTTATTGTTGAGTTCTCTTGTATGAAGAACTGACTGCACTTCTTCTAAGGTGAGACTCTCCCTGCCATACATCATAGTTTCTTTGATACTGGCATAGGAAGAGTCTAAAGAATTTAGTAACAGAAGAGCTTGGTCTTCATCTTCTATAGTTATCTCTATATTAGCAAGATCCAGCAATATTTTATTGAATTGATCAAGATGATCATCAATAGAAGTCCCCGGTGACATCTTAAAAGTGTAGAGTTTTATCTTTTTATGGAGCCTATTTGCTAGGGATTTAGTCATATACAAATTTTCTAATTTTAACCACACCCCTGCAGCCGAGTCCTCATTAGCAACCTCTCTCAGTACTTTATCACCGAGAGATAAGATAATGGCACTGTGTGCCCTTTGCAGGACTTCAGGTTTAACTCTCTCTGAGGAAGATGAAGATGGTTTCTCTTCCGATGAGGAGGAGATCATCTTCTTTTCCCCAAGGAGGGCTTCCTGAAGTCCCTGTTGCACTAACAGGGCTCGCATCTTAATCCTCCAAAGGCCAAAATCATTTTGGCCAGTAAACTTCTCGATATCAAATCTGGCGGTCCCCATCGAAACACAAGCTCTGATACCACTTGTTATTTCTCACAGTACACAAGAACAAGTTTCTTGTTATTTCGAAAATAGACTTAGGGTTTCTTTAACCAGAAATGAACCAGTAACCAAAATAAACACCAGAAAAACAAGATAAAAGAAAGGAAAAGAAAAAACAGAAATCAAGAACACAAGATTTAACGTGGTTCGGCCCTAATGGCCTACATCCACTGCAGGAACCCTAGGAGATGTTTTATTCACTGAAAAAGAGATTACAATCTTACAAACCAGGAGGAACCAAGCCATCAGCTCAGAATATTTTGCCTCTGAGCACAGCCACACCGCAAGGGTTAGCAAAACCCTAACCCTAGCTAAGCTTCCAGACTCTCAGCTCTCTCTCTCTCTGTATCTCGATTGCAAAAGCGGCAGAAAGTGAATCCCATCCTAGGTCTAAAGGACTCGAGCAGTATTTATATCAGCCAGTCCAATTACATAAATATCCTCAGCTAATAAAATAATTACAGACAGAGAGAATTAAACCAAAACAAGCCGTAGGATCAATATTCACAATATCATCATCACTGAAGCTTGACACGTGCACCTCACAGTTGGTAATGGATCTGGACTTCCAATTTCTGCTGTTGGTCAAGTTAAAATCCCTCAAACTTCCCTCATTTTTCACAAAACTCTGATTGTTCCTGATCTTAAAAAGAATCTTCTTTTCGTCTCTCAAGTTACTGCTGACAATAATTGTTGTTTTGTGTTTTATGGGGATTTCTCATCAAGGACCTAAAGACAAAACATGTGTTGTTTAAAGGTCTTGTTGAAGATGGGCTATATCCATTACGTCTCAACTCCACTATTTCTTCTCCTGTCGCGTTTCCAGCAACTAAAGTCTCAGGCACTTTGTGGCATGCTCGTTTGGGTCATCCGAGCACAAGAATTCTAAAAATGTTATTTCCATTTTATATGTTTCGAATAAAGATGTCACTTTTTGTGAGAGTTGCGTTCTTGGAAAATCTACTAAATTGCCTTTTCCATCTCGTGCTCTTTATGCTTCATCTATTCTCCATACTCTTCATATTGATGTGTGGGGACCAACTCCCATTTATTCATTTGATGGTTTTCGATTTTATTTAATTATTGTTGATGAATGTTCACATTATATTTGGAAGTATCCTTTGGCACAAAAATCTGATGTACTTCGTATCTTTCCAAAATTTCTCACAAATTAATTTCAAACTCATGTTAAAATTATTCAAAGTGATGGCGGTGGTGAGTTTGTGAATAATTCTCTCAAAAATTACTTTGCTTTCAAAGGAATTATTCACCGCTTATCTTGCCCCGACACTCCTGAACAAAATGGTTTTGCTGAACAACGTCGTCGTCAAATTGTTGAAATTGGTCTTGCATTAATGGCCCACTCTTCTATGCCTTCTCATTTTTGGACTATTGCTTTCACAACTGCAATTTTTCTTATAAATCGTCTACCCACTCCCGTGCTTCATGGTAAGTCTCCATATGAACTCCTTTTTCATGCTCCACCTTCATATTCTACTTTACGAGTGTTTAGTTGTGCTTGTTACCCATATCTCACACCTTTTGGACATTCAAAACTTGACTTCAAATCTACTCGATGTGTTTTTCTGGGATATTCTTCTGAACACAAAGGGTACTTATGTCTGAACATGGTCACTGGTCGTATTTACATTTCAAGGCATGTTCTTTTTTATGAAAATAATTTTCCTTTCACCACTACATATGCAGCCCCCTCTTATAATTCTACTCACTTGTTTCACGTTTGACTAGTGCCCACTTTTCTTCATAAAAATGCTGCTCCAGTTGCTCCATTTACGACTACACCCGTGTCTCACTCTACCACACCTACAGGTCTTGTTCACTCCCAATTGCAACAGGAACCAGTTTCCTCTACTGATATTGCACAAATGGAGTCATCAAATTCCCAAGATGTGTTAATGCCTCCAAATCCCGGCCCCTCTCGCACCCATCCAATGGCTACTCGGAACCAAGATGGGACGCGAAGGCCCAAGGTTTTTCTCTCCACCAGACATCCACTTCCAACTTGTTTTCTTGCTGCACATGTTAACCAGTTCTCTAAGCCCAAAACATATAAACAAGCTCTCAAGGAGATCCCCTTTGGAAAGAGGCCATGCAATCTGAAATAGATGCATTACATGCCAACAAAACTTGGACTCTAGTTCCTCAGCCAATGGATGTCAACTTAGTCAGCAGTAAGTGGGTTTTTAAGATTAAAACTCGAGCAGATGGTTCTATTGAAATATACAAAATTCGACTTGTTGCACAAGACTTTAATCAACTTTATGGTCTCGATTATGATGAAACTTTCAGTCCCGTTGTTAAGCTTGCTACGATCCAATTGGTGCTCCATTTTGCTCTTTCAAAATTGGCCATTACGCCAACAGGATGTTAGTAATGCCTTTTTAAATGGGGATTTAGAGGAAAAAGTCTATCTCACTCAACCACCTAGATTTGAGGACTCTACTTATCCTCATTATGTTTGTCAGCTTCACAAGGCATTATATGGACTAAAACAGGCTCCTCGTGTATGGTACATGAAGTTTAGTGCTTATATCCAACAAATGGGTTTCAACTGGTGTTTATATGATACATCCTTATTTTTCCGTCTTCAAGGTATGGATATTATAATTCTTTCTTATTTATGTGGACGATATCATCATTACCAGTTCTTCAGAGTCATCCATCAGTGCTTTCCTTTCTCATATGTCATAAGTATTTCATAAGAAGGATCTTGGAGACTTGCATTATTTCCTTGGGCTTCAGCTCTCTCGTGACAATGACACTCGCATTATGTCAAACAAAATACTTGCTCTCTCTTCTCAATAGATTTGGCCTTGAAGGAGTCAAGCCCGTTCCAACACCCATGACTCCTGGTAATTCACCTTCAGCCACTGATGGTCCTCTACTCACAAAGCCAACTCTGTTTCGCAAATGGTGGGGTCTTTGCAATACCTAACTTTAACAAGACCGGATATAGCCTATGCCGTGCACTTTGTCTGCCAATTTATGAAAGCTCCCCATGCTTCACACCTAGTTGCAGTGAAAAGAATTTATCGATATTTAAAGGGTACAGTAAATCTGGGACTTCAGTTTGTTAAAACGGCTATGTCTCCTCTTGTTGGCTTCACTGATGCGGAATGGGCATTTTGTGCGAGAACAGGTAGCCCGGGGTGTTATTACTCTTGCTCATATTCCGGGACATGATCAGGTCGCAGACATCAAAAGCCTTGTCCAGTGCCAAGTTCAATCCAAATCGCAGAAAGCTCTGCGTTCGACGAGTCCCACCTTGAGCTTGAGGGGGAATGAAGAAACGTATCTCCATGATTTATGCTTTTCCTTGAATAGCTACTGAGATCTCTCCCTCTGTTATTCTTTCTGTGCGTATTTTTAGCATACTGTAAATAATAGGTTTATGTTTGTTTTCCCTTATTTACTTTGTACAGACTATAATGCTCATCTGTAAATCATATAAGTCAATACAACAGCCATGCAAATGTAAGCTACTTTATTTCCTTTCATTATAATATAAAGTTTTGCTAAAAAAAAAATAATGCAATAATGGATAGAATTTCTCTTTAAAATATTATTCAACTTTAATAAGTAATCGTCTCATCTATGACTACAAGGACATTAAGAATATCCACAGCACGTTAAGGAAGGCAGCACCTTAAGGAAGGTACGTGAAAAGGACCTTAACAGTCGGAAGTATGCAATCAAACAAGTTTTTTTAACAAAGGTTGTAACGTATAGCTTGAATTCAATGCTTCGATCTGGCCCTGCTTGGATTCAGAAATGAGATGAGTTGAGATGAGTTTAGTTTATTTTTTAATATTATTATTATTTTAAAATTTGAAAAAGGTATATTGGGAATTGAAAAAGATGTATTGGAAATTGAAAAAGATGTATTGGGAATTGAAAAATGTGTATAGGAATTTGTGTTTTGTATAAAAAATTATAAAAATATAATAATGAAATGAAGATGAGTTGAGATGAATTGAGATGAGCTGAGCTGACCTTCAAATACAAACGGGGCCTCATTTTGTTGGGAAAATGGCTCCCAAAAAAATTATGACCACTATATGCTCTCCAAAATTTTCAATATATCTAGAAATGTCTCTGTACTCTAATTTTTTTTCTTATACTTCTAAAATTTGTTTAATTTTAATATTTATCTATTTTTGCGAATGTGACCTCTCCAAAATTAAAATTAAAATTAAGTTTAGGATAAATAATATTCAAATTATTAATATGAATCCCAAATTATTTGGTATACTATATTGGACTTTTTAACATGGAATCCAAAATGAAAATACAAGAAAAATTATTTAAGGTTGATGATCTATATGAAAATAGTTTGAAGTTATGTTTTTATGATTTTCTGTCTATTTTTAATCTACATAAAAGAAATGATGTTTTGCAGTTCTAAGAAATGCAAGTCCTGCCATTCCATTTGAAAAAAATAAGTAAACATGAAAAAATAATAATTTCTTAGTAGAGAAACCCTTTTTTTTTTTAAATGAGTGCTTTAAATTTGGACAGCCTAAGGCTGTATCCAACATTATTTTTTTGCATAAATGTGTCGCACTATATGAAAGTTATAAGCCCCTCTTGACATAATTATTGGTTCCGCCACCGAGACTATGCATGCATCTCAAGCTGATGCCATTCAAATGATCATGGCAAATGAAGAGATTAATATTGATCAGAAGAATTTCATGGTGAGAATTTCTCATGGAAGAGAACTTGAGGAAAGAGATTTGTTATTTTGATGATGGTTCCAAACAAGTGCAATGTCATTTTCATGGCAGCTGCAGTTGTTTGGTTTTGTCATTGGCTCGTACACGACACCAATAAAAGTGCAAGTTGTATTATCTTATGATTGGCATCCATTAACTTTAAATTATGTTGCTCATAAACACTGCTCCAAAAGAAAGGGGAATTTTTTTTTTTAATCTCACCAGAATCCTATTTGGCCCTATATAACCGGTTCATATGCTTGCCGTCCAGGATTTATATTTTATTCCCCCATTATAATTGAAACCAAACGAAACAAAACAAAAAAAAAAGTCAGCCGATATAGACTAGTGATCAGCCCTTGAGAACGTCGTCTCTCCGATGAAGGATCCATAGAAAACTCATATACACGAATCTACGATAGAAGCATGAACGGATGCACCACTTCATCTTCATCTTCTCCTTGAAACGTTTGGACTAAGCTTCCACAAAACACAACCCCTTAGAGCTATTCCCAATAGCTCTATGTAAATACCATCGTTGTTTGTGGGTTTAAACTCAATAATAACAATTATCATTAACTTGTTCAATAAAGATATGTAACATAATTATAGATAGTTCTTATCTTCTTAATCCAACATTACAAAATTTGCTGAGAACTTGTTCCACAAAATTTGCAGGAAAAATAATTGGCGAGAAACTAGGGAGGTATATTAATTGGTAAATAATTATAAGTTTTATGCATTATGTTTGCCTTTGGTGGGTATTAAATAGTAGCATGCATTCATTAATTTCCCGATTTCGGTTCAATTTTTTGCCTCTGAATTGCGTGTTGGTGGATCACGAAAATATATGGAGATGAGTTAAAATATTCATTGTCGGATTAGGAATAACTCAACTTCGCAACACCATGGAACGTGTTTATTATGGGGACAAACCTCATTTTTCATAAGAAAAGAAGGTTATTTAAGCTAATGACCATATTTTTTGCCTTTCGAATAGAGTCGTTACTACAAGATTATGGTTTTTTTAAGACCAACTTTTCCCCAAAACTAGCTGATGTGGCTAATAGCTACTGATGACACGAACGGCCCCACGGCAGATAAAAAATACATTTGCCACAAATTTTCACATGTCCACTATTTATTGTGGTAAAAAAAACCCTTTCGATGTGAGTTCAAACCGTAGGAAAAAATATTCACCACAAAACGCAACAAATTGCCGTCATTTTGATTAAACTAGTGCGCATGTGATTTTTGTCAAATGTTGATCTCTAAAAACCCCTTCCTTCAACAAATTAAGCCCATTCGAAAACCAACCACCCCCCTCCCTCGATTGGAGTAGCAATTGTAAATCCCTAGCTCTGGGTCTTAACTCCGGCATCGCTATTCATCTCCAACAGTCGAGATCATAATAATCGCAGGCAAGATTCTAGCCATTTGTGGGTTCATTCAGGCCACAAAAATCTAACACGAGGTCAATATTTGTACCTTCCCTCCATAATCTTTTTACCCATATTTGCTTCTCTTGCAATTAGGGATACATGCCGATTTTTGTGTTTCGATTATGATTTGTGTTTCTTTTTACCCAGATTTTGATTTTGATTTTGATGTGTGTTGGTACGCGCATTCACAGTGTGTATGTATCCCAAGTTTGTGACTTGGGTGAAAATACTTTGTTCTTTCTTTTATTTTTGGGCATCTCCTGCTATAATGCATGTCTACTTTCAGATTGACCTCAAATCTGCCTAGATTGAGTTAATAGTATTGTTATTAGTAAGCAAAATGTTCTATTTTCTTTTTCATTGAATGCATTAAACTATCTATTATTGAGTGCTTACATTTATCCTCTACATATGCATCGATATCAAATGTTAATAAGATTCATTAGGCGGCTTAGGCAGTGCTTAAAATAAGGCCTCCTAAATCTCGTGGTTAATTGTAGCAAATATGTAGTTATATCATATAAACTACTTTGTGATTATAAAAACAATGGTTTGCAAAATCTTTGTCTCATACAAGGAGAAAAAATAAATAATGATCTCTTAGCGGGCTTGTCGATACATTGAATAATCCATAGCCCTCGTGTGTATAAAGTTTCAAATCTATGCCTATGATTTTTTTTTTGGCTAAAATGTTGCCATTAGCTTTTGATCAAGAATATATATATTATATCTCTAGCTAGAATTTAACCCCATCATCGGAATACTGAGTCTTGGCTCATTGAGAGCTGATTGTAATGCCATGAATGTTGTTTTGTACTTCTAATTTTTTCAATATGAAATTCCCTTAACCAATAATAAAACAAAGAGCGATGCTGGCTTCCCAATTGTAAATTAACCTTTTATTATTGGGTATTAACTTTGATTTAGATTTATAGCTAGCTCAATATATGAAAAATAAAGTAATCACATTTGATTCTTCCCCATCGTTGCATAAACTGATAAAAATTCACTACCTTTACAGATAGAAATATGTAGATGCATGTCCGCTCATCTCAAGGTTCCAACTTGCAAAACTTTTTTTCTTTTATGTAGTGATGGTCAAATTCATTAAGTGTATGTTAAATTATGAAAACCCAAAAAAACACTAAACTACAATGTGTGGTTATGTAATTGGTTATTTATTGAATTTGGCTATTCCTATTTTATTATGCAACTTAAGATCCTCAATCTTAGATCCTCAAACTGTAGGCTGGCTAGAAAGGCTGTTCTTGGAAGAGGAGGTATACAAAGTAATAAGAGGTATGATTAGTGACAAAGCCCCTGGACTAGATGATTTTACTATGGGTTTTTTTCAAACCTGTTGGGAGGTGATCAAGGAGGACCTTATGCAAGTTTTTTATGATTTCCATGCTAATGCTAGATTTGAAAAGAGCATTAATTCTACATTTTTAGCTCTCATCCCTAAAAAAATTAGCTAAGGACTATCGTCTTATTAGTCTTATGAATGGGGTGTACAAGATCCTTTTCAAAGTGCTTGCAAATAGATTGAGTATGGTGGTGGAAAAGCTTATATCGAAGCCCCAGAATGCTTTTGTAAAAGGTAGACAAATCCTAGATTCGGTGCTCATTGCCAATGAAATTGTGGACAGTCGCCTCAAATCTAGGGAACCCGGTTTGATTTTAAAATTGGACATGGAAAAAGCCTATGACCATGTTAACTGGCGATTCCTGCTAGATCTTCTTTCAAGATGTGGTTTTGGAAACAAATGGCTGAAATGGGTAGAATTCTGTATCTCTTCAGTTCGGTTATCTATCTTGGTAAATGGTTCGCCAATGGGTTTCTTCAAGTCCTCTCATGGTTTGAGACAGGGAGACCCTTTATCTCCGCTTCTCTTTCTATTTATTATGGAAGCCCTAAGCAAAATGATTGAGAGATTGGGGGATGCGGGAGTTCTTCAAGGCTTTTCGGTTGGGAATGGAGCCCTTTCCATCTCCCATCTTTTGTTTGCTGATGACACGCTTATCTTTTGTGGTGCACACCCCGGACACATTCAAGCCTTGAGGGGACTTCTACTTTGCTTCGAAGCCGCATCAGGTTTGAGAGTCAATCTTTCGAAGTATACTTTAGTGCCAGTGGGGGTCGTTCAGGATGCAGAGTTTTTGGCTACTTTATTGGGTTGTCAGGTATCTTCTTTACCCCTCAGCTACCTTGGTCTACTTTTGGGAGCCTCCTTAAATCTGAAAGGATTTGGAATGGGGTAATTGAAAAGGTAGAGCGTAGATTGGCCACTTGGAAGAGGTTATATTTATCTAAAAGGGGAAAGCTAGCACTGATTAAAAGCACCCTCTCAAACCTCCCCACCTATTATCTATCTCTCTTCTCGCTTCCCATAAAGGTAGTCAATTGCATTGAGAAGCTACAAAGAGACTTCTTGTGGAGTGGATTGGGGGAGGAGTTCAAATATCATTTAGTCAATTGGCCAACTGTATGCACACCAAAATCTGGAGGAGGCTTGAGAATTCGTCACTTGGTGAAATTCAATCAAGCTCTCTTAAGTAAATGGTTGTGGAGGTACCAAAATGAAGGGGAGGCACTTTGGAAGTCGGTAATAGATTCAAAATATGGAGTGTCCTGGGTGGTTGGTGTTCGAATGAGGTCCATAGCATACATGGGGTGGGTTTGTGGAAGTTCATTAGGAAACAATGGGAGTCTTTCAGAGATCAAGAATATCTTGTGGTAAGGGATGGCTCACAGATCAGATTTTGGCATGATATTTGGTGTGGAGGCATAACTAGCCTTAAAGACTCATTCCCTACTATCTTTGACATTGCAAGAGACAAGGATGCATCGATTGCAGAGCTTGTGGTCCTTTCAAATGGCACCCCTCAATGGAATATTGAGTTTGTGAGGGATGCCCAAGATTGGGAGATGGAAAATATTTTAGAATTTTTAGCATCATTATACTCATTCAACATCCCTGGTGGCACAGGTGATAAGTTGCAATGGAGATACTCCAAGAAATGTATTTTCTCGGTTAGTTCTTACTATCAAACCCTTTCTACTCCCGGATTACCAAGATTCCCCTGGAAGAGTATTTGGCAGACGAAGGCGCCATCAAGAGCGGCTTTTTTTGTGTGGACCGCAACCCTGAACAAGATCCTTACTATAGACAACTTGAGGAAACGCCATATTGTTGTGATAGATTGGTGTTGTATGTGCAAAAAACAAGAGGAATCTGTAGATCATTTATTTCTCCACTGCGAGGTGGCCAAGAAGTTGTGGGATGAGTTTTTCACAAGACTTAGTTTATCATGGGTCATGCCTCTTCACTTGGGGGATTTTCTAGCGAGTTGGAGAGGTATCCGAGGCAACTAACAGATGGCGACTATATAGCATATGGTTCTTATTTGTATGTGTTGGTGCATTTGGAGAGAGAGAAATGCAAGGAATTTCGAAGATTATGAGAGAACTTTGGAGGAACTAAAACTTTACTTTTATAGGACTTTGCTTTCATGGGCGGGATCTATCGCTTGTAACGGACTTAGTATCCATGAACTTTTCTCTTCTTTGTAACACTAGCTAAGTTTTCTCAAGTATACATCCGGTATACCTGAGCTTAGCCTTTTTATATTAATGAAATCCTTTTGATTACCTATCAAAAAAAAAATTATGCAACTTAACTTATATTATGAAATTTTATGGGTTTGTAGGTTTTTCTTTAGACAGTTATTAGCTCCCCATTGAAACTTTGTGATTGATATTAAGGCATTACTTTATTGGTTAGGTTGGAATGCTCTTAAGTATGAAACAAAGTATTGGTCCTTTGCAGAAGTTTGTCTTCTTTACATTTTTTGTGAACACTGTGTTCTTTGTTTTGGATGAATATTCATTATGATTATCTATGTAAATACATAGGTTAAGTTCAATATTTTTGCATTTAGGATTTCTATTATGATTTAGTTTACCTAATGATGTTGCAAGCAAAGTATCACCTTTAAGAATTTTTCAAGTGATATTTACATGGGATATTTTCTGATTGAGTTGGCATTTTACGCTTGTATACTCTTCAGAAATCCTATGAGCTTAATGGAAGACATATACATTCTTCCTTTTTCTACAACATGTTTACATTTTGTTTAAAGATTCATCTTTCTCCCAATGTTTGCACCATTTACATGTATGGATTTTTTGTGTTACTTGAGTATGTATAACAAACTACAAATTTGATTGTTATAGAATTTTCGGGTTACTTCATGTCTAGTTAACTTAATACAATTAGGTGGTAATTTGTAGAGAGTCAAAGTGGTGTAAAAACTGGCAGGAACTATCATTATTGAAATTCTTAGTAACTGAAAATCATTAAGAAAATTATGCAGTAGTACTCAGTAGTCTTTGGTTTGCAAATTACGTTATATAGATTAATGATTGACTTTTTTTTACACGACAACAACCATACTTGGATGAATATGGTAGCAGCAATTGAGTTATCCCTAGAAATATTAGTCCACGCAAAAGAGTATTAGCTTGAAATAGATAGAAGATTAGTTGGTAGACGAAGACTTCACGCCACAACATTGATAGAGTGAAAAACGTATTTACCACAAGTAGATCTTGTGGAGATAAAGCGTTAGCAACAACAACAAATGCAATTACAAGATTTTAAGCCACGACATGGAGAGTGGAAAAATTATTTACCACAAGAAGATTTTGTGGGGATCAAGTGCTAGCCATAACAACTCGTACCTTTCCAAGACTTTAGGCCACGATATGGATAGAGTGGAAATCTCAATTGCCATGAGAATACCTTGTAGGGATAAAGTGTTTGCCACAATAACCGGTGCATTTCCAAAACTTTTTGCATGAATACGTTTGGATTTTTCCACGAACCCCATCATGCCAATATATTCATTTTTTCCATGAAATTTTTAAGTTGTGGCAATTGCTACTATTAGCGGCGAACTTTATGTCACGAGTAGCCCATGAAAGCTTTTGGTGGCTAAATACTTATGCACACAAACCATGAGTTTTTAGCCATAACAACCATCTTGGCAAAACGTGATGAATGTTGTAGTGCATGAAAAGGATATTAGAGTACAAGGAAAACAAACTTCATTTAAATACGTGAACACATTTACTCGAGCATTCACAACATGCCACGAGTTCCCAGACAACACTAATAAAAACAAAGATCCAATCTATACTCCATCTAACGAGCTAGCATCTACATCGTTATTTTCTTGATCAGTTAGTAGCATCGTGTCAGGTATGGATTGGCTATAATAGATATAGATTATGATCGCGTAGAATTTTCTTATTCTAAGTACTTTATATGATAAGAATATAATATAAGAGACTTTAGGTGCGGCTTGATAAGTGAGATGAAATGAGAAATTTTAGATGAAAATTGAAAATTGCATAAAATATAATTTATTATTATTATTTAAAAAATATTTATTATATTTTATGTAAAAATATAAAAAAATTTATTAATGATCCCACTATAAGGAATAAAATATCTAGGCCCAAGACCAGGTCTAGCTCATAACCCACTATTAAGAGACGAGAAATAGTAAGAAGGTAAAGAAGAAGAGTGTGTCAAGAGGCAAAGATGACGAGTAAAAAGCAAGTGGCCAAACAACTTGGGAATACGACTTCTTCTTTAACCTCTCGAATGGGAACTCCAGTGAGGGGATTATCTCCAGTAAATATGTTCAAAATATTCATTGTATAATAAGAAATGAAAGGCAATGAGAGACTATAAAATAAGCATATTATAGTAGATTGCTCCTCTCCAAACGTCGCCTCATGGACGTAGACAATATCTCGAACTATGTAAATATGTGTGTCCTTTTCTCTTTATTTTTCTCTTCATTTGTTTTTCATTTACCACTATGAATGTACGTATCGACATTGTACAAAAGCACTTGTACACTATTGGAGGCTCTAATAAACAATAATAGTTGATGCCCAAATCGTTAGGGCAGGGAAGGCCTTTTTCTCTCCTTCCAAACTGTTAAGTAATTTTTTTCACGCATCAACACCCATAATTTTATGATTTGTAGATAATATAATCTAATCCTTGAGCTTGTGTATAGAACATACTATCTATATACTTAAATTATAAGACTTGATTGGTAATCTTTAAATTTTAAATGTGTGTATAAATGATGAGAAAAGAAGTGTGATATATAATGTATAAAAATGATGAAATAACAAAATTCTATAATTATTACCTAATCAAGAATATCCTCCTAAAGAGGCCTCTATTCAGTATGTATGTTGAACTTGGAATGAGAGGCACAAAATGTGTAGTTCGAGGAATGCCTTCTGATTTGGTTCTATTTTTTCTCATTCCTTTCTTGTCCAAGTACTACTAGTAATAATAAATTAGTAATAGCAATGATAATCAGCACTGTTGGGCAGGGGGCATGCCCTCCCAAAACTTTTTAAGATTATGAAATAATCTCTATATTTTATACATAATTTTATAAATATAGAAACTGACCCATCTAAAAAATTTATGATTTCTCTCTAAATTTTTAAAAGATTTTAATATACTTAAAAATGTCTCTCTCCATTTTTTTTATAATTCCATTTTTTTTATTTTTATATATTATCTATTTTTATAGATGCGACTTCTCCAAAATTAAAATTAAAATTAAAATTAATTTTAGGAGAAATAATAAACTTATTAATATGTATCCAAAAGCTTTTTATCATACAATATTAGGTTTCTTAATATGGAATCCAAAGTCTAAATACAAGAAAACTTATTTAAGATTAATGATATATATGAAAAATAGTTTATAATTATTTTTTTATGATTTCACGATTTTTCAATCTATTTTTAATTTAGATAAGAAAAATTATATTTACAGTCCTATGATCTAATGCAAGCCTCGCTTATTCTATTTGAAAAAATTAGATAAATTTAAGACCCTAAAAAAATTATTATTTTAATATATAGTGGATCCAATTTTTTTTAAATTAGAGTGTAGAGAGCTTGCATACCTTAAAACTATATTTTGCATTACTCTTTATAAAAATGTCTCACACAGTAGAAAAATTAGCCCCCGTCAACACAATTGTTAGTTCCATCGACATTGATGATGATAATAATTATTAATGATAACAAAAGAGCATCTTCACAAAAAAATCCCTAAAATATAATAATATTATGGGCGCTGCTATTGATCTCGGTGAATTGGATCCCAATAGGATCCCGTTTTGACATTTTTTTTAAAAAAAAATTACATGATTTTTAAATAAGTGTTTTTAAATAATTTTGTATTTTTTTATATTTTAAAAAAATTTTAAGATGTTAAAAGATCATATAAAAAAATTTATGATTTTTTTGTACTATTTTTTTAACATCTTAAATCATTTTTTAAAAATATAAAAAAATAATAACATTATTTAAAAACACTAAATTAAAAATCATGTAAAAAAATAAAAATAAAGGTAAAAACGGGATCAATCGAAATCCAAACCACCGAGATAAATATTATTTTCCTAATATTATTGAATGAAATAGATTTAGACAGGCATATGGAAGACGTTAACTTTGATAGAATTTCTAATGGTTCATAAAAAAACTTGAGTAATAATATAAAGTTCTGCTAAAAAAATATAATATTGTAATAATGGATAGAACTTTTCTTTTAACATATTATGAAACTTTTAGTAATCGTGTCATCTACGACTACAAGGACATTAAGAATATCCAATGCACGTTAAGGAAGGCAGCACGTTAGGGAAGGTCCGTGAAAGGACCTTAACGGCCGGAGGTATGCAATCAAACAATTTTTTTAACAAAGATTGTAACGTATAGCTTGAATTCAATGCTTCGATTCATTTTGTTGGGAAAGTGGCTCCCAACAAAATTATAACCACCACATGCTCTCCAAAATTTCCAATATATCTAGAAAGGTCTCTCTCCAATTTTTTTCTTATACTTCTAAATTTTGTTTAATTTTAATATATTATCTATTTTCAAGAATATGACATCACCAAAATTAAAATTAAGTTTAGGATAAATAATATTCAAATTTTTTATATGAATCCCAAATTTTTTGTTATACTATATTAATGAACTTTTTAACATGAAATCCAAAATGAAAATACAAGAAAAGCTATTTAAGGTTGATGATCTATATGAAAATAGTTTGTAGTTATGTTTTTCTGATTTATTTTTATCTATTTTTAATCTATATAAGAGAAATGATGTTTTGTAGTTCTAAGAAATGCAAGTCCCGCCCATTCCCATTGAAAAAAATAAGTAAACATGAAAAAATAATAATTTCATAATGGAGAATCTCATTTTTCAAAAAGTTAGTGTTTTGAGTTTGGACAACCTAATTGTATCCAACATTATTTTTTACATAAATATGTCACACTATATGAAAGTTATAAGCCCCTCTTGTTATAATTATTGGTTTCGTCACTGGAAACGATGTATGCATCTCAAGCTGATGCCATTTAAATGATCATGGCAAATGAAGAGATTAATATTGATCAGAAGAATTTCATGGTGAAAAATTTTTGGAGCCCATGGAAGAGAACTTGAAGATCAAAGGAATTTGTTATTTTGATGATGGTTTTAAATGGTGTTTGAATGACAACTAGAGATGGGAAATACAATATGATTTTCGTGCATGGCAGCTGCAGTCGTTTGGTTTTGTCATTGGCTTGTATACGACACCAAGAAAAGTGCAAGTTTTACTATCTTATGATTGGCATCCAATAACTTTAAATTATGTTGCTCATTAACACTGCTCCGAAAGGAACAGAAAAAAAACAGATTTTAATTCTCATCTGAATCTTATTTGGCCCATATATGAGTTTCTAGCTATGAATCGCTTCCATTGTTATATAAAAATATTGGACCGCACCTGCAGACTTCTTTTTTACACTATTGGATATTTCAGCTTTCTTATTTTCACTTGTCGGCCAGCTGGTAGTTTCGTTCAGGTATTTTCATCTGTTCAGGTAGTATCGTCTACACTTTCTTATATTAATTTAAGAAAATTCCTAGTCCCTGTATACCCGGTTCATATGCTTGCCGTCCAGGATAATTTCCAGGATGTTTTTTTTTTTTTTTTTGAAAGGGATAATTTCCAGAATAAATATACTTGCAGGTTGGCTTGTATAGTCCACTCTGATATCAACAATATTTTTACTGTTTATATAAATAGTAAAAATATTATTCATGTGAGAATAAACTGTACAAATCTGACTTGTATGTAGCAGTGCTCTAATTTCCAGGATTTATATTCTATTCCCCCGTTATAATTGAAACCAAACAAAACAAGACAAAAAAGCGTCAGCCGATCATAGTAATCAGTCCTTGAGAACTCCGTCGTCTCTCCGATCTACGATCCATCGAAAACTCATATATACGATAGAAGCATGAACGGACGCACAACATCATCTTCATCTTCATCTTCTCCTTGAGACGTCCGTACGTCGACAAAAATACTTGTATCGCTATATCTCTCTAATAGTGATCGATCAAAAATTCCCGTCAGCGGGCCTACCGGTGTGGAGTGGCTGAACACCTTAAACCGCCGGCCGCCACCAACCCCTTTATAATTGCTGTCTCATTTAGCTTTCCGGCATCCGGCTAATTCAGATCAAGGCACACCCATTGCAAATATTAGTTTAATGGACTACCTACCTATAATTTTGCTGGCACTTTCCTTTGCGTGGGATCTCGTTCGTGTGCTGGTCACCTCCGGTCCACCCAGGCGAAAGTCCAGCTCCTTAAACTTGCCCCCAGGCCCCAAGCCTTTTCCGATCATCGGGAACATCTTGGAGCTGAGTAACAAACCACACCAAGCTCTCGCGAAGCTCTCCAAAACTTATGCAAATCTGATGACTCTGAAGCTCGGGAGCATAACAATTACTATAGTCATTTCTTCTCCAGACATGGCGAAAGAAGCACTGCAGAAAAACGACCAGGCCTTCTCCAGTCGAGCTATCCCGGACGCAGCCCGAGCATTCAACCACGACAAACTTTCCGTGGCGTGGCTTCCCGCATCGCCTGAGTGGAGGAAGCTCAGGTATGAGGAAAGTTTCAGCCATGCAAATGTTTGTACCGCAACGCCGTAACAGAACCCATTCGCCGGAAAAAGATGCAAGAACTACTAAACCACGTTGAAGAAAGTTGAAGAAAGTTGCAGAATGTTGGGACTGGACCTTCCAAATTTTCCTACCAAAATTTATTTTTGACAAAATATTAAGAAAAATAAAGAAATAAACATAACATAAGAATTTACATGAAAAACTCTCAAAACAAGAGAAAAACTACCAGATCCAAAGAAAAAAATTCACTATATGAAAAATTATTACAATCACACAATTATTCTCTTCACCTCAATGACACCCACAAAAACTTCTCCACTAATAAAATTTTAATTTTCACCTCTTTTTCTTTTTACATACAAAAATGATAATAAAGAAATTTAACTAAAGTCAAAAGTTACTAGATAAGTTTCTGACTGGTGTGTTAAACCAAGGAGGCTAAGCCCCCTTAAATAGGCATTGGCCTTGCCCCATTTTACAAATCCCACCGATGTGGGATTACAAAAGAGCAACAACCAACAATCTCTACCTTGAAATTTTGACTGATCTCATAGCCACGTTTCACTGCAATAAAGATCTTCATAACTTTCACTATCATGCTCCACCATAAAAGCATACCCACTTAAACTAATTCCAAATATTTCACTTTGGCCCATGTCGAAAAATAACATTGTTGAAAAATTATGGTGCAACTTACACGTTTGGCTTTCCTAAACATTCATCAGTCATCGACATGAGTTTTCACCATACATCCTGCATCAATGCCAAACCAATACCCGTGTGCAAACTTGTGGAACCGCTAACATTAATACATCCTCTATCATGGCAACTTTGAGATGAGCGGCATGCCATAAGGATATACATGTCTTTTTTTCCATGGAGAGAGACACAACGTTAGCATCATTACTAGTATCTCCATTTATTGACTTGGAACCATTTGCCGAACCGGCTCCACCTCTTGTTGACAACTTTTTTTGACATGCCCAGATTGTCCACACTTCCAACAAATTGCCGACTTCATGGGTTGGTCGACACCTTGTATAATCTTGATAGAATCAAAATATCCCTGACTTACACTTGCCACAAATCAAAATTGATTCTCCCATCAAATTTCTCGACCTCCATTTTTGATATTGCATCAATGAATTTTACCGTAGAAATAAATAGTACCCACTAAGTAAGTTCTTAGGAAAGACTGATCTTTTCTAGACAGAATTTCAAGGTTCCCAAGAAAGATTGGAGGGTCACAACGGACACACTTAAAATTTTCAATCTCCTAGACAGAACAGTTTTAGACCATACGTATCCACACTACCATACCAAAACTCCACCCCGCCAAAAGAACTTAATGGCTCTGATACTACTTGTTAGGTATTTGGACTTTCCAAATTCCTCCCACCAGGATCTAATTTTGACAAAATATTAAGAAAAATAGAAAAATAAACACCACACAAGAATTTACATGGAAAACTCTTAAAACAGGAGAAAAACCACCAAACCTAGAGAAGAAAATTCACTATGTGAAAAATTGTTACAATCGCACAATTTTTCTCCTCACCCCAACGACACCCATAAAAATTTCTCCACTAGTAAAATTTTAACTTTCACCTCTTTTCCTTTTTACATATAAAAAGAACAACAGAAGAATTTAACTAAAGTCAAAAGTTACTAGATAAGTTTCTGACTGGCGTGTTTAAATCAAAGAGGCTAAACCCCCTTAAATAGGCCTTGGCCTTGCCCCCTTTTACAAACCCCACGATATGGGATTACAAAGGAGCAATAGCCAACACAGAAGTGGTCAAGCGACAGATATTGGTCGAGCAGCCTTCACAACAGTGCTTAATGTCATATCAAACACTTTTTTCTCCACCGATTTGGCCCAGTATAGTTCAAATTTGTCGCAGAAGTTCCAGAATCTTGTATACAGAATGATGGTAGAAATTGGAAGGCCTAATATTGTAGACTACTTCCCAATATTACATTTACTCTGTAACGCCCCGATTTTTTTTTTTAACTATGCATGCACCTAAACTTACTAATTAAGTGCAATGCAAAACACAACAGAAAGAGATAAATCTTCAATACATGTAAAGAGATCTAACTCTTGCATAAATAGATCATACGACATATTAAAACTATATCCTTTATAATTTTTCATTTATCATAACATATCGAATCTAGAACTTACATAACCCAGTTAATTTTCTTCTAACAAATATCATCTCTTACTGTCATCCGATACTCTTACTATTCCATTTGATTACGTACGTGAGATCATTCTCTTAGGATATGAGTATTCTGTAGGACTCTCGGGGCTTCTCACAATCTCTTGTGATGTCTGAGTCTTATGACAATTTATTTACTCTTGCAACACCCTCTATTGTCTGAGTTTTAATTTTCTGGACGTTACGTATCGCCGTCCCCGCTAGTTATATCCGTCCTACGGGCATTACGTCTCGCCGTCCCCGTGGTGATATAACTCTTACTTATCCTCGATGGGTGTTACGTATCGTCGTCCCCATCGTGACACAACTCTTACTTTTACGACAGACATTACGTATTGCCGTCTCTGTCGGCACGTCAGTCATACGGGCGTTACGTCTCGCCATTCCCGTCACGACGTGACTAACTTATTCATATCTCTTATTCTTAGTTATTCCTTTCTTATTCTTAGGAATGTTTCTCAAGCACATGTCATGCCACTTTTTCTTAAAATTCATCACATACTAGAAATGCATGTACCCTTAAGCTTATCATATAATCATAACTATATGCTTGTAACATAAATCTTGCAACATATCTTACACAAGTTATATGCTTAGGTAACACATATACTTCTCCTATATTACAACTTCAACATTTATTCCAGTCAAAACCTTGGATTTTAGCAAAACAGGGTATCTTGCTCGAGCGAAGTATCGAGCGATAATCGAGCGAAGTCTCGAGTTAGAACTCGTTCGAGCAGAGTATTAAACGAATATCAAACAAACTAGGTATCTCACTCGAGCAAAGTATCAAGCGAGATTCAAGCGAGTTCTTGTGTTAGAACTCGCTCGAGCGTGACATCAAACGAGTATCGAGCAAAGTCTTGGGTTGCACTTCGCTCGAGCCAAACATCTAGCGAGAGTCGAGTGATGATTCATAGTTGTTTTTCACTCGATCCTTCGGTCGAGCGAGGGTTGGGCGAGATTATAGATCATGGGGTTTTTCAATCCAAAACACGCAATATTTTCACATAAATCTTATTTTACTTACTAAAATATAAATCTATGTTCTTATAATTAGTAAGAGTTTAGAATATAAAAAGAACACATTTTTAGAGTCCTCACATACTCTATTCTGCCATTCAATCCCAATTTCTCCCTCTATAGAGCTCTTATATTTTAAAGCTTAGAACACCAAAGTTGTAGAGCTCTATCTTAGCTTTCCTTAGACTCTTGAATCATTCAGTTCCGACATCACACTAACAAGTTATGATCAAATTACCATAAGATGTTAAATCTGTCAACATAACCCCTCTTAAATCCGAAAGTTACTAGGGTTGATCTATCATTTTTCTCCAAATCAAGATCTCATATTTTTACATAATCTTCTTCATATAACATTATAGAATATATTTATAAGGTCTCATAATTTTTCTAGTATTTTATTATAGCAAAATTCACTCCAAAACTCAATAGGCTTCAATTTAACACATAAACTAAGATTAAGCTCAAATAAATATCAAACATGATCTAATCACCAAATCACTCATTCTATGCCAAGATTAGATTAGGTTGTATACTTAAAAGTTTCTCCAAAGCTTGAATGGATGATAGAACCAAGCTCTTGCAAGAATTTTTCAAGATCACATAATTAGCTCACTTAGGTAATATTTGGATGTTTAATGGTTTAGAGAAGCTTCTTCTTTGGTTTTCTCTCCAAGTGGGCATGTGTTCTACCTTCCCAAAGAGGGTTATAAGACTTATAAACCCATATAGGCAACTGGTGGCTATAGGCAACTGGTTATGTCTTTGCTTGGAAGATGAGGTGTTATACCTCCGAAAATCAAATGATTAACTCTAAGCATATAAAATATAAACTTGGAAGAAAATATCCTCATCCAATGGCTGATATTAGGTCTCTTTAGTCAGCCAAAATTGGTCAAAATTTGAGAAGAGAGCTAAGGAGATAAGGCATGAGGTGGCACTCACCTAACCATGCATGAATCAAGCCATTCCAGCCCTCATCTGGTATGCCATGCCCCCAGCCTCCTTCTTACCACTTTTGGTAACTTGTTAAGCCTCTTAAGACTTCATTTGACATGTTCTAGAAGGCCATTTCAATATTTGGTTGGGATAACTTTGGTTTGTAACTCACTTAGTTAGATATGGACGGATTTAGACAGATTTCTTCATCTCGTGTTACTTCATGTCTTTGGGTCAACTAAAACTTCTAGATTACTTCTTATCCTCATATCATATACTTCTACACATGTCATGACCTCAGAAGAATTGATAGCCAATCACAATTTTCGTCACATGCCCTAATTTGATCCATTTCTTCTAACTCGTGTTCGATTTGAGCTCAACCCAGAACTGTCCACTTGTTTCTAGAATAAGTCATAGATCTAGTCCAAATATTCACAAACTCGTAACATGAAAATTTTAGATATATCTCTTAGAATTCTATAAGAATTAGAATCACCTCATTTTGATCTTATATGACCAAGTTATGATTTTTATTCTAAAAGTCAACAAATAAGCCTGAGAATACCAATCAGGGCACACCAAGTGTTTGGTAAATATTCTTTCTTGTTTCACACAAAATTTCTTAGATAAAATCTCCTCATTTTCCACATATATACACACTTGTCCATATCTTAGGCTAATTGAGAAAAATATCCAAAGACTTAATCTTATTCAAAGTCTTTAGTCAACTTCAAAGTCAATGCCTATTTATCTCTAATCGAGATCTTCTACTTCAATCTCAATTTAGTATTTTCTTAAGTTCATATCTCTTAAACCTCAAAACATAAAAGTTGTATATATTCCTCTTAGATTTTTATAGCTTTTTGAATCACTCAAATCTGATATCACATGAGAAAGTTATGGTCATTTTATCAAAAGACGTTAAATCTCTTCCTATATCTCGCTCGAGCCAGACATCAAGCGAGAGTCAAGCGAGATTTCGGGTTAGGCACTTTTTCCATATAAAACAAACCACCATTGTACCCAATCCTACTCCTAACCTTCCAACATACAATTATAAGTCTTTTCTTTATTATACTATTCCTTATTTGATCAATCTTCAATGATCATGCTACGTATGAAAATTAAACGGATATTTAAAAATCTGGGTTATGACGTACTCGATCCACAAGGTGCACTTCGGAGGATGACAAATCATTTCGAGAAATTTTTTTGTATTTTGGATGGCATCATCAATGAACGACGACTAGTGCAATTAAAAGCCTCTTTTGGGGAATCTAAGGCGGGCAGCGATGTACTTGACTCCCTCCTCAGTCTTATAGACGAAGACAATGCAGAATTGAGCTGCGACCATATCATTGATTATGGTGACTGACTTCTTCCTTATCTAGTGTGTTTTCACGAAATATTTCAACGCATCTTATTTCATTTTATCTTATTATCATTATAATTTTCTCAATTCTCACATTAAATAAAATAAATTTTTCAAAATTTTCAAATTTTAAAATAAAGATATTATTAAAAAATATATTCTAATAATATTTTATTTAATTCTCAAATTCCATCTCAATTTATCTCATCTTATTTACAAAACAAATAAAACTAACTTTCCTTTGTAATGAATATATAATTATCTCTTCCGATTATGTTTTGGCCATAAGGAAATACAACTAAATTCGTATTTGTGGAATATTAATTTCATCATTATCTCACTTCTTATTTAAGAGAAGTATTGTTACGATCATAAAGAGATTTTATAAAAATAAATTCATAAATTGACATAATTTGAAGATAATATATGAAATCTACTTTATAATAAAAGAAGTTTTACAATTTAAAGTAACACATCAAATCACGTTAATTTGTGGTTTTACTTTTTATAAAATTTCTTGACAGCCTTGTTTGTTTTTATATATAAGATGAGATGAGTTAAGATAAAAGTTAAATTAATATCAATTGAATATTTTTTTAATATTATTTTTATTTTAAAATTGAAGTTGAATTATTTATTTTATTTTGTACAGAACTTTAAAAAAATTGTATTGATTAGATTATATGAGTTGAAAAAGGTTGTGAAAATAAACTATTCATTTTACCTTTTTAAGAGAAAAATAATGATCTTTTTTATTTTCCTTGCTATGTACTTCTATCGTATAACTTCTCTCTCTTTTCAGAGTGTACTTCTTAACTCATCTCCCATGCTACATTGTACTAGGATTTATTTGTTACGGGCATCGACACAACATCAAGCACAGTAGAATGGGCAATGGCAGAATTACTACACAATCCTGAAAAAATGGCAAAAGCCCGATTAGAAATTGCATAAGTCATTGGAAAGGATGGGGTTGTTCAAGAATTAGACTTGTCAAAGTTCACTTATCTACAAGCGATAGTGAAAGAATCCTTTCACTTGCATCCACCAGGCCTTTCCTAATTTCCCACAAGGCTGAAACAGATGTAGAAATGTGTGGTTTCATTGTGCCCAAGATGCACATATACTAGTAAATATATGGACAATAGGAGAGATCTAAACACATGGCCAAATCCAACAATGTTTCTCAATGTTTCTACCTGAAAGGTTTCTAGAAAAGGACAACGTCATTGACTATAAAGGCAAAGATTTTGAGTTAATTCCTTTTGGAACTGGAAGAAGGATATGCCCTGGATTGTCTTTTGCCAACAGGATGGTGCCCTTGATGTTGGCATCTTTTATCCACTAATTTCGTTGGAAGCTAGTGGATGATATGAAGCCAGAAGATATGGACATGAATGAAACGTTTGGACTAGGCTTACATAAGACAGAGCCCCTCATAGCTATTCCCAGCAACACTCTCTAAATACAATCGTTGTTTGTGGGTTTGAACACAATAATAGCAATTATCATGAACTTGTTTAATAAAGTTCTGTAACGTAATTATAGGTAGTTCTTATCTTCTTAATCCAACATTACAAAATTTGCCAAGAAATTGTTCCACAACATTTGCAGGAAAAATAATTGGCAAGAAACGAAGGAGGGTATTAATTGGTAAATATATGTAAGTTTTATACACTATGTTTGCCTTTGGTGGGTATTAAATAGTAGCATGGGTTCATTAAATTCCCATTTTTAGTCCAGTTTTTTGTCTCTGAATTACGCATCGGTAGAAAATGAAAATAGATGGAGATGAGTTAAAATAGTCATGGAACGTGTTTATTGAGGGGATGGACCTCATTTTTCATAAGAAACGAGAATTGTTTAAACCAAGAGTAATGCTACACACAAGCATGTTTGTAAACTAATATGTGCAATAATACATGCCTATTGACTGCTTTCATATTCAAAATTCAAATATGACTTTCTAATCAATCACATTGAATGGGTGCTTATATTAGTGCGTAGAATCGCTTGTAACTATATTTTTCCTTAAACCAATGACCATATTTTCTGCCTTTCGAACAATCGTGAAGAGGACATTAGTGCACAAGAGCAACAAATTTCATTAAATACGTGAACACGTTTACTCGAGTTTTCACAACATGCCACAAGTTTCCAGACAACATTAATAAAATCAAAGTTCCAATCTCTACTTCATCTAACGAGTATCTACATCGTTATTTTCTTACTCAGTTAACAACATCGTGTCAGGTATTGCTTGGCTTTAACAAATATGGATTAAGATCACATAGAATTTTCTAATTCTAAGTACTTTTTATTATTCGAAGAGAATAGACTTTAGGTGTAGCTTGATAAGTGACATGAAATGAGATGATTTTACATGAAAATCTAAAGTTGAATAAATATTATTAAAATATTATTATTTTAAAATATAAAAAAATTGAATTATTTATTATATTTTATATAAAAATTTTAAAAAGTTGATTAACCTACTGATCCCACTATAAGGAATAAAATATCTAAGCCCAAGACCAAGTCCAACTCACAAGCCGTTGTTAGGAGACGAAAAAAAGTAGGAAGGTAAATGAGAAGAGTGTGTAAGGAGGCAAAGAGGACAATTTCAGAAGGAAAGTGGGCAATACCAACCACCAAGAGAAAGTAGAAAAGGGAGAGGTAGTTAGACACGCAATGCAAACATCTCTGACCATTATTGAGATGCATGCGAGAAGAAATCATATAAAAAGCAATTGGCTAGACAACTTGGGGATTTGACTTCTTCTTCAACCCCTCAAATGGGAGCTCTAGCGAGGGGATCTTCTCTAGTAAATATGTTAAAGACCTTTATTGTACAATAAAAAATGAAATGCAATGAAAAATTATAAAACAAGTATATTATAGTAAATTTTCCCTCAAACGTCTCATGGACGTATACAATATGCCGAATTATGTATATATGCATGTTAATTTCTCTTTGTTTTCTCTGTATTTGTTTTTCATTCACTACGATGGATGTACGTATCAACATCATACAAACCCACCAAACCGCTATCCGAAAGCTCTAAACAATACTAGTCGATGTCCGTATCATCATAGCAGACCGGGAAGGATTCTCTCTCATTTCAAACAATTATGCGATTTTTTAAGCACCAACACCCATAGTTTTAAAATCTTGTAGATAATATAATCTAATTCTTAAGTCGGTGTGTAGAACATACTATCTATATCACTTAAATTATAAGACTTGATTTGTAGTATATTTGATTTTAAAATATATCTTTTAAATCAAATTATTACATAAAAGTATTTTATTAAATGTGCTTTACTTACATAGAAATACATTGGGAGGAAATGTTTGACTTTCTTTCATACATACAAGTCAGTTTTAAATATGTTTATCGTGAAGATAATGCTTGCACTGATTATCTTACGAGATTGGCATCAAATAGGTGCCCTGGTTTGTGGATGAATGTCTCGAAAGATATGCTGAAGGATAAACTATGCATGGATCGTTTGGGTTTTCCACCTATACGTTGTTAGTGTTGAGGTGTTGTATTTCTAACTCTTTTGCTTCTTTTTCTATTATAATAGGCATGTTTAGCTTCTTGTGGTTTTTTTTAATTATTATTTAATTATTATTTAGGCCTGTTAGATATTTTGGTTTTTTGGCTTCTTTGTATTTGTTTCGGTTATGTTGATTTTTTTGTGTTGGTTTCCTGGTATAGGGTCTTTTACTTGGTGATGCAATGAATGATTTTATTGTTGAATATTTATAAATTCTTTGGATCTTGAATGTAACCACCGTATTCCTCCACAAAAAATGAAGGCTCGTTAATAAATTTGGGATAGGATTATTTGTATGGGCCATCAGCTCTTTTTTTTTTGTTTTTTAAAGTACTTTATTAGATGTGATTTACACAGTAACTTAAGAATATAATTTTTTAATATTAAATTAGCATAGTTATAATCGGAGATTTAATTTTTCATGTTATATTGTAAACATATCTATGTAGACGTCAAATTCTTAGAAATGAAATTGTTAAAGATCTTGAGTTATGTACAATTTGTTGCCAAATAATAAAAAGAAATTAAAAAATAGATACAATAAGTGAATTGTAAACAAACAGTTTTTGATACTATCAAATTCGCATTTATTCCAAGAGTGATGATACAGTAAGTAATATTCATTTTTTTAATTATTAAATAAAATAAATTTTTTAAAAAATTAAAAATTAAAATATAAAATAAAATTATGATAAATGAAATATAACTCTATTATTATTAGTATGTCGATTATTGTTTGACTAACAATAAATATCATTTTAAAAAAAACACTAAATATTTAGGATAAAAAATTCTGTTGTCAGCCTGTCACTAGTTGTATAGGAGACCAAAAAAAAAAAAAAAAATCACGAGGCTTCAACCACTAAAGTGAAAGAGAAGATGTTTGCAAGAACTCAAAGGTTTCATTTCAAAAAGGAAATCAAACAAACAAAAGGTTTCTTAACAAACCCGGGCCACCCACGCTTTAAATCAAAGCAGAAGTCATCAGGCCTTGGGTCACCCAGACAGCCTTACGGCGATGGCGACGGTGACGGCGACCTTGGGGAATCTGACGGCTATCATTGCGTTTCTAATAACAGCCGCTACAGCAGCATCGAACGCCCCTCCTGGCACCGGGTACACCAACCATACCGTGGGCGGCGCCGCCGGATGGTTCTTCAACGGCACCGCCAACACTTCTGCCACCAACTACTCCTCTTGGGCCGCCACCCTCACCTTCAATCTCGGAGACTTTCTCAGTAAGCTCCGTACTCACACGGTTCATTGTTTCTCTTTTTGGAGGATGCGACGGTGATTAGGGTTTAGGTCTGCTGGTCCCATTTTAGTTCAATCTACATTTTCAAAAACAATTGAGAATTTCCTCGATTGTCTCCCTAAACAAATGCCTACTTCAATTTCCACTTAACTATTTGGCCAATCGATCAATTAATTACGCTTTCTTATTGTTTTTCTGTAGTTTTCAATACCAATTCGAACACGACAGTGATCCAGACATACAACGAGAGTACCTACTTGAACTGCACCATAGATGATGCAGAGGACGATGATACCTTCCAGTACAACGGAGGTAGCACGCAGTTCGGAGACAAGATGACCGTGGCGGTGCCGTTGACCATCGAGGGCCACAACTACTACTTCTCCAACGCCAACGACGGCGTCCAGTGCCAGCAGGGCATGGCCTTCGAGATCCAGGTCAAACACGGCCTCGGTTTACCGCCCAGCCTCAACCAGCCGCCTCCGCCGCCGTACATAGAGCCCCCTGGTCCCGATTCGGTTCAGTCGCCACCGGTCAGCGTCTCCCCGAACGGCGCCTTCAGAGGTGGAACTAACGTGGGCGGTGTGTTATGTGCACTTCTTGCTGTTTCTGTTCTGTTCTAAATATACTACTTGTCTAGTTCGGTAAAATCACGTCGGCCGGTTTGGTTTTGGTTTTGGGCGTAAGGAGAACATTTCCACGGATGAGCATGTTCTGGACGGCTTACATTTTTGTTTTCCTATATGGATTATAAAACAAACTTCCCGAGTTGAGAGGGAAGAATGATAGCACCTGATCTATTTTACTTTTTGTATTATTGATTTTATATTTTTGAAAAAATGTGGTCCAAGTTGCAATCTATAATATATATAAACTTTCTTAGAGTGCGTTTGAAATTGCATTTCATTTTAGTCGATTAAAAAAAAACATTAAAAATTAGTTTTTAAAAAAAAAATATTAAATTAGAACTTTTATCAAATTGAAGTTATGAGAAATATAATTTGTAATTTTAAGATTATAATTTATAACTTAAATAATAAGTTTTATATTTTAAAAATTATTTATTGTTTGATAAACATGTATCTAAATTTTTTTAAAATTAGTTATAATAATTTTTTTAAAATATACAGTCATCTGCACAGGAATTTTTTAATAAAAATTTTAATTTGGTGGTGTAGATTTTCAATTTTTTTATTTGATTAAAATAATTTTTATAAAATCATTAAATATATTATTTTTTTAAAAAAAATATTTTTAACTATTTAAAAGTATTTTTTAAATTATCAAATGAAATCTTAAAGGGATTCTGTATTAGTTATATCATGCCCCATTCACAATTTTCATATGCAAATTCTTATTCTCTTTTTAATATTTTGATCGCTTTTCTTTGCCTTGTAGTCTTTTGACTGCTCAGTTTTCAGACCAAAAAAAAAAAAAGGAGGCCTTTATGTGCAAAATGGATAGCAATTGCCAGATCTATTATGAGTCAAACCAGCTGTTGCATAATTGATATTAGATCAAATGGCGTCAAACATATTATAATTACAATAAATTATACTCATCATTCTTGCATATTATATATTACATTTTTTTCTTTTATTAAATATATATGTATGAATGATGAATAAAAAAATTTAATTAATTTAAGAAGGATAAATAAATGTGACATGTGATGTATAAAGATAATGAATAACAAAATTTTATAATTATTATCCAATCAAGAGTATCCTCCCAAAGATACCTCTCTTCAATATGTGCGTTGAACTCGGGATTAGAGGTACAAAATGTGTGGTTCGAGCAATGCCTTTGGATTTGGTTCTAATTTTTCTCATTTCTTTCTTGTCCAGGTATTAGGAGTAATAATAAATTAGGTTAAATTTGTTTTTAGAGATGAAATGAGATGAGATAAAAATTAAAATATTGTTATTATATATTTTTTTAATATTAGTTTTGTTTTAGAATTTGAAAAAAATATTTTAGAATTTGAAAAAATTGAATTTTTTTTATTATATTTTGTGTGAGGATTAAAAAAAAATATAATAATAAATTTTAAATATATTTTAAATTTTAAATTTTATCTCTATAAGCAAATCGGACTTGGTAATAATAATGCCAATAATAATTAATGATAACGAAAGAGCATTTGCACAAGAGAAAAACCTAAAATATAATAAGAATATTGAATGAAATAAATTTAGACAGGCGTATGGAAGACGTTAACTTTGATATAATTCCTAATGGTTCATAAAAAACTTGAATTATAAGATAAAATTCTGTGTTAAAAAAAAAAAGATTTATACAACATAAATTGAGTAGAGTAATCGTCGTATAATCGTTTTAAAAAATATATAAAATGTATATGAAAAAAATTAATTTTTTAATAATGAATCACACTTATTTTTAAAGCATTACATGATATTTATGCCGTTCATAATTATATATAGTATTCTTCTTAAAAAATAACAATGCAATAATGGATAGAATTTTTTCTTTAAAATATTATAAATCTTTAAGAAGTAACCGTCTCATTTACGACTATAAGGACGTTAAGAATATCACAGCACGTTAAGGGAAGGTACGTGAAGGGACCTAACGGGCCGGAGGTTTGCAATCAAACAAAGTTCTTTAATAAAGATCGTAACGTAGAGCTTTTCTTTTTTTTTTGTTTTGTTGAAAGGATTGTAACGTATGGCTTGAATTCAATACTCCGATTCATTTTGTTGGGAATATCGGAGAAAAGATTGCCTACACGATAGCTCCCAATGCACCCGTACGAGACTAGCTTCGTTTTAGAGCCAGTATGAGAATACTAGGAAAAATGAAACCGAGCATTTCTACAGAGAAACTCACACGATACGAGCATTTTTAAATCCTTGTAGAGTATAGAGCGAGAAAGTCACGCCCTGGGTTCGCTTCCGATTGTATGTGTTCCACGTCTCTCTTTTCCTGATCTATTGCTTATCTGATCACTCTGTAAATCTCTCTCTCCCGCTCTCATTTTTGTCGTGGAAATATCGGGTTTAGATTTTTAGTGATCTAATTCTTTATTGGTGAATCGTTTGTTTGGAATTTGGAAAAACAAAAAAAGAAAAAGAAAAATGGGGTTGATTTCGGGGATTTTCATGGGGATGATATTCGGGATTGCATTGATGGCCGGATGGAAACATATGATGCGGTACAGAAGCACCAAGCGAGTTGCTAAGGTATGGTAATCACCAATAGCTGGAAATATTCGAAGTTTTCAAATATTCGGAAAGCTTACATGAACGACCAGTGGACAACAAGTCAAATATATTTTGAAATGATTATTTTGTGATGCGTAAATTAGTTCAAAATATGGGCAATCTTTGTTGTTTCTGGTTTGATATGCATTTTCAGCTGTATGCATTGTAATTATCATTCTACTACTCAATGTAAAAGATACGTGTTTGATTTGTGGTTGTAAAAGTATTTTGACCTGAAGTCGGTGTGATTCCTTGAAAATACACACAAGAAGCCAATTCTTTGCTGACTCCATGCCCAGCCTAACCCCAGGCCTGTTTATGGGAGCCAGTTGGATAAGCATATTTACTATTTAGACCTGTGGAAGCTGGCATTTCATACCTGTGCTTTGAGCCTTTGATGCCATTTCTCTTGGTGTAATAATCTTCGTATGATTCTTTTCTTTTGTAGGCTGCCGATATAAAACTTCTTGGATCTCTTAATCGAGATGACTTAAGGAAGATTTGCGGTGAAAATTTTCCGGAATGGATATCTTTCCCCGTTTTTGAACAGGTCGGTTCTTTTTATATGTCTCTTTTTCATCATTTTGATTATTCCATTGTCTACCAAGGCTTGAAATATTTTCTTCAACTTCTCATTTCTTTTATATAATCAACCAAGAGGAAACAAGAAATCATATGATTTGCTTTTAGTTGGCATGTGTCTGTGCAATTTGTTGGTAAGCTAGGCAGTGTGTTCATTTGTGAATTTATTATAGGGTGGCTCAATGTTATGCAAATTTCTTTGTGTTATGTCTACTTATGCTATACTTTGTGGCATGTTCAGGTGAAATGGCTGAACAAGCAACTGAGCAAAATGTGGCCATTTGTTGCAGATGTAAGCCTCTTTTCTTGCTACTATACTCGGATAAAATGCATATTATTGTACCAAGTTCTTCTAGGATACTTTTCTTGCTCAGAAGGTAAAACAACCAAGCAGATGTTAAGTTTGGCACCATTGCTGTACTTTGTTCCCTCCATTGCTGTTAGCATGGTGGCAGTGAATTTGCTATTGCAGAACCTATCTTAAAGTCTCCTTATGTCTTGACTGAAATTTTCTTGGAATTATTTAATTTTCAGTTTGATCAAGTTAGACTTTCCAAAATGAAGTACGATAAATGTATTGTTTTATACTAATTATAATCTTTTTTAACTAGGCTCCATAGTCACATATCCCTTGGATCAAATGAGGCTTTATAGAAGTATTTTTGGGGAAAGGTTTTGTGAAAACCTCAAAATTTGAAGATGCTTGTAGAAGCTCGAGTTATAAAATCGAACATTTCCTTTTAACTTGTCATGGTGCAACATAGTAGTTAAAGGGCGGGTTTGGAATGAGCTGTAGACTTAGACATCTTTGGTTCAATTCTCCCCTAGGGGTTACTCTGGACTACCTGATACACAGCTCTAGTGGGTGGTATCGTGTGTTCGAGGTTTACTACCCAGGGTTGGGTTCAAAGGACCCTGCCTGGTGAGGTTCCATGTCATAATAAATAAAATGAAATCCGCCATTTGTTTGAAGATTTAGATGTAGAAGTGAAAAGAAAATGCAAATCTTGTAAACAAAAGCCAAGCAATTGGTAGAAAGTCACTTTCGATGGTCCTAGGATAGAGGAGGAGGCCGTCATGAAGTGGGGAGGGAGATATTATGTATTGCTGAGGAAAAGAGAATAGATAAAATTCAGCAACTATAGTGGAGGTTTTATTTTTGAATTATTGAGGATTTTTTATTCTCAGGCAGCTGAAATGGTGATAAAAGAATCTGTTGAACCACTTCTGGAGGAATACCGACCACCTGGAATTACTTCACTAAAGTTCAGCAAATTGTCTCTCGGTTATGTGGCACCCAAAATTGAAGGTATGAACTGTTAGTTAGCTTTTGGATCAGGCTGCAAATTGCTTGCCCCTCATTCAGTTTAATAAAATTAAATCTTCATTAAGTAATCAATCTTTAAGATGGGTGTTTCTCGTCTCACAAATTCAATGTAGAGAACCCACTTTCATGTTTGTGTTTGCTCCCACCACCTATCTTGTTTCCCATTCTTTTCTTCCATGTGTTTTGCATTTGCTTAAAACGTTTTTACTCTGATTTCGAACTCAGCCAAAGGTGGCTTTAAAGTAAGGGGGATTATGGAGTATGATGGATTATTTGCTAGGGAAGGCCATAACAAGTGAGATAAAAATGTTTGCATGAAGAGCAAGTGCTTTTCTGATTAAATGGGCCAATTTCAACAAGAAAAATCTATTCGTTAGATCAAAGACCATGATTTCCCAAGAATGCATTATCTTGTATGGTACATTTTAATCATTTGTAGGAAATTATGCCGCAAGGGTCTATAGTCCTTGAAATATATTGTTTTTAAGATGCACTTACAGTTTTTAGGGTCATCATGATATGCAAGTTTTTCTAATCTCTTGGTGGGCTTTTTTTTAATTATGTTTTAGTTCTCCTAAATTTCTTTTCTTTAAGTACTAAAATTTTAGTTGGCCAAGTGGCTTTTATATTATATTTGCCAATTGTAACTAAATTGCTACTATTTTCCCATATATTTATTTCAATAAGTATTGTCTGTATATATTTCATGTACTCTTTAAATTGTTCGAGGTAGTTGTTAGACTTTTATCATCCATATAACATAAAAACTCAATCCTTATATTATACATTTTTTCCATGTTATGTGCCTGTACAGTTGCTTAATTTGATGCAGGTATTCGTGTTCAGAGTCTTAAGAAAGGCCAAATTACAATGGATATTGATTTCCGTTGGGGTGGTGATCCAAGCATCATTTTAGCCGTTGAAGCTGCTCTTGTCGCTTCAATACCGATTCAGGTTGGTACATCAAGCGCTTTGAACTGTATCTTTTGGTTTGCATATTGGTTTGTTTAAAGCATTATGTTTACTTATATACAAAAAATTGTTTATGGCAAATGAATTTATGGAATATGTGAGTATTGAATTAAGTTACTTTTATGGTGCCACCTGCTACAGCTGAAAGATCTTCAGGTTTTCACTGTTGTTCGTGTTATCTTCCAACTTGCTGAAGAGATACCTTGTATTTCTGCTGTTGTTGTTGCCCTACTTTCAGAGGTACTTCAGTGAAGATTCTTGCAAATATACAAGGTTTTGTTAAATTGTTCTTGGCTTACTGTATGCGTGCTTTACTCTGGTTCGTGCATAATTTTCACTAGTGCTGAACCTGTACACGTACCTACTATTTGTTTATCTGACTGAAAGCATTTGTTGATATATTCTAGAGTAGACAATATCCTTGTATACCATGCATATCACAATGTTACCAAGGGGCAAAATCAATTGCTATTGTATACTGGGAATGACTAAAGTTTGACAAAGTAGGAATTGGAAATTGAGGTGGTGGTCAGTATTCTACATTGAAATTTTGAACCATTTCTTCTTATTGTAATGATGGTTATGACTTCATGAGTGCCATTTTCAATTTGCAGGGAGTTGCCATGTCTGATATCTTTGTTTATGAGTGTGATCATAATATTTGTTCCATACAAATGATCAAGTATTCTTTCTTTTATATGTAAACTAAATTTCATTGATGACAAAAAAAAAAAAAAAAAAAAAAAAGGCATAGCCCAGCTACGCAAGATGTATGCAAGAGAACTTTGATCAATTTCTTAACCTGTTGTATACTTGACTGGTCTGCACTGGGAAAGTTTTTGCAGAAGATAGCACTTTGCTGGCTTCTGCACTGCAAATCTAGGTTTTGATTGATTTTTTATCAACACAATGCACAAAAAGATAGTGATTTTTTTTTCTTCCTCGCCTTTTTTCTCCCAAGTTATTAAGCTTCAATTTATTATATCTTATGATGAGATTCGGTGTGAGATGACATCAAATGACTTGATGAATTTCTACCACTTTTACCATTAGTTGATTTAAAATGGACTAATATAATATACTTTAATCAGCCGAAGCCTAGAATCGAGTATACTCTGAAGGCTGTTGGTGGAAGCTTAACAGCTATCCCTGGACTTTCAGATATGATTGATGTAAGTTTTGTTGTTGTATCGAACTTATCCTTTCATTCCTCCTTATTGATTTTGCATTATCACTTAATCTCACTCATTGTGTCATTGCACTCTCTCTTGTAGGATACAGTGAATTCAATTGTCACGGATATGCTCCAATGGCCCCATAGGATTGTTGTTCCAATTGGTGGTATACCTGTTGATACAAGGTAATTATGTTGTTGTTTTGGTCTTGTTTGTTAAGATAATTTGAGAACAAAAGGAGTGGAGAACGAGACCCATAAGTGTAGGGCCTAAGCCCACACCAAAACTCTCAGATGCTTTTATTTATTTATTTATTTTTCGTTACCTCAAAACTCCATGTCGTGGTATCTCAAATTGCAAGCAAAACTATGTAAAATGTTTATGTCAGGAAGGAAGAGAAAGGAAGAGAGATTGAGTTCAAAACTTGGTCAACAAAGTTTTCCTGTCAATGCTCTTTCTCCTAGGGGTGTTCATCTCAAATCCGGAACCCAGATTCAAAATTTCCTTAAACATTTTTTAAAAAAAATTCAAAAGTATTAATAAATAAATAAAATTTCAAACCAGGCCCCTGCCTGGATGAACAGGCCTACTTTCTCGTATTCACTCGATTATAGTCAATATATTCAGTGTCTATAATAGTGAGCTTTAGGTTATTTCCTCTGGTGTTCAGTACATATAATAATCTTCCCTCTCTCTCTCTCTCTCTCTCTCTCTCTCTCTCTAATCAAGTGTGATGTTCCTCTTTGTTTTTTATGCAGTGAATTAGAGCTTAAACCACAGGGAAAGCTTACCTTGACAGTTGTGAAAGCGAATGATTTGAAGAACATGGAAATGATTGGCAAATCTGATCCCTATGTTATTGTGTACATTCGGCCTATATTCAAGGTCAAAACAAATGTTGTTGAAAACAACCTCAATCCTGTTTGGAATCAGACATTCGAGTTAATTGCAGAAGACAAGGAGACACAATTCCTTGTATTTGAGGTTCTGATACACTGGCACTCTTTTCTTTTTCTCACTTCAGCCAGATCTATATGTGCCAATTCTGCATGAATCTAAAATTTCCAGGATAGTATCATTATTATGGTGCAGTGTTCAGTGTTAGTAGCAAACTATTTTGTGGTTTATTTTTTCAATATAAGTTGGGTGAAATTTTCCTAATATTTCCAGAGTTGTTGACCTTTGAATTGTATAAATGTTGTTTAGACAAAAAAAATCTTGCATGAAACTGGAAGTGAACCTTCATTGTCACCTCCCCCCCCCCCCCCTCAATAAAAAAAAAAAGAGGAAAAAAGCAAAGTGATGACATGTGTACACTTTATAGAAGAAAAATCGATATACCCATTGATTAAAATGGAAATTAAAATGTTTGTATATTCACCTTTTTTGGGATTATGAACATATAAATATTATTAGAAAAAAAGTACTATAGTTTTCTAGTGTATCTTGTATTACGTTGATAACTCAGACTTTTGAGATCCTGAAATTTGGCATTTTTAATGAAGGTTGGGAATGGGTTGAGGATATTGCACAAGGACCAGAAAAACATGACTTAAATCAAGTTTCAAGAGATGCCATGAGAGGTGTCACAGGACACATGCATGAAGAGTCACTATTTCGTGGACGTACATTAATCATCGTAGATACCGTTTTAGATGCACCTAAGTTGAATTTTCACGGCTCCAACTATAGCATTTTCTTTTGTTATTTTCATGTATTCATCCCTTGCCCTTCCTTCCGTTTCTCCTGTATCTGACCCAGGATGTTTTCTGCCTTTTAACCTGTAAATCTCATGCAACTGTATATTTATAAATGTTCGTGAACTCTTCTAACAGGTTTTTGACAAGGACATAGGGCAAGACAAGAGACTGGGAATCGTAAAGCTACCTTTGATTGAGCTGGAAGCTGAAAGCATAAAAGAGCTTGATTTGAGATTGCTACCATCACTGGACATGCTGAAAATAAAAGATAAGAAAGATAGGGGGACTATTACAGTGAAGGTAGACATCTGATCTAAAAAATTTATCAATTGATGACCCCATGAGTGCTAGAATTTCTACTGTGAGCTTGATGATAAAATGGGATAACTTTACTCTGCTTTTCATTTATATTTTAAAAGTATTTGTATTTAAGAAAATTTTGATCTATGACTTTCAGGTTTTGTATCATGAATTTAACAAAGAAGAGCAGTTGATTGCTCTAGAGGAAGAGAAGAGGATCATAGAGGAAAGAAAGAAACTGAAACAAGAGGGAGTAATTGGGAGTACGATGGATGCACTTGATGGAGCAGCATCAATGGTTGGGTCTGGTGTGGGAATGGTGGGTAATGGTATTGGTGCTGGGGTGGGGCTTGTGGGAACAGGCATTGGTGCTGGGGTTGGGCTTGTGGGAACGGGCGTTGGCGCTGGAGTTGGGATTGTTGGGAGTGGCCTTGGGGCTGTAGGCAGTGGACTGAGCAAAGCAGGAAAGTTCATGGGCAGAACCATTACAGGGCAATCGGGCCACTCCAGGAGGAGTGGCTCCACAACTCCAGTTAACAGTGTCCAAGAAAATGGTGGTGCCAAGCCACTTTAGTCTTCCTGCAAACTTGCTGCAGGAGTATGTGAGCTGACCTGGTTTGTGCGCTTTAATGACTGGATAGACAACATATTTTCCACTTTTTTTTCTCTTGTTTCCACTGTATCTTCTCCAATTTTACTCTATCTGCAGGCATGGAAAACGATGCACAATTATTGGCTATTTTTTAAATTCAGCTGTCTCATATCAGATTCCCAAATGGGGGGTTCCGGATAACAGGATATGCATTCTTTGAAGAGTAATGCTAGAAACCTTATCGCAATTTCATATGTTATTCAAGTGCGGCTCTTTTTTTTTTTTTAAAGTAAAATTTATTATTAAAAAATTAATTTTTTTAATATAAATTTTATATTTATTCACTTTTTAAAAAAAAAAATAATGAATACTACTCTCTATAGCTTCAAACATCATCTCTTTTTTCAAAAAATTAAAAAATCATATCTCTCTGCTGAGAAAAAAATAATAATCTCTCTCTCTCTTAAATATGAGATTCTCTGTTATTTTTTGATCCAGATATTTTGCCTCTTTGAATGATTTGGACAGAAAGTCCGAATTTGAGAGAGAGAGAGAGACTGTGGCCTGCAGCCCCCAGCGGCCAGCAGTTACCTACAGCTTTATGAGCTGAAAAATCCATGCCAGCTTTGACTCTCCATCTATACTACAGTCCAAAAGTGAGGCCAAATCAACATATGATTATATATATATATATATAATATAAGATGGAATAGACCATTTGTAATTTTTTTCTTTATTTTTAAATATTTTTTAAAAGATATATAAATAAATAAAATATAATAAAATACTCAATAATTTTGAGTAAGAAATTTAAGGGACGAGTATGATTCATATATATATATATATATATATTTTCATTCAAGTAAAGGTTCCGTGAGTGGACATAGGGCAATTGAAGAATAATTACTACAATTAATGGCCTACAAAAATAATTACAGCCATTAATGCTAATATATTTTTTTATAACATTTGTATATATGTGGAAATTTTATTTTATTAAATATTTAGGATATGAATGATTAATAAAAGAATATTTAGTGTAATAAAAAAAAAGTCAAATATGATACGTGTGTAACGATGACTATTTTCCACGTGAATACTTGATAGTGTTCAGAGAAAACGAAGAAGCAGGCATCGGAAACATCAGCCTCAGTAGTCAGCTCCCGACAAGCGTGGGTTCGACTTCTTTTGTGGAGTGAGTGAAAAAGCTGGGTTCGAGCGGGACTCACGCGATCTCAGTTTCTGCCTCTTTGTTTTATTCTTTGACCTGATGCTAACGTTTCTCTTTCCCTTTTGGTTCTTTACAATGTTAGATCCCTTCCACCTGTTCACAAAAGTCAAAAGCAAATTCCATCTCTCAAATAACCGATGCTTTTTTTTTTTTTTTTAGGAAATACCTAAAATTCTGTCCGACCGAACCCTTTTAAACTTATAGTTTCCGCGGTTACCGTGGCCGTAGACGACATTGCTACTGACGACGATTTCGTTCGTCTGAGAATCGTATATCTCATAAAATTCTCTTTATTTTATTTTTTTATTATATTTTTTATAACGTTTTTATTTTTTTAATATGTTTTTTATTATATTTTCTTTATTTTATTTTTTTATTATATTTTTTATTATATTTTTTATTTTATTATATTTTTTAAAATTTTTTATTATATTTTTAAGATAAGCTATATTTATAGAGAGTTTGGTCAGAACAAACCGCAACATCATCATTTTTTTATTATAGCTTTTTATAATGAAACCTTTACACTTTCATTAATACTTGTTCACAATTTATAGTGTTTTTTTAATTATTTTTTAAAATATTTTTTTTCAACATCATTAAAAAAATATAAAAATAGAAAATTCTTTAATCATTAAATAAAAAAATTAAAATTAAAACAAATAATAAAGAAATTATAGATGAATAATAAAACTATCATTTTTCTTTTTTCTTTTTCCCTTTTCCCACTCGTATGTGATTTTGTGAGTCAAGCCTACAGATAGCATATGACCTAGTTTCTAAAATAAAAATCTGGATCCAAAATTTCTACTTCTTTTGTAAAAATGAAAAATTATACCGAATATATTTGGTAGAGCATTTTCGTTGAATTAGGTATTTACATTTGTAAAATTTGTCTAATCTTACATAATTTTGCAATTCACTAATCTATTCAAAACTTATTCCCACGTTAGATTATCTATCTATTAGTCAAAATAATAATAAAATATTATCAATTTATAATATATATTTAATTTTTTTCTATTAATTTTTTTTCCAAAATGAAAAGCTACATGAAAAATATTATCAATTTAATAATATTTGTTCAATTTTTTTTCTCTCGATTTTTTTATTAATTTTTTTTCCAAAATGAAAAACTACATGAATATATTAATTTAATTTAATATTTTTATCACTTTGCATTGGAGAAAGAAATGATTTTGTGAAATATGAGAAGGAAATTAGAGAGAAATGATTTTTTATTATTTTACAAATGCTATACTAATTAGCAAATTTGAATATAAAAATTGATTTTATTGTAGCTCATAATCATATTATTAGCATTTGTCTAATTCAATGTGAAAAGTTATTAAATTCTATTATATAAATACTTTATTGAATTTGCAATAGGGCTGGGCTCCAACGGTGTGGGAGTTTAGAGTTTCCGACTCCCGCTCCTACTTCGAAATGGAGTCAGAGTTTGTCGAAATTTTGTTGTTCAAAAGAAAAACTCTAGAAACATAAATAAATTAAGTAAATGAAGACAAATTTACATGGCAATCATGACAGATTTTAGCTACAATTAACCATAGAAATCAAAAATCTTAAAAATCAATCATTTTAACCGCATAGCAACTTATCATTATTGTGAATCAATGGCGGTGATGGAGAAGGAAAGAACTCTGTGTGGTGATGGTTGCAACTTTGAAGAAATTGAAACTTCAAGCCCAGGTAGTCATCGACAATGATAGAGAGAAGAGAGAAGAGAAGATAAGAGAGATGAAATGTGTGTTGCGACTGTCTTACTTGCGTAGAGAAAGCCAAAAGGGTTAGGGTTTTGATAATTGAAGATGCAACAAAAATGGACGACCTCTTGTCCGTCTCCATTGCTCTTAAAGCAATAATCCAACAATTGGAGAAACATGAAGATAAACCTAGCCGCTATAGGAGTCTTCAACTAACGACGTCGTTTATTAAGGCTGCTTATATTAAAAGGAAAATTGCAACACAAATAGACAATGCGAGGACTCGAACTCAGCATCTCAAAGATCCAAAACTCCCTTCTAAGTTCTAACCCATTAGGCCACTTGGGTTTATTATACCTAACTTACAATATATAATATATAAATAATTAAAGTTTGGAGTTGGAAGTGGAAGTTAATCTTAATTCCATTTTTGATTTCAAAATTTCGATTTTGGAATTAAAATAATTCCAACTTCAATCTTGACTTCCAATGCTAATTGGAGCCGAAATTCAAAAATCGAAAATTTTAAACCCCCTAATTCATAAATGTATAATCCAATAAAAGTGTTATTTATCGCATTGTATCTCAAAATAGAAGACGTAAAGAAAAATGAGAAATGATAGATGCAGTCATGGAGTTACAAACGGCGTGCAGTCGCTTTGGAAAAAAATAAAGATATATGGGACTCACGTGAAAAAGTCAATTTTTTTTCTAAAGCGACTGTATGTCGTTTGTAACTCCGCGACTGTATATAGCATTACCCAAGAAAAAGTCCAAATATAAAGATAGACCCAAACTTTTGTCATACCAATTCAAAGTGTTTGATTTTCTTCTTGTTTTTCTAAGTTTAATAACCAATCAAAAAGGGTTTAGTTGACAAGACTTGACATTTCAAAAGATATTTTTATCGTTAAATGGCACTCGTAGATTAATTAGGCAATGGACCAGTCTTGTCCAAAAAGTCATCCCTAGTGTTCTATGATTCTATCATCTACGTGCGAATCAAAACATGCAGGGGATTTTATCTTTATTTCATTAAAATATAAAAATAATAACAACGACGTACTTTTCACCTTTATGTTTGTGTTACGTAAGTTGTTGGATAAAATATTGTGTATCATCTTTTTTAAAATATAAATTGCTGCGTCTCTCTCGCTCACTTTCCTCCTCAACCAGTCGGGGGACTCTCTCTCTCTTGTGTTTGCTGTAACAGATAACAAAACTTTAAAGATGAAAACCTAAAATCATGCCGTCCCGTCCATCTCCACCACCTCATGACCACCATAGACACCATCCTCCGCTCCTCCCTATATTCCTCCCCATCACCCTATCTCTCTTTCTCATCCTCCTCGTCGCCCTCTTCCTTTTCTTTCTCCTATATCGCAAGCTCTCTCTCAATCGCACCACTCCATCCGACAACCACCTGCGTCGCTTCTCCTATTCCCTCCTCCGCCGCTCCACCTCCTCCTTTTCCTCATCCACCCTCCTCGGCCATGGCGGTTTTGGTTCCGTTTATAAGGCCACTCTACCTTCGGGCCAGTATTTGGCACTAAAGCTCATGGACTCCCCTGGCTCCCTCCAAGGCGAGCGCGAGTTCCACAACGAGCTATCTATCGCCTCCGCTCTCGATTTCCCTCACATCCTCTCTCTCCTCGGCTTCTCCTCTGACCCCCGCCGCCAAAAGCTCATCCTCGTCTACGAGTACATGCCCAATCGTAGCTTACAGGACGCGCTGCTCGACAAGAAGTGCTCGGAGCTCATGGGTTGGAAGAAAAGATTCGACATTGTTCTTGATATTGCCACTGGTCTGTCTTACCTCCACCATTCCTGTCACCCGAGGGTAATCCACAGCGATATTAAGCCCAGTAATATTCTGCTGGATGCTAATTTCAAGGCCAAGATTGGGGATTTCGGTTTAGCGAGGTTGAAGACTGAGGATCTTGTAGATAAGAGGGAAGGCGGAGTGGTTGAGACTGGAGAGGATAACGGGTCGATTTTGGAGGAGACAGAGAGCGTGACGACTGGGTTCGATGAAGCTGGTGGGATTGCTGTCGATCAGTCCCCGGAGAGTTGCGTGGTTATAATATTGGATTCAGAGGCGTCGCCGGAGTATGCGGCGGTGTCGCCGGAAGCTGGGATCGATAAAGCGAGCGCATCTGAAGGGTGCTTCGATAAACTCAGCGTCGATAGCGGCAAAGGTTTGGCCGGTCACAGTAGAAAGAAAGGGGGTTCGAAGAGGAATTGGTGGTGGAAGCAGCAGGAAATTAATGGAGGTGGGTCTGAGTCTGGTAGAGTGAAGGACTATGTGATGGAGTGGATTGGTAGTGAGATTCAGAAGGAGAGGCCCACCAAGAGTGAATGGATTGCGTCCCCGAGCTTGCCGGAGAACGATGGCCGGTTGGGTTCAAAGATTGAGCAGAATCATAATAAGAAGCAGAGAAAGAGATTTGGGTGTTGGGCCTCAGATGAGGAAAGGAAAGAGAAAAGGAAAGAGAAGAATCGGAAGCCGAGGGAGTGGTGGAAGGAGGAGTTTTGCGAGGAGCTCTCGAAGAAGACGAAGAAGACGAAGAAGAAGAAACGAGAATTGTGGTGGCAAAAGGATGGGGATGAAAAGAGGAAGAGCAAGAGAAGTAGAGGTAGCATCGATGGTCAGGAATGGGGAAATGGAAGCGAGATACCCAAGAGCGGCGGTATGAGTAGCACCCCAAGTATGAGAGGAACCGTGTGTTACATTGCGCCTGAATATGGCGGTGGTGATGGGGGGCTGATCTCCGAGAAATGCGATGTCTATAGTTTTGGTGTTCTGCTTTTGGTTATTGTTTCGGGGCGGAGGCCACTCCAAGTGACGGCCTCGCCGATGTCGGAGTTCGAGAGGGCCAATCTAATATCGTGGACACGGCAACTTGCTCGGAATGGGAAGCTTTTAGAGCTTGTTGATATGTCTGTACATTCATTGAATAAGGAAGAGGCTATGCTTTGCATTACGATTGCACTACTATGTTTGCAGAAATCGCCTAGGAAGAGACCCACAATGAAAGACATCGTGGGGATGCTAACAGGGGAGGTTGAGCCACCCCATCTACCAATTGAGTTTTCACCCTCACCGCCTTCGAGTTTTCCCTTCAAGACTCACAAGAAGGCCAAGTGATGTCGATCAGCTTGTTGCCTATTTTCATTGGAGGTAGAGAGTGTGCATGTTCTGTTGTAGGTCATCTCTTGTTTTTGTATAAATGATGCCTAAAAAAAAGGAAAAAAACAAAAAACAAAAATGTTTATATTTGATGAGTTTTAGGCCTTCTTGTTATCTTAGATTTTTAGTTATCTATTTATTTTTTGGATTCATGATTCATTTTGCTTCAATTCAAATAATACAATACATTTCTACAACAAAACTGAACTCAGAATATTTGAATTATCTTATTTAGCCTACAAATTCCTTACCATTTTAAAATTTCGGAGGCCTATCATACAGGTACTACTATTACTAAATAGTAACACAATCTTGTCCTTTGCTCCCCAGGAGTTGTTGGGTTTAAGGAATCCAATGTTTTCTATGGAAAATTTGAAAGGATTAGAGAATTGACAATGACTTCGAGCGACTATATCAAAATTTGATAAAAAATATAAATTTAATGAAAAATTAATATTTTTATATTTATATTAGATTTATTATTAGATTTATCAAAATAATAATATAATATATAATTAATGAAACTAATAAATTTATTTATAATTTATTTATCTAATAAATATATTCAAATATTACTAAATTAAATGGAAGTGGATACAGAGATAGAGAGAAGAGTGAGAAAAGGAAAGAGGAGTAGTTGAATGGAAAATTTATAAAATATTGAGATGATTCTACAGTGACTCTCCGAACATGACTAAGGTCTGTCTTCAAACATGATTCTGGCCCTAAATTACTGTAGTTTAAAATCTCATAAATATACTTTTGACTAGTCTAATGAAAAAGTTTTAACCTAAAAAAAACTAAAATTAAAATTTACTGACTATTACCAGTGCTCGGACCAAGCTGGCATGGAGACACTTTCTTTTATCTATTTATTTTACGTTCGAAATGTTAGGCCACCTTGACAAATTTCGTTAGTGCCTCAAGACTTGACTTCATGACTTCGCCAACAATCCCCCACCCCCCCTCTCTTCCCTTCACGAAATGTTGCGGGCCTGTGGCTACCTTTATCAAAGTGTATCAAAGTGGGAGATCCACTGGACTGGTAATTGGGAAAGCTATACTTTATTGGATCTCAGCAATATTTGTGCTAAGGCAGTGATATGGGCTCCGGCATTAGGCTTCTTTTGTGCCCCTTAAGTAATATTTTTTTATATTTTTTTTTCTAATTCATATTTTTTCACAAAAATAATAAAGAAGGTGTGAAAATGAAATATATATATATTTTTTTATTTTTTTATTTTTTTCATATTAAAAAGCCCCATAAGACGTAAAGGGGCCCTAACGCCAAGACTCCAAAACATCTCTCTTTGTGCTAACGCCTAAAAAGAGAATAACAGGCTAAAAGAGAAGAGAACATTTTCGATCCAGTTGAGGTTGTTCGGACTTCGATCGGTGTGGCATGGAGTCCTCGACAGTGTTTCAATGTGGTTGAACGGTGTCCTCATGTACATTCATGTAGTGAACAGTAAATGAATACAAAAAAAATAAAATAAAGAGATAAATATACAAATTTCCGTAATTTGGTAATTGGCCTATGCCTATGAAAGTTTGAGAATGGGATATTACACTATAATATACTTGTTTTATAGTCTCTCATAATCTCTCATTCTCATTGAACAATGGATATCGAGATTTTATTTTCTAGTAAAAATATTATCATTGGAGCTCCTGTCGTGACGTTGAAAAAGCCCACCGAGAAAGAAGCCTGGCCAAAAGTCCTTCCATTCATCTGGTTCCCTCTTCCCTTATCTTCTATCCCTTCCTTACTTTATATCCCTTTAGCCTCCATTTATATTATTTTACCCTTCCTTTATATCTATTCTCCTTTTTTCTTTTTGACACTTTTTTGTTTCTTTTGGCCTTTCTCTCTCTTCATATTCTTCCCTCTTGATAAGCTCTTCACCTTGGGTTGGGCCTAGAAAATATTATGGGCTTGATGTATTTAATTTGAGTTATCCATATGGGATGGATTTGCACTTATTCTCTATGCAATAAAAGAAATGGTCAAAAGTAAATCTCAAATTATCTGTAAATAAGAACTTGGATATTTCATCCTCCGAGTCAAGAGCACGTGCTTAACCTTTTCGGAATGGTTCTTGCCATGATAATTAGGCTAGGCTCGAATATATATTTACAGAATGAAGCAGGAAACTAGACTTTATTTGCTTGGTCGTGTTAGATGATAAATGGTAGTAAGCTACAAGTCATTTACATTTATGCTTTTACCTCACATTGTCGTCTAAGAGGTCTTTATTCATTTATTTATTCTTCTTTCTATACAACTGTAAATATAGAATCTATTAGTTTGTTATAGACAAACTTGTATATAGGCTACGGCCTCCTTTCATTTTTGATGTACAATAACAATATGCAGAGGGAAAGTTGAAACCTCCATTATTGCTCTCGCATCTGCTTTTCTCTTGTTACCAAACACTTACATGGTATCCAAGAGTCAGTGAGAGCAATGATGGAAAACCTAGACTCGCATACTCCACCTGATTCACCCACCCACTCAGATCTTCACACAAACCCTTCCTCCCGATATCTCAACCTCACCGATCCCACAAACTCCTACAGTTTAGATTACGACGATAGTCCTACAATCACTCTTACCGGTGATTTGCTCACTACTGAAAACTATACAACCTGGTCGAAGCGTGCCCTACGAGCTAAGAACAAGCTCGGCTTCATCGATGGAACCCTAACCAAACCCAAACTTCCTGATAACCCCTTACTTGATCTCTGGCATAGTTGCAATGAAATGGTAGTGTCATGGATTCAAAATTATATCACACCCTTTGTAATAACTCGAATTTTCACTTATCTTTTTTAATTTACGTGTTTAGTTTGATTATAATTTATTTAGAGTTATTTTGGTAGACTTTTGAAACTTTTAAAATATAGTTATGTTGGATATTTTCTTATAGGAAATATTGATAAATTAAGATTAAAATGGTAAAAAAAGGCAAATAGAGGAATTTAGTATAAACTATGGTAATTAGAAAATGTTTGGCAGATTTGACATCCTCTGGTAATTTGGATATAACTTTCTCATTTGATTTTGAATTTGGATAATTCAAGGTGCTATGGAAATCTAAGACGAATATCTATAACTTTTATGTTTTGGGCTTTAAGATATATGAACTTAATCAAGGACGAAATTGAGATTGAAGTTGGCAAAATCGAATTGAGCGTAATAGACATTGACTAATGATTTTGCTTAAGATTAAGCTTTTAGAATATTTTCTCAATTATCCTAAGATATTGAAAAATGTGTAGAAATATGGCAAATGAAAAGATTTATCTAAAAAATTTCGTGTGAAATAAGAAAGATTATCTAGCAAACACTTTGTGTGCCCAGATTGGTTACTCTCTGGTTGATTCTTCGAGTTTTAGTGATTTAGGTATAACTTTTTCATTGGGTCTCCAAATTAGGTGATTCAAAATTCTATAGAACACCAGAGAGATATTTAGAACTTTTATATTTTGAGTTTTTAAAGATATGGACTAGATCAATGACTTAATCTGGTGTGAAGTGGACAAATAATAATAAGAGTCAATTGGTAACCGACTTAGACAAATCAACTTTGGTTTAGCTCTTACCACCGACTTTACACAGTATAAAGATTAGTATTTCCTTTCCCAATGACCTGACAACGTGACACATGGATGGAGTATGTGGCATAAGGGGGAGGCATCTAGAAAAGTTGGTTGACACTAGTAAAAACCAAGCTGGCCGATACATGTATAGGTGAGACGTTCCAAACTTATTTTCCATGTGATAGAATTTAATCTAAACCATTAATTAAAACATGCTTTTAGGTGGCTCAAATATGACCTTTAGATGAGATATTTACCAACTATGTCTAAGATTAGGTGTGATGATAAGGTTATGGAAGGAATGACAAGTGTATATAGCAATTGAAGGGGTAACCAAACACCTCAAAGCTTTGCACCTCTTTCTTTGGCCTTGAGTGTCGTCTCTTGCATATATATATATATATATATATAAAGGAGTTCTTCACTTTTCTCCTTTGGAGAAACCCACTGAAAAACCAAGAAATAGGAGATCAACAACCCATTTTCAAACCCTTCAAATACCCAAAAGAAAGAATTTTAGGAGAAATTGCAAGGGCTTGGTTCACTAGTCAATACTAAGCTTTGGAGAAAAATGGTAAGTATACTTATAACTCACTTTTAGTATTTAATTGTATATATAGAATTATCATGTTTAAAGATGTCTCAATTGAGTGCTTAATATATATCTAAGATATGTTATGTTGTATTAAGTTGATGGTAATGGGAAGTAGTGAGATAAGTGGGAAAAATGTTATAAGTGGCAAGGATATGCTTTGATAAATTATGGTTTAAAGATTTAATGATGATATGTGAAATTAGAATGATAAAAGAATTAAGATTGAACTTATAAGGTTTTGACTTTATGCTCTTGAATTAAGGATTGATTACTTAAGTTTGTATTTAAGTGAAATTATCTATGTTTTAAGAACTATGATACAAGACAAAGATATGGTGGAATAGTAGGACTTTGATGAAGGACCTCAAGAAGTTATAAGTGTATGTTAGTAAGTCATGAATAAGATTATGTAGAATTGTGGCTTGTTTTATGTTGAAAAAGCACATAATCCGAGATTTCGCTCGACTCTCGCTTGACTTCTGGCTCGAGCGAGATAGGCAGAAATTTCGCTCGACTATCGCTTGATACTTGGCTCGATCAAGATCCCCTGTTAGTTTAACTCCGAAATTTTCTTTTTATTGAAATGTATGTGATTCAAGTAAAGAAGAATTTTAATACAAAAATTATATGTTAAATGCAAGTGCATAATTTATATGTCGTGTGTCCCATAAAATATGTAGCATATACAAAAAGAATTTAAGAGTACATGTATGTCTCATTATGTCACTAGTTTGACGTCAAAAGGCATAGAAAGTTTTACATCAAAGGGGAGGGGTATGGCATGCATTTTTAGGAAAAATGAGAAATATTCATGTGAATAAGAAATGAATAACTAAGAAAAAGAAAACTTAAAAGTCATGTCATGACAGGGACTATGATACATAACGCTTATATGATTAACAAGAATATGATAAGGATCGTCATGACGGGGACGATAATACGTAATGTCCGGACGACTGACGATAATATGATATGTCCCAAAGACGGGTAATAATAATGGATATGGTCCAACCACGGGTAATAATAGTGGATATGATATGACCCAACTACGGATAATAATAATGGAAAACCGGCGAAGAAGACGATATGTAACGCCAGTCAAGGTTCAGAAACAAGAATAAGATTTAAGAAAATAATCATTGCATGTTACGAAAGGTTGTGTACTCATACTCGTATAAGTTTTTATGTAAAAGCATGAGTTGTATGAAAGGGTACCGAAGTCATGCATAAGACATGTGTAAGGCATACATAAATCATGTGTTAAGTTAATTCATCATGATATATATTATTTTATGTTATTGATATGCTCTGTTAATGTTTTTATTAAGTTATTTGTATACTTACTGAGATTTCTTGGAAATCTCACTCTTTTGATTTTATCTATCATTTATTACGGGATGATAGACATTGTTGTAGAAATAGATGATATATCACGAGACTCAGACGTCATGGGAGATTCTAAGGTACCCCGAGGGACCTACAGCATACTCATTGGTTAATAAAATGATAAATTAATTGATAATAAGATTATAGAGGAAGCGGAAAAGAATCCCTTAAAGGTAACAAGGGGTAGTTTGAATATTTGTCCTGAAAATAACATATATTAATAAGGAAAAGTTTGGTACAGTGTACTTGATACTTTATAAGAATATGAGTTTTTATGTAGCATACCATGTGATATTTGCAAAGAATTAGATGTCTTTGCTAAAATTATAATTTGTCCTCATTCCGCTATACTATATTTTGCACACTACTAATAAGTTAGGTGCATGCACATATTGTTCGACGCGAAATAAGAAATTTGTAACTTAAGGTCACAAGTTATAACGCTTTAATTTACATTAAATCTCAGACGTAAACTGGGGCGGTACACCCTTTCTCAAATCCAATGTTGCTTCGTCAATGATGCACATGACATATGGCTGAATCTTCATGAACGGTTGTCTCACCAAAATGGGCCCCAAATCTTCCAATTGAAGAAAGCTTTGGCTTCTCTTTCCCAAGAACATGACTCAGTAAGTGTCTGTTATGGCAATCTCAAGACTCTGTGGGATGAACTTGCAATTTACGACCCGTTCCCAATTGTACCTGTGGCAATATGAAGACCCTTTCGGACTGCTCCCAACGGGATTGTGTCCTTCAATTTTTGATAGGATTAAATGACTCTTATTCATCCATCCGTGACAAGATCATGCTTCTAGAACCCCCTTCCCCCTATTTCTAAGGTTTTTTCACTTGTATAGCAATAAGAGCGTCACCATCAAATCACCTCTCATCCCCAACCTTCTGAAACCCTATCTCTTGCTGTCAAGAAACCTTATAACCCTTCCAAACAATCTCCTAAAAATCCAACCAACCCAAAAAATGATCACCCCTATTGCACTCACTGCAAAATTTCAGGTCACAGTATAGATAATTGCTTCAAACTTGACAATGCTGAACCTCCACTTTGTTCCCATTGTCACATGACTGGTCATATTGTTAAAAGATGCTATAAACTGAATGGGTATCCATCGGGTCACAAATTCCACAACAAAACCACCTCCTAGTTCTCATGCTAATTTCTCTATTGCTCATGAATCTGATGGTGTTGGTGAGGACAAGATGGGCTTAACAAAGCTTCAATATCAGCAGCTGCTTGTTTTACTCCAGCCTCAAGATCTTATCTCAGTCACTGTCCTACGTTCCAGTTCATCCACTAACCTAGCCTCCCACTCTAAGATGTCTGGTATACTCTATTGCTTTTCAACACACACACACACGCCTCTTTGGCTTCACCCAACACCACTTGGATAATCGATACTGGTGTTATAAATCACATGGTCTGTAGCACCTCATTGTTTTCATCAATTACATCCACAGTTTCATATTTTGTTAAGCTTCCCAATGAAAGCTCAGCATTCATGACTCATATTGCTACTGTCCATTTAACCAACATTGTTATTCTTAGAGAAGTACTTTGTGTTCCCTCCTTCAATTTCAATTTAATTTCTCTATCGAAGTTGACAAAATCTATTGTTGTTTTCTTTTCTTTTCTTCCTGTTGTTTCATTCAAGACCTACAATCTTGGACAACGATTGGAAATGGTGACTTGCTACATGGACTCTACCACTTCAACTGCCCAGCCGTGACCCCCACTGCCCTTACCAATTAGCTTTCCATTTACAGACACAAACCACACACAAATCTCACACACTTTGCTTCTGCTCCACAAAATTATACACCATACAACCTATGGCATTATCGCCTAGGTCACTTATCCAAAAATAGGCTTCACTTAATCAATGATCTCTCTGTAAACACTCACACATCTCCTATTAATGAAATGCCTTGCACCTTCTGTCCTTTGGCTAAGTTCCACAACTTACCTTTTCTTGACAGTATGTATTCTTCTTCTAAATATTTGAAACCATCCATTGTGATATTTAGGGACCTTCTCCAACTATTGCCCATGATGGTTCCAAATATTTCTTGACCATTGTGGATGATTTTTCGCACTATACATGACTTTATTTGCTTAAAACAAAAGTTGAAACCCGTAAGTGCATTAAGTCTTTCTACCATTTAATTGAAACACAATTTAACATGAAATTTAAAATTTAAGAAGTGACAATGGTGTTGAATTTTAAATGACAGATTTTTTTTAATAAAAATGTCATTATTCATCAAAGAAGTTGTGTGGAAATCCCTCAACAAAACGACATTGTTGAGAAGAAACACCAACACTTGTTAAATGTCACTAGAGCTCTCATGTTTCAATGTGGTCTACCCCATAAATACTGGAACCATATTGTTCTCGCATCAACTTATATTATAAATAGACTTTCCACACCCCTTTTGAACAACCAAACACCATATGAGCTCATCTTTAACCAAAAACCAGATTATGCTCATATGAGAATCTTCAGATCTTTATGCTTTGTTGCCACTTTTCACAAGGCCAAACCATATTCCAACCTAAAGGCCAAGTTTGTGTTTTTATTGTCTATTCTTTTGGAGTCAAACGCTATAAACTTTTAGATCTTCAAAGCAACACCATTTTCATTTCAAGAGATATTATTTTTCATGAATTTGTGTTTCATTTTTACATCATTCATTCTAACTCTTCTTCCTCCACAGATTCCCCAATACTTTTTTTTTCCATTAATCCACCTTCAGCTTCACCTCCTGATTTCCCTATCCTCCCTTCATTCCCTTCCCCTTTACCTCAACATCATCACAACACTTCCAATTTCTCTCTTCTTCCTACCCCTACACATAATCCATCTACACCCAACCATTCATTTACACAGAATCTTGTCCATAGACACACCCTACCCCTACCTCTACATCTATCCATACACCTGCACAACCTAACTCCCTACAAAACCCTGCACCCGTACACACACCAGCTAACTCCAACTCACCACATACCTCTCCTCCTTCCACACATCTTGCCATTGCTCCACAACCTACCCTTAGAAGATCCTCCCGCATTATAACAGCCCCCCCAATACCTCAAAGATTACCACTATCACCATGTCATGCAGCACCCTTATGAGCAATCGACTTCCAAGCAGGCTCCTCTTTCACATGGTAAACCCTTTCCTTTATCTCATTGTCTATCTTATCATAAATTTAATACTAATTTTCAAGCATTCACCACTTCAATTTCTTTACATACCGAGCCTCACTCTTACAAACAAGCCATTAAGGATCCTGCCTGGTGTCGTGCTATGAAAGTTAAAATGGCAGTTTTGGAAAACAATCATACTTGGATACTCACTAACCTACCAGCAGGTAAAAGAACAATTGATTATAAGTATGTTTACAAGGTAAAATTCAATTCTGATGAAACTTTGAAAAGATTGAAAGCTAGGTTGGTAGCTAAAGGCTACACTCAAGTAGAAGGAGTAGATTATGTTAATACCTTCTCACCTGTAGCTAAGTTGGTAACTGTTAGATTTTTACTCAATGTGGCAGCCATCAAAGGTTGGTTTTTACATCATGTTGATGTACACAATGCTCTTTTAAATGACGATTTAACCAAGGAGATTTATGTGAAAAAACCACCCGGATACACCAAAGGTGAACCTCACCAAATGTGCAAGCTTCTTAAGAATCTCTATGGCCTTAAGCAAGCCTTAAGATAGTGGCATTCTAAGTTGACATCTGCGCTTATTTCTTTTGGATTTATTCAATCCAAATCGGATTATAGTTTATTTACCAAACAAGAAGGAGACTCTTACATTGCTCTCTTAGTTTATGTTGATAATATCCTCGTTGCTAGCAATTATAATAGTTCAATTTCTTCTCTTAGAACATTTCTCAATAATCAGTTCAAGATAAGGGACTTAGGCTGTCTAAGGTATTTTTTGGGGTTAGAGATTGCACGATCATCCAAGGAAATACACTTATATCAGAGGAAGTATGCCTTAAATATCCTTTCAGATTCGGGTATGTTGGGCTGTAAACCTTTAAAACTTCTTTTGGATCAAAACTTCAAGTTTAGCAAAGAGGATGAAACCCCCATTTCTAAAGCATTTATAGGAGACTTATTGGCCGATTGTTGTACCTCACAATAACTTGGCCAAATATCAGCTTTGCTGTCCAATTGTTAAGTCAGTTCATAGACAAGCCTATGTCCACTCATTTGGTTGCTGTGTACAAACTTTTGAGATATATTAAAACCTCCCCTAGTCAAGGTATTCTCCTTTTTTCATCCTCTCAAATTCAACTAAGGGCATATTGTGATAGTGATTGGACTTCTTGTTCTGACTCCCGTAGATCTACCACAAGCTATTGCATATTTTTAGGCCATTCACTAGTCTCCTGAAAGTCCAAAAAACAAATTGTAGTCTCTCGGTCTTTAGCTGTATCTGAGTACAGATCAATGGCCACAACTTGTTCGAAGTTAACTTGGCTGCGCTATTTATTGCAAGATCTTGGTCTTCATCATCCACAGTCGGCATTCCTCTTTTGTGACAACTAGGCTGCATTACATATTGCTGCCAATCCGGTCTTCCACAAGAGAACCAAACACATCGAGCTTGATTGCCACTTAATTCGAGATAAAATCCAGGATGGAAGCATCACCACTACACATGTAACTTCTCAGACACAATTGGCTAATTTGCTTACCAAAACTTTGCCCTCATACCTCATGCAATCATATCTATCCAAAATGTGAATAGTTAATCTCTATTCTTCATCTTGCGAGAGGTGTTAGATGATAAAGGGTAGTGAGCTATAAGTCGTTTACATTTATGCTTTTACCTCACATTGTCGTTTAAGAGATCTTTATTCATTTATTTATTCTTCTTTTTATACAGCTGTAAATATAGAATCTTTTAGTTTGTTACAGACCAACTTGTATTTAGGCCACGGCCTCCTTTCATTTTTGATGTACAGTAACAATATATAGAGGAAAAGTTGAAACCTCCATTACTACTCTCGCATCTGCTTTTCTCTTGTTACCAAACACTTACAGGTCGGGTTAAGGTATCCCTTAATTGTTGGTCTTTCGATTTATTCCTTGCTTCTTGTGTTTGTGAGACATCCATCGAGTAGAATAAGAACGTCAAAAAAATATGATTTTAGCATTATCAATGTCGTTGCATGTAATGATATATTTGCTTTCCGATGATATGAAAAAGCATGATTATGAATCTTATGATTGGCATTTGGCATCCAATAGCTAAAATTATGTCGCTCATTAACACTGCTCCAAAAGAAAGGGAAAAAAAAAACAGATTTTAATTTTCAACTGAATCTTATTTGGCCCATGTATGAGTTTCTTATAACTTTCTAGTTATGAATCTGCCTTGAAAGGCTTTCTCCGGATCATTCGTGGGGTGTTTTTCAACAGAAAAACCCAGTAGCTTTTGAAACTGCATTAGAACTTCATCTCTGTTTTGCATAGTAGTCGAAGGCATAGACCCATGACTTTTAAAAGATAGATTTTGCCACCGGGGCAGAGATCTAAGCAATTCGGCCATTAATATTTAGAAATATTGGACCGCACCAGCAGACGTTTTTTTTACAATATTGGATATATCAGCTTTCTTATTTTCACCTGTCCAAGAAGTATCGTTCACACTTACGCATATAGCCGGAGGCAAACAAGTAGAAATTATAACAATCTTTGTAAACATCAGGTACTCCGTAAGTTCCATTTGGTATTATTGTTGGATTTTTGCTTCTTGAATTCCATATGAGAAAAGATGAGAGAGGGGCAATGTCAAGGAGATTATAAAAGGAGGCCTAGCCTCTTTAGTTAATTACACCTGTCAGAAACTTATCTAGTAACTTTTGATTTTAGTAAAATTCTTCTGTTGTCCTTTTTGTATGTAAAAGGAAGAGAGATGAAAATTAGAGTTTTATTAGTATGAAAAGTTTTTTTAGGGTGTCGTTAAGTTGAGGAAAAAAATTGTGTAACTGTAACAATTTTTCACAGTGTATTTTCTTCTCTTGGTCTGGTAATTTTTCTCTTATTTTGGAGTTTTCTACGTAAATTTTTGTGTTGTGTTTATTTCTCTATTTTTATTGATATTCTGTCAAAAATAAATCCTGGTGGGAGAAAATTTGGGAAGCCCAAGATTCTCAACAATTATTAGTCTGTGAATTGACTCCGGCGTTGCCAAAAATTTGTCTTTTTTTTCCATTCTAGTTGTGGGTTGCAAATTAAAAGAAAGTAATTATCATCCAGTTATCTTTAGAGCTCCATTAAACTATACAAATTACAAGTTCATATAGAAACTTGACTAATGTCCAAATTACATGATTACAGCGGGCTCAGAAAGGTAGGGAAAAGAAATTGCATAAACTGCGTGATGGTTATAAATGACATTGATATCAATTATGGGGAGAGTATGCTTGCAGCAAGCTATTCCATAAAATGACTGGTCTATGTTTGTTTTTTTTTTATTCGACGTTGGGAAGGAAATCCATTGGGTAATTAAGATACAGGTTCTCAACATTAGAACAATATTCATTTGTGGTTGGGGGGTAGTAAAACCGATCGAACACCACTGCATTAGTAAAAGAAACAAACTAACATCCAATAATGAATGTTTTGATCGTATCTATAAGTTCGGCGGCACGCTGAGGATCCAGAAGATGAATAGCATGAAATCCAGCATCATCAAACCATGCACTTACATTCGCCCCAGACGTTGCCAACATCGTCACAAACTCCTGCTGCCGATCGATCGTTGGGTCGCTATAATATCCCACCACCAAACACTTGGGCAGCCGGCGGATCAGACTCCTGTGCGGACCCATGATCATCGGATTACAATACCGATGGTCCCGATCGAGCCCTTTTGGCAAAACGAGTTCCCACATGAGGTCAAGCACAGGCAGAGGCAAGATCTCGTCGGCGGCGTGGTCTAATTCTGATTTGGTTCTTTTTTCACCTCCAAACAGGGGTTGGTTCATTATAAGCCCAACAATCTTCAGGGGCTCCAAATCCCGCTCAAAAGACCTTAAAGCTGCGGAGAAGACGATGTTTCCGCCACATCCACAACCGTAAAGATAACACCTCGAGAAGTCTGCGTAATCTCTGAGCCACTGTTCGCCTTCGGGGTTTGCTGCCTGGTTTTTCACCCAGCAGATAGCGTCCATGGCGTCGTGGTACTGTGCCGGGAGACGATTCTCAGGCGCGAGGCGGTAGTTCACGGCTATGACGATGGCCGGAAGGCGACTGGAAAAGCGCAAGCATTCCCTGTGGATGGAGGCGTCGTCGACACTAAAGAGGACCCAGCCTCCATGGCGGAAGTATATGATGATCGGAAGCCGGGCGACGGTATTGTGATCATTGGAAGGCAATTTCGCCGGCAGAACGATCCGGACCCATGTCTTAGTCTCGACGTTGATGGTGACGTCCTTGGATACCACAACGTCATCGGGACCGGCGACAGGGTTTGCCTTGACCTTCGGGAGCTGGAGACAACGGGTGATCGAACCATCGGAGTTGAGAGCGATTCTGAGGTGAGTGTAGGGATCAAACTTCGACATAACTGTTCCGGTATTAGCAGTTTTTAATGAAATGGTTAATCAGGCCGTTTTGATCTCTTTCACGTAATTCTCAGCGTGAAGACACGAAACGAAAGCTAGCGTACGTATAAGTTGGAGTAGATAATGTCTTTAGTCTCATTGGACGGCGAAAAATAGTCTTGATTCTTCACGAACAAACCTTCCGTGGACCGCGGAAAATGAGCTCCAAGAAAAGCCTCGCAACCATGAAAATGTGGTGCTTCTGATGCCTGAAAATGTCAACGGGAGCTCCTATTCCGTTGCTAAAGGTAGGGGGTTTTCATTTTACAATTTTTTTTTTATTATTATTATTTTTTTTATGGCAGTTGAAAACGAAACACTGTTTCAGAAATTCTGTCATATATATATATATATATATATATATTTTAAGAGTAGTGATATACTTACATTTTATTCACTATTAATTTATCACTCAAATTGTTTATTTATTTTTTTATTATTTTCTTATAAATACTTTTTTAACATTCTTAATCTTTAAGAAAAAAATTTTAAAAAATTATATTTTTTAATATTTTTTTCTTAATTATTAAGTAAAAAATTAAAATTTAATATTTAAAAAAAATAATAAATTAATAATAAAGGAGATGTATGTATATTATTATTTATTTTTTAAGGACCGAAACCATCACGACAGAATAGTTAGGATGACTCGCTACAGAATTTAAATTCAGGAGAGACTAGGACAGTAATTCATGTCATAACCACTCATTTAAATCACAAATTCAAATCAGAAAAATTAATTGAACATGTGACATAGTGCTCGTACGCACAGGTATCTAACACGTGCCAGCTTAGGCTAGTTGCCTACGCCGCAAAAACCCCGAAATTAAGCCCACACACACAAAGAAAATCGGAAGCTGTCAGGGCTAAACAAGGAATTAAGATTTATCTCTTCAAACTATTTTTTATTTTTTTATTTATTTAAAATACTTTCTAATAAGTTTTTGATAAATTAAAATAGATATAAATAAAGTTAAAGTATTTTGCATACATTCAATTTATAAAGCCAAAAATAAGATAAATTCTTATCATCTTAATGATCTAGTCATATCCAAATTAGTCACTTAATTATAATCAAACTTTTACATTAACATGACGAAATTATGATAATAATGTAGCATATAAATGTTTCATTGTAAAATATATTATGTGGATCTATCTTCTTATTATGCTAAATATTTTATACTAAATAGATATTATGGGTTTCAAATAAAATGAAAATAATTTAATCTCCTTTATAAATATGAGGATGAGCAGCTTGCATTATCAACTTCCGTCTCTCTCCTCTATCATTTTGTCTCTAAGTTTGCGACTATTTCGACGATCCTTCCAACTTTCTTTCTCTTCCTAAGGGCGGAGGTCAGTTGGAGCTCTGCTCCATCACCTCCTCTCTTAGTTTCTGTGATATCTCATATTTATATTATTTTTATTGAAAGATTATTTAAATTTTTATAATTAATAATTATATTATTTTAAATTAAATATTTTTTATTTTTTTTATTTTAAGTTGTAGAATTTAAATTAATACACTTTCTTTATATTAATTAATACTTCGTATTTAAATTGTTCCTTAATTTAAATTAGTTTATGATTGGGTTTTAAATATTTTATTTTATTAATATTGAACTGTAGTCTTTTTAGTAGACTTTTATTTATTTCATTGTGCTCTTTTTCTAGTTGGATTTCTTTTTTTTTCCCTCATTTTTTTTTCTTTTTTTTTTTCTTTTCTTTTCTTTTCTTTTTCTTTTTCCCTTTTTCTTTTCTTTTTGTTTTCCTTCCCCTGTTTTCCCCTAACCCCGTGCGCGACCCCCCCCCCCCAAAAAAAAATTGGTTTCATTTGGTTGCATGCACAGCCCACGTCGTCGGCAACCCCACTCTCGAGAGAGCTCTCCTGCACCGGTAGTGCACTTCACGACGACCCCCACGCCATGCATGAGCCACATACCTGAAATGAGTTTCGTACCCTTCCAAGCCACGCCGCCGCCACCTACGGACACCCATAGCTTCGGTGACCTACCAGCAACCCTCTAGTGACCTCTAGCATCACCCTCAACCGCCAGCACCACCCACGGCAACCCAAATTGCCCCAACCCGAAATGGGATTTCAAACACTCATACACGGGTTTGCCACCCTAGCGCCACCACCTGGTCTCACCACCACCACCACCAAAAGGTCCCTCTTGCTCAGCCAACCACCCCTCTAACTCAGTTTCCTCATCCACGGCCCCACCTTGCTTGTACAACTCCAAACTCGAAAATGGATTTCCACCCATTTTGAGCCCGATTTGTCACCTTCCGATAGTTGCACCGTCTCACCACCACATTCATGAGATTCTCCACATTCCATTGAGTATTTCCCTAACTTTTAGTGTCAAACCGAGCAACTTTAACCCATCGTACGAAGTAACCCGCTGTGAACATCGTGGATCGGCGTTTGCTCGATAATCTGGTTTTTACCCGCTATAAGTATTTTCCAAATAAATTTTGAGATTCAAATATATTTTGCAATAACAAATATTGAATATTGGTTGGTTGTTGGATATTTTGTATTTTGATTGGTTGTTGGATATTTTTTGTATCGTCGTATGCATTGCATAGTGCACACGTGTTCATGTTTGTAAAAGAAAACTGAGTTTTTGCATAATTGCATCCATGTTCATGTGTTGGATTTGAAAACTGGGTTTTCAAATGTGTTAATGGTTTTCGGATGCGTGTGTATCACGACTCCAAGTCGGGATGGGGTATATTGAGTGATATCTCCTGGGTTGTCGTCGGGTGACAACGGGATCGGATGGGATGATAACGCTCTCGTGTCAACTCCGTGGCTCCTCTGCTGGCAGCTAGGAGATGCCTAGTCATGGTACGTGCTGGGCGGGGTTAGCTAGGCATCGCCCGTTCTAAAGTCACATGCGTGGTCGTTACCTACGGTATGATAATGAGAACCAGGATGTGCGGATGGTCCCTAGGGGAGACCATGGTGCATACGGTTAATAAAATGGATATTTAGGTCATTTTCTGGGAAAGTGACGGGTTTTGATTATTGGTTTAACGTTGATCATTTTCTGGGAAAATGGTTATGGTTTTAATAGATTTACGTGTATCATTTTCTGGAAAAATTATGGATATTTTTATTGGAGTTTTATCTTGAGCCAAAATGGAATTTTGGCGTGTGTGGTTATTTTATTTATTTTGGGGGAAGAAAATTCTAAGTTTCATGCATATGGTGTCATGTTCATGCGTATTGTTGTTGCATGAATATATTTTATATCTTGTGGTTTGTTTGGGTTGTACTTATCTGCGATGCATTTTTTTGACGTCGTAGTTTTTTCGATATAGAGTTTGAAAAGGCTGAGCCTGAGGAAGCGGCTTCGCCGTTGATATACTATTGTTATAATTTGTTATGTGTGGAAAATGTTTTCCCCTTTTTATAAACATTTATTTTTATGATGTTTTTCGGATGACTGTATTAAATCTCCTGTTGGAGAATTTGTGTTAAAACTGATTTGTAGAATAATTCTTAAAAATTTTGGTACTTAGATATTGACTTTATCTATCTGCTACTTTTATTTATGCATGTCACGTGTTCACACACTTAGCATTTGACGTTGGGAGTGCGTGACCCGTATTGTCAACATTCCGACGCCTCAATTCCCGTGTTTCTATACGTGAGAGTTTGGGGCGTCATAGTTTCTCTACTTATTTCCTCTTTAGTATTATTCATTTTCCTAATTTTTTATTAGTTTTTCCATAGCACCAACTTTCGTAGTCGATCTATTGCCTTCCGGCACCCTTCTTCTTCCACGCGCTTCAATCGACTCTTCAATCGCCAATCAACACGTTTGCAATAGTATCCTTCAAATCGACCTGACGCATTGACCATACGCATGACCTAAGCCAAGTGATTCGTCCACACGTTGCAGTGGCCTGAAGTGTTTCTTGGGGCCACGCTTGGTCCCACCGTCATCAGAGGCATGTGATCTTTCGAATTCAATCGTCCCCGCTTCTTCTCAAACGCGCACGTGTGTTTCACGCACCACCTCCGCCACCACGTGCCACCCCACTCTATCGGAGACTCGGCTTAAAAATCAGTTGCTACCCTATGTTACTATTTTTCCTAATCTGTGATTATGAATGAGAGATCGTGGACCTCTCCATTAAACAACTCAAGACATCAAGTGACAGTACACTCGCCATAATTGTCGCTTCTTGCAGAGATTCTACCGCTTCTGCTTCCAGTAGTGGTTTTATCATTCACTTTTTAGCAAATACCTTATTTCTATCTTTTTGTAAGATGACGTATTTTTATAAGACATGGGTAGAGATCAAGAGAATGATCCCAAATAAATCCTTTTTTCTTTCTACCTCTTTGCATTGTTAATTTTTGTTTTGGGGCGTCTATTAGGGAATCTCACCCTCTCTTCATATATCATTTTTAGTTTAATAAAATTTAACTTGCTCAAAGTAAAAAATAAATATGTAAAAAAATATTTTTAAAAATAAATAAATATTAAATTTATATAAAGGATTATGTTTTTAATAATATATATATTATTTTTCAAAACAACTCGATGACCACAGCGTTAGTCAATTAAGGCTCTATTTGTTTTTAAAATTCATCACAACTCATCTTCATTTTATCATTATATTTTTATAATTTTTTTTTACAAAACACAAATTTTTATAAACCTATTTTAAATTTTAATATACTTTTTTACAAATCTCAAAATAATAATAATATTAAAAAATAAATTTAATTCATCTCAATTTATCCCCCATCCAAATCCACACGGAGTCTAAAAATCTAATATATAACAGAGAAGGTAAGGCAGTGGGACGGTAGGAGTTTGGTACAAGACGAAAGAGAGTTGCCGAAACTTGCTACTTAAGTTTCTCGCCAAAGTCTACTCCCAATGACGGGCGGCGTAGGTGAGCAGACGCCTTCTCCGGCGTCCAACGGCGGTGATTTATTACTCTCTCTCCTACAAAAGCAGCATCATCGCCATCAACAACCCCAGACTCATCCACAACAGCAGCTGCAACCCCTGGCCGTTGATCCTGCCGTCGCAGCCGTGGGCCCAACTCTCCCCCTAGCTCCACCTCTATTGGCGCCCAACAGCCTCCATCTTCCTTACGTTCTGCCTCCTTGGCCCCACTCTCTCTCTGCTCCCCAGGGCTTTCCATCAAACTTCCTTGGGTTTCCGCAAAACCCCATCCCCCCGCCTCGGAATCAATTTGTCGGAAATCAGATATCAGAAAATAATACTCTCTTTGGTGACGACTTGAGAAGATCAGGGCTTCCGGGGATTGATACTAGAGGCAATAGTGGAATCGAGAATTTTATTGTGCAGCAGAAACATCAAGAGCACAAGCTGATGTTCGGCTCTTTTCCTAGCGAAATTCATTGCTCCGAGAGTTTATTAAGTGGGAGTTCTAAGAAAGATCCAAATTTATATGTTTTTCTGCGGGGGAATTATGATTCTCAAGAACAAGAGCGACGTGAGGTCGAATTGGGGAAGCAGTACCACAACGGGAACTTTATGCCCACGCCACCACCTGGCTTTCCGAGCGATCCTAGGGGAAAAGGAAATTTGGATTCTCGGAATATAAGGAGAGGGTTTGAGAACAATGTGGACAAGGAAAGGGCTAATCATTTTGAATTTCGTAATGGCAGCTTTTCCTGGGAAGGTGAGGATGAGATGATAAGGAGATTGTCAATCGAAGATGGTAAGACTCGCGGTGAAAAGTCAGGCGTATTGGGCCTCAGTAGACAGCTTGATCGTCCTGGGCCGTCAACGGGAAGTGATCTCCATTCACTATCGGTTTCAGATACTGAAGAGTCTGTATCGAAATTGCTTAATGAAACCGATGAATTTGAGAACGGCAATAAGTTCCGGGGTCGATACAGGTTGAAGGAGGGAAGTCATGAACTAGATGATTTTGGGGAACAGCTTGTCGATTCATTGTTGCTTGAGGATGAGTCTGATGGCAAGAATAGCGCAAGTCAACATCGTAGTTCTCGCGAGAAGGTCGACCTATTTTTGGGTTCTATAACTATTTCCTTCTATCTTTAAATGATGGCTCTTAAATGGTCTTGAGTTTTTGGAATTTATATTGAATGTAGGCAAATGCCATGAACATGATGTGTAAACACTATGTTTGAATTGTAACTTCTATAAACTTCCGGATTCTAGGTAGCAACTGTTTGTGAGAATATGTAAATAATGGCAGATTGTTAGATCTCTAATAAATAAAAAGATGTTGGAGTTCTTAGCGTTGGAGAATTAATTGGGAGGGGAAAGGTAATTTAAAGAAACAAGCGGTTTAAATTTGGGATTCACGTTTTCCTTTTGCTATTTATCAGGATGCCAGGTCAGATAGCAGAGGAAAACGGCTACTTAGCCAAAGGATGAGAATGATGAAAAGAAAGATGCAATGTCGAAGTGACTTAGGAAGATTAAATGCGCCTTTTCTTGCAATTTTTGAGTCCCTTATACCTGCAGAGGAAGAGAAGGCAAAGCAGAAGCAATTGTTGACATTATTGGAGAGACTAGTTTGCACGGAATTGCCTAAAGCTCGGCTTCATCTTTATGGATCATGCGCAAACTCGTTTGGAGTTTCTAAAAGTGATATTGATGTTTGCCTTGCAATTGAAGACATGGATGTTAACAAGTCTGAGATCTTATTAAGGCTGGCGGATATTTTCCAGTCAGATAATCTACAGAATGTGCAGGTATATCATCACCCTGATTATCAAGGGGTTGGTAGTTTAAGTTTTACTTAATCGAGATGTTAACAGGTATGTGCCGTTGCATGTCCTGAATAAAACTTTTGCTCCCCTTTACTGATTTCAGGTTGCTGGCCCTTAAATTTAATTTGTGATAAGTTTATTGACCATTGTATGCCATTTTCCCTAAAATATTTTCTTCTTCTTCTTTGTGGCTCTTTCCATCTAAATCTGAGCTTTAAGGCTTTTCCTGAGAAACTCGAACTTGGATGATACCTCTGATGAGGGTCGCAGACTCGCAAGTACAATATACTATTGAAAAGAATATTATAAGATTGTCGGCATATATACTTTCCTCAAGCACTTGTTAAAAAAAAAAACCGTGCACAGGGCGGTTGTGGAAGAATATTTATTTGTTCATGCATAATACATTATTAACTCATTTGTTTTGATTTTAAAGTAAATTTCTTTATGGGTCCTTGATTCATGTTTTGTTCACAGGCGCTGACACGTGCTAGGGTCCCCATAGTGAAGCTTATGGATCCAGTGACTGGACTTTCCTGCGACATATGTATTAACAACATTTTGGCTGTCGTAAATACTAAGCTTCTTCGAGATTACAGTCACATAGATGCAAGATTACGGCAGTTGGCTTTTATTGTGAAGCATTGGGCCAAGTCCAGAGGAGTCAATGAAACTTACCAAGGAACCCTGTCTAGCTATGCGTAAGTTAGCTCTTAAGATTCACATATATTCTGAAACTTACCATTTAAAACTGAGCAACCTCTATCAATAATGATTGTAGGCTGCTTAACCCTTTTGAATATGAACAAAGCATGAGAACTTACTTATTTGGTGGGGTCTACAGAATAACTCATTTTTTCCCCTTTAAAATCGCAGTCAATATCCTATTGATGACAAGTTTTGGAGATCTTTATGTTCCGTTAATTAAAATTTGTTTACCACTATTTCTTTTGGAGAGGAATTCGGGGCAATCATTAAATCGCGGTTGTTTGGAAGATGGTGCCACTTTGTTTAATGTGGTGTACTTGGAATGAGAGAAATGGTTGTTGTTTTGATAATAGGGACTGCTCAGCGGGAGGGATAGGAACTTTTTTTTCATACATTGTTATTTTGGACTTCGGCTATTGTAGTGTATGGGACTAGTATAGTGACTTTTATGGTGTTTTTCACAGCGCTTAGCTTGTAATTAGGTTCATCTCCTGTATAACTTCGTATGTACTAGGGCATTGCCTAATTATGTAGATTAATAAATTCTTCAAACTTATTAAGAAAAAAAAAACTATTTCTTTTGTTTCAGGTATGTCATAATGTGCATACATTTCTTACAACAACGGAGACCTGCTATCCTTCCCTGCCTACAGGTCTGTATTCATAATTTGATTCAGTTGCAAGCATGCAAGGCACATGTCATCCCACATTTACTTGCCAACATGTTTCTATTATGTTGTAACAATGTATTATGATGGCCTACCAATTACCAAAATAATAACATAAATTGATGATTTGTTGCTTTGTTGCTTTGATCATTCTATATGTAGTTTTTTTTTTTACTCCCATTGAGAACGTACCTGTAATTGTCCCCCAACCATTTGATGAACTCCTTGTTTGGTTTTTACTTAGAATGCTTTAGCATCCTCTGAATTTTCTAGGATAACTCCAATGTCAAATTATTAAGTCCTGACCATTGTTCTCATTTAAATAGTTTAGATTTCGCTATCTCAATATTTGATATCTTTTGAGAATCCTTAAAAATGTTCATTATTATTGCATCTCATGTAATTTGTACTGTGATGATAAAACCTGAACCATTTACTAACAAATGACTTTGGATTTTAGGAACTCCACTGTGGGGTTATTCTAAGAAATCCTTTGTTTTCATTAGTAGTTATTCTAAGAAATCTAGAGGATTTGGATCATTTTCCTTATTATGTGTCTGCTACCGGGTCAAAGCACTTGAGATCACAGTTGAGGATTCAACTTCAATTAAAAAAAAAATGTTTGAGAGCATAGAAATTTTCTATGGTATGATGAAGCAAAGTAGAAAGTGCAATTGGTGTGATTCATGAAAAAGGCTGAAACTTGAAAACTGCTATGTTCTGTTCAGTCATATCTCTATGTTGGTGGGATGTTGCTTCTGTTGGGGATTGCCATGGGAAAATTGAACTATAAATTATTTTTCTGGAGAGTGAACTGTTGTTTTACATCAATTATATTGCCATATAGTTTGGCCTTTTACGTCCAAACTGAAAGAAGTGCGAAAAATACTTTAGAGGTAAAATGGAAGTTTTATTTTTATGCCAAAGATAATATACAGAACCATTCCTGTGCATGTCTGTTTGCAACTGCTGGTTGCCACATCAGTACAACAGTTTTGCATCTTTTATTTGCACTTCTGTATTACATGTATATTTTAGGTCTTTAATGCGACAAAAGAGCGCACTCAACAACTGGTTTTGGAGCAGCTTTTGTTGCTCAGATATGATCTCTTACGGCCTTAAATACCTGTACATAGACTATATTGTATTTGACATGTTATTCTTCCTATAATCTTAGTACCTTCTGTCATGGACTTAGTCAAGCTATTCTCTAATTTATCCCGTTTATTCACTTTCAGGAGATGGAAACTACCTACTCTGTGACTGTAGAGGGTGTTGAATGTACTTTCTTTGATCAAGTTGAAAAGCTACGGGATTTTGGATCCTGTAACAATGAAACTATTTCTCAGTTGGTGTGGGCATTTTTCAATTATTGGGCATATTGTCATGATTATGCAAGTTCTGTCGTATCCATTCGTACCAGAAACATAATCAGGTTAGATTTTAAATACGGTAGCTTTATTAGAATTCTGATGCATACAAATTTGCAAATTTATCATTTGATATCAAAAGGTAAAATGATTATGGGAACTTTAATAAATCTGTGTGCTGTAATTGTTTTTCAATCTCATTGTGGCTTCAGTGCTTACAAGAATAAGAAGATATATTAACAGCCCATTTTCCCAAAAACTCGTGCCCTTTCATTGCCCACGAATTAAATCCCTCCCTTTGAGGTCTGTTATACATGTTGAAGGTGTGGTTCATATGTATGCTACCGTCCTTTCATATGGTATATACTAGTGCTGACTTAGCAAGCAATGCCAAGCAAGGTACTTTGCTTCAGTTTTTGAAGGCAGTTTTGTTTAACTTGTAAAAGTTATTTTGTCAACGGGAGATCCGTATAAAAGATGGTTGATCAGAGGCTGAATTTAGAAATGGCATGTTAAAATACTTGTGTAATTTTATTCAAGGTAAATCGTTAGCCGGGACTATTGTTACTGACCCAATAATGTTCGCTGTTAACATGTTCAGCAAGCAAGGGAAAGACTGGACTCGAAGAATTGGGAATGATCGCCATCTGATATGCATAGAGGATCCCTTTCAGGTATCTCACGACCTGGGTAGAGTGGTGGACAAGTACAGCATAAAAGTTTTGAGGGAGGAGTTTGAACGTGCAGCCGACATCATGCAGAATGATCCAAATCCTTGTGCGAAGCTCTTTGAACCCTATCTTCATAGTTGAGTTGCCTTTACTTGGATATGTAATTGCTATGGTAAAGTAAAAAAGTGTGTAAATCCCCACATCTTTCTCATTTTGGTCATCACATGATGTCTGTAAGTTTAATTTCAGTTTATTAGGCTTTTATGTAAATATCCTTAAATGAAGGAACCTTGGGTCTATTAGGCCTGTGATCATTATATTTCATTTTGAGAACGGAAGTAAATCAGTGAACCACTGTCTGTCTTTTTTTTTTTTTTTTTTTTCTGTCGGAGATGAATTGAGGGGCGTTCAACCTTCGACTTCCTGTGCCGTGCGGAGTTTTGGGAGGGAGGAAAGCGGCTGAAGAAGTTAAAAATTAAAATACTTCGATTGGAACGGCAAGGTATACATGTTCGCAATTTATTAATCCCTGAATGTCAAGGTGCAAAATGTCGCCTAATTGTAATTTTTCTAGTGTTACATGACATTGGTTGTTGGATCAGCAGCATGTTGAGCTTCCTCCACGTGAAAATAATAATGGATTATAAAAATAAGATAAGATTATGCAGAATTTAAATCAGGATCAAATTAGAAACAACTTAAAAACATTTTAATATTTTTATTAAAGAGATTGTCGAGCTGACCGATTATAAAAAAGATTGCAAATTCGGATCATTTGTATATTAACCAAATCGTCAAAGAGAGGTAAGGTCAATGGCAGTGCAAAATAGAATGTTAATTTGCAGTCTTTCCTGTAAATTGCGTCTACCAGCCCCATTGAGGATGAACATAGGAAATGCCTATTTTCACAATGCATTCTGTAACCTTAATTTGATAATTCGTTTGAAAATCAATCAAGTTCAGAATTATTTAAAAAAAACAAAACACTACCATGGAAAGGTCTTCTCAGTCACAACATTGCTAGTTTACTAACTTCTTGAGTAGATAGGACTCCAAGATCCGTATACATCCATTGGTTTGACATCCATTAGTTCAAACCGAGCAATTTCAATGAATACAGCTACCCGACTCCTATTCCTTGTCCAATCGGACCAACCTCCAAAGTGCGATACAATAAGGGGGTGTTTTTACAGGTCAATGGGGCATTAGTTACAACATTTCAATGGGGGTGAGGAATGAAATCAATGAATTACAAAGAAGAATAAGCAATCATGTGGAAAAAGAGAATGAAGATGTGGGAAATACTGCACATCAAAGGGGATCTTATCCCCCATGGCGCTTGAGCAAACAAAAGTGACTTTTTAGTTAGAAGCGACTTGATCTCGCCGTATGACTTTCTACCACCCAGTAATCCGGATCATTCACTTAGTTTGCAGGTGCGAAGGTAGGGATGATCGTACCTGATGTACTTAGTCCAGTACGACCGATATCTTGTCATTGCCAAGTCCAGCCAGGGTTTCATATTGCCATTATAATGTATAACTGCAGCATTCTCAATCTCGGTGCGATCCACGCTTGGATTGTAACCCAAACCAAGCACATGCCATGACTTCTCAAGAGGATGTGTCAGCCCATAGAATGTAATTAATCCTGGAGGTAATGTCCCAAGCTTCCAAAGTACCCTATCTTCATTCTAAAGCCAACACAGACAAGACAAGGTAAAATAATTAAATGAATTATGATAGGAAGCCTTTTATACCAACAGAAATTAAAGCATATTTGGTGAAATAATACTAGAGATTCAAGCAGCCGGTTTTGAAATACAAACTTGATTTAGCACTAGAATTCTAGCAATTTTAGGTCAGATGCATAAAATGCCTCTACATGGAACAATGAATGAAAACAGATGCAAACTAATGCAAGGTTTCAAAGCCTCACCATGTTCTGCCATTTATGATATATGCCAGTAATATCCTTTTTTTTCCATTCCTTTAGATCAAAAACGTTCATCCCATAAGCCCAACCGCATGCATTCGGATCAAAGTTTCTTGCAATATGAGGATTTGTAAAGTTAAGGTACTTGTCAAACCGGTGAAAGCTCTCACCACAGGTTTCCACAGCACCATTAACCTTTCCATGGAGATTCACAGACCACAGTCCAGTCAAGTCTTTCTGAACAACAATGTCATCATCAAGAAAGAGGATCTTATTCAACTTTGGATAAACCTGTGGTAGATAGAACCTTAGATGGTTAAGCATTGACAAATACTTCGGGTTCCTGTACTTCAGATTAGCAGCACCAGATGAAAGTGTGGTTGGATGGCCAGCCTTGAAATAGTACTCTTTCATTGCAGCAGATTCGAGTTGACGTAGAACTGGGCAGTAAGATGAATTAAGCCACTTAAATTCATCAACATTTTCAACATGGATTGTGGCTTTTCCAGGAGGGTTCAACAGAAACCACATATTCATGGCTCCAAAGTTGAGTTTATCAGTGACAAGATGAAATACATGTTTTGAAGAGTCCTGCAATGCAACCAAGAAGCAGATTTTAGTCAAGAATGAGAAAACAAGCAACTTGCATCTAAGCTTCAATTCAGAAGAACAAATTCTCTGTTATATGTGGCATATGTCCAATGATGTCAGGTCCACAAAGATATAGACCAAACTTAGAAGAATTTCATAAGATCAACAATTTAAGCATCTGCTTAATGTTGCATTTCGGCATCCTAAACATACATGTTGCGCCTCAAAGCAGTTTCAGAGTGTTTGCCTGCATTTGAAAAGTTATTGGACATCCTTCCCTCATGCCTCATCCCACATTTCCAACAAAATAAATTTATAACACCAGGCGATCATGGGAAACCATTCGTGCAAAGTTCCCCTACCAAAATAAAAAGATTCTGCAAAGCTCAAAGCAACGCTAAATGGCCCTTGATTCATCTGATTCATACTCTTATTCTCCACATATTTCTCAACAAGAGCTCCATAATTGCAAAATCAGCTAAAGTACCTAACAATTAGTTAATGAATATTTTTCAAGTGCAGAAATAACAATTCATATCAAATGCAACCAATCATACCAGAGATGGCAAGCCCAAATATGTCAAACAGGGACAAAAATGATTAAGGAGCATCAACATAGTATGTTCAATGCTTTGGATGGATAACCACCAAGCCATCCAAATACACACAGGCGTGCATTTAAGTCAGCAAAATAGAATGAGATACTCTATATCACCTTAGCATTTGTGACAGTTGAGTTTACAACCACTGATGCAGCCAATACATTGTCTGAGAAGAGGGCATAATGATAAAGATTAGGATTTTCCAGATTCTCCCTTCTGGGGAACTTCCGCTTCTCTGGAGGAAGGAGGTAGTATTCAATGGTTAAGCGCATAGATAAACAGTGGATTGCATTTGGAATGGTCTTGGCAGCTAACTGACTCAAGAATGTGCTCTGCTTTTTCAAGTTCCTAACATGTTCATCAGCTGACTGAAGCATTGCTCTCAGCTTCCCTGTAACCAAATTGCAGTCATACAGTTGCTCTCTTGCTTTTGCCAGAACTTGACCCATAGCTTTCATTCTCTCAGGTGCACTAGAAACAGATCAAACATGTAAAAGGGTAAAAAGTGCCAAAATACCAATATACAAAAAAGAAGCGGCATTCTCAAGGACATTACATGCTCAATATTATTACCTGTGATGTAGATCGGCATCAGTGGTGGCCTCTCCTAGGGCCCGCTGGCTCTCTTTAAGCCGAGCCTGCAGTTGTCGGTAGAAATCAATCTTGTTTTTCATCTTCGCAATACTTAGATATACCCTTGCCATTATAATTTGATCCCGCATCAAGCGTACCGTCGAGTCAGAGTTCTCATTTTCATTTTCTTTTCTCCATATGCTGTATTTTCCGAGAACAGCAGAGTCAACTGATTTGGAGCGTTCAATGGCAGCATTTTCAAGTTTTACAATTGCTTCATCATCCTGTTGTATCAACTCAGAAGCACGCTTTGTGCGTCTTTTTTCTCGCAATTGCTGCAAAAGAGCTTAAAGAAGTATATATAAAAACTCAAGAACTAATGAAGTTAATACACTGGGAAAATCCTTGAAGATCGAACATTATAGTGATAATGTTTACTTCCTTTATTTTATAAGTGGAAAATAATTAACTACTCCAAGTTAAAAAATATTTTGAAGTGGAAGATCAACATCGTGACAAAAACATGCAAGCATCCAAAGATGAAGATTACCCTCCGGACTAGGTCTGCAGGTTTGCCAATATGTTGAGAATGACTATCTGCACAGGACACAATATCAAAGGTAAATATAAACATCATTCATTGGAGATGTGCCACCATGAAAAACATCAAAACTTCAATATTGAAAGGCAACTAAAAGAGTATCCCATTTGCAGATGCTAGAATAAAAGATATTATCACCTGAAGAATTTTCCTTGTTGCCCTTGGGTGTTTCTTTTCCAACAACTGTAGCTGCTTGGCTTAGCTTTGAACACAACCAAAACACATCAACAAATCAGCAGCTATTAATTGACGAGCTTTCAGTTGCTAAATCAAAAAGGTGAAAGGGATAACAATGAATTCAAGCAGAAGCATGGTCCTAACCTGAGAAGAGTCAACAACTGAAGTGTCTGTCCCAATGACTTTCCATGACGCAGACAAGTTGTTTTTCTTAAAGGTATCAAGACTCAAAGGCCCCATATCACTTGTGCTGGCTGTGATAACATCAATTACCTAAAACAATAACTTTTAGAAGTGCCAGCTAGTAAGGAAACCTTGATATTAAATAACTGCCACTAGTATTATAAGACATGTGGACAACCCAATTAAATCTTCATCAACTAGCACTTTACCTCTTTTGTGAAGAGAGATTTGAAATGCTGCAATGCCCATCTTTCTCTCCAATCCACATTCTGCACCATTGCATCAAATGTTTTCTTCTTTTTAAGATAAAGAAAAAGAAGCAGAAAGAAGCCACTATAGAAAAATTATATGATCAGCACTAGAAATGAACTGCCTAAAAAGTTTACCTGTTTACCAGGATCAGTTGCAAGATCATCCAGATCTGTGCAATTAATAAAAACAATAATTATAACTACAAAATGATGAATACAAACATATATAAATACATGCTACGAGCATCCAGAACTGATCCGGAAGATGGTATGCTAGGCTAGTAGTATGCTATGGTACCTTTGCTGGCAAACGTACCGATTTTCATGTACAAGTTAAGTTATTGTGGAATAATATTTTTGACTTCATCTGAACCTCATAGTAGAATAATAAATTTATAAGGTTTTTAACACTCGTATCAGCAAGTAACAAACATGCATCATTCGCATTCCAAAAGGTCCCTATCCACAACTTCATTGAAGCACCATTGTCAAAATCAATGAATCGTCAACTTTCCAGACTCAAACAATCTCCAACCAAACATTGCAATCAGGTGAACGGCTGGATATGATATTTTCCCAAGAAATTTGACTTGAAGTAGACTAAAGGATTGGAGAAATTCAACTTACAGCACAAAAAGAATTGCACAAAGAGCAGGGTCTATATAATTTTTTTTATAAGTAAAAAGGTACTTCTGGAGACACAAAGAGCAAGGTATATTACTTCTCTAAACCTTGAACCCTACTGGAAGCAATTCTCATCTATCAAAAGCAGAACCATGAAACCGTAGATTGCTCCAATCAACTTCATATCAGTCATCCACCGTGTCATGGCCATTTTTTCAGAAATGTGCAGCACTGAGTTTCCATTGATGAGCAATCATGGTCTAATATTCAGAAATAAACACTCACTATCCAAAACTTCATCATGTCACTAACAAGTTGGAGGGAAATTTCTTGATATTCAATTTGCGGTTTGAGAAGTAGTTATCTACCGAATGAAACAAATATAGAGCTCTTAAAAGCAATAAAAGCACTTGCAGAACGCAAACACAATTAGTACCAAAATCTTGATCAAGTAATAGATATGCAATAGAGTTTAATTAAGTGAGATCCGGAAACTAAGCTCCCATAGTAGGAATTAGGAGGTGAGAAATATAGAAAAGGTTTTAGAGCTGACCAGTGGGGTGGAGTACTCGGCCGACGAAAAAAACCAAGGGCACGAGCACTGCGAAGAGAATGATAATTGCTAAAGGGAACCAAGATCCACCGCCTTTGTTCCTGTGGATGCCCGCGCTGGATAGTCCCCGCTTCATCGCCATTTGCGAATCAAAACCTAGAACATTGAAAAAAAAAAGTTACTCGAGTGAGCCAAAACATAATAACCACGAGAGGGAGGGAGGGAGGGAATGCGTGTGTATTACGAGTGGGATTGGGAGAAGATCTTGGGAAATCGGGCGGAATTTGGTACTTATCGTCGGTGCAAATAATCTTGTAAGATGATAGACAAAGAGAGCGGAAGAAGGAAAATGCAGCGAGTAGAGCGTGAATTCAGAGGCAAATGGTTGTAGAATTTGTTTTGGTGGGGGAAGAGAGTGATCTCTTTTTGGAGATGGGGGGTTTGGAGCTTTCTTGCGCTTTCTTGCTCCAGGCAAATAGAAAATTTATAAGTCAAATTATCAAATACTTTATATTCAAGTGTGTCATGTGCCTCTAATAGCGGCACGAAGACGACGTCGTTGTCATGATGACTTGGCTGTCCCAGCCACATTTCCTTACGGACCGAGTTTTGTTCCGACTAATTAAGAAACTTGCTTTCGTCCACTAATTAAGAAAACCAATAATCATATTACTGATACAGTCGCAAGTGCTGGCCAGTGAGTATATCACGATAGCTACATGAATTTCTCACCCTTTTTTTTTTTAAATTCTATTTGGACTCTTCTTGGGCTCCTTCTTTCTTCACCGAGTCCAAAAGAGAAACTCCATCTTTGCTCCTTTCCGGCCCATAACTAACCATATGAATACTGTTGTTGGAATCGAGAATTCCAATCGATGCTTATTATTGAAATTATATAATATTTTTTAATATCTTTAAATAATTTTAAAAAAATACATACATCAAATTATATTAACTTTCTTAACTATTAAGAAACAAAAATCGTGCAAATCATCACTAAATTGGTTCAAAAAACATTTCTTCTAAGAGCACTCTCAATAAATTTTTAATCTTATTTTTAAAAAGATATCGCTAAATTCTATTTTTTTCTATTTTAGATACTAACTTTACAATATGTTATATAGCAACTTATTTATTTTTTCTTTATATTATTGAAATATTATTTTTTATTCTTTTTAAACATTTCTTTTCTACCAATAAATTTGTAATATCCATATATCTTTTTATATTTGCAATATATTGTTATAAACAATATAAGATAATCCAATCCTATACACATGATATAAAAATATATAAGTCAAATAAAAATTAAAAATAAAATTAAAATATGAAAAAATTGAATAAATAATATCTTGCAAATATTTTTTAGAAAAAAAATAAAAATAGAGGTGTTTTAAATGATGTACAATAAAAGAAATTTGTATTAAAACGTAAAAGTAAATAGGAATGAAGGAATAAATCAATTAAAAAAAATTAAAAAATTGTTTCAAAGATTAATATATAGTAATTAGCTATATGTAAAGGATTAATGTAGCAATTTGCAATATATTACATATTCTTTTACATAATGAGATGAAACTCACTTTATAAATAATTTTTCAAACAATTTATATATTTTTATATTATATATAAGCTATTGAGAGTGCTCTATATTATTGTTGGCCTTATTAAACTTTTTAGGTGGATAAGGCAATAATATTAGGGGGAACCTATATCATTCGCCTCAATATATATAATCTCGGACTACTCGACTTTGCGGGGAGCCTAGCCTACGTTCTCTTTCTTTAATAATAAGAAATTGCTTGGCTAATAGGCTCGTATGTTGTCTCATGCTTCATGATGATATTACTTTTTTTCTCCTGCTAGCTAGGGAAAAGATATGCTGTTTTTGGAATGGAGACAGCAGATTTCAACGCAGATAGTAGGCTTGCATGAATTATTTCCATTCCTAGTCCAACGTACTGTCCCCATTTATTAAGCACGAGACTTGGCTTCAATAATTAAGGCCTTTGCTTATGGAGATGAAATTTAAAATTTAAAATTTATTTAAAATTTATTATTATATTTTTTCAAATACTCATGTAAAATATAATAAAAAAATTCAACTTTTCAAATTCTAAAACACCATTTTCAAATTTCAAAATAAAACTTAATATTAAAAAAACATATTATAATAATATTTTATTCTTATTTTAATTTTTATCTCATTCTCATCTCATCTTATTTTTGAAAACAAATCAGGCCTAAAGATTTGTCGAATCAATGAAAATATCAGATAGCAAACGTAATATCGGAATATAGTACACTCTTTTTCTTTTCTTTTTCCCAGCGGAATCTTAGAAAGTTTAGAAAACTCAGTTGAATCGACATTCTGATTTGAAAAAACATTTAATATGGGCGAAGAAAAATGGAAGTGTGTTAATTTGATCATGCATCTAGCTTAGGGCAATGCAAGGACATGCATATCCAGTAGTACTACTGTAAGCTAGCTGGAAAGAAATATGAGTTCAAGGAGACTAGTTCACATTTCTAGGGCTCTGAAATTGCTAGGGTTAGGCAATATTAACTCCCAGTAAGATACAAACTAACATTAATTTTTGTAACTTATCATTTACAATCAAAATATTATTTATGACTCATTTTAACTGAAAATAATTATTTTATTAAAAATAACTGATCGCAAATAAATAATTTTATTTTGATTATTAGCTAAGTCATGGGCTTAGTTAAAAAGCGGAGAGAGAGTCTAATAAAATGCAGCAATATCCAATACATATCAAGAATCACAGCTTTTACTTTCAGCAAACAAGTATCAAGTTCTTACAATCATGACCCTGCAGTCAGGAGTTACATTTGCTGGCCTGCCGAGGAAGCACTGCAATAATATTTAATTAGTCGTACGTGCAAAGATTTGATTCAAATTATTGGAAAGAGTGACTAGAAATGGAGATCATATTTGCAAAGATCGATCGATTTGGTGCATAGTTAAGATCGACCATCAAGTTGGTGGGGGTAAACGCTTTGTTCTCCTTTCTGGAGGTCCGATGAACAATTCAGTCTCCACAATATCTGAGCTGGGATTACTTTCTTCGTAAGGGGAAATTTCTCTCTGCACGTTTGCTCCTTGCTGTGATTGAACACCAAACTGAAATGGTAAAAGTTTAAGTTAATAATACAGAATTAAAATATAAAAAAAAAAATTGCAAGTTTGTATATAAACCAATGGCTGCTGATCAAGCTCCCTAATTGTAGGTGTTTAGGAAAGAACAACCACGCACAAAACAATGTGATGATGATCTTATTAATAATAGAGAACCGAATGATACATGAGTAGGACTTGTAACAATTATCAAGATAATAGAAAACAAAACAATTCAAAATTCAATTCAAAATATATAACACTCTACTAATATAAGACGTCAACTAGTCTATGGCATTTTCAGCTTTATCTTGGTCTTTAATTGCAAATGCGTCCTTATCCTTAAGATGCCCCCGCAAGTCCAATGAAGTGAAAACTACATTGAGCTTGGAGCGAAGTGTTGCAAACCTGAATGAAGACAAAAGTTTCGTGAAAATATCTGCTAGTTGATCTTTAGAGGATAAGAATCTGACTTCAATAAGTTTCTTGGTTACCATATCACGCACAAAGTAAAAATCAATTTCTACATGCTTTGTACGAGCGTGCGAAATTGGATTTGCTGATAAATAAAGGGTTTTTATATTATCACACCACAAGATAGGAGGAGAAGGGGCCTTAAAATCGAGTTCTTGCAGTAGGGATTGAAGCCATCGAAGTTCAGCGAGTGTATTGGCGAGTGCTTTATATTCTGCTTCAATGCTTGAGCAAGCTACATTAGCTTGCTTTTTGTAACTCAATGTGATAAGGTTCGGCCCGAGGAACACACAAAAGCCTTCTGCTGAATGTCTATCATCACGAGAACCTACTCAATCAGCATCAGAACATGCTTGAAGAGTGGTGGTTGTGGACTTGCTGAAATGACAAACCATAACTGATTTTTTGTTTGAGATACCGAATGAGACGCTTTGCGGCTTGCCAGTGAGATAATTGTGGTTTGTGCATGAACTAAGATAACTTGTTAACTGTAAATGCTATGTCTGGCCTAGTGACTAATAAATATTGTAAAACTCCAATTGTGCTGCGAAATAGAGTGGGATCACTAAAATCCTAATTGTCAAAGGCACTGAGATTAGTGGAGGTTGCCATAGGAGTGCTTATAGGGTTAGCCTCATGCATTTTTGTCTTTTTGAGTATGTCCATAATATACCTTTATTGAGATAATAGAAATTGACCATTAGAGTGGATTGCCTCAATGCCCAATAAAAAACTTAAATTGCCCAGATCTTTTATTACAAAGTCACCATGCAAAGTTTTCAACAGTTGATCTATGGCATGTTTGTGCGAGCAAGTAATCAAAATGTCATCAACATAAATAAAGATATACATGGTGAACTTGGATGATATATGAATAAACAGAGAATTATCCGACCGTGACCCATAAAAGCCTAGCCGTCTAGGTCCAGAAGTTGATTATTGAGGTGTGAGAATCATGCTCGTGAAGCTTGTTTTAGGCCATATAATGCCTTTTGCAATTTACAGACATGATATGGGAATTGTGGATTAGCATACCCTTGAGGTTGAGTCATGAAGACCCCCTCAGAGAGTTTGCCATATAAGAAGGCATTGTGCACATCAATTTATCGAATCTCCCACCCTGAAAAAATATCAATAGATAAGACTGTTCTTACCATTGTGGGTTTGATCACTGGACTATAGATGTCAGAGAAATCAACACCTATTTGCTGAAAATAGTCATTGGCTACTAGATATGCTTTGTAGCGTTTCACATCGCCATTTACTTTTCTTTTGATTCGATAGACCTATTTTGAACTAATGATATTTTGAACGGCAATAGGTACTAAAGTCCAGGTACCATTTTTTAGCTGGGCTTCAGGTAGAGGGTATCGCATAGTGCCATCTGTGTGGGTTTTGGGTTTGGTGATGTTGTTTTTTAATCGAGTGATCACAAGGTGTTAAATTTCACCACTTATTCTAAAAGCTTAAACTAATAGGAAAAGGTAGAATTTATTATATCTTAACAATTTTTCTCACATGTGGGCTCTTAATGAATAGGCCTAACAAGTAAAATATTTAATTAAATAGGACGTAGAGTGTAAAGTCAGGATTTAATTTTAGGACTTCTATTTTGATACTATGTTTAAGAAAAAACAACCACGCACAAAACAGTGCGATGATGATCTTATTAACGATAGAGAACCGAATGATACATGAGTAGGACTAGTAACAATTATCAAGATAGAAATAGAAAACAAAACAATTCAAAATATATAACAAACTCTAGTGATATAAGACTAGTAACAATTATCAAGATAGAAATAGAAAACAAAACAATTCAAAATACATAACAAACTCTAGTGATATAAGACGTCAACTAGTCTACAGCATCTTTAGCTTTATCTTGGTCTTTTAACTTCAAATGCGTGATCCTTATCCTTAACAGTAGATGGAATTTCTAGTTAACGTACAAGATTGAAGGATTCTAATCAGAATATTCAAAAGTGGATATTCAACTATCCCTATATAAGAATATGCACTGAGGATGCAAGAGTGGATAGTGCACTATTTTATTTAATTGGTTTCATTTTCCAACATAATTTTCCTCATGTTTGTATTTTATATATTTTATTAGGATCGATTTTTGTTGGGACTCTCACCCGTTTTTGTTTTCTAGTCTTCCTAGTTATAATTAATAATAACATGATTTTGATTATATAAAAAAAAAAAAAAAACAGAACTAAAAATAATAATTACAAAAGTTTACCTTCTCACATAGCCTTGCGTTTTCAGCTACTAGGGCTTTCTCCTGAATTTTATAAGTTAGAAAATAAAACACAAAGGTAAGCAACTGATGAAGCATTCTGTCTTAGAAAAATCAGCTTAATTATAGTGTCGGCCAATTTGAGTACTGAGAACTGATCTTAAGGAGAAAACAGAAGAGAGACTTGTAACATATGCGCATATTATATCCGGCCAATTAGAGGTTAAAATATATTACTGAAGAGTGAAGCCCCTAATTGAAATCACTGAAGCACAAAAACAATTTATTAAGTTCTTATCATAAATTCTCAACACAAAAACAAGAATAAAATCGTAGTGTAATTAGGCCTAACAAATTATCAATCAATCAAATATTACATTTTACCTTCTCTTTTAGTTTGTCGATCTGTTCCTTGAAAACCCGATTCTGAAAATATAAATGAAGATTTAATTAAGCATGTTAATTTTCATTTCATGAAAAACTCATTAATTAGAATGGTTTTAAAATTTACCTTTCTTGCCCTAATTTTGATCACGCTGCTTTCCAACTGTTGTTCTATCTGTTGTAGTTCGTCAACGGAGCATGCTCCCAAACTTTCTCCTAGGAGTTTTCTGAGGCATTCATATATAATTGAAGGTGCATGTGCATATATGTAATTCTTGAACTAATACGTAGTGTTAGACTAAATTCCAACGATCGATAAATCAAAGGTGAAAAATAAAAATAATATTAAAAATATATGATCGGCCTGGCAGTACCGTTTTGAAACTTCAAGATGCTCAATTTTCTTCATCATGTTCGCTACTTCATGCCTCAGGTGCTGCCATTATACATCGATATCAGACAAAAAAACAAAAAGAACAAAAAGAGAGGCGTGATCATGAGCACCAAGAATATTAGCACGACAAACACCAAGAAAATCTGGAATCTTCTTTTTATCGTACAACTACAGGAATACATACGATCAAAGTTATATAAAAGTAGTTGAAGATGGAAACAAAAGACACGTTGTACTAACTCGTTCATGAATGTCAACTTCCTCAGTTTCTCACATTCAATGAGACGCAGTTTCTCCATAAAATCAGATACTATTTTTAGGTAGCTAGGAGCTGAGAATGAGATGAATTATTCTATAATGTCTGTGCCAATTAGGCCAGCTGGTTGGTTTTCATAATCATTACTATTTTTCTAAATTTTTATATAAAATAAAATAAATAATTCAAAATTTACAAATCTCAAAACAAAACTAATATTAAAAAAATATTTTATAATAATATTTTATTCAATATTAATTAGGTTGCGACAAACTGATCTGAACATTTCTTTCTTTCTTAAAAAAATAAAATCAAGAAAATTGGTACAATCCAAGGAAAAGGAAGCACAACCTGCATGTTTTGTTCAACCGACTTGTTGATGGTTTGAGTGTCTTTTGTGTGCCTCCGGTAGCGATCTATTGTCTCCTGCATGCTGAACAGTTCAACCAAACATCAAACATGACTTGCATTCAGTTGTTCTACTCTTTCCAAATACTTAATAAAGATTCTCTAGCAATTGCATGTAAATGCATCACAAAAGTTTCTGCATGTGTGAATGTTTAATTAGAAATAAGGATACCCAACCAAGAGTACTTCAATAAGGGTTGAAATAATGTTGCAACGTGCAACCCATTAAGATATACATTCTCTAATAATATTACCATGCATGGTTGTAATATTGTACCTTTGCAATTGACCTATTTAGAATTAAGGCAAGATTATCTCCTCATGATCTTCGTGTCGTTCTTCTACTCTGATTCTCATCCTAAAGATTCTCTAACATCGTATGCCATTTCTTTATGAGTGGCATACTCAGTACCCATTTTCAATCCTGTTTAGTACTCTAAATTACGCATGTTTATCCGTGTCAAATTTTGTCCAGCCCGATCCTGAACCTTTTTTTTTTTTATTTTTTAATAATTTTGGCACTTCCACTTAAAAAATTCAAGAAAATTACTCATAATTTGAATTCGGATTCCCATATCTAAATCCTAGATGAACAGACCTATTCTAAATCAATGTTTTAGAACAATATTTCCCATAAAGCACATGGTTCAGAGCTGTTATTAACCTCATATATGGGAGCCAGGTTCCTGTTTGAAATGAAGTAAAAATATGTAGATTTCAGACTACCTGACCTTTGGCGATATATAATATAAATTTTGTTATTGGTAAAAAAATAATACCTATCGGATACCTGGCCTACATGTAATTATTAATCATTTTTCTTTTGCTAATGACTTTTTTCAGCACTTTCGTAGATAATGCAAGCTAGCACTCATGCAACATGAGCTTACACACAAATCCTAAGAGCATGTTTGGAAAACATGAAAATTTTCAAAATTTCTCATAAACTTATTTCCTGCAAACATCATTCAAACATTAAACATATTTTTATTTCAAAGTTTCTATTTTTTCATCTAATCATTACGCAAGCATGATAAAATCAATATTAATTTTACAAACTTAAAAACAAAATATATACAATAATCATCATCAATTTTACCATCAACGTCGTATCTTATAAGAAATTTAACACAAATAAGAAGTATACTACAAGATTGGCAGTTGATTTTTTGAAATCAGGGATTTTGGTGTGATTGATCCTTATAAAGGATCGATGATTAACTTATGGATGGAGCTTCCTTGGTATTTATTACATGTGCTATCTTGACGTACGAGTAGATCACTACATGATCTACGTACATTCAAAATATGGTCGCATAGATTCCTTCCCTTTCAATTCTACAATGATTAGCCCCCAATATTTTCTGGTTGTATTATAAATACAACCGATAGATCAGTTTAAATACATGTACCCCTCATTGAATGCTCGGAAACGCCATCGTACCATCTTATATAGTCTCTCGTACGTTGCAGACCATGGACCTAAAAACATAGCTTCAAGGCCTCACGTGTATTTAACATAAAACTGTCTATAATATCAATTTAGGAAACGTACGACATCCTAGCTAGATCGTTAATGAAAAAATAAATGTCTGACCCTTCTCACCACTAATCATAAATGATAGTTAATTCCCACCGATTATTCTAGCTAGCTAACCATGTGATGTCTTTTTTAAGTACCAACTAATAAGAAAGATACGATTTTTTTTTTAATTGTATAGCCTGTCTTGATTATGCAAGAACTAAATTGTCAGGAAGTTAAACAGTTAATTACCACTATTAAAGGACGCTTGCTATAATTTGTCTCGTTTCTTGTGGGTTGATAACTATTCTCTCTCTCTCTCTCTCTCTCTCTATATATATATATAGATATATGTGTGTGTATAAACACATTATATAAATTTCAATATCGTTCAGCTGATCTCTCTTTCAGTATGGATGTCAGTGATTAGAACAATATAGCTAGTACAGTACTCCGACCCACTGTCCAAGCACACATCTTATGTACTATTTATGCTCCACAAATCAACAAAAGAGGTACAATCTATATTATCTACTTTATTAATCATTCCCAAAAAACTAGTTATCAATACAATGTAAAAGTTTTTTTAAACTGTGACATATGAATTAATTGCCGAGTTGCCAACCTATAATGTATATTTTGTCCCACACAGATGAAAAGGAGCAGACATTATTAGGCCTCTAATTACTAGGAGGGAACGGGTTATATATGACCCAAAACCAAGAAGACGAGTTCGCGATATAAACTCTAAGCTCTTACCGAGTATATATCAGCAACAAGTTCTCTCCTTTGTTTTTGTAACGGTAAATAGCAATAAGCTAGTTAATATTTGGGTTTAGCTATATTTTTCTTTTGCTCTTTTCTTCTCCGTGGATATAAACAAGTAGCTGGAGTATTAAGGATTCCACCTTGTCTACAGAGAAAGTTAATTACTTAAGCCCAGACAACCCTAAAGTGCCAAAAAAAACCCATATCAACATTTGCATGAAATCTATTATTAATCAAATAAACACAAATAACTGTGAGAATTCACTCCTACCCATATACTATAAATATTGAAATTAAAATAATTCAAGAAAATGTAACAATGGTCCTACCTGGAACTTGCAAATTCATAGAGCTTGCTCCTGGGAGAGAAAATTATGAGTGCAACCTCAGCATCACAAAGAACTGATAGCTCAAACGCTTTCTTTAGCAGCCCATTTCTCCGCTTGGAGAAGGTCACTTGTCTACTTGTGGCATTCTCTATGCGCCTCATCTGAGTCTTTCCTCTCACCATTTCTACTGCCCTGAAAAGAAAACCAAGCTCACTATGACCGTAAACACACACACAAAGTACTAATCTCTAATGCATATAGGAGTAGACTTTTAGGCTTTTTAATGTAATTTATAAAAAGGTCAAAAATACACAATTCAAAGGGAAGTGAGAGATTGTAGCAAAAAGGCCAAACCCAGAAACTATTTGATGAGAAACAATAAGAAGATCATTTCAGAGAGAGAGAGGGAGAGAAGAAGAAGAAGAAGAAGAAGAAGAGGAGAACAACAATACCTTAGGTTTGTTAACAAATCAAGCAGACAGAGGAATAGATTACAGGTAAGAAACCAATAGATCTTCTTCAACTGATCAGATTAACGGCTGTCAACAAATTAATCAAAAAATAATTACTGTCAGGGTGAAGAAGGGTGCGATAAGAAAGGATATTATTTTCTTGCAAAAAGGAAAAACCCAGAAAGCTTTTTGGTGGAAGTTCAAAAAAGGAAAGAGAATAAAGGAAATGATCTGAGGTTTCTGAGCAAAGAAGTGAGTCTTTAAAAGACCCAGAAAGATACAGATTGGGGTGATTGATTGATTAAGATGCCAGAAGACAACCCCAAGCGAAGGAAAGAAGCTAAGTAAATACACAATTCAGGAAAAGGAAAAATAGTTAAAGTGGGAAGAAGGAAACCGTACCAAATAGGCAAAGAAAAAAAAAAACCCAAGTAAGCTTGGAGAAAGAAGAGACCAAAAAATGAAAGAGCCACGAAAATCTGAGGGCTGTGAAACCAGAAACAAAATCTCAAAAAAAAAAAAAAACCTTAAAATAGAACACGAACTGAGAAGACCCAGAAGTGGTAAATGTTTTGCCGTTGAGTCTGTTTGCCAGTCTTTTCTTCCTAGCAACTAGGCGAAACGCATACACACACGGCTTTCCTTATTCATATAGCTGCTCATCTCTCTTTTGAAACCCCACTTTGTATGTGTATTAATAGTTACTATAAATCCAAACGTTGGCAACAGAAAACCTCATCCTTTGCTTGTTTTGGTAAGACCCCAATCCAGATCCGCAAAGATCACAATTCTTTTTTTTTTTTTTTTTAAAGAAAAGGCAAAAGAAATGATGGAATAAAAGAGATCGAGCGAAGGAGATAAGAGAGAGAGAAAGAGACCGATTGACTTCGATCGTATACAATCAACCGATGGGTACTGTTCTGTTCTTCTTTATTATTGGCATAAAAAAGTACTTCTCGCTGATAAAAAGAAGAGAAATGTTAAAGTTGCATTTCAATATTTTATTTATTTTTTTGATAATTAAATAAGTATTTTTTTAATTATGTGATGATTTTTTTATTTTAAAAAATAATATTAAAATGATTAAAAAAATATATGAATAAAATTTTAAAAAAGAGATTTTTTTTCCCTGCGATATCTTGTTCGAAACCCGCCGTTTGTGACTCTAGCGCCACTCTAAAAATAAAGCGACAAAAAAGAAAACACAGACGAAAATAAGAATACTGGATAGATTAAAAAAATAAAAATAAAAAAAGGCGGGGAGCATTAAAATAGGGTGAGTGAGTACAATGTTAGAAACACGTCAACTTCATCCGTACAAGTTCGTACGTATCAGACCAATCAGAAGCCGAAAGCACATCGCACTGTGATCATTGCATCTATTTTCTTTGTTTATTTTATCTGCCATAAATTTGGTAAGTATTATGGCACGATCAGTCCCCACATTCGGGTGTCACCTTTGTGTGTAACGTCAAATCAGTACCGGTATTTTTTCTGATTTTATAAAAATAAATGACTAATGATTTAATTATAATTTTAATTTTAATTTTTATAAAGTGATGTATAAAAGTAATTATGTATACTTTTTACAATTTTTTTTATAGTTATGGTATAAATTAAAAATATTTTTATAAAATAATATATATGTGTATGTGTATCATTATTTAGAATAAATATAATAGTCTTTAAAATAAAAATAGACTTATAATTTAATATATTATTTAAAATATCATTTAAGAAATTATTTAAATTTTATATAATAAATTCTAATTATATTAGGGATTCTGATTTTGAGATTTTGATTATATTTTAATTTTAGATTTTTTTTAGTTTTATCGTATGATTTTTAAATAAGTATTTTTAAATAATGTTATATTTTTTGTATTTTTAAAAATTATTTTAATATTTTCAATATATATATAAATATATTTAAAAACTTATTTAAAAATCAAAATCGAAATGTAATAGAAATCCCAAAATGGGAAAAATAAAAATAGACTTATAATTTAATATATTATTTAAAATATCATTTAAGAAATTCTTTAAATTTTATATAATAAATTCTAATTATATTAGGGATTCTATTTTGAGATTTCGATTACATTTTAATTTTAGATTTTTTTATTTTTTATATGATTTTTAAATAATATTTTTTTTGTATTTTTAAAAATTATTTTAATATGTTAAAAAAATTATATAAAAAAATATATTTAAAAACTTATTTAAAATTTAAAATCGAAATGTAATAGAATTCCCAAAATGGGAAAGCATTTTCCAAAAAAAAACTAATCTCAATACAATCTTCGATCGAAATTTTTATACCATGGTCCCTGAGATTGGTCCTGGTATTAGCTTGACTTGTATTTGGTAGAATTATACACTAAATACTGAAGTGAGTGTACTGATCTATTAGAATAGGCATTTGCAAATTCAATTAGGTATTTGCATAATAAAACTCAATAATTCCTCACATAATTAGATTAGGCATTTGTAAAAAATAAAAAATAAATAAATAAAAGCTTTCAGCTACAGTACAAATAACTTTTATTGTCAAATTTACCTATTATTATAGCTAGGGGCTGCTTGGATTGGGAAGTGGGTTGAGCTCATCTCAACTCACTTCCATTTCATCATTATATTTTTATAATTTTTTATACAAAATACAAATTTCTATACACATTTTTCAAATCCCAATACACCTTTTTCAAATTCCAACACACCTTTTTCAAATCCTAAAATAATAATAATATTAAAAAATAAACCAAACTCATCTCAACTCATCTCATCTCCGAATCCAAGCGGGGCCTGTCAAAAGTATTAAAAAATAATTTCTCTCTCCACTTCTCCCTCTCTTTGAAGTTGGGATAATTTTATTTGTGATAGTACAATTAAAAAGAATATAATGCAATTAAAATATATATATATATAGCCAATTGCAATTAAAAGAATGTAATGCAATTAAAATATATATATAGCTATTTATTATTAGCATTTATCTCTTTGATATTTCTGAATATAATGCAATTAAAAATTATATCATTGAAATTTTAATATTTTATTATTATTTTGACTAAAAATAGAGAATCCAATGTGGGAATAAGATTTGAATAGAATCTGTTATTTGCAAAATAATGTAAGATTAGATAAATTTTATAAATGCAAATGCCTAATCCAATGAGAATGCTTAATTCCATTTTATTTACTCAAATTAATTTAATAATAATACAATTAATGATCTTGTGGATTAAGAGATTGTTTGGAATTGTGTTTCGAAATTTAAAAAGTACTTTTAAGTAGGTAAAAATATTTTTAAAGACAAAATGACATATTTAATAACTTTATTTAAAGTGCTTTAATCATCTAAAAAAAATAAAAATCAGCTTTTTCAAAAAGTACCAAATTTTACTTTTATCAAAAAGTTCTTGCAGATAAATATATATTTTTTAAAAACTATCATAACCAACTCTAAAAGCACTTTAGACATATAGATTTTAAACAATAAATAATTTTTTAGTAGTAGAGTTTATTACATTAATCTTTAAGTTATAAACCTTAAGTTAAAAGTAATATTTTTTACCGCAATTCCAATCATGTACTAATTATCATGAATAGTTCTGAATACAAATTTAGGATTTAAGATTCAAGATAAATGTCTAAAGTGCTATATATACTTATGAGTAGATTCAAGATAAATAAATATGAGTAGTGCTATATATACTTATTATTTTATTTATACTTTTATTTATAAGATCATTTTATTAGTTTTCTTTTGAAATTCAAATTTTAAATTTTAAATTTTATCATTTTCAACATATTAATAACTCACATGTAAAGAAATTAATTTTTGTAATTTTTTCTTAAGTACATTCAACATTTTTCAATAAATATATATGAGTAAAGTTAGATATAATTATGGGTTATGCACATACACTTCACATTCTTTTTAAAAAATAGTAGAGTCTACAATTAAAAAAATAATTTTTTAGATGGGTATCATATTTACTCATATTTTTTAAAAGAAGTAGGGGAATTGTGCAAATATTATTTTTCAGTATATATACAAATAATGATATTTATTATCTTCTTATTATCTCATAATGTGATATATTAAATAACTATTAATTATTTATTATATTTTACTTGAACCTAACATTTAATACATCAAATGATGTTGAAAGGATGATGATAAAAATCATGATAAATTGATATATATATTATATATATATATTATATATATATATAGAAATGCTAGAGTCACAAAAAAAAGTCATGCCTCAATGAATTCATTTTTTTATTATTTTCTGTGTTGCCCGGATGACTAACACAAAAGGGGGGGTGAATTGGGTTATATTATAAAAATTAACACTTATTAATCAAATACACAATATAAAATATAAACAGAATGTAAAGCAGTAAGAAATGTAAAGAGTAGGATAAGAGAAAGCAAACTCAGTATTTTTACGAGGTTCAGCCCCACTGCATACGTCCTCGCCTCAAGCTACCTCTTGAGAATCCCGAATTCACTAGTCAATCTCCTTTAGATGGAGATAGAAACCTATTACACTTTTGACCAGTACCGCTCCAAAGAATCCGTGTAGAACACCCTCTACACTTCCAATCACCTCACACTTGGTGATTTAATTATTCCCCGTGTAGAACACATTCTACACACACAATGGTTATACACACCCTCTTACAAATACAAGAGTTGATAGTGGGTAGACTATCAAAGTACACTCCTCAATGAGTGAGATAGAAACAATACAGCACAACCTATATCTCTCTCAACAAGAACAAGAATTAAGATTCAAAACTTTAGAAAAGAGAAAATGAGAGTTTTGAAAGAATGATGCAAAACTTAACAATAGATGTGTAAGCTCTTGTTGTTGTTTTTTGCAAAACTCAAGTGAGCTATTTATAGGCAAATGAGTTTTCAATTTTAAATTTGAAAAGATTCTCATATCAAAGACATCATCATTCACTTTTCAAAAATTTCAAATCTAATCTTTTTACTTTTTGCATGTGACAAAAGGAGCACACTTTACTTTTCAAAAATTTTAAACCTAATCTTTTATTTTTTGCATATGACAAAAGGAGCACTTTATTTTTCAAAATTTTCAAATAAAAACATCTACCTTTTGCATAAGTCAAGAAAAGCATCCATGACTTTTGAAAATATTCAAATAAAACATGCACATGTGAAAGATGACAATCAATCATCTTTCAAAATTTTCAAATTTAATTTTCAAAATATTCATGCACATGTGGAAAATATATTTTAATGTTTTATGATAAAATATTAATTTTGAGTCTTAATCCTCCTAATTTTGAATTTTTAAGAGATTTATAACATTACTCTATAATTTTAATGTGAACTTGTTCCCTTCTTGCTCATGCTTGGTTCCTTGATGTGTTTGATTCTATTGTGTGGACAACTTGAGCTTGAGACTCCTTTATTCTTTGAATTCATTTGTTATCATCAAAATCCATGTGTAGATTTATAATTACATGAAACTTGAAACCTTGGGTTCAACAATCTCCCCCTTTTTGATGATGACAAATACTTGATAGAACCTGAAGCCTGTATTAATACTTAAGCTCCCATTGAGAATGTGCGTTAGTTTTTCAAGCAAAAATATAAATATAATTCCAAACATAGATAACAAGTTTAGCAATTTAAACAATGTTAATGTTCTAGTCTAAAACTTCTCCCCCTTTTGGCATCATTAAAAAGGAATCATAATTAGCTCAATAAGATATATTCCTACAATAACCAATAGAAAAATAAAACGCTGCGTTAGTAGAGATTGTAGAGAATTCGGTGCGTAGCCACATGTGTTCAACAAAACCTGCAAAGGCTGGAGGCCTAGTTTTGGTAATTCGGTGCGGAATGAGATTTTGTAAAGAGCTGAATAATTGAAACCACCCGTGCCCGACAAAACCTGCAAAGGCTAGAGTCATAGCTCTGGCAATTCGGTGCAGAGATTTGATCCGCTTGATGTTGCTGAAAAATGAAATATTATCAGGATTTGTAAGCTTGTCTTGTTCTTATTTCCGTTTCTATAAGAGCAATCCTTAGTTTTATCTATTTCGCATCAAGCTTTCTTCTCATCTTTGCAATTTGCTTGCATTCTCATTCTACAAATTTTCAATGGCTAGTCGATTTCCCTTCAGTGCTTCTCTTGATTAAGATTTGAGGTATCCTTCACCTCAGTCTTAATCTATTTCCGCATCTGTCATGGGTGACATGAAGCAACAAGAGACTGATTTAGCTAATAAATCAGATCATGATGCCATTTACGAGCTTGTGGGTCTCGAAACTCGATACTCATCATCTATCGTCGCGTTTTCTGCTCGGTTGTAGTTCAAAACTCGCAAAATTGAGAAGTTTAGCGAGACTGTTTCTGTACTTCAACGACTTGTTTATGAGCCAAACAAAAAAAATAGTAGAGTTAAAGTAACAGAATAAGGATTTGAAATCCTTGCTTGCCTCTTCATTTCGATTGCCTAATCCTTTAGACAATGATGACATGATGATTTATGATGAGCAAATGCATTTGAATGATGAGGCTAAACATCTCAAGTTTCTGTAGGTCATTTAAGATAATGAAATAAAAGTATCTAACAGATATTTATGGCATGCATCATTCCTATTTCTCTTCTAATCATGCATAGTCTATCTTCTGGTAGGGGTTTTGTGAAAATTTCTGTCAATTGATCATGTGTACTAGTGAATTCTAATATAATATCGCCCTTCTGCACATGATCTCTAAGAAAATGATATCTAATTTCAATATGTTTGGTCCGAGAATGTTGTATTGGATTCTTTGAAAGATTTATAGCACTTGTATTATCACATTTGATTGGAATGTGATTGTACATAAGTTTAAAATCCTCAAGTTGTTGCTTCATGTAAAGAACTTGAGCACAACAACTACCCGCAGCAATATATTCTGCCTCAGCAGTAGATAGTGCAACAGAATTTTATTTTTTACTAAACCAGGAAACTAGTACATGACCTAAGAAGTGACATGCTCCACTAGTACTTTTTCGATCTATTTTACAGCCAGCATAATCTGCATCTGTGTAGCTGATTAGATCGAAAGATGTGTACTTAGGGTACCATAACCCTAAGTTAATTGTACCACTAAGATATCTAAGAATGCGCTTAACTGCAATTAAATGTGATTCTTTTGAAGGTGATTGAAAGCGTGCACATAAGCATACACTAAATATAATATCTGGTCTACTGGCTGTCAAATATAATAAGCTACCAATCATACCTCGATATACCTTCGAGTCAACTAGTTTACCGGATTCATCTTTATCAAGTTTAGTGGATGGGCTCATTGGTGTTCCAGTTTCCTTAGCACCTTCCATTCCAAACTTCTTCAGCAATTCCTTAATATATTTTGATTGATTGATGAATATCCTATTTTTTGCTTGCTTAATTTGCAATCTGAGAAAGAATGTAAGCTCTCCCATCATGCTCATTTCAAATTCTTTCTGCATAGTCTTAGCAAAAACTTGGCACATATTTTCATTAGTAGCACCGAATATTATATCATCAACATAAATCTGAATCAAAAGAATATCATCATTTTCGTATTTAATGAAAATAGTTGTATCAATTTTTCCTCTTGAAAAGCCTTTTTCAATCAAGAAACCACTAAGTCTCTCGTACCACGCTCTAGGAACTTGTTTAAGTCCATATAGTGCTTTTGTGAGTTTGAAAACATGATTTGGAGAAATATGATTTTCAAAACCTGGAAGTTGCTCAACATATACCTCTTCATTTATAAAACCGTTTAAGAAAGCACTTTTAACATCCATTTGAAAAAGTTTGAAATCTTTATAACAAGCATATGCAAGTAGCATTCGAATAGCTTCTAATCTTGCGACTGGTGCATATGTTTCATCATAATCGATTCCTTTTTCTTGATTGAAACCTTGGGCTACAAGTCGAGCTTTATTTCTAGTAATGACTCCGGACTCATCTTTTTTGTTTCTAAAAACTCATTTTGTTCCAATAATAGTATGATTTTTAGATCTAGAAACAAGTGTTTAAACATCATTTCTTTCAATTTGATTAAGCTCTTTTTGCATAGCTAGAATCCAAGATTCATCAAGAAGTGCTTCATCAATATTTTTAAGTTCAATCTGAGATAGAAAAGCAGTATGATTGCAAATATTTCTAAGAGATGATCGAGTGCTTACACCTCGTGAAGGTTCTCCCAGAATTTGTTCCACTGAATGATCTTTCACAAATTTTCACTGTTTGGTTGCATCTTGTATTAAATTTTGATGATCTTTCCTAATGTCTTCATGTTGGACTTCCTCTATTGTGTTCTCTTTGTTAAGATTGAGACTTTCCGTATTATTTATACCTCCTGTTTCTTCATCAATAGATTTCTTGGAGAGTAGAGAATTAGATTCATCAAATACTACATGCATAGATTCTTGTACAGTCAAAGTCTTTTTATTGAATACTCTATAAGCTTTACTATTAGTAGAATACCCGAGAAATATACCTTCATCAGATTTTGCATCAAACTTGCCTAAATTATCTCTGTCATTTAAAATAAAACATTTGCATCCAAATACATGAAAGTAACCAATGTTGGACTTTTTCTCATTCCAAAGCTCATAGGGGGTTTTATCTAATTTGGACCTTAGCATAACTCTATTTATAACATAACATGCAGTACTTACCGCTTCGGCCCAAAAATAACTAGGCAAATTGTTCTCATTGAGCATTGTTCTTGCCATCTCTTGAAGAGATCTATTTTTCCTCTCTACTACCCCATTTTGTTGAGGAGTTCGAGGAGCAGCAAAATTATTGCACAAAACCATTTTCATCACAAAATGTTTCAATATTTTTATTAACAAACTCTTTTCCCTTATCACTTCAGATACTTGAAATAGTATAATCCTTTTCATTTTGAATTCTCTTGCATAATTTGGTAAAGGCATTATGTGCCTCATCTTTATGAGTAAGAAAGATGACCCAAGTATATCTAGAGAAATTATCAACAATAACAAATGCATAATATTTTCCTCCTAAACTTGCAACTCTATTTGGTCCAAAAAGATCCATGTGTATCAGCTGCAATGGTCTAGTAGTGGAAATATGTTTCTTGGTTTTAAAAGAAGTTTTTGTTTGTTTACCAAATTTGCATGCATCACAAATTTTATCTTTAAGAAAATTTGCTTTTGGTAAACCTCTCACAAGATCATTTTTTGAAAGTTTGGAAATAAGTTTCAGGTTGGCATGACCTAGTCTTTTATGCCATAACCAATTAGTTTCATTTTGAGCTGAAAAATAAATAGCATATTGTGAGGTAATTTCTTCAAAATCGATTGTATAAACATTGTCGCTTCTAAAAGCAATAAAACAAATATTACAATCATGATCATTCAAAATAATGCACTTATCCATTTTGAAAGTAACTGTAAATCCTTTATCACATAATTGACTTATGCTCAAAAGATTATATTTTAGACCTTCAACAAGTAGAACATCTTCAATTATGAGAGAAAACTCATTACCAATTTTACCTATTCCCACGATCTTCCCTTTCGAGTTGTCTCCAAATGTCACGTGTCCTTTTTCTTTAGATCTAAGATCAAAGAACTTAGTCTTATCTCCCGTCATGTGTCTTGAACATCTACTATCTAAAAACCATTTATTTTTGTTTGTGGATGACTTCATGCACACCTATAAAAACAATTAAAATGATTTTTCTTAGTACCCAAGTTCTTTGGGTCCTTTATTTATTAGTATTAGAAGAAATAAGATTTTTAGGTACCCATATGGCCTTAATAGTCATTGTATGTTTTCTTATAATAGGACAAGCATGATAATTATGACAATTTCTATTACAAAAATTACAAATAGCATGTGACATATATGAAGAACTTGAGTGATTATAATAGTATCCTTTTTTAACAAAATTATTTTTATGAAAAGAATTTTGAATATTGGACTTTGATGTAGAAGGATTATCAAATAAGTTTTTATAAGGTTTGTATTTTTGTTTTGGCGTATATCCCAAGCCTGCCTTGTCAAAAACACGTCTTTGACTACCAAGAAGTTTTTCAAAATTTCTTTTTCCATTCATAAAGTTTTCAATAATATTTTCTAAATCAGTTTTCTTTTTCTTCAACTCAAAATTTTCATCTTTCAAAACAATACTTTCTTTTCTTAAAATATCAATTTCGTTTGTTAAAGAAGAATTTTTTTTTTCAAAGCAGTATATTTGATACCCAATTTTTCAAATTCCTCATATACCTCTTCTAAAATATTTTGCAATTCTTCATATGAAGGATCTTCAATATTATCAAGATTTGTTACCTCAATGTCATCTTTAGCCATAAGACAAAGATTTGCTGATTTTCCATTGCTTGCTTCACTATCTGAGCTAGTTGAATCATCATCCCATGTAACTTTCATTGCTTTTTTGCCTTTGTTTCGATCTTTCTTTAGCAGAGGACAATCTGACTTGATATGACTGGCTTATTGCATTTATAATAAATTAAAGTGTCATTTTTACCTGAATCTTTCTTGGAAAACTTTTTGAAGGATTTCCTTGAAGGTGTTTTATTTTTCTTTAAGAACCTTTGAATTCTTCTTGTTATCATCACAACTTCTTCATCTTTGTTGTCATTTTCTTCATCTTCATCACTTTCACTTTCATGTGGAACAGCTTTAAGTGCCAAGCTCTTCTTTGGCTTTTCTTCTTCTTCTCCTCTTTTCAATGTGTACTCATGGGTGATAAGTGATCCGATGAGTTCATTCACTTCGAGCTTCTTGAAGTCTCTAGCTTCAAGAATCGCTGTCACTTTTGATTCCCAACGTTTTTTTCTTACTATCTCCACTTTGGAATAAACTTTGCCAAGAGTTGTCAAGCTGTTTATGATGTTAGTAAAATGAGTGTGCATACTAGAAATAGATTCATCATCATTCATCTTAAACATTTCATATTCATGAGTAAGAATATAAATTTTTGATTCCTTGACTTGAGAAGTTCCTTCATAAGTAACTTCTAAGTTATTCCAAATTTCCTTTGCTGTAGCGCAAGTCATTACTCTATTAAATTCATTACCATTGAGAGCAGTATATAATAAATTCATAGTAGTTAAATTTAAAGTATAAAGTCTATCGTCTTCACGATCAAACTCTTCTTCTTCCTTTTGGACCTTTACTCCATCAACCACTTTTGTTGGAATATAAGGTCTATTTACAATGCATTTCCAGATTTCTCGACCTTGAGCCTGCAGGAATATTCTTATTCTTACTTTCCAAAATGAGTAATTGTCACAGCAAAAGAGTGGAGGCCGACTGCTAGATTGACCTTCACCAAATGAAGCTGCAATGTTAGCCATAAGATCTTAACTCAAAAGATAGTTAATCTTATAACAGAGCTCTAGCTCTGATACCAATTATTGTCTAGATGACTAACACAAGAGGGGGGGTAAATTGGGTTATATTATAAAAATTAACACTTATTAATCAAATACACAATATAAAATATAAACAGAATGTAAAGCAGTAAGAAATGTAAAGAGTAGGGTAAGAGAAAGCAAACTCAGTATTTTTACGAGGTTCAGCCCCACTGCCTACGTCCTCGACTCAAGCTACCCCTTGAGGATCTCGAATTCACTAGTCAATCTCCTTTAGGTGGAGATAGAAACCTATTACACTTTTGAGCAGCACCGCTCCAAAGAATTCGTGTAGAACACCCTCTACACTTCCAATCACCTCACACTTGGTGATTTAACTATTCCCCGTGTAGAACACCTTCTATACACACAAGGGTTATACACACTCTCTTACATATACAAGAGTTGATAGTGGGTACTATCAAAGTACACTCCTCAACGAGTGGGATAGAAACAATACAGCATAACCTATATCTCTCTCAACAAGAACAAGAATTAAGGTTCAAAGTTTTAGAAAAGAGAGAATGAGAGTTTTGAAATAATGATGCAAAACTTAACAATAGATGTGTAAGCTCTTGTTGTTGTTTTTTGCAAAACTCAAGTGAGCTATTTATAGGCAAATAATTCTTCAATTTTAAATTTGAAAAGATTCTCATATTAAAGACATCATCATTCACTTTTCAAAAATTTCAAACCTAATCTTTTTACTTTTTGTATGTGACAAAAGGAGCAAATTTTACTTTTCAAAAATTTCAAACCTAATCTTTTACTTTTTGCATATGACAAAAGGAGCACACTTTACTTTTCACAATTTTTAAATAAAAACATCTACCTTTTGCATAAGTCAAGAAAAGCATCCATTACTTTTGAAAATATTCAAATAAAACATGCACATGTGAAAGATAACAATCAATCATCTTAATATTTTCAAAATTCAAATATTTAATCATGTCATGCACATGTGAAAGATGACAATCAATCATCTTTCAAAATTTTCAAATTTAATTTTCAAAATATTCATGCACATGTGGAAAATGTATTTTAATGCTTTATGATAAAATATTAATTTTGAGTCTTAATCCTAATTTTGAATTTTTAAGAGATTTACAACATTAATCTATGATTTTAATGTGAACTTGTTCCCTTTTTGCTCATGCTTGGTTCCTTGATGTGCTTGATTCTATTGTGTGGACAACTTGAGTTTGAGACTCCTTTATTCTTTGAATTCATTTGTTATCATCAAAATCCATGTGTAGATTTATAATTATACGAAACTTGAAACCTTGGGTTCAACATTCTTATTTAATTATTAAATAAGTATTTTTTAATGATGTAGTGATTTTTTTAAAAAAATAATATTGAAAATGTTAAAAAAATATATGAAAAAAAAAAAAATTTAGCCTAGGCGGGGGATGGCGGGATCTGGCAAGAATAGCTCTAGTATCACTCATATGGGGTATTCATATGAGGAATTCATATGGGGTATTCCGATGGTACACATTTTCTTATATATTTTTTAATATATTTAAATATTTTATTAAAATATAATATTATTAAAAAATGTTTTCTTAATTATTAAATAAAATTACTATAGATGCCTCTATCAAGATTCCATGTGTGGCTCTTTAATATTTAGAGGCCACCAAGCAGGACTCATGGCATAACATTCAAGTTTTCAAAATGGAGGTTTTCGATTCGACCCAATGTTTTGAATATTGTACCTATATCGGTACCGGTACCGGTCAAGTCACTGAAACGAAATATTTTAGTATCGGTACCGTTTCGTGTACCGTTTCGGAATAATTTATACATAAATAAATTATATATATAAATACAATTATAAATTATATTTCAAAATAATAGTCAATATATAAATAAATTATATAGATAAATATATATATATGTAATTAATTTAGTCTAAATTGAGGTTAAAATATAGTAAAAAATTAAAAAAAATCCTCAAAGGCCGAAATCCGGTACGGCCGAAATTTCGGCCAAAACGAAATTGTAATTTTTTTTGTACCGACCGACTGGCCGGTACGGAAAATTCCGGCTATACCGACCGGTATGGCACGGTATTTAAAACTGTGATTCGACCTCCTCTCTTAGGGCTGGTTTGTTTTAGGGGGTGGAATCAAAAATTTCAAATTTATTATTATATTTTTTTAAATTCTTATATAAAATATAATAAAAAATTCAATTTTTTTAAAATTTTAAATTACTTTTTAAAATTTTCATACAAAATTAATATTAAAAAAATTTATTACAATAATATTTTATTATTTTTTTAACTTTTATCTCATCTCATCTTTAAAAATAAACAAAGTCATAATATATATTATATCTATATATATAGAGAGAGAGTGTGTGTCCTGCTCATGCCGCGTGGTAAATAGGCTTATTTCGTCTCTCCCACTTTCTCTCTCTTATTTAATATTTGGTTTATTTTTATAAATACTCTTATCTCATTATTATTATTTTTTTAAAAATTTAAATAAAATAAAATAAAATAAACTATTCAAAAATTTCAAATTTCAAAATCACTTTCTTAAATTTTAAAATAAAATTAATATTAAATAAATATTTTAAAATAATATTTTTTAATTTTGAATTTATTTTATTTTATCTTATTTATGAAAATAAAGTAGACCTCACTTCGTATGGGTTTGGGAGGAGTGGGGTTCCTTAACTCTATGTTGCGCAAAAGGACGCCTCGCCACTATACATTTGCTGGATTTTTTTTGTTTGAACCTGGCAAATGTTGTTATGTTGATGTTACGGCCAGTGGACCATCCTACTCCACCCGTTTTTTCCATTTTAGTATTTAAGTTATGCTTGGTAAGCAAAGCGTTTTAAGATTAATTAGATAACTTTTTACTCTTAAGTTATGTTACACAATATTTAAGTTATGTTACACGATATTTTTCAAAACACTTTTCAAAACATATATGTAAAATGAGGATATTTTTATAAAGTAATATTACTCTTATATAATATTTTACAATAATATCTCTCATTTTATATCATATATTGTGAAAAGTATTATGTTTTTTTTTTCTATAATTATATGTTTAGACTTAAGTTGAGTTGAGATAGTGAATTAAATTGAGATGGAATGAGATGAAAATTAAAAGTTGAATAATATATTATTAAAATATTATTTTTTAATATTATTTTTATTTTAAATTTTGAAGAAATTTTGAATTATTTATTGTATTTTTTTAAAAATATTAAAAATTTTATAATAGATCAATTGAGATCAATTTTTTTTTTATCTAAACAAGACCTTATAATTAGTTATAATGGTGTTTTGTGGACCGTGGACGTGGACGTGGACGTGGCCGATTAGGCCAATGAGATGTGGGACGTAGGTTGGGGAACGTAGACTAGGCTTACCTGGGAACTGGATTAATATTAAATAGACAGGTTATGCAGAAGTTTTTATCCAATAGACAATTTCACACAAGTTTTATATAAAAATAAAAATATTTTATTTTAAAAGTATAAAAATCTATTTTTTTTTAATAAAATTTACTTTATTATAAAATATTATTGAAATTTTATGTATTTAAGATTTGTACATTAAGGTTTCATTTCTATTCTAAATTCTTCTTAATTTATTTTTATTTTATTATTATATTTTTTTAATTTTTTATATAAAATATAAATTCTTATACATATTTTTTCAATTTTAATATATATCTTTTAAATTTTAATTTTAATTTTTAAAATTTTTAAATAATAATAATATTAAAAAATAAATTAAATTTATCTCAATTCATCATTAAAAAAAAAAAAAATCTTAAATTACTTATTTCGGAAGATGTGTAGTGATTGCGGTGCTCGAACTTGTTATTTATGGGGCCCGACAAGGTGGTGGCCGCGTCAAGTACTTTGGTTCCAAAAGTAAGTTGGTGATGCGTTCAGAGGGATGTGTTTAGTCATTAATGTTCGTATGGATTTTTGAAGTTTATTTATTTTCTTAACTAGATTAATCATAGATAGATCGATAGGATAACATCCAAATGGATAAAGAGTTTTTAATATATAATTATTTATTTTAGATAATTCAATAAGGAATATTAATATTATTATCTTTAATCACACTGCAATATGTCACGTTTTTAATAATTTCATAACGCTGTTATTTAACAAATCGGGTCTACTTTTAAACATTAATTAATTATTTGTCTAGGTAGGCAAATACTTTGGCTAGCTTTAGTTGTTTTCAATAACCTAATCGTAGGTCGTGTAGTCTTTGTTAAAGTTAGTTTTGAGATTAATGTAACTTTCAAGATTTTTGGTCTTTTAAAATTAACTTAATTAAAACATGATATATAAAATATAAATTGATGTGAGATAAATTTTAAAATAAAAAAAATACCATTTCTCTAACATTAACTACTGAAAATATAAATTTAAGATAAATAATTTATACAAATGTTAAATAGACAAATTTCATATAAACTTTTGTTAAAAAATAGATCACACTTAAAAAACATATAAAAAGATTATTTTTATTTATATAATTCATTTTTTTTTTACCAAAGTCTTATATTGAATTTATTTATTATATTTCTGATTTTGTAATTATATATACTTAAACTTTTACTTATAAGAATAGCATTATATATACTTAAACTTTTACTTATAATATTTATTTTGTCATTTTTAAAAAAAAAAATTAATTTTTATAATTTTTAACTTATCAATAATTACGGTAGAGAAATAAAGTTTTTATAAACTTTTCTTTAAATAATTTTACATTTTCCTTTTCAGAAGCGGACTGAGCAAGGTGTCATAAGGTGTTTAACACCCACCAATAAACGTCAATGAGTTATATCATAAAACAGTAAAAACTATTACATGTGAATATCACTGAAAAAGTCAATCCCGAGTCTGTCATCCCATTTTAATTTCTTCCTAGAACCATTTCTGTTCACCTTCGAATCTTCGGTGCCGCCAGCCCTTGCCAGGCGCCGAAACCCATTTCATTGCCAGATTCGTTCGCGTCACGCCCAAACGCCTTCCACATGCTGAATTCTCAAGGTTCAGATCGATGGAAGAGAATGTGAGGAGAACTGAGAAGAGTTCGATTTGGGAGAGAGAAAGGGCCCAAATTAAGTGAAGAAGAGATGCTTAGCGTACGTGTCCTACGATTAATTTCGTGTGTTTGCTAAGTGTCAAGACCTTATTGATGTGTGTTATTTGGCCTACCGCACCTTCTATAGAAGATTTTCTCTTTCCTTTAAATAAAACTATAATAATAGAAGATTCCCGATGCTACTAACGTCTACGTCCATTTGAAAATGAGAGAGATGGCAACGTTAGTGGTGCCGACACCCGTCACTTCGTTGAGTGGTGGGTCTGATGCGGCACACTTATGTTCGCCATGGGAAAAGGGTTTAGTTAAGTTGCGGGGGGGACCACACTTGGCGTGCAATACAATACTCACTCTCATTCTTTATTTGTTATTACCCAATTAACAGCCCAGATTTGACCTCGACATTTGTGGTCTTACAATCCAATGGATATGATTAAGTAGTCCCCTCGAATTCCTCTGCCGTTAGCGTTCCTTTTCTCAGTGGCTGAAATCTTTGTCCGAGTTCGATTATTTTTAATTTATTTGTTTCCTTGTACATTTTGATGAATCTTGTAGCTAGGATGTTCACGAGCTGGTATTTTTATATTAAAAGTGACCCATGATATGGCATCTTACTAATTTGAATATTAATAGAGTGACGTTATAACGATGAACGATAAGATTTTAATATTATTTTTCTATAAATTAAATTATATCATATTAAGTTTATTATATATGAGAAATGAATAACATTTATTTACAACGTATGTCAATATCATATGGTACTTTACTTATGTTTAACTGTAGGTCTCATATAAGATATAGAGAAAGCCTAAGAGCCAGATGGATGCAATAGAAATATCACACATAACCAAAGAAAAAACTACACTTCAACTTTTACAATTTAGATACAAAGCATCCGGCCACAACAAATTAATTTGTCTACGACACTCCTTCTATCCTCCGAATTCATTTCTCTCCCCCTTTCTTTGCTATAGAACACCAAACACAGACCAAGATCCACACTCCCATGCTGATACCAGACTAAATAGCGATTATTCTGCAGACTAATTTTAACAGATGAATTCATAAGAAAGAATACAAGAAATTCGTCCAAAATACAGAAAATACGTCTCTGAGAAAAGAACTGAATATTACTAAATCAAAAACTGTCAAAAATTAGTTCACAAGCTAGACTGTATAGCTAAAATTCGTCTGTAACCGAATTTTACCAAATATGGCAAAATCTCGAAAATAACGTAAAATTGAAATTCAAAATCAAATAAGCAATCTGCAAAAAATTCGGAACAAATCGAATTTAAAATGACTTCCTGACAAATATACGAAATATTATCAAAAATAATAAAAATAACTAAAAATATTGATTTGGAAGGAAAAACAGTGGAATTTGAGATCGAAAAAAAGGCAAATGGAGTTATGCTCGATGTGGACAGCGTGCGCATCGAAAAGAGCTTTCTGAATTAGAATCTTATGCGCAATTCTGACATCCGTAACTAAAATTATGGCCAAAAAACTGAAACACATCTAAAACTCCCCCAATTAGAAAGAGATCACGATCACTTCCGGCCTTTATGCTGATCTATCAATTTATGGTACTTCAGCTTCATCAACGTACAATCAGACAGTTCAGCATCATCTATCTCGAATCTCCCAGCATCACACGCCCAGCATCATTTGAGAAACTAGACTCTGGGCACGACCTATCGTCGATATCCATTGCCTCTGACTGCCACGCCCCTTTGAAGCAGGGCTTTGACACTTCTCAACAACCCAAAAGGTACAAGAGCTCCTCCAAAGCTCTGCACTTTCCAATTTACACCCAAATCTGGATCCTTTAATTTGCTGGAATTCTCCAAAAAGAAAATCAAAGGATGAACTGAAAAGCAAGAACAAAAAAAAAAGAACAAGAAAAAGGAAAGGTTGATCTAATTGAAGGGAGATAGGTTGTCAGTTCATTAAGAATTGTTGGTGGGGTTAAAAGAGATGGAATTATGGACGTAAATTACTTAATTAGTTAAGTTCTACCAGTGTGATTTTCTATCTAAGATTGGCTCTGAAATTCATGGTCGTGAACGTGCTGGAATTCATGATCGAGTCCGTCGGGATTCTGTTCGTCTACGTCGGCATTGCAATGGGAAAGGAAGGACGATGGGGTGCTGTATCAGGCTCTATAGCAGAGAGGGTTCAGTTGTTTACCTTCCACCTGCATCGCAAATGGGTTTGTCGGAGTGCTCGCAGATGGGTCATCAGCATCTTGGTTCATCGACGTGTTAGTTCGCCACAGATGGGTTCTAGTTGGAATAGCAGGGGGAGAGGGAAGGTGTAATAGCAGAGGGAGAGGGACATATGGGTAGGGGATAGAGTTGCTTGTGTGTGGCCGGTTCTAAAGTTTGCATTAATAAGTTGATGATGCGTCATATTTTAACTGGATGTGTGTAAGAGGAATGTTACAATACCTATCCGACTCCTAACTTTTCCTTCAAATATATCCCTGATCTTGCAGTAAATGATTTGTTAGAGCTCGTGGATTTTAACACGTGGTTTTCGTTTACAATTTCTTATTAAAAAAAAAAAAAAAAGACCCCGGCAAAAAATACCATATTTAATATTCCCATCTCACATCGCGCGATTTGGTTGGTGACGGTAAGTAATTACGAGGAAGTCGTATTGGTTCGTGATAGTGATTTTTCCCACAATGCATTAATTTTGGTAACTATTAACTAACGCACGTACGGGGTACTATAATTAATTATTATAAGAAGGTGACCTTTTTACGACATAGTAATCCAAAAATCTAATCCGTTATTAATGTCACCTTCCTTATATATATTTATTGTTAAATATTTTAATATGAATGCTAATAATTAGATTTTTTAATTTTTATGATTTATAATAATAAAATAATAACAGTTAAAATGACGTATATTTTTCTATTTCAACTAACTAGATAGAGAATCTAACCTGACTATGAAAAAATAATTATCTTAATAATTTTACCTTCAATTATCTCTCGATATCTAAAGGTTTTATGCATCATTAGAATATATATATATATATATATATATATATATATAAAATTTGGGGGTTCAACCAATTATACTACTTGCACCAGCTTTAAAGCAAAAGGCCGCCGGCGAAATCTGCTCCAAGATGCATGCATGCATGCCGATTAACGTACTGCGCAGTTCAACTTGTCAATTTCATTGCCAAAATGTTGCAATACTCGATTAGAGAAATGTTGGATGTACACGTCCGTGGTGTACACGGCATATACGCTATTAATTTAATAAAATAATGCACTTTAATTTTTTCGTTCGCTACCTCAATTTTAAATTTAACTCGTTTAATTCATCAAAAATTGTAGATCCCCACTTCTTCTTCTTCTTCTTCTTATCCACCTTCTTCTTCTTCTCATCCTCAACTTTAATTTTTTTTCTTGCTACATATAAAAGTTGCCGCTGGAGGCCACTCAGGCAGTGACAGAAACTTTTGATGATTCACTCTAATTTTGCCGTCTCCCTCGTGGCTTATCCCCTACGTGTATTGTCATCTCTCTCTCATCACACTGTTTTCTCTCTTAATAGACAGCCACCTAGAGACAACTTCGACTCCACTACCGCAACCTCCTACTCTTATTGCCACTTTGCCCTCACAGTGAATTCCTTGAAATTTTTTTCTCGTTAATCAGCGTTCAGATGCCACTAGAATTACCACATGGAAGCCACTAAGATTATCAAAAATACTCTATTTTGCTTTCAAAAAACAAAGTAGGTCTCTCGAGTGCTTTCATGACCAAATTCGAATCTTGGATCGAGTAAATCTTCGATCCTGGATGAAGATGAAGAGTCAAGGAGAGGTACTCTTTGAGGTGGTGCTCGTCAATGAGGTCACTGTTAGTTCCACCACTGTTCTCAAAGCCATTCTTGCTATATGGGAATGAACGTGAAGTAAGCGACCCGGTGTGAATATTATCATAGGTTAGCAAAGGACTTGACTTTGGGCTAATGAGCTTGTTTGGGAACCCAGAAAGTAGCCAAGAATTTGAGGAGGCAGTAGATGGGCTTTTATGAAAGTCAGAGCCATTGGGGAGTCTAGGTGAGGAATGTGAAAAAGGATTGGTGTTGGTTGGTCTGGCTATGGAATTGAGAGGCGAAGGGGAGGAAGGTGTAGAGAGTGTAGAAATAATATTCAATTGAAGACCCAACTGGGTTTTAGCTTTGAAGATGAGTGCCTACAGATATGTCTCAAACCCAAGGGCCAAGCATATCAAGTTGTTCCCTCCAAGGTCCTGTATCAGAAGGTACCCCATGATCTTTGAGGCATTCTCAGGCTCCAAAATTTTTATCTTTGAGAATACTACGTTGGTGGCTTCAAAAGGATCCATTGTTTCTTCGACTTTTACTTCTAGGAGAGAAAAAACAGAAGCAAGCAAGAAAGAGAGGATTGTGAAGGTTTGAACTTTAAGGTACCTCTTTTCTCTCTCGCTTGGAAATCAGTAGGGTTTGAAATATAACAAGCAGGCTTGCTAAAAGCAAGGTACTATTGTTAACAGCACTCTCTCACCATTCACTCTTTACTCTCACACACAGACTGCATCTAGTCTCGATCTCGATCTTGGTCTTGATATCTCTCTCTCGATATTTGTATCTATAATCTCTCTTGAAGAGGCAGAGAGTGGTAAGAGTTTAGAATCTCAGATTTGCATAAGTACGAGCAGCACATAATACATATTCATGCCACGTCAGTAGTGTCTGCAGCGTGTATACACAGACGTGTGTATGTAGCAAAACTGATTCAATTAACATACATGTACGAATTCACGCAGCAAATTATTAAGGAGATTAGAGAAAGAAGTATATATAATTCAAAAAAGATATTCATATTTTTCAGTAACAAAAAAAAGGGAAAAAAGAAAGAAAAGGTTGTTGTTGGAAGTTTTTAAATGACTTCACCATAAAAAAAAAATGAAGATTTATAATGAAAACAAACTCATTTTAACAAAAAAAAAATATTTTTTTTCTTGGAGTAATTGAGATTCTAACACAAACGTGCAACAATTCAAAATAGAGTAGTTCTAGGTGCTCTTACATATATTCCGCCTGCTGTACAAATATTTTTTTTTTATGATTTAAAAATATTTTTGAAAAATTACAACATTATATTAAGGAAAATGCTAGGGGACCCGTTTTAGGGTCCCCTAGTGCGCCCCGTTCGACATGGAAGTCCACGTTTCAGTTGTTTTTTTTTTTTATGTTTTCCAGATCATCATCTAGCTTCTCTTCTCCCCTAAAATCATGCCCCCTCCATCTTCAGAGAATCCGAGCCCTGAGAATGGGTCCCCTATCCTTCCGTTGACATCACCTTCGACAGTCTAATAAATGATCTTCATAAGCTTAATGAGTCCTAAGAAGAAGTCTTAACAAACATTGCCTTCGAGTTCTAGGACCCATCAAAACCAAAATGAAAATTAGAGTCCCCTGTAGGGTTCCAAACGATTCGATCAAATACGAGTTCGAGTCGAATCGAGTCGAGTTGGACTCAAATAACTCGAGTTCGAGTTCGAGTCGAGCTGAGAGTTTGCCGAATCAAGTCCAATTCGAGCCGATTAAAGACGAGCTCGAGCCAAATCGAGTTATTTATCGATCTTTATTTTTACACTCTAACGAACGAGCCGAACTTAGTCGAGTAATTACTCGAGTTTCTTACTCTTTATAAATATTTGACTCAATAATTTTTTTGTGAACTTAATACATTATTATTGTAAAAAAATAAAATGCTACTTCTACATAAAGTAACAAAATATATTACTTATACAAAATATTAAAAATAATATATATAACACATAAAATATATATAATAAAAGAATATATGTAAGAATATATGCAAGATTATATATATGTATATAAAAATATTACGAGTATTGTTACGAGTTCAAAACGAGACGAATCGAGTTTATACGAATCTTGTTCACGAACACAAATCGAGTTTATACAAGTCGAGTCGAGATTATATGAGTTTAGCTCGTTTAATATTCGAACCAATATTAGTGCTCACGAACAACTCATTTATTAAACGAATCGAGTTCGAATCGAGTTTATATGAGTCGAGCTCAAATTGTTCACGAGCAACTCTGTTCGTTTGCAGCCCTAGTCCCCTGTAAACCAAGATAGGCTCTTGGATCAGTCCCCAATGAAAAAGTCTGGAAACCATGCTGAATAAAATGACCAGGGCAACTTCCACAACTTATGCACATGATGAATAAAATGCATTCTTCCCACTTTATGTTTAATTAATAAAAAGAACAACTCAAAAGATCACTAAAAATGTTTAAGTAATAATGATTCAACAGAGCGCATGTAAGAATTAAAAAAAAAAGGTTGAGAATGAGAGAGCATGTAAGAACAGCTTGGATATCAAACCCGAAAAATTCCGATTCTACTGAAAAAAAAAGTCTCAACGAAGGAATCAATGAAGGATGAATGTTACAGAGCGCCAAACAAAAGACAAAAAGAAAAACCAAGAACCAACTAAAAATAATTAATTAAAAAAGCTTCTTATCAATTCCTCATTGATTTGGCTTAGTTTGAGAATTTTTACAAACTAATTTCTAAGGAAACAAAAGCGGCATGAAGTGATTGTCAATATTCTCGAACCCCATATGAGAAAATAAGCCTCTTCGAGTTCGACTGGGTGTTTGGAGGTGTATGGGCATTCTGGAACTCGTCGGACATCTCTGTCGGGGTCGTGACTTCTTTGTAGGGGGCGAGGTTAGGGGCAGCTTCAGATGATTTGGAGGGAAGCCAAACTCGTTGAGCGTCTTTGTCGGGGTTGTGACAGAGGCGGTTTGGAGGGAGGCGTTCTCGGTAGGGGTGATGTCAGGGATTGGGTTCTCAACTTATCAGGGCTCCGGTTCTATGAAGATGGAGCGGGCGTATTTTAGGGGGGAAGGGAAGCTAGATAGTGATCTGAAAAACAGAAAGGAAAAAGAGAAAAAACATAAAAATAAAAAAGTGAAACGTGGACTTCCATGTCAAGCGGGGCGCAATAAGTGGACCCTAAAACGGATCCCCTAGCATTTTCCTTATATTAAAATACCTTCTTAATCATTAAATTAAAAAAAATTATAAAGCCACAATCGTGACCAATCGGGAATCTCGTACATGCCTTTAGTATTTCTGTTCAAAATAATTACGGAAATGTTTTGGGCCCCTTTGTCCCCCCTTGAGGGTTTTTAAATAGAAAAAAAAATAATAAATAAAAAAACCAAATATATTTTATCTCCACATATTTTATTATTATTATTATATAAAAAAATGAATTAAAAAAATGTAAATTTTTTTTTACATGATTAAGATTACGTTTGGATGTTAAGAATGTTTGTGAATAGTAATAAAAAAGGTAAAAAGTAATAATAAAATATTGAATAGTAATGAGAAAGTAATTAATATTAATAAAAGTAGATGAAAAATAATAATAAAATAAGAAATAATAATAAAAAATATTTGAAAGGGTTTCAATTTTTTTCTTTTCAAACCTACTAAGAAGGTGCAAACGCGGGACCAATATCATTGCCCAAATAATTATAGACTATTTGTGTACTCCTTAATCCACCCCTAATCAGCTGCGCGCTTTGAAGAAGCTGCTAATTAAAGCAAGTAGGAACTTTTCCCTCCGTTAAGTTTAGGTGGAGAATAATGGATACTGGTATTATTATTATAAAAATGATAGGGAACACTCACATTCATCACATTCATCCTCACATAAATAGTACATGTGTACTATTCATGTAAAAATAAGTATGATGAGTGTGAGTAATCTATAACATTACTCTTATTATTATAGTTAGTATCTCAACTAACTCATACCTTTGCAAGTACAGCTAGCTAGTTTGCACATTAATGACAAGTTTTTTCTCATCTCTTATTCTTATGAAAAGTGCATGATACAGCAAGTTACAGCTTAAAAGTGATAGAAAATTACAAACCCTCTAAAGGAAGATGAATATATGACATATGTTACGTATAGTTATAAAGTTGGTAAGTATTGTACAATCATTTTGAAAAATGATAGAATTTATTATTAAAAAATTAACTTTTTATATAATTTTTGTATTTTTTTTTTCAAAATGATTATATAATACTTATGTATTCAAAACTGTAACTATCATTATTATATATAAATATACACATGAAGGGGCGAACCTAAGTAATTAGTACTTGGGGGCCCCAAAAAATTTTTAGAAAATCATTTTAATATGTAATTTTTTAAAGATATCTTAATATAAAAATAATTTATCCTCTCAAATCTTAAAAAAAAATGGTTAAGAATTTCACTTTAATAATATATGAATTTTATTCTATGAAAGATCGTCGTCGAATTTAATTTGAAGGAAAAATCTTAAGTTAATATTTCATTTTTTTTCATTATGCTCTCTAACAAATTATGAAAATTTTAAGAAAAAATTATCTTATAATATGATTTATAAACATGTATTTTTTACTTATAATTTTATGACGTATGATTATTATTTTAATATAGTCACGTGTAAAACATACGTATTACTTAATTATACTCACATATATTATACATTGGGTTAATCGCCTCTCAAATTTCAAATCCTAATCTTGTCCTTATATACTACAACAAATAAGATTTTTACTACGTTTTGTTTAGCTGAGAGTTAAATTCTGTCACAAATAGTAACATTTGTTGCGTTTTCTCGCCGTAAATAGTAATATTGCGGCGAGAAATTAGACATTTGCTGCGAGAAATTAAATTTATTGTCACATCTAAATGGCCGCGGTTAATCTGCGATTTTCAAAACGTGGCAAATGATTTTTTTCCGTGATTTTAAGATTTTTGTGGCGATTTTGAGACTTTTTGTGACGACTTATTAAACGTCACAAAAAGACTTATTTGTTGTAGTAATATATAACTAAAGATCACCCAAGAAGACTTTGACTCGCCTTGGTACAAGGTTATTCACAAGCATAAAGTTCTCCAGCTATAGACAGCTTGATGATGCACATGGTAGGGATCAAGGAGCTGCAACGGAGCATTGTGAGAGTACGTAATACATATACTGAAAGGTCGATGTAGTCCATGTCAAGCTTATTTTCCATTTCTGTACCTCATACATGCACAAACTACTCCTTTAAACTCAAGAATATTGATCATGATATTCAAATGTAACGTCGTCCTTAATTAGCCAATTATATATATTTGGATGTATTTGACGATACTATAAAAAAATTAATTATTTATAGTTCATTATTTTCTGTTAAAATAATTATTTTTTTGTTAATTTTTATAGTAAATAATCATATTTGTAATAAATAATTTATTAAAAATATTTATTTATTTATTCATTTTTTTTGGGTAGTGCGGCCGTCCTAGCTACTAGATCTGTATAAGTACTACTCGCAGTAACTAGCTAATTAACTCGGTTTGATCACTGCTTGTATAATGAGAATAAAACGGTACTACTCTCGATCCTTCACCCCATAAATACATTTTCGTCTAGTTTATATTCTGACCAAATTAAGGGTCGTGTTCGGCTTGATTATTATATATGAATTTATATATATCAATATACACTTTTGAAAACAAATAATATTTCATTTCTGACCGAATTTATTTTCTCTTGCACACATGATTGATCACATGCATGCTCGTATACGGAGAAGATAGAGCTCAGGGAAATCATGCATGTTTCGATGGGACGTCGTACGTTGTCCGCCTGCGCCTTCCCGACGTACGAGCGACACACGTGAAGAAAAAGAGAATTGCGGCTTGAAAAATACCTAATGTCATGCATGTTTTTTGCATTTTTTTCAAGATAATTTAGACTCAGTTTGTATTTATGAATCGACTTTTTTAATTTTAATTCATTTTAAATTTATTATTATATTTTTTATATTTTTATATAAAATATAATTTTCAATACTAAATTTTTTAATTTTTATATAATTTTTTAAATTTTTAAGATAATCTTTTTAAATTCTAAAATAATAATAATATTAAAAAATAAATTTATCTAAACTAATATCATCTCATTTTCAAATCAAAATAGATAATTATTAAATAAAAATTAAGATCAATATTAATTACATAAGGAGGGACCAGCTAATCAATACATGTTAGACATAAGACAGAAAATAAAATTTTAATTGACAAATAATATTAAATAATTAATTAACCCGATTGCAATATATATAATAATTAGCCGTCGTAAAAACAATAGATCAGTGATCGGATCAATGGCTAGTAAAACATCTGCTCTGCTAGCTGCGTGTTTTTGGATCGAGCGGTAGTATGTACGTACAGTACAACATAATGTATTTTTTATTGCTAAATAAAAAAATAATGATCCTCTTACAGATTTTTTTTTATTTAATAATTTACTTTTAATTTTCTAATACAATCATATAATTTCATTAAAAAAAAATCCAATATTATAAAATCATCCTCTATTTTGTGTCGAATTGTAAAGTAAAAATTATATATATATATAGATAAAATGCTTTATATATTTTTTGAGTATGTATTTACTTACTTTTTTAAGAGGAGTTTTATTTGTAGTTTTTGTATATGCAGAGATCTTTTAATAAATGAGAAAAATATTATTTTAATAAAAATATTATTATAATTTAAAAAAAACTAACGAAAAAATTATCTAAACCTATATAAATTACAGAGTTCAAATAAAAACTGTACCTAACAGTAATGATTGGGACTGCATATTCTATGAGATATTTTTGTACACGACAACAGGCTTGCGAGAGTGTGGGGGCTATCGTGCATGTGGGCATGGCCCAATAACATGCGGCAATTCACGTGGGAATGACTGTATTCGATCGGTGTTAGAAGTAGCCCAGATGAAACATCGCGTGGCTATGGAATGCAATGATTTGGATTACTTCACATGGCATTCACGTTTCCATTTAATGAGATGTCGGGGAATTTCAACCACTAGAAATTTCAGATCAGCTGAAGCGTTGCCATGTAATGATGAATTTCTTGTCCGTACAGCTCGTGAAAGTATGCTAGCTTTTGTTGGATACGAGGAGTACTCCAGTTTTCTATTTCATTTATAAATTTGCATGAATTTTTCCAGTTAATTTAGGCTTAACTTAAAGCCAATTCCTCGGCCTGCTAAAGAGGTAGAACTAGAAGCGTACTGGCTGTTTCTGTTTGTTTAGATCTGGAAAATTAGTAGTTGTAAAAAGGGAAAGCGAAAGAAATTATAAATAAAAAATAAAAATAGATGAGACCCGAGTCTCATTCAGGCCAGGATCAGCCCCCAGCTGTTTGAATAAATGCCTCAAATATGGGGTTTTTCTTTGAATCAAAGAGTCTTGCTACATGTTCCGAAGAACGTGCATGTAAAAAATACTTTTTTTTTTCTTTTATCGAGATCTCCAGAATGTGTATTTTTTTTTTCATTAATTTTCTCTTATAACTTTAAATATTTTTAAGAAAAGAAAAAAATTCATATCAATATTAAAAAATATTTTCTTAAACATTAAATAAAAAAATTATTTTGAAGTCGGGACAAAAACTCGGGAAATATTCGGTATGAAAAACATTTGTCTTGAATCAAAACACACTATCAATTACAAACGAAAGAATGCAATCCTTGCATCAAGCTGACAATCTGTGACGTGACGGCCTTCAGGCTCAAATACTTTGGAATGGATTTGACTTGTCTATGGCGGCTGCTGCTTTTTTTTAGCGATTTGTCTGTGGCTTCTATCACAAAGCTATTGCATCCAATCATTTAAAAAAAAAAAAAAAAAGGAGGAAAAACAGAAGACAAAAAATGAAATAAAAATTCCTAGTTTCAATTGCATTTTGCCCAACCCCTCCATAATTCATCAATTAGGTTTTCCATCATTCATATGAAAAACTAAATGATTTGTACAAGTTCCAACAGACAAATTTTGCATGAACTTTTTGTGAAAAAAGAGAGACCCAATCATAAAAGTGTATTTTTTTTTTTTCCTATGTTAGTGGGATCCACATTTTTACAAGAGACCTATATAAAACTTATCTATTTGAGACTTGCATTACTCTTTTATCTTCAAACCATTAAAGCTGGATCATATTTAAGAGTGGCTTCATATTTGGTGCCGGCCGTGAATCAAATTATTTTTGTTTTTGGTGGAGTCCTTGCATTGAATCTCCTTGACACCTTAAATGTCTATTTTCATATCATCCTAAATGTGTAGCTGAAAAGCAACTGTTCTCTTAACAGACCCAGCTACCTTTAGATTGATCGACCAAACTCCACCTGAAAGATGGATTCCGCCGTCGATTCTTTTTCTTTTCCATTTCTAAAAGCATTAAAGTACAAGCCAATTTGGGAGTTGAGCAGGAGCTGCCTCTGATTCAAGCTTGGTGTTAAAACTTAAAATGTTATAGGCTCTTGTTCAATTCATCGATTTTACTGAATGCCCCCCTCCCCTCCCGGAAATTAATCCCATCCTCAATTACAAATTGCTTTCAGTAAAATTTCATGTCGTTATAAGAATTAAGAACACAATTTGATCAATTTAAACAAGTCAAATAAAATTCCCAAAATCAGGTTTGAAACAAAAGAAAAAGAGTACGGGTTACCACCCAAACTGAGTAAGAAATGATTTATGAGGATATTATAGGGCGGGGGGTTTTGAAAATATTAAAGCCCCGCCGCCGCCTACACTCGTGGTAACCACAAGCATCAACCCCTCCCTTTTTTTTTTCTCCCCTCTATTCCTCCACTGATACAAAATTCATCAATCACTAGGGAAAATGATAAACCCATAAGTGCGTGGAAAAACTCATTCATCGCATGATGCCCTCCTCGTTCTAACACCAGTTTCTGAGAAGCCCTTGTGCAGCAAACAAGGTAAGAAAATTGCTATCAGCAAAGGATTCTTTCTTAGGCAGGAATCAAAATTATCCTTACTGATCTTCCCATCATTGTCAGAATCAAATAAATTGAACAGCCCATGGACCTGCAAGTACCCCGCACGACCAAGTTCACGGATGACAACTAGATACTTTATGTTGACAGTGGAAGCATATATCTCTTCAATATAATTAATAGACATGATGCCATTCCCATAAAGAAAATAGAAGAGAGGATGATAGCATGGATAGATCAGTGACTCACCTCGTCAGCATTCAAGTCTGGGATTCCATGACCAAGGAAATCTCCCAACTGATCCAAACAGCAATTAGACGAATGCAATTCAGACTTCAATAAAGTATTGAGTACAGACGGCAAAATAAGAGAGGAAAAGGAAAGGAAAGAGCAATCTACTTCATGTTCCAGTATGTAATCATTTCCCCCAGCCACGCATTCGGTAAAGGATAATTCACAAGCTTGCCTAAATAATGGCTGCTTCATGACATGCGCTGATCCAAATAAGAACTGCAGATAGAATAATATTTAGTTAAATAACACAATGACAAATCATTCATAATTGATCAGCAACCCACCAGAAGAAATCCACCCAGCTTGGGCAGGCAGTTGGTTTTGGAGGCTGCCCGTCCATTAATTTTTTTACTCTCTCTCTCTCTCTCTCTCTATAATTCTAACAGACTTTCCCTCCCATGCCGCCAATCCCCTTCCCCATGCCAACACTCATTGCTCCTTCCTCAAAGATAATGCCAGCAACCACCACCAGTAGCAATGGCAATTTTGCAGGCAAAGTTTGACGCCTTCAAGATTGCATCCTGTTAAGAAGTGCTTCAGTTTTGCAGTTCTGCTCCAAGTGCAATGGAGGGCTCACTTGGTTTCCATAAGGGAACAGTTTCATTTCATTTTGCTGCAATTTCTTGACAGCCAAATGGGACATCAGGTGGTTTCAGTCATTATCCACCCCCTTGGGCTGGTGGATGTTTGCTGAATCAACCCCAGTGGGGGTCAGTTGGTTTTGGCACCGGGATTGGGCTGAAATATGCCCAAGAAGACATAGTGCTCACATTTTGGTCTTTGGGAATTATTCTATTGCCCTACTGACACAAAAACGTAACTTAAGCAATTCTCTTTATGAGAAATAACTTAAGCAATTATCTAGCCCTGAAATCAGGATGATCTATGTGTAGTGTACATAGCTCTGGTTACATAAGACTTCAAACAATAAATAAGGAAAAGCAAGTGTGTAAAAGCATACATCATGCAGAGACCGAGAGACAGAGTTGGAGGAGAGAACCTGCTTGAATGTGATTGTTCCATTTTTCTCCACATCAATGAATGCAAATATCTATAAATCAAAGTTGATTTTCAGGATAGAAGAAAGATAGAAAAGTAATTAAACAAAAAGAACAAAAATTATTAAGATAAGAAAAGAAAAGGGTTCTTCTAGCTGACCCCAATCACTTGTGATCAATACTTGTGTTGAGCTGAACATGAATCCATTAAAAAAATTAAGTGCCGTTCAAACAGACGATTTACCGTTTAGTAAGTCAAACAAGATCTTTGTTTTTTACCATTTACAATGGAACAGGTAATACAATTGAATATACACCACAATATTTGTTAGTTTCCCTCGAAGGTAAAATACCTTATCATCCTGGCCAGAAACTGACATCTGCTCCACTATTTCATTCAGACCTATTTCTACCTTACCATGAAACATAAGGGTTCGTGCTAAAGAAGGAATATTCCAACAATACCGAAGTTTTTTGATAAGTAATGTTCCGGAGAAACCAAAGTACAGTAACTTCAACCAGAAAAGGATTGATCCTCAAATTGTGTAGTCAAGATATAAGGGTGCAAGGAGAACCCAATGCAATCACCAATAGGAAAATAACTGAAAATCCATAGATGACTCATCACCCCCTAATGAAGGAATTAATTGGTATTAGATGCCAAAATGTAAGACAAGCTTTATAAAGAAATAATTTCATACAACAATGAGACAAGTGCATCAATCCTAAAAACTCACTGATCCATTTTCCAACATAAATTTATGCTTTGAACTTCTTTCATTCCAGAGCTCCAATCAAAGGAAAGCAAAATGATCATGGAAAGGAATTGATCTAGATCTAAACATTTTCATGTTACAGAAATGAGAGTTTTTTGGGCAACTAACCTCTTCAGAAAGAGCACAAGCCTTCAGTCTTAGAACACTCACGAAGTCATAAAATCTAACACAGCCACTGCAAAAGGTATAGTGAGAACCTATTGGGTTATCTGAAAACATAAAACTAAACGATGCTCTTGCATTTGAAATGTCTTGATGGCATGAATACGAAATAGAAAGCATGCATTTCTGAGTCATGCAATTTTGTGACAGTTAACATGAACTACAATGTTGGTTTATTAGGTTATATGCGCATATAGAATTACTACAATCTCCTGCAGTGAACAATGCAGACGTAACTCGAGAACCACTCTATCTAGGAAGAAAATCTAAAACAACCCCACCCCCCCCAAAAAAAAGGAAACCGGGGGAGGAAGAAAAAAAGAGGGAGGGGCACCAACAAAGCATCAGGATTCAGGAAATGAAAAGGCTTTTAAAAGGACACTTTTAAAAACTACAAGCAATATGCTTCACGTCAGTCCAAAGAAAAGGTCTGGTTAATGACCTTCACATGCCGGTAACATTCACCCAACTGTTAGAATTGGAACCGGATAACAACAGTAACAGCAAAGTCAACAACATCAATTACTCATACGATGAATTCAATATAATAGCTTAAAACCAAAAACCAATATATAAAAATACATTAACACAAAAATACAAACTTCAAAATAACTTTACAATTATCTATATGAAAATGCGTCAACAATACCTTGGGTCTGGATTCATTGACAGAAATTTATCCAAAAAGTCCACAGCTTCCAAGCTGTTTATATGGAACAACTGCAAAACAAGAGAAAAACACCATTTATCTTTCCTTCAAATCATGCAAGTACTTCTGAAAAAAACTATAAACAAACAACTGAAGGGTTATTTCCAGAATAAGTGGTAAAGTAAGCATATTGATATTCTAATAAAAGACTGGCTGGCCTCCGGTGAGCTCTTACACTGGCAGAAACTAGAAGTAGATAAATGTGACGTAATTGTTTAAGATACTTAATTGACATTATCTAATAAAAGACTGATAAGCAGGTCTGTGTCAGGAAGAAAACGATCAAAGAAAGCACTGTTTTAAGCAAACTCACTCCTCCATATGAATAGTTATATAAGGTAACGGATGATCAGAGCCATATGCACTATTGGCCCCACTTTTGTGAGTTCGCAGAAACAAAAATTTGTCTTCATAAGTTCACTTTTGGGGAAGATATAAAGGGAAAAGAAAAGGCATCATTTGACCAAGTAGACAAAGTGGAAACCTCAATAAATAATTAACCTTCCAAAGGAAGCCCCATATACGAATACAGAAAAAGAATCCACAACCTTAAAATACAAGAAATGATTCACAGTGAGGCATTTTGGTGCAAGGACTCACTGATTCAACCCTGGCCATTTCAACCATATAACTTGAAGGCTTTTCCTGCAAATATTATGATACTGACTTATCAGCGCCAAACACTCAGAATCCTTGAGTTTCACTACTATAAGCTTCAAATTCAATCAGATAATCATACAACAATAAAACTCATTGAAAGATTAATCTGCAGTGCGAGTCAGAAAACAAATCCCACTAATGGATTAGGGAGAGAATATTGTAATTAATCCAATTGTCCTATATCACTGTAACTTTTTAACTACATGTTTTACACAGGCCTCTTCCAAGCATAGGTTTCATTTCACAAAATTTTAATGAAGACCAATATGCATTGAATATAGAGTAATTCAGCAAGCAACACAGCAGTGGAGAGGCAAAAATTTATGTCGCCTCAGGGAACACATGATTGTCATTGATTTAGAGGATAGGATTCTGATAGAGCAGAACGAAAGAAGCATTTGGGCAGTCATACACCACGGGGTGAATTGAAACTTCCAGTGTGATACTCCATATGATAAGGATAAGGGTAAGTAGTTTATGAAATCCCACATTGCTTGGGAAAGAGAAGTTATCGCTCTTTATAAGATTCTAATGAACCTTCAATTATATCATTGACTCGTTCTTTTATAATATAGGCCATGTGGTTTAGACCTTCCATTGGAACATTACATCCGGTTAGTTGTATGCCAATATTACACTTAAATCTTAAGAGAAAATTTAATGACGGTTGATTCTTTAAAAATAACGTGCATTATTAACATAGAACATACACTGATTCTTTCTACAAATTGCTTACATTTTGATCTAATTGAACTAATGCAATAGATCTCCTAAATAGATTTATTAATAGAATCACTTCATCCCAATGAAAAAGCCTAGATTCTAGACCTCAATATGCTAATTAATTTCAGACTTAACCATGCATTTCAAATTTAAAGTTCATTTGTTATAATAGATCCAACATCTACTATCTATTCTTTAAAAAAAAAACTGTCATTTTAACTGAAATCAACCACTTCCCAATTGTTGGGCACTGGTCAAATATAAAGATCATAGAGGCACCTATATTTAAGATGATTGTAGTGGGCATAAATAGTAGGCAAGAAATGCAAACCTGCTTTGATTGCAATGCTTTCGTAAGAAGCATTACGTCCCCATAGGAATGAGAGGTTTCTGTAACATTAAGTGCAGTTGCAATAGCATGGCTAGTCTGCATATATCCAAATGGTTAATTTTTTTTATTTTTTTGATAAGTAAGAAGTAAGTATTATTATTGTGAATGAAATAGGCATAACTCAAGTACACAGGAAGTATACAAAAGAGTACCTAAATACATTCCAAGAACTGGAAATTAAGGACAAAAAGTCATGAACATTATTCTCATGAATGACAATAGCTGAAAACCATAGCAATAGAGTGTGAATGAAAAAATCCTGCAACTTTGCCAACGTGCGCTTCTTGTTCTCGAAGCAACGATCGTTCCGTTCTGCCTAAATACATCACAATGCACAGCGGAACCATTTTCTACACTGTTACCACTTGAGGACAACCTTGTATATTCCTCCAACACCACAACAAGTCCACTACCTTCGTTGGCATAACCCAAGCAAAGTCAACCCTACGAAAAACCTCATCCCACAATGCCCTCCCAACCTCAAAATATAATAAGAGGTGATCCACTGATAATCTAAAAATCTACAATCAATGCCATGATGGGAAAAAGAAATATATACAAGCGAACTCATCCCACAATCTGCACAATTTCATAGTTGGCAGCGTTCTTAAGAAAAAATATATTCATTTTCATGCTTCAATTTAAAATCCTAAATGGGCAATGCTTTGTACAGTTTAAAAAACTGGACTCCTTTGCAGTCCAAGCAATAAACAAATAGAAAAATCCTCATTTTAGAATAAAATTTATTAAAATACCCTTATTTACAAATAAAAAAAACTTTAAAAATCCGAAAAATTCATTTCATTTAGTAATAAAACGAGAGCGTTTCAATATGGACTGCAATGCAATCCACCAAATATGGACTGCAAGAAAAATTATTCTAAGAGGAATTCATCCAAAGTTTAAAAAATATCATATTAACACATCTGAAGAATTTAACATGCTATAATAACCCAAGCCCTTGACTAGCACAAACATGTATACGCTTTAAGTATAACAAAATTAAACCATATAAGTCAACTGAAATGACTCACTTGTGCAGAATTTCAAACATGTAATAATCTGGTAAGCAGCACAATAGTGTGTACTTACAAATTCAAAACCTACCAAGCATATGTTCAACAGTTCAAGAACACGGTAGGAAAAAAAAATCAATTATAAGCTGATACTCACCCTCTCAGCCAAGTGGATGATGCTTTCCTTTCGATTAGTGAGGGGTGATACCACAGGAAGGTATTCCACCTGTCATGTAAAAATAAATATCTCAAATTAATTTCAAATCAATATAAAGTTTGCAAAAAAAGGAAATGTAGTAAGTCAATCCAGCGGTGCAGAATACCTCCATAAAATTGTGAAACTGTGTGAACATTCTAAACATGAGCTTTGCCAAAGAGATATTCCCCCTGCATGAGATGGCGTACGCCGTGCACCACATTATATAAAAGAACCAAAATGAAGTTCGAGACAAGCCAAGTGTTCTACCATGATTGGTCAAAGTGTACGTGAGGATAGCGGACAACTACTGGTTGGATTGGGTATCCTGGGATGAATGCACCAAGTTGGAATGAGATAAGAACGTTTCCATTAGTTGTGGTTCCCTCAGGAAATAATAGTAATCGGGGAAATCCATCGCAAGAAGCCTTTCTCTGTATTCAGACCCTTAAAAGCACATTTCTGTATCAAATAGCTTATAAATTGATAAAAATATTTTGCATATTATTTCTAAAGTAACCTTAAAAAGATTAGTAAATCAGATTTAGCATACAACAGTTTTTGTTGCTAAGTTTATTGTGATTCCTGAATAAAGTTTCATCACTCAACAATACTGACAGTGAAAATGGCCAACAAGTTTTGCTGCATTTAATCAGGAAGTCATGCATCAAATGGTCAAATGTAATACAATCTACAACATAGAAAGGAAAACCAGACTCAGCAATCTCATGTTTTGACAGTTGCTGTTATAAATAGACTAAAAGGTATATTCACAAAACCAGTTGGAAACAATAGTGGCAAATTCTCACTTCAGAGAGAATATAACAGTTGTGGTAGGACTTAATAGGAAGCATGATCGAAGCAATGTACATCAGTAAAAATTGTAGTAACGTGGTAGTGTAGAAATCTCAAACAGATACTGGTTTTGATAATCAAGACTAACAAAAAGCAAGTTCTTGGGGCCAAGGCAGAACCTTTTTTTATCCATTTAATCTGATGAGAAAGCAGTTTTCTTTTTCACAAGATAGGAGAATACAATTTTTTTTTTTTTTGTACCGGATGTCCAAGAACATCGTCCTGACTAATTCAAGGACACAGGTCCTCGTCAAGGAGTTTCTCATAAGTACACATTGGGCAATTCCAGAAAAAAAATCCTCCAATCCAATGGCTCCTAGAGATTGTTTGCATCCAATCAGATTTGAACCTTAGAGCTGGGAGGAACATTCAACATACCCCCAAGCTCAAAGTCTTTACCACTTGAGCCAACCCCTACGGGAGAATTCAGATATCATAAAAAAAGCATAGGTGAGGAGTGCAACCCTATTTCACAAAGTATACAAGAGAAAATGTCTAGAAATCAAAGCAATTATTTCAGCTCATCTGCTAAATGTTCTAAAAAGAAAAAGTTTCAACTCAGACACTGTTTAAGGAATAGGAACCTTATGATGTGCTGAGAAATATGAATCAGGATAAAGCACCTGCCCCAGTGTGCTTTCCAAGATATGAGAGAGTATAGTCTTATTATTATTAGAGATTATTTGGTCAACAAAGAAACAAGATCCTTAAGAGAGAATGAACGATTGCAAGAACAGAAAATCTGTATATTAATTGTCGAGAAAGACTGAAAATCATTAATAACATAAACCAAATAAAGCTGAGACTGAAAAAAATATAGAAGCTTTACTACCTTTATTTCATTGACAGCATGCTTCCTTGATGACGGTGAGAATCTATTGACATAAATCACCTGAGAACATAAAAGACGAGAGAAACAACGCCTATCGAATCGAAATCATTGAAATCATTAAAACAAAATTAAGCGTCATTCTTTTTTTCATTAATGGGCAGAAAACACATTTTCACTGATTGCGGAAATAAAATTATGGTAGTTACCTGCATCGCTCTAATGATAGTTCCAACAAAAGGCATGGAATCATGGGACTCAGCTGCCACGATGGTAGGGAATAACTCATAAAAATAGAAAATGGGTTCAATGAATGACACATGATTTGATACAACAATTGGAGCAGTCTCCCTTGGGGCAGGTTTTCCTTTCCGTCTTATCCAATGATAGCTGCAGGAGATGAGAAGATAAATATACAAAGAATAAGTTCCACTATTTGGAAATCCAAAATGAGATAAGGATCAACTTCAATACGGAAAACATAAGAAATTTACAAGAAGTGTACGCTTTGTATGCCAGAATTATACGTATTTTGTCTAACTCTAGAAACTTCAAAATATTAACTCGGTTTAGTTTAAAAAAATATCAATTTGGTTGATTTAGAAATTGAACAGCATTGATATTCCAGTCTTTTCCTCCATTTTCTCCTCGACCAAACGAAACAGAGTATTGAATCTGTTGACTTTTTGCTCCTTGAATCCCACATGGAAAAGGAGGGAGAGAGGGGTAAGGCCAAAGGGCCTATTTAAGAAGGTTTACCCTTCTTGGTTTAAGTACACCAGTCAGAAATTTATCTAGAAACTTTTGAATTTAGAAAAATTCCTCTGTTGTCCTTTTTTATATGTAAAAAAAAAAAAAGATGTGAAAGTTAAAATTTTACTAGTGGAGAAGTTTTTGTGGGTTTCGTTAAGGTGAGGAAAAAATTTGTATGATTGTAACAATTTTTCACATAGTGAATTTTCTTCTCTGGTTCTCATGATCTTTTTCCTGATTTGGGAGTTTTTTATGTAAATTTTTGTGTTGCGTTTATTTCTCTATTTTTCTTGGTATTATGTCAAAAGTAGATCCTGGTGGGAAAAATTTAAGAGGCCTAGATTCCCAACAAGTGGTATCAAAGCCACTTGATTCTTTCGGCAGGGTGGAGTTTTGATGTGATAGTATAGATACGTACGGTCTAAGAAGGTTCTGTCTAGAAGATTGAAAATTTTAAGTGTGTCCGTTGTGACCCTCCAATTTTTCTTAGGAACCTTAAAGTTCTGTTTAGGAAAAATCAATATTTCCCGGAAACTTACTTAGTGGGTACTATTTATTTCTACGATAAAATTCATCGAAGCTATGTCAAGAAGTAGAGCTTCAAATTCTATCAGATTTGAAGTGGAAAAATTTGATGGATGAATCAATTTTGGCTTGTGACAAGTGCAAGTCAAGAATATCTTGATTTAATCAGGATTACACAAGACGTTGAAAGGCATACTAATCTCTGAAGACAGTGGCAGTTCCAGCGTTACTGGTGAAACAATGAACAGATCTGGAATAAGCGATAAAGATTGAGAAGATCTAGATTTGAGAGCGGCAAGTGCAATTCGTCTGTGCCTGACCAAGAATGTTCTTGCAAATGTACATAGAATATCCACAGTAAAGAGACTCTGGGAAAAGTTTGAAGAGTTGTATCAGAGGAAACGTGTCTCAAATCGAGTGTACCTGAAGGAGTAGTTTCATACACTGAAGATGAATGAAGGTACGACTATTTCAGATCATTTAAATGTTCTCAATGGCATTGTCTCTGAGCTGGAATCTATTAGAGTTAAACTTGATGATAAGGATCAAGTCTTAAGGCTAATCTAGTCTCTTCCACCTTCCTATAAGCATATGAAGCCTATTTTGATATATGGGAAAGAGAAAATAATTTTTTCAGAAGTTACCGGTAAACTCTTTTTTGAAGAGAGAAGACTAGGTGGTGGAAATAATGGTTCACCTGAGAACTTAACACTGGTAACAGCTAGTGATTGGAAGAGGAAGAACTCATAAAAAAGAAAGCAGTCTGTTGGAGGTGTGGACAATCTGAATACATCAGGAAAAATTGTCAAAAAGGTGGAGCAGGTTCGGCGAAAGGTTCCAAGTCAGTAAATGGAGATACTGACAATGAAACTGACATTGCGTCTCTCTCCATAGAAGATGATTTTATTTTAAAAAAAAGACATGTGCATCCTCATGACATGCCGCTAATCCCAAATTTGTCATGATAAAGGTAGTGTTAATGTTAGCAGTTCTACAAGTTTACACACAGGCATTGGTTTGGCATTGATGCAAGGTGGCGAAAATTCATGTCTATGACTAATAAACTTCCAAGAAAACCAAACGTGAGAGTTGCACCATAATTTTTCAACAAAGTTATTTTCGACATGGGTTGAAGTGAAATACTTAGAATTGATTTATTCTAAGTGAGTATGCTTTTATGGTGAAACATGATAACGAAAGTTATGAAGATCTTCATTGCGGATGAGGGTGGCTATGGAATCAATCAAAGTCGCAAGGTGGAGATTGTTGACTTTTTGTTTCTTGAATCCTACATAGGAAAGGAGTGAGAGAGGGGTAAGGCCAAACGACTTATTTAAGGAGGCTTACCCTCCTTAGTTTAAGTACACCAGTCAGAAACTTATCTAGTAACTTTTGACTTTAGAAAAATTCTTCTGTTATTATTTTTTGTATGTAAAAAGGAAAAGATGTGAAAATTAAAGTTCTACTAATAGAAAAGCTTTATCGGTGTCGTTAGGTGAGGAAAAAAATTATGTAATTGTAACAATTTTTTACATAATGAATTTTCTTTTTTGGTTCTGATGATTTTTCTTTATGATTTGGGAGTTTTTTACGTAAATTTTTATTTTATATTTATTTCTCTATTTTTTTTAATATTATGTTAAAAGTAGATTCTAATAGGAAGAATTTGAGAGACCTAAATTTTCAATAGAATCATTGATCAAAACCAAACAACACGATTACCCAAAACTAAATGAGGGAAATAAATAAAAACAGAAAAACCAGGAAACCAACTTACCCGAAAGAGAAAAGAATACACCTAGCGCAAACCCTAGTTACCCACATGATCCTAGACCTCCACCTGGGCAAGGGGTTCTGTTTGTCCTTCCAGCCCTGGAGCGCTAACTTAGTCGCCAAAAATCCGACCAGCAAGCAAACGCCGAATAGCACGAGCCTGGCCGCCGCAATCGGCAAGCAAACCACGATCTTCACCCACTCGTACAGCCCGTCGATGGTTGGAGTCTCGTTGCGGAACGGGTCTACCGTGGCCGGACCGGGTACCTCCAGCCCCTTGGAACCGATCAACTCGAACGGGTTTCTGGAGTGAGAATCCCGACCGTTTTGATAATTAGCATTATTGCCGTCGTTAATTTTTTTGTTGTTATGATGATTATCGGAGTCGGAGGGGTTGACAATGATGGTTAGATGCGGTGTATCGGATGGCTGGGAAGAGAGGAGAGGGGAGGAGATATCATGGTCCGCCATAGCTGAGGGATCGTCGAGGGCCGAAAGTTCAGACTTTGCATGAGTGATGGGGGCAACGGTAAAGTTTGGTGGGGTGTGCCTGGATTTTACTTCGGCTTTCGTGTTTTGTTCTTTTGCTTTGTAGTGGAATTTTCTCTGTTTTGTTTGGTGATGAAGAAGATATTTTATTTCATAAATGATATATACAATATATTTTATATAATATATATTATAAAATAAAAATATTTTTATAAAATAATATTAATTTTATAAAATAATTTATAAAAATATTCATCTTCTTATAATATTATTGTGTAAAATATTGTGAAGTTTGTTGATGTTTTATTTTTCTTTATTTTATTGAAGTAGAATTTAGATAATGAATTAAGGTAATAATAAAAAATTAAAAAAATATTTTATAATATTATTATTTTAAAATTTAAAAGAATGAAATTATTTGTTATATTTTATATAAAAATTTTAAAAAAATTATAATGGGATAAAATAAAATAATATAACCTCACGTGCATTGAATGGGGACATGATTTTCTCTACCTTCTTCCTTCTTTCGTGGGGATTATTATAAGGAAAAGGAAAATGGTCGTCTGCTTCATGATCTTACACCTACTGGCATGTGATTTGTGAGGCATTCTTCGTGCCCCCAAGTGCAAACAAAAACCACCCCTCCCCACGGCGCCTCCCTCTGCTTGTTTGTTTGCACTTTGGAATATAAAAGCATTATAAATGAGAATTGTGCCACGTCTAAAACTATTTTTTTTAAGTAATATAAGAATTCTGCTAGATGTGCAAGCACGTACAATTTTTAATGAGACCAAAATTAATGATTCACTGTGTAATAAATGAGCTTTCAGGTACATTTTTTCAATGCAAGTGAGGGCATAAATATTTTTTTAATTCTCAAAAGAACTGGTTCACGAGATCAATCTGCGGAGACACACATATAAGGCTAAGACATGAGGACCCATTACAACTGTGACACTGCATAATAATTCATGTTTGAAAAGGTGCATGTGCGGAACATGTTTAATGACTGACTACTTTCTGTATGACAGCTGGAAAAGATCACCGGAGATCAGCACATGTGCGTATGCCGTCTCAAAATAAAATTTTTTAATTTTTTTTTTTTTTTTTTTTATGTAAAGTCACTTTTACATATTCTATTAAGAAAAATTACGGAGAATATCCACACTCAGGATATTCTCCCTCACATAAACAGTGCATGATACTGTTCATATACTGTTCATGTGAGAGGAAGTATCTTAAGTGTGGATACTCCCTAGAATTGCTCTTCTATTAATGCAATTGCCTGTATCATTTTTATAAAATATAAAAACAACCATTTTAATTAATTACATCAATAAAATACGCAAAAAAATATACAAAAGTAATTATATATAGCAAAATTTGTCTCAAAATTGCCTGAACCACCCCCCCCCCTTCTTTCTCCTCCCCCAAACATCTTGACCGTCTATACAACAAATCGACTGAGATGATCATCTGATCCGTTTACACTTTACAGGTTGGCCTCTCTCACTCCTGTTCATCCAAGATTGGTACCAGAAGGGAAGGAATAGAAACAAAATCTAGAGGGTGATCCTGCTAGAAACACAATTAATGGATGCATCAGAAGACCCAAGTTGGTATGATCCTGCTAGTACTACGGCTTTTGCTTGTACTCGAATCTTCAAAGAAACGGAGAAACACAAGCATGACTCTGACAAAACAACATTTAATTGGAGCTTGTAATTTCCAGAGAGAAAGGAACTACTCATCATCACCACTCCTGTTGGCCGCTGCCGGTGCCATCCGAGCTGTCTCTGTTCTCTCCACTTGAAACCGAATTGTCAACTGGATCATCAAATATTTCACGTTCAGGAAGGAAGTATCCATCTTCTACAGGCTCGTAGTCTTTCCCCCTCCAAACCACAATCTGCTCCTTCTCAAACGTCACCAGGATGCAAGGCACCAAGTCCTGCATCGACGTTGGAAAATAATTAATAAGTAAATAACACCGACTCTCTATAGTCTAAAAGGCCAACAAATTTAAAAAGAGACAAACAAAATGAAACTATCATATTAATTTGCCCAGAGTTTTAAGCTACTGTATACCATTTCTATTTTTTGAAGTAATTGCAGCAACAGAGTTGTTTTCTTACATAAAATAAACTCAGTAGGATGTTGAATGGAAAGCTCCATTTACACCACAAAGGATATCAAGACCATTCTGCTTACTTCTCATCACCAGGAGAAAAAATGTCAATTGCTCGCTAGCTCGGTTCCCCATGAGAATAAAATTTACCAGATAATACGAGCTTGAGGATGATCTTTCCTTTTCTAGAACGGACAAATAAGAAATCTTTCTACTGACAAACATATAATCGAATTTGAGAGTTACTAATAACACATCAAATAGACCAGTATGTCAGATCAGTACATAGATGAACCCTCATGCAGAATGATGAATGTGAAGTACTTTACCCTGAGTTTACAGCCTATTTTCTTGTAATCACTCCTCTCAAGACCTTGGCAGTCTATCCGAACCAGCTCACTGCAGAGGAAAGCATCCCTGACCATCGGTACCAGGCTATTATAATAACCATTCTTTGCTGCAGTTGCAGTGGGGAGTTAGAGAACAACAAAGATACACTCATTGTTACAAAGTTCTAAATTAAATTTTAAAATAGTACATACCAAGTTTTGTTAAAGCAGGAACAGCTAATCCTCTCTTTCTCATTTCCTTTGTTTCCTCAATGCTTAGGCCATCAATTGTAGTCTTGATTAGCCTGGGATATACGGGCTCATGAGGTCTCCACAGCATCAACGGAATCATAGGCCTTTTCTTGGGATGATAATTTCTGCCTCTAAATAATACAAGAAAACTTCCGTGTCTGTGGATGATCTTTCCAAACGTTTTGTCCTGAAACAAACACCTTAAACTTGAACCTAACATTTCTTCTTCTATACGAGAGAAAATCTTACCATTTAATGAACAATTTAACATTTCTACCAATAAAAGATAAAAATTATTAGGGCCATTCACATAGATCAAACTTCACTGTATCACACAAAGAAATTAAGAAGATATTCTGATGTGAACAGAAACCATCTTCACAACAAACTGCAAGCCATAGTGCAATATCTATGGAAAGCTGAACACGATGTTGGTAGCTATCTAAAACAAGAAATCGTTTTAATTTTAGGCAAGATACCTCCACTAGAGAAATGTGAGAGTTGCTATGTTAAAAGAAAACGCAATACCTCAAGCTGGGTGCACACATTTCTCATGTCCACAGTTGGAACACCTAAACATTTTATCCTCACTGCTTCGGCATGTTTCCAACAATTGTGGATATCATTCAGCATGTTGTGGGTTAAACCGTCCCTCCCTACGGGGAAAAAAAAAACACTAAGTAAAAGGCAATGATTAAAGAAAACAATAGATAGCAAATGATACTGCTTATTTCATTTAGTATCTCAGTTCAGATAAGAAGCCTTTATAATCCATGCATCCAACAACATCAAATGCATGCAAGAGTAAGAACAAAGGTCTGACTTGACATCAGAAGATGAGGCATCTGCACAGTATCTTTAAGTTAGGTTTGGATACCAAAAATATTTCATCTCATCTTATCTAATTTTAAAACCTTCCCAAATTCCCACACAAAATATAATAAACATTTCAAAATTTTTTAGAAGTAATAAACAATTCAAAATTTTTAAATTCCAAAACAATAATAATATTTAAAAAATTAATATTCTAACAATATTTTATTCAACTTTCATCTCAACTCACCATCCAAACCCAAAACTCAACACTTCCCTTGATAATTTTTTAAAGGACTTGAGATTCGTTAGATTATTGAATAGATTGAACCTTGGTCGATCTTGAGGGAATTAGGTAGTTGTTCGGGAATTAATACAGCAAGTCCAAGGAATAATAATAATAATAATAACAATAGTACCCATGAGCAATCTAAGACCTATGTTCCCCAAGCAATAACACCTCAAAAGGTGAAGGCAATCACACTTTCAAAGAAAAGCTGGTAGAGTTTTGATCAAACCAAATAGCTCTATAACGAGATAGAAAACATAAAAGCGTCCATAAGAATATTCTAATATGTTCATATGAAAAGAAAAAACAACTAAAACAAGCAGGAAACGACTAAATTTGAAGTCAATTAGTTTCATCTTCTCCTTAAATACTATCACGCTGTTAGTGGTAGGAGCCTTGGTCTTGCTTGTATGCTCTCTCCCAGTCAAAGAATCAAACCATTGGCTGCAAATAATTACTAGGGACTATCAGGCTCAAAGAATTTTTTTCTTGAATAATTCGAGGGCACTTGCGGAAAACTCCTTGCCAAGGGTTTAATGCACCCTCAAGATCAGTCAGGATTTTGTTCCGGCAGTGCTCTGATATAAAATAATATAAAATCAGCTTTAACAAGTTCCTATCTAACTGTTGAATATGTAAGAAGACCCAAAATAAACACCCAAAAAAAAAACCTATAGAAATAATGAGAATTACAGTCCTATGATGTGTATATTGCAGTCACTACTCATTCGGTTAATTTCTAATTAAAAAAGAAGAGAGACACTAATGCTTTCCAAAAATTTGAAAAAGAGCACATTGTATAAAATAGTATGAAAAAACATACAGAAGCAATGTTGTAAAGGATACCATGCAGTTTAACTTCAATTCAGAAAAGAAAATCCTTTTTTATCGGTAACTGGCAAAATCAAAATCTTCGTTCAAAGAGATTGTGCAAAATCCAACCCAAACACATAAATCCTCTAATTGAGCATGCACAGATGTCCTTTTTTTATCAGTAAATGGCAAAATGAAATTTTCGTTCAAAGAGATTGTGCAAGATCCAACCCAAACATATAAATCCTCTAATGAAGCATGCACAGATGCGGCAGAACATACTCAGTAACTCAAAAAACAACGAGCTAGATGAACAGAAAATACCTTTCTAAACGATGAAATGCAAATTAGATCCCAAAGTTAAAAACCATACACCCTATGCAACACGCAATTCCCACAAAGTAGAAACCTCATAACCATACTTATATCATAGAATTAAAAAAGGAAACCATTAAAATGCACTCTACAACGCGGAAGAAAAATCTAAAACCAACACATCCTATAACAATACTGAAATAGCAGATTCACTAAACACTATGCAATCCAAAAACACCATACCCAGATTGACTTGCGTCTTGGTATTGCACCTCTGACACTTCTCCACGAGAATTCTCCTCTCAGCCCCAGTAAGGGGTTCTCCCTGAACCCTCTCCCTCATCTTCCTCCTCTTCTCCTCCAGCATCGGGTCGTCTGCTCCTTCCACGGACCTCGCCTTGGGGTCCACTGCGGGAGCACACACCCCGGTCCATTCGCGTTCAAGGCGGCCCGGCCCGAAAGGCGAGTACTTCGGCTCCCGTAGCCCAATGGGTCTCACCGTCGGACTGCTCTCCGTGTAACTGTACCGGAAATCGAAGGGCAAATCGGATTTTATCGGCTTTACACCGGTTCGATCAAGCGAAGAAGGTGGGCAGTACCTGGGTTTCTGCTTTTTCTTCGTATTCGCGCTGGGAATGCGATTAGGGTTTTGGGGGGTCGAGGAGAGGGAAGGTGGGGGTTTGAAGGAGTAATGTTGGTGGAGTTTCGAGGAGGTGGTGGTGGTGGTGGAGAATGAGAGGAGGTCCGTGAGAAGCGTGCGGCAGATTGGGAGTGAGGGTAGTTCTCGGCGGGATAGATGGTTAAGGGACATCAGGGTTTATAGACCGCCGCCGCAAGCGAAGGGGACGGAGGAGAAGAGGAGTGGGGAAAGAAAAAATGGACCAAACTTTCGTGCACCTCCAAACCTTTCTTTCCTGTTTTCTTTTTCTTCCTTTAGATTATGAGACATGCTAGAGAGAAGATACATCTAAGAGCACTCACTTATATGAACAGTAATATAAACAATATATATTACTATTTATGTGAGTGAATACTCTTAGATGTGGCTTCTTCTCATTATTTTTGTTAGATTATTCACGTCCATAATCATTTTTATAATAAATTATTTTAAAAATTATAATAATAAGCCTATTATTTTCTATTATCTATTTATTATTTTATACTATATTTAATTTTTTTAATATTTTTTAGGTCCACTTTCGTGCACCTTCAAATCTTTCTTTCCAGTTTTCTTTTTCTTCCTTTAAACTATTCGCATCCATGATCATTTTTATGGTAAATTATTTTAAAAATGATAATAATAAGCTTATTATTTTCTATTATCTAGTTATTAATTTCTAGTATATTTAATTTTTTTGATATTTTTTTAACATATTTTAGTTTTTAGAAAATTTTAAAAATATATCTTATTTAATTATTAAATAAAAATTAAAAAAAATAACAATTGAGTGTTTAGAGAAAGTAAACTTATTTTTATTCTTTTAAAAAATAAAAAATCTTTCACAATTTCAATAGTATCTGCAATCTGCATTGTATGGGTAAAGTTTATTTATAGCAAATCTTATGTGGATGAGAGTTGGGTGCAATGTTTTGAATACCGTATCGATATCGATATCGGTCAAGTCACTGAAACGAAATATTTCGATATAGGTACCGTTTCGTGTATCGTTTTAGAATAATTTATACATAAATAAATTATATATATAAATACAATTATAAATTATATTTCAAAATACTAGTCAATATATAAATAAATTATATAGATAAATATATATGTAATTAATTTAGTCTAAATTGAGGTTAAAATATAGTAAAAAATTTATTAAAAAAATTTAAAAAAAAAACTTGGAAGGCCTAAATTCGGTACGCCGGTACATTTTTCGACCAGGCCGGTACGATCGAAAAATCGGTCGAAACGAAATACTTATTTATCTGTACCGGCCAATACGAAAAATTCCAGACGTACCGGCCGGTATGGTACGGTATTTGAAACACTGGTTGGGTGACGTGTCAAGTTTTATAGAGTTGTCTTTGGAAAGTTTTTTTTAAAGAGAAAGTCTCCTCATTTTTTCTAGAGTTTTTTCATTTTAGTAAATGTGTTGCTGGAGCTCTCACCCTCCTATTTTCCCTCTTTCCTTTTCTGCAATGTATATTTACCTTTAAAGTAGTGTTTTTCTCTTCCTCCTACTACCAATTTGATTTTGGTCATAGCTACTGCTCTCCGCCTATCATTTGGCTACATGTGCCTCACCAACCCATCTCATAGTCGTCGATCTATTGGAACGGAGTGGAGCCGTGCCAAAATGATCCACACATGGCCCTCAGCTCGCAGTTTGTTGTCGTGCATGATCCTCATGTGCCGGCGCGTAACGACACCTCCTCCGATTACACGCGTCGTACAAATAGCTTCATTTGGCCGAGATCCTTTAGATTGGGGCCACCCCATCTCCATCCTGCTGGAGTGTGGCTGCCACGGGCCATCTCAGGAGCACGGGAATGCAGGTGCTTCGCAACAGCTCAGTCCACCTGATGCCGTACTTTTCACTATGTTATTACTTTCCCTAATTGATAATCTCAAATAAGAGAGTGCAAATCTCTCTAAAAATCATCTCAAGACAACAAACAACAAAACACCCGCCACTTTTTTCACTTTTAATGGAGGTTCTACCGCCACTAACAATGAATGCATTGTTCACAATTTTTTGTGAACATCTTATTCTCGTCTTTTAAGACGGTGTCCTTTTTGTAGGACTTAGGTGAAGACTAATAAATTGTTTGCTAAAACCTTTTTTTTTTTTCACCTCCTTACACTATTGTTATTGTTCTGGAGCATTTGTTAGATAACCTTACCCCCTCTTTATGTATCATTTTTTTTAATTTTAATGAAGTCAAAGGTACTAGTCTCTTATGTTAGTATTGATGCTCCTAAAGACATTGTTTTTGTACAAGTAGTAATAGTATTTTGTTCTATTCTTATTCTTTAAGTAATAATGGAATTTTTTTTAATTTGTTTTCTCGATTACAATTAACATTTATAAATGAGTGCATATCAACTTTTAAATTTTGTTTTATATTGTCGATACAGTCGAAATATATTGTACCGGCTAGGTAACTGGCATATAAAAGAATATTGTTTCATACTAACAACAATTTCGACTGCATTGACTAATATACAAATTTCGGCCTGTTACTCTTTTATATTTTAATTTAATCAAAATGCAAGCTCATTTTTTGACCTCAATTAAGACTAACTTATTTATAATATATTTATATATATAATTCTAAAATAACAATTAAAAAGATATCAATATTTAAATATTTTATTTCAATCAAAACGTTCATCAAGATGAGTATTCAAAACATTGGACTGCATATACATCTTTAAAAAAAAAACTGAATTCATATAATTTTCCTCTTATATGGGTTGCACGGTTACACATTTATAAGGCCTTGATCTTTTAGTTTTTGTAAGCCTTTTTAAAATGTAGACTATACTTCTCAGTTCTCTGTACCTGAAAGTGATGATCATAAATAAAATTGACAGCACCGTGCCTCCTATCAAAAAAATAAAATAGAGAAAAGATGAATATATTAAGCAGAATCTAGGCTTTAATCTTATTACAAACTTAATTTTACTTGAAAGCACCATAAATTTATTTTATACTTTTAGATATTTATAAATTGATATGTAAATGTGTCATTTTTTTATTATAAAGAATTAAAATACAAATACCTTTGATGATATTAACCAGTATTGCATCGAACTTTCGTATTAATCGTGTGCTTTTTGTTTCAATGAACACATTATTTATGAATACAATTTTTTTCTTATATGTTTATTCTTCTTCTAATCCAACCCAATCCAAATCCGGCTAGCTTAACTCTTTAGCCTTGTAAATTCCATATATATATATATATATATATATATATCTTTATACTTAAAAAGAACCTATTCTTAATTAACAGTGATAATTGTTTAACATTCAAATTTTCAAAATTACCCTTAAGTTTCACACAACAACCTCTCATTTATCTCAAAATTACCCTTCTCATATGCCTACAGCTCGTCGATTTCAGGCCAAAACACAACTCGCAATCTCCTTTCCTTTCTTCTCCACGACAACACTTCAAGAATCTCGTCCCTTCGGCTTCTCCTCCAAGCAACCCATGAATGCACCTCACCGCCGGTTACTCAGCCTCACTGCCACCTCCAACAGCTTCCCCATAATCTGACGAGCAACCTCCATCGTTGAATCCCCTTGACAGCCCCTCTCTCAACTGCACGCGAGCACAACCCAAAATGGGTTTTACACGGGTTCCTCCCCTCGCGCAGCCATACGTCGCAGCAAACAGCCACTGTCGAGCAGCACGGCCACCCCAGGATCACCCCTTCCTCCTGCCATTGACACGGAGCCCACTGTGAGGTCTAGCCCCCCGACACCTGTCTCTCTCTCTCTCTAATTTTCTGTTTTCCTAATCTTTTTGCTTCTCTAAACAAACTTGTAAATCTAAGGGTTTTAGCCTTTGGTGCGCCGTGAGCATGCTTTTCTATTGTGGTCGTTTGGATTCGAATCATATTGATTATCTGTTACTTGTTGAACTTTTATTTTGATTTTGCATCGTTAAGTTTGATCTCCCAGTTGTGTTCGACATTTTATGCATTTTCCGATCGGTTATTTGGGTATATGGTTTAGTTCTCTACCTATTATGCTTCTTTATTTTTGGGTCCATGATATGCAGAGTTTGCTTTGCGATTTCTCTTTCGTTTATTGCTCTATCGTTTACTGCTATGAGGGGTAGAGATAGGATCATGTATGGTAAGCCAGCGACAGAAATTTGGGAGAAAAAGTTTGGTGTTCTTGGTTGATTAAGCGTGTTCTTCTTCATTTTCTCTCTTAAATTTGAGGTTGCCCATCCATTCGACAGAGCATCCAAGAAACCATATATTTTTTGGTGCTTAGCAGAACAGAGCAATTAAAAAGTTTTAGTGAAATACGTTGTACTATAGAAATGGGTATTTGCTCATCCTAGATAAGTCCCTTTTTTCTATTATTGAATTGTTTCTGTTGGTCTATCATTCAATTTTTGAAGTCCCTGTAAATTTTAGTTTCTGGGTGCAACTTATATGTATGAATTATTGGGTTCTAAGTTGCATTCATTACTTGCATGCCTTTTGTTTGTTGTTTGTCTGGTTAAATCTTCCCAGGTTCTCCAATTATATCGGCAATCTAAGAGGGTCGTCTGCTTTAATTTATAAAATCCACATAGATGAAGTTCTTTAAGTATGCTTCTGGTCATAGCAGCAGTCGATTGAAGAACATATAGTGCGGGTATTTTAGTTGATTGATAAATATTGAGCTGGATTTTTGTGAGTTAGTTCAGTATTTTTTTTTCTCTAAATCTGGATTGATTTTTCTTTACAATACGGAGAATATTTTGTTGTGTTAGTGATTTAAGGTATCGTGTTTCATTCTTTATAAAGAATAGTGTTTTGAACATATTGTTTCAATGGCCAAATGTCATTTCCATATTTCCTTTTCAAGATTTGAGAAAAGTTGATTGATAAATATTGATATGGATTTTTGTGAGTTAGTTCAGTGTTTTCTTTCTCTAAATATGGATTGATTTTTCTTTTCAATATGGAAAATATTTTATTGTGTTGGTGATTTAAGGTATCGTGTTTGATTCTTTATAAAGAATAGTGTTTTGAACATATTGTTTCAATGGCCAAATGTCCTTTCCATATTTCTTTTTTCAGATTTGAGAAAAAAATTATATATTGTTGCTCTTTATGGGGGCTGCAGTCTGTCCTTTAATGGATTTTCATATATAGTTTGGCATAAACAAGAATGACGGGAAAAAGGAGTAAACTTTGCATAGATTTCTTTTCTGACATTGTGTCTCACATATATCAAATTTGTGGAATAGGGTCTTTATTCTTGAAGCTTCTGACAACAAATGATGTTGTGTTTTGCTGATCCTATTTATAGGCATGTTATAAATTGTATTTATAGTCAACAGAGTAAATCCTTATTTTGGAGTACATGGATGGAATCCTTTAAATGATTTGGATTCAATGGATGCTTTTGGTGTTAATAAGCAAATTTCCAAAGAAATTACACGTGCATACACCCACCAAATTATGTTGATCGATTTTTCAATGGAGACCCTCATCCTGGTAGTCTCTCACTCTCACACGCATTCGTTACTTGCATGCCTTTTATTTTTCAATATATATTTCTGCTCTCTAAAATCTCACTTTGCATTTTGCAGGCTAGGTTCTTGTTTATATTTTTATTTTAGTTCTTCTTCTTCTTCTTTTTCCTCTCTCTCTCTCTCTCTCTCTCTCTCTCTCTATGTATATATATCTCATTTCGGTGCCCTCTTCAAGAACAATTCCTTCAGAAAAGGAGTAATCGTGAAATGTAAGACTCCCTACTTTTATTTATCAGTAGTTTTTTAAAGTTTTGGATTTGTTTTTCTCCTCAAAACCCTATTCTTATTTTATTCTCGGTGATACATTATGATGGGTATCTCGTTGGTTAATATTTTACTCCGTGCCCTTATAAGAAAACGAAAGAAAAAATAAGAAGGAAAAAAATAAATTCTAGGTTTTCTTATATCTTAAAAACAAATTGGAAACGAACTCATCAAGCAAGAACAGTGAAATAGCACAAAATTTGAAAACTTGATCAATCTATCTAATATCATGAAATTCTGATATTTGGAATGAACTTTTGGGAACTCACGTTTCATGTTATGCCTATCTATTTGATAGAATGACTTTGTTATTGGGTTCTTCAAGTTAGGACTTTGCCTTTTTTGGTGAATAATGTTGGGTATTTAAGCATGTACAAATAGGTTTTGATTCTTAACACCCATCCTTATTCATGCTTATTAAGCATGTACAAATAGGTTTTCATTCTTAAAACACATCCTGATTCATGCTTAAAATCCAATTCTATTAATTTAGTCATAAGGTTAGGAGGTTTTTAGTTAAATCTTTCGCTAACTTGGAGCTCGACTGTGGGTTTCTATTAATTTAGTTATAAGGTTAGGAGGTCTTCAGAAGATAGGCTCTTTTTATTTTTATTTTCTTTAATTGATCCTGGTTTGTTTTATTAGATTAACGAGTTTCTGATTTTTTTTTCCTATGCATTTTCTATTGTTGGGCTCTCATGTGTAGATTTTTTTTGCTAAATGAGTAAACTGATTTATGCTATTTGGATTATTGGGTTGTATTAATGAGTTCGAATTAATGAAGCATCAGTAATTGGATTTATATAACCGGAGAAGAAACAATTATTCTTTCATGATGTTTGTATTTTCCTATCTCAAATCTATTCAAATCAATTTCTTGACATGTCCTTTTATTTCAAGAAAATTTGTGATTGTATATATTATTATTATTATGGGTTGATGATGGTTGTAGAGTTCATTATATTTGAGCAAGTACAAGGTATTAGGTCCTGATAGAATTGCAGCGATTAGTATATATTTGGAGAAAAAAAAATTTGATTTTATATATTATTATTGAGGCAGGGACTAGAAAATTCTGATCTATATTTGTTTTGTGATAGATAGCTGTTTTGATGGGATTTTGTTTCCTTTTACTTTTTAAAATTAATTAATGAATGCTATATTAACCATCAAAGTTAATGATGATGTATATGTAAATATAGGTAAAAATACAACATATTAACAATCACTTCTGTTACTGTGTACATGTGGATATATTTTTTTTTTAAGCAAAGAGGCGCTAAGTTTTACTTTTTTCCTTATTAATTGTTTGAGAAAAAGAAACATGTTTATGTAGTTCTACAAATTGAATTCCTTAACATAGTTCATATCCATAAATTAGCCTAAAAGACTTTTGTATGTACTTCAAACCTTCCAGTATTTTTAGAATAGTGTTACTCATGTGAGTAAAGCAGTATCTTTATAGGGCCATAAACTACAACAAAATGGTATTGTTCATTTGCCGAAATAGAAATCGAAATGACTCGTCAAAGTTCGGAATTTGATTAGTACAAAATGATCTTTTTTTTGGCATGTGATTAGAATATTAAGTTTGTTCGAGGCTGCTAGATGTTACTGTCCTTGTGGCTTTGATTCTGTATTTTGTTTTGTATATATTATGTTTTTTTCCTTTTGTATGTTGTTCTGTATTCTGTTCTTATGATTTTCTGTTGCTGTTTGATTTTGTTCATGCTTTTTTATGTTGTTCTTAGAAGCATTGATTTAATATTCAATAAGTATTTTTTATTGCTGTTTTTCTATGTTTGTTTTTCTATGGATTTTTTTATGTTGTATTTTTTGTATGTTGTACTTATTTTATTTTTGCTTTTCATTCCAATTAGTCCGATGTTGATGTACTCAGTGGCAAAGAGCACAATTTTAATAATTTTTTGGTTTTACTTTTTTAGGTGGTGATGAAGAGTGGAGGACCAAATTAGATCCGTGAATTTGGGTTTGTTGCTTAGTTTGGATTTTTATATTTTCACAAAGAAGTTCTTGAGGGGATACTTCAGTAGTACATGGGTATAGAGAAATTAAAACTTATTTGTTTTAACAAATTAAGCATCCTTATTTCTTTATTTGGTTTGGTGGTTAGTTTGGGTTTTAATTAATGCTTAAAACGCATATGCAGATTTGATTAAGTGCTTAGTTTGATGACCAAGTCATTTAAATCCATATTAAAATAACAGGTACCATTACCATAGCAGGTTTTTGCTAGGGTGGTAAGTTTTTTATGTTCCCTCTTTTAATTTTTTTTTTTAAATTGCGGAGTGTCATAGTTTGTAGTCACTCCCCTTGTCTACGATTCCACCATTATAGACAATGTAAGTTCTTTAAGTAGCTTCTTATTATTGATTTAGGAAGAGGCTAATTTTTGCACTTTTATTTTCTTAGTTAAGGTTGTACATGGTTTAACTTGCCAAGTATGAAGCATGTAACTACCTTAATTGATTTGCACGTGCTTTACATGTTATGGCTTTTTAATTAAGTTTACATTGCGAATGATAAGTAAATTTATGTAGTCTGTTGTTGAGATGGTAGACTTTAATTGTGCTAAATTTAAGAGGTACCACTACCATATCAGCAAATTGATTTGGATTTCGCTTTTTTGTACAGATCAATCTTATTTCTTCCATGTTATTTCATTTACCATCATTCTGGCCTTGCTTATCAGAAAACGTGTTCTGAGGTACGCAAGTCTATTGGTGTCGAAGTGAATTAGAGTGTGAGGTTTAAGGATGTGAAAGATGTTCATGTTCTTATGTTCTGTCAAAGCTAATTTCATATTTTTGTTTACAATAGGCTGAAAAAGTTAGGGATGAGAAGTCAGAGAAACAGGAAATACAACTAGATGAAAGTTGATTTTTTAGGCTAATCATGTAAATGCTTTAATCTTGATCACAAAATATCAGAAATGTTGAATTAGTAGCTAATTGTAATGTTAGATTATTACTTTTCGCATAACTTTTTCCATTTTCTCATTTCCTTCAATTAAACATTTTCAAGGAGTAATCTTTAAATGAAAGAATGACTAAAATTTTTAAAAAATGCAGATATGCAAGTAGAGTTGTCTAGAAGAGAAAAATAGACAAATATCAAATCTGATCAAGATGTTGATATCTACATGAAGGTGAGACAGAAATTATTGGCCAATAATTATTATCATTGAGAGGTCTCTATTAAGACTAACAATGCTTGCAACTATAATCTTAAGCATGATTCATACTATGAGCAAAAAAATTAAGGTCAACTTGGATTGAACAATCATTAATCTTGGTATTTTTTGGAAAGGAAAATAATTTTATAGTCAATGATGGTGGCTTTCTTTTGTCTATTGGCTTTTGATATATTAGGTAGAAACAACTAAAGGCAAAAGAGGTTGATATGGTGATGGATTATATATTTAAGGTAATTTCTTATTTCTAATAGAGTTCTGCATGTGGATGACCATTAGGATTTTGGAAACATTTGCATCATGCCCTTTAGTTTTATTTATTTATTTATTTATTTTTATTTTTTTAATTTGCTTCATCCTAAATTCATAGGTTTTGGGTTTAGAAGTGTATGATGATACCATTGTTTGAGATGAAATGTTGAGGGGTAATTTTGGAGGACAAAGAAAGCATGTCATAACATAGCCCATCAATGATCTTCAGATATATTTTTAGCTATTTCAGCTATTCGTTTTCACATTTTCTTAAGGTATCAATATCCATCTCCCTTTGAAGTAGGAGAAATCAATTAGTTAGAAAAATATCAGTCAAAACCATTAAAACCTCAAAAAAATTATAGAATTGCATCTCAAACAAAGCCATTAAAAAAAGTGTATGCATTTTGGTTTTTTGTTTTTTGTATTTTTATTTTTGTTATTTAAATTGATATGGAGACAAAAGAAGTCAATTCTGGTCTTATACTAACATAGGGCTCTTATGTTCTTTACATTTTCAATTTCCTAGATAATTTGTCATGTATATATAGGCTTCCTTTTGCATTAAAAAAAATTAATTACCAAGCTTCACAGTGGTTTTGTGTGTGTGTGTGACTTTAGGCAAGTTATTACATGTAATTTATATTTTCTTTTTATCTCTTATCGGATCTGAAGTCTGCTTTATCAAGGATTAACAACTGATCATATACAAGCAATGTGTTTGTATGTGTATTGATCATGAACTGAAGTGTTTGAAACCATAAATGCTTCTTGATAACCAAAAATTCTTTTGTCTCATAGCATTTTGAGAGAACTCATAACTGTATTATCTTTTAGGCATATGTTACATATATTGATTAATGAAAATATGAAAGAATTAGATATGTATAGTATATCTATCATATATATGTATATATATTGAAAGCATTTATTGACAATTGTGTGATGTGAAAAGCTTAAGGAGATTAGCAGTTCTTTTGGATTATGTTGCCGGTATATTTCATCTTTTGGGTGTGTGCTTCTAACTACATTAGTGAAAGAGTTTCATAAATAATTAAGAATGTTGCATTCATTCTAGATGAAGTTTTTGTTAAAGGAGTTGTGTAACGATGAGTTAGTGGGTTTTTTTTTTTTTGCTTTGTTGGCTTTTTCTTTTTGGATTTGCATTTTTTTAAAACAAAAAAGGTTTTCTTTCCTTATTTTTTGGTTCTGATTATATCGATTTGTTTTAACGTAGTGTTGTTGAGGATAGATGAAAAAGATTGGCACGTACTAAAATAAATGGGAGAAAATGATAAAAGACTAAAAAAGGATTTAAGGTGGCCGCATTGTCCACGGAGAAACCACCCCAAAGCCAAGTCACTAGGTATCTTCTGCTATAGGCATGGTGCTGGCTAAGCTTGTAATTACTGTAGCTCTCCAAAAGTTTTTAGATTTATCTATAAAAAATAGAAATTTCTCTCTTCTCTATGTTATTCACAATTACTTGTGCTTAGTTTGATTTTCTTTTTATTGTGAGCTTTGTGGATTTGAAAAAGAATATATTTTTTTCTTTTTTATGTTTTTTTGTGTATTGTAGGTTTTGAAAAATAGTATTTTTTTTCTTCGATTTTTTTGTTCAGTTTGTGGTGATGCTTTTGTTTGATTATCTAGTTTACAGTTTTGTCAAAAAAACATATTTTTTGCGACCAGCTTGGAATAGGAAAGACAACAACTTTCTACTTTGGGGTTTTGTAGCAACTTGATTATGGTCTTGTCCAACTAGAGATATATATACTACTATGTTTTCTTTTGTAATTTCTTTATAATGTACGCTCCTATGCTTGATCAATATATTACGCCATAATTGATGCATCTTGTTCTCATAGGGCAAATTATGGTTTGTTTAAATTTGCTTGGATCTACAAATTGTGTAAACATATTACTATTTGAATTAGTAGCTTGTAACTTGAATGAAATATATTATTCTCATTCATTTTAAGTTTTTTTTTTTATATATATACTATATATTTATATTATTTTGATTTATTTTATAGTGATACAGGGTAACGTGCCTTGCACTTTGCATCACTCCTAATATATATATATATATATATATCGAATAGGACTTTACTCGACCTTAACTGACCAGGTAATCTCAGTTCCGACCTGACTCGAGAACATAAGCAAGTTGATTACCCGATATCTGTTTTGACTGATTAACTGACCTAATAAGGTTTTGGATTTTGTCATGCACGCGTAAGATAATCTAGTTGTCTGAGGAGGCTATGCAGAGGTATACAAAGGAACTTTACGAGACACTGAAGAAATTGCAGTGAAAAGGCCTATAAAAGCTTATTCTGATAAGAGAAAAGATAAGACTTTTTGATTAAGATTGGAACCATTGATCATGCACGCCCCTAAATGTACTCTCTCTTAGGTTGTTGTATCGACAATAGGGCTGAACAAAAAAACTGTTATCGATATCTGACTCGTTTTCCCGAATATTTCTGACCCGGTTATCCAAAATGTCAAAAACGGAATTACCCATTACCGATAATCGTTCGATTTTACATATTTTGAATCCTCTCTTCATTTCTCAATCGTCTCTCTCCCTCTCTTCTCTTCTCTCTCTCCACCCTAGCCACCACCTCAATTTGCCGACGTCCACCTCTAGATCCTGCCGGATCAAGCTTTCCGTCACCCGTGTCCACCTTAAACATTTGACATTAAAGTCTCTTCCACTAAGTTTGAAAAGTATCCTAAAGGATTTTCGCTTGATCTCTTTCACTTTTTTGCAAACACGCATCTTCCATTGACCTTGAAGTCTCTTATGCCAGAACAAGTTTCTTGTCGTTCACGTCCACCTCAACTCACATGCATGCATGCATCATCACCCAATTGCGCACAGAGACTAGAACTAATCTAGGAAAAATGTTTGAGTATATTTGTTTTGATGTTGGATTTTGGTTTTCTGAAAGGTTAGGTTTTTTTTTTTCTAAGGAAGGGATAGAGTTTGATTGTGGTTTGATTGTTCTGATTTTTGGTACGAATGAAACTTTTGTATTAGAGTTTTTTGAAGGGTTATTCTTGCGACTTGTGATTTGGGAATTGTCGAAACTAAGTAAAAAAAAAAAAAGAGGAAGAAGATGAAGAAAATGTGTTATCGGTTAATCAGGTATCGGGTAAGCAAAATAGATAGGTTATCGATTCGAGTCGGAATTTGCTGGTTTAGTTCGGATCGGGTCGGTTGAACAACCCTAATCAATAATGGGCTTTACCTCATTTTCCACTTCTTCTCAAAAGGCTCAATTGCTGCCGTTCAACATGGTATGATTGCCTCAAGAAGGTCAGAAGAAGGGTTGTTTTCTCTGGCAGTATGCTTGTCAAGGAGCTTCTAAACTGAGGTAAGACTTCCACTTTCGTGTACTTGATAAACGATTTGGTTAATTGATACCAATTATATACGTAACAGGTTAGGATGGAAAATCGGGTGGGTTGAATGATCTTTTTTTTAACAGCCCTAATTTTGGATGTAGTGGTATGTGAAAAATTTTATATCACGTAGAACTATTAATTCTATATATAGCATAATTAGATTTGTAATATTTAAATTTTAAAATTTATCTTTTAAATTAAATTAGGTTATGTGAATATCGTGTAATGTAAAAGTCTTCAAATAAGACATAATCTCGTTTGGATTCAGAAATAAGATAAGTTGAAATGAGTTTAGTTTATTTTTTAATATTATTATTATTTTAAAAATTAAAAAAATTGAATTGAGATTTGAAAAATATGTATTGGAATTTGAAAAAGTTGTATTGAGATTTGTATTTTATAAGGAAAATTAAAAAAAATATAATGATGAAATAAAAATGAATTGAGATGAATTACGAATACAAATAGTATCTATAGTCTTGATTGATTTAGATTTTATAAATTTCAGAAAAAATATAATATAGTAATTTATTCATGTCTAGTCGTACTAGTATTATAGATGATCTAGGTTGATATTGAAAACTAGAAATAAATTGATCTTTGGTTATAATCCGTACTTTTGATTAGGGTGTTGTTTGTTTTTACAATATATCTTATCTCATTTTATTATTATAATTTTTAAAATTTTTATATATAGAAGAAAATAAAAAATTCAACTTTATAGAATCTTAAAATAACATTATTATTAAAAAAATATATTCTAAATATATTTTATTTTTAACTTTTATTTCAATTCATTTAATTTCATCTTATCTCATCTCACTTGTACGAATAAACTAGATAAATCCAAAACTAAAAAGATGCAAGAAGGAAAAAAAGGATAATGCTATGTACAGTCGTAGAGTTGTAAGCAAGATGCAATCGCTTTGATAAAAAGTGAAGTCTACTATTAAAAAAGTTAACTTTTTTCAAGTGAGTCTCATATATATTTATTTTTTTTCAAAACGATTGCATATTACTTATAAATCCACGTTTATATCTATAATTTCTCGAGAAGAAAACTGATATTCACTTATTTTCTTCCCCCACCATGCAGAAAATTAGCTCCGGGCAGCCAATCCAAGCAGTCATTACAAAAGATTATTTTAGCTTACTGGCCTTATCATTTCTCTCCGATATGGGCATGCAAGTTGGCATATATGCTTGAAGAAATTCTACTCTTAGGCCGTTTTACATACATACACCACAATTTGGCAAATCCGACATGTGCTCATGCGGTCTAATACTCGAGTTTCCTCCTCTTTTCGTTCTGTGCCCTCTCCCTCCTGCCTGTAAAATTATTATTTATCTTATCAAAAATTTAAGTTGGTGAAAAAGATATAAATTTATTATTTTATATCTTAACATTTTATTTCACTTATGAATTATACTTTTCTCACTTATGACTCAATAAATAAAATATTTAATTAAATGGAGGTAGAGTATAGAGTCAAGATTCGAATTTAAGATCTCTACTCCGATACGTCTATGTAAAATTATCATTTGTTTAAAAAATTTAAGCTGATAGAAAAAGTAGATTTTATTATTTTATATATGAAAAAATCTATACATAAGCCTAGTTACACATCACACATCATATGTTTTTTTGATTTTTTTTCTTTTATAAAATATTTAGTATGTAAATAATAAATAGAGAATTCAATTAGTTTAAAAAGAATAAATTTTAAAAAAATTTGTAAAAAATAAAACAAAAAATAAAAAAATTATATGATATATGGTGTGCATGAACTTATGTATAATATCCCTGTTTATATATATCTTAACACTGCCGAAGCCCAACCAAATAACATATTGACCTTTTTCTTCCATGACTTAAGATGCCAAAAATAAGCAATAGTAGACAACCAAAAAAAAACGATTTTCTTTCATTGCTATGCGGGGCTTCACATAACAATTGATTGTAAACCAGTATCAGAACACTTCGACTAATGCTATATCTCAACTCTTACTAGAAAAAACTTGACTGGAACTAGTTTTAGTGGTGTTCTTTTATAGGTAAGGCTTGGACTAGTCGATTCTTTCATGTTAATATCCTTCTATCACTACAAAAAAATTGGTTTTTTTCAGCAATTTAAAATTTGCTTTCCCGAAAATTGCCGCAATAAGCAAGTATTAGCAGCAAATTTTTATTCGCCGTGGAGTTTTTACATGAGTTGTACACTTTTGATTTTTTCGACCATTTTTTTACTAAGGCGGCGATTATAATCGCTGCAAAAAATTTGACATGAGTCACAGTGACATCTATCGCTGCAATAAATATTTTAATTAACAATGAATGTATATTGTTAATTATGGCGATTACACATCACTGCAGAAAGTGAATAGATTAATAATTACGGCGAAACATATCGCTGTAAGACAACGAAGACACTGTGCATTTGTTCCCTTTAACTCGTTTTAAAGGCGTTTCAACGATTTTAGATATATCGCGGCGACTTTAATCGCGGCAAAAAGAGCTTTAAGTACCACGACCTTTAATTTCCCTCTTCTATTTTCCCCCTGCCCATACTTGTTCCCCCCACAAATCTCTTACGGATTTCGAAACCTCCCTCCCGAATCGCACAGCCCTCCGTTCGAGCTTCGATCAAGTTAGCAGCCCCCAGCCCTTCGTTCAAGCTTCGAAGTTTGCTCGGAATCCACCACGCGATAAGGTTGAACGCGTACGCTTCCATCCCATTTCCCTCGACAGTTGTGTGAACAAAAGGTTTGATTTTTCCGCCGATTCTTCCTTACATTTTGTTTGACTGATTTCGTTTACCTAGTTTTTGGCCCTTATTTTTGTGTGGTTCTGTGTGTGTGACTATGTAGAGGAAGGGGTAGAAATCATGGGTTCCTTCGATTTTGGTTTGTTTCAGATTCTTTAAGGATTCGCAAAATCGCTTTTGTTTTTGGTCTTTGATTATTTCATCGAGTTTATATTGTTTACCTGGTTGTGATTAAGTCTTGTTCATGTGTTAAATTAGTAGATGTTGACAACGTACATGCACAGAAAATGGGTTTCCATGGACCTTCTGTGTTCCCTTGTTCATATGTGTCATGCTTGTTTTACAGATAAATGGGTTTGTGAGTTGGTATTGGTGACCCACTAGGAAGAAAAGGTTTTCTTAGGGTTTAATTTTATTAGTAGATATATATATATATATATATATATATATACATATACATACATATATGAAGAGGATGCTGTGTACTAATCTGGTTCTGGTCTTCTTAGAAGTGTGTCATTTCCTTGCGACAACTCTGATGAGCCTACCACCATGTGGAAAAATATATGGTGCCCTTCTGCACCATGCCTGTTGCTACTCTGCCAGTAATGCCTTCAGTGACTTTGCTAGTGATGTTACCCTTAATTTTTTCCACACGCCTTTACTATTACACTTCTCATTATACCTTTCCCATTCACTCTTGCATTTTTTTCCTTGATGTGCTACTAAATTTCCTGATTTAGTACAAAGTGTTCTTGGCCTTACTATAAAGTGTCGGTGATATCCTAGGAATCATATTATATAAGGGACCAAATCATGGTAGAACCTAGAGGGGAAAGAATTAAAAGAGAATAAAGGAGATCAAGTTTCAAACATTCAAATGTTATTGCTGTTTGGTAGCAGGTCTCATGTGTTTTTCTGCAAAGAGAGGACTTAGGCCTGAATGCAATTGTTCTATGGAACTTTGAATATATAATCACCTTGTTTTTAAGGATTTCAATTGTTATATGGAACTTAGAATGTAGTTAAGAACTTATTTAGTTCCTTTTAATGCGTCTCTTGACAATCATGGAGCTGTAACTTTATACCAGAAATTCCTAGAGAAATGTTTGAATTTTCCTCCCTTAATCTTATAGCTAGCTAGCTTCAATAACTTAATACAGCTTTAACCTTGGCAGGGGACCAAAGTTCTCTGTATTTTTCGACATTGTCAGCTTCTAGGAAGGTATGAGGCTGTACATCCTCAATTTTTCAATATAGTTTTCATGTGGCGTGTATATTGTTAAGGTATGAGGCTGTACATCCTCAATTTCATACCTTTACAAAATGTTATCCTAGGAAGGGAATTCCCTTTCTAGGCTAACAATAATAATTTTCTTTTGTGCCTACCGTCTTCAATTTAATATTCTGATTTGTGGAATAATGATATTGAGTTGGATGTGAAACTGCCTTATTGTAGTATGTAATAGAGTTTTACTAAAACACCAACATATATTATGGAAAGTGAGCTGCAGTGGCTGCGGAATCCAAAGAGCAAAACTGCCATCTGGGACAGGAACCTAGGTACATAGCCCAGACTCTTTGTGTACTTTGAGACACGTATTTGATTTGCATGCCTAAGATTTTATATATTGGATTCGGTTTCTGATTTAGAAGTTAGCTTTGAATAAAAAAATTTACTGCTTTAATTTAAACTTGATATATGATGATGCAGAGATGATACTCATTAGCTATCTGAATACAAGTTCAATCTGGACACCCAAACTTATGGGGGAGTTCTTTCTCAAAGATCCAAAAAGGTCCATCTCATATGTCATAGTATGTTCTTTATAATCCTGCACATTCAGTTGGTAAATTTGTTTGATAGGGTTACATTTAAAAGTATTGCTTATTTAATGGGGGTAATTTCAACTCAAAACTGAAACAATTATCTCATGAATAAATGAGATCATGAGATAATTAGTTGAGAAGTGTTGTTTCCATTAAACAAATGAAATGTTGTCTATAGATTAGTCATGTCATGCCCGGCCCAAAGGCTTTTCAGCCAGCCCGTGACCCGGCCCGCCCAGCCCCGAAACGGCGTCGTTTTCGCCCAGGTAAGTAACCCTCTCCGCCCCTTTCTCTCTTTCTTTCTTTCTTTTCCTTTCTTCTTCTCTTTCCCCTGGGCGGTAGTTTCTCCCCTGTTCTCATCGCCTCTTCCTCACGCCCACTTCACCCCCCACGTTTTCGACAGTTACCGAATTCATCTGAAACCGCAACGAAAATATTTTCCTCTCCCTCTCATTTTTTCGGCATTTGCAGTTGGGTCTGGTCCTCCTCTCTGCGCCGAACTCCTCTGCTCTTCACACCGCTGCGTTTTCACTGGTAAGTTTTCTAGTTTTTCTCTTTTATCTCAGCTTTTCCATCATTCAAGAGTTTTTGTTTCGGATTTTGGTTCAGTTCGGAATTTTTAGTTGTGTTTGCACCGGTGGATTGTAGGCAGCACTAACCGGAAGCAAGAAAATTCTGTTTGTTGCCTCTGTCGTCGGGTTGTTCCCATTCTCAGGTAAGCTACTCTGTTGTTTGAATAGATGATTTACTTATGTGATTTTAGTTTAGAGGTTCTTTAAATTTTTGGGTCTCTCCGAGACGTTTGTTGTGGTATATTTGCTGGTTTCATTTTCCGTAATTGTTGCCGAGGGTGTACGGCGGTTGTTGGAAGGTTGGGATCGATTAGCGAATTTATTTATGATGTGTGGATTGATAAATTTACTGGATAGATTTCTCCCCGTAATATTTTTGGAATATTTTTCTCCAACTTCCGAATCCATTTTCGAAGTAAATTTTTGGTGGATGTTCAAGGGTTGGTTATCTAAACTTTCTTTTACTGATTTGGTGCTGCCGATGGGTTGTTTGGGATGTTTTGTGTGATGTAAATGGATTGGGTTTGGTAGTTTTGAACGTATGGGAGACTACAATTTTTGGGTGTTGAAATTTTGTAGTTTGTGAAGTGCTGTTGAAACGCATATAATAATACTCGGTTTGGTGGCTAACGGTATGTATTGAAGAAATCATTTTTATGGTATTTTGGGGTTTTGAGAAAAATACATGGTAAGCTGGAATTTTGTGGGTTTGGAAAAATAGTCGTTGAGCGTTTTCGATACTATATTTGTTGGGTTGCTGGAAATTGTGAATTTTTAGACAGACATTGTAGTTAATTTATAATTTATGATTTTAGGCCTTTGGAGTGGTCATTAATATAAAGGGAATTATTTTCATGTATAGGTGACAAAACTTTTAGCGTTGAGACTCAAAGTTTTGATTTTTCGCTACAGCAGTCAGGTAAGCGGGGTTCGTATGCTCGGTTTTATACCAAAAGAGGACTGAGGTTGACTTTTGAAAATTTGTACTTTTTGTTAGTTATGAAATGAAAACTTGAGAAAAAAAAACCAACCTCATTCGATTGTTTGCATTATTCATGACGCTTATATAAAAGAAGGAAAAATATTTCAGACATGCATTGTGTAGACATGAGCTGCTTTTTGTCGTGTTATTTTCTGAAATGTGGAAAGAACATTTTTGTCTATCTGAGAAAAATTATGCCTTGACTGTGTTGACTATGTTTTATTTACATAAGCTTTATTCTGAAAATAGTTTGGATCTATGTGTCTTTAATAATTCTGAAAATCTTTGGCATAGTATTCTGGTTAGTATTTGACTTTATCTTGGCTTGGCTCTGCTCTGCTCTGTATTTGCTCTGTTTGGATTTGGTACCAATTTCCTATCTCTGAGTGCACCCACGTTGGAAACAAAGTGGTTTATTGTGGGCTTTCCTATGTGCATACTCGAGGCTCCGAGAACGAATAAGGGAAAGTTCTACCTCTGTCTCTGCCTGGTTTGGCCACCGGGATTTGCACAACCCTACCACGGGGGTTAAACATGGTCTTTGCTTTGTGAGATGCTCCGATTGATATAGTGATAATACCCAGTTTGTTTATGCCAAAGTACTTGATTTAAATTGTCTTGAAAATCATTTGTTTCTTTTATGCAATATTATGTTTTGTTCCGTATTCTATCACTTGGTAAATGCTCATGTTTACACGCTTGTATAGGTTCTTCGCTTACTGAGTTGTGGAAAAAAAAAACTCACCCCTCTTATCTCTTATATTTTTCAGATGATCTGGATGTTCCCTCAGAGGACCAAGAGTAGAGTCTTGACCAAGTTTTAAGCTGTTAGGGTCATAGGCTAGATGGGAGAAAACAAAATTTAATTTATTTATTATTTGGGTTCTAGTTTTCATTGGATTTATGGAATGTTAGTTATTCTTTATCGTTAAGCTTTTTTTTTGGGAGATTGTGAACCCTCTCAGTTATGATTTATTCATTTTTTTATTTATGACTTGGTGGATATTGTTATATGGATGGGTTCGTGAAAAATATTTTTTTATTTTGAATATGATCGGAGACCTATTATTATTTGTAGTTGAGGATGGAATATACCAACAGGTGGAACTTCGTGACCCCCTACGAGTACGGGGCGTTACAAGTCACATTTAATCAAAAATGTAGAAAGCTATTCGGATTGAAAAATGGTAAAATATTTGATCCTTAGCGGAAGCCATATTACTAGACAAGCTCTTGCATATCTATGTAGACTTTGATCAGTATCATAATTATTTACCTTTTATCTTAATTTCCAACTTTTTTGAATTATGATCAGTATCATATGTATTGCCGGTTAGGCTATAATTAACTTGCTTTTTCTTTTCGTTTTTTGGCAGACAAACCAAAAGGTATTTCTTAGAGCCCTTCAAAGTTGCATGCTAGCAAGAGTACTAGAGGATGCTGCGAAGTTGTGAATTTTAGTTCCTAAATTTAACAAAAAAATTGTATAGATTCATAATATTAAGAAGCATTTGGCGCGCATGATATTACTGTTAACAAAGTGCCGACCCCATTTTTACACACTGGAAACTGCTTGATTATATGCAATTGAAGTTAAAGTAGTGCTTTTGTATAATTTAGTATAAGATGTAATCACTAATTAAATGATTGATTATATATATTATTTTGGAGCAAACTAGCTACTATTAACATATCACAGTTAAGTATGCATGTATATATAGACCTGGAACAGGACAAAATTGGCATTTAGAACCATATACAGCCGCAACAATCCGAGAAGAAAGGGCTTGTAAATATTTGCAGCCCAAATGGCCATTTGCACGCTGTAGTTACACAAAATTGGCTCAATTTGCCGGCGATTAGTTATTATTCGCTGTTATTATAGTTATTTTCAGCCATTACATATGCCGCAATACTGTTAACAAAGCCCATTGCATAAAGCTTAACAATTACAGCGATCACGTTCCACGCTGGGTATACATGTATATTCGGCGATGCAATTGTTTGTCACGGCAGTTATATATCGCTGCAAATGAAAGATTCCAGCGAATGAAATGTGGAGGGTAGTTGCAACACCATTCCTCATTAATTTCAGCGTTCAAAATCGCTGCAAATGTAGTGTTATTTCGGCGAAAATTTTCATCCGCTGATTTATGTTTTACACGGAGAAATAACAGCCGCGATTAGCCGGCGTGAACAAAATTGCTGAGAAAACACATATGCAGCGATTTAGTAGGTTTATTGTAGCGATTATCAACGCCGAAAAAATGGTTATTTCCTTGTAGTGTATTGCATCCCATTCGGTAATTTTCAATTGAAACAGTACAAGAGATTGGCGAGTACTGCTAGCTTAACTATGGTCGTAATTCCCAATGCATCCCAGGACAACCTCTTCGACCAAATCCAAATGGGAATAACTAAAGTTTTGACCCTTGTAATTAATAGAGCTATCATCAGCTTCTAGATTATCAGTATTTAGAGTCTCTTGCTATTGCTCAGTTGTTTACTAATTACAACAATGATTTTGGGTAAATGTCGTAACTGTTGATTTTGGGCAAATCGTGGAGGGAGAAGTGGGGAGGAGAAATTCGAATCAGTGATTTGGAAAAAAATGCGAAAAACAGGGAATGCTAGAGAAAACGAATTGTTTTACTGTAGAAAAAAAAAATAAAAAAGCTAGCTCACTTGTGTGTGGTGACGTTGGAAACATTAAGAAGCCTAAGAAAATATTGTCACTGGTGCATGTGTGGTGATCGTTTTACTGATCTATGCTTGAATTGGAATTCAAGAAAAAATTAGGGGTTCTCTTTCTAATTAATTCCTCAAGAAAATATTATCCCTAGTTAATTTTAAGATTAATTAATTCGACACTTAATTATGATCTTATTTGAAGTTGTACCAAAAGGTTGGATCTCATCATGTTAACTTTGTTATAATTTTACGTTAATCAAGTCACCACTCCTCCAAAACATCGAGATTGCATGTGTTAAGAAAATTAGTGCCCAAAAGTACAATTAATGCCAGTAGTAGTACGAAATCATCATGATCTTATATATAAATAGAATAAATGATCGTTGTAGTCATTAATAGTGCATAAATGTCGTGTATTTATTTTAAAAAAAATATATATATATATATATATATATATATATATAAAATATATGAATTTCTATAAAAAAAAATTAATTTTCAATAATATATTTTACTACTTTTTCAGAAGGTTGTATGACGCACTTGATCACGACATTATTAACCTATAAATAGCCAGGACTTTAACTGATCACAAATTAATTGGTCATGAGTAATTTCACGGTCAACTCAAATTGAAGAGGTTGAGAATTAAATGAAAACTAATTTTTTTAGTTAGAAATTCTAGAATATTGTGGCCAACTGTATAATATACATAGATCAGTTTATAGAAAATAGAAAACTAAAGCGGAGAAAATTTGGAGGCTAGCTTAACGTATATCCCTACAAAAAAATGAATATTTAAGACATTTTAATTATAATTAAAAATAAAAATAAATTATTTTTATCATAAATAATAATTCTAATTATAATTAAAATATCAAAAATATATATATTTTTTATAATGCAGGTACATGCATTATTATCAATATCGTCATCATGTCCAAGGTAATGATCCTAACTTATAACTTCAGAAATATTAATATATGCTGGAAAATTAATTAGCTCATGTATAGCCATATATATATAATATAGCCAATAAAACACGTGACAATGGTGTAACTTCTAATATTGGTATTTTATTAATAATTTATTTAATTGCCAGCTTGTTATTGACAATAATTAACCCCTCGATCCCATGTAATTTCTGATCTGTAAAAAGTACAAGCTCGCGTATATATAGGCTTTTTATATATATATATATATAGACAATGACAGTCATTAATAGAAATTCAAAAATTTTATCATGTACTTATAGCTAGTTGTCGGCTTCCTTGTAAGATTTGCCAATCAAAACCCTGAGCAATCGGATCCGATCGATCAATCGAGTACTTCAAGATTGCTCTTTATACCCTGCGCCCGATCGATTTAAACTGAATAACTGGGGTGTAATAGAGTTTGTAGCGACGGCCTGCATTAACAAAGCTAACTAGCTACTATATACGTACGTATAACGTACGTACGCCGACAAAGATGCCGAGATCAAAGAAATACGTCCATTCTGATATTTCTATTCCTTGGCAGCTTGTTCTAATTCCTCTTCTGATCTTGGCCGTCTCGATAAGTCTTGTTTCTGCAACTGGCGACGAGGAAAAGGTACCACGTGTGTATTCTGCATTTTGCTTTTCTGCAATTTATAACGTTGTTTGGCTTGTTATAAGTTGGGGGCAGACCTATGTTATAAGTTGGGGGCTACCGCCTTTATAAAGTTTTTCAAAAAAATATATATATATATAATATATAAATATGTATAATTATTTATATATAATTAAAATTGCTCCATCTAATTATAAAATAAAATAAAATTGTGACCCCAATAATTTTCTTTAAATTTTTACTAAACAAATAGACTAAGCTCCCAAATTTTTTTTCTGATGTTTTATTTTTTTGAAGTTTTATTTAATTGTTTTGTGTTGATTTTGGATTTGTGAATTTCAAATTGGCTAATTTCACTTCTTTTGTTGGTCATGACATTTATGAATTATGAGATATTTTTTAATAATTAACTTGCTCATTTGTTACATTGAATTGATTATCAATTTTTATAATTGTTAAAATTAATTGATTATATTTATTTAATTTCACTCTAATTTATATAATTATGAAATTATTGTAAATATAATTTTATAATATATGATTATTATCTTTATATATAGTCATGTATAAAAAATATATATTATTTATATTTACACATACCATACATTTTATCGATCGCCCTCCCAAACATTAAATTCTAGTTCCGTCCCTGCATGCAATAGTAATCTTCATCACGACCATCGAAAATTAATTATGCAGAAATTGTACATAGCGTTTTTGGGAGACCATCCACTTCTTAATTCAAAGTACTCTCTAGATGAAACACATATTCATCTCCTCTCATCTGTAAAAGAAAGGTAATAAGGTTCTTTCTTCCTCTGCGTGTGTATATATTCTCTTAATTCCTATTTTCAATATCGTAATTATAAACACATATTCTAATAAGTTGTTTTTTTTTATCCGACATGATGAAATTTATACGATCGAACAGCTTTGATTCTGCGAAGGAGTCCATCGTCTACAGCTACACAAAGAGCCTGAATGCATTTGCAGCAAAGCTATCTGAAGATGAAGCTAACAAGTTATCGGGTAAGCAAAGTCTGATGAAACCATATATCTGATTTCAATACGTTCAAAATTAAATATGCATGGGATATATATATATATATATATATATATATAGGGTTTAATTGGGGATCGGTCTGTCTGATCCTCTTGAAAAACAGTTGTTGGCGGCTCCGGTGACGGTGGGCGGTGTAGCCCACGGCCGCCGGCACCGCCTCCGTCTAAGCTGAAGCCAAATACTCTTTGAAATCATCTCCATTTTATTTTTTTATTGTGTTTTTATTATTATATTATATTATTTTTTTATTATATTTTATTATAATTTTTTATTGTATATTTTATAGGGACTGATTTTATATGGGAGTCAGACGGAATGACCCCAGCATCTCCCATATATATGTATATATATCAATATGAAAAATTCTATTTGCGATCGCAATGAAAGATTGCATTGTAATCCTATTGATAAAATAAGAATAAAAAAGTTTTTTTTTTTTTAAAGATATTATTAATTTTAAAATTTTTTTATACTAGACTTATTATTACCGTCTCTATTTAAAAATTGTATATAGACTAATTCAATATGAGAAATATATATATATATATATATATCACTGATGAGTTGTGCGTATAACATACGACGTTGCTGTGAAATTATATATAGGAATGGATGAGGTGCTAGCCGTGATACCTAATCAGTATCATAAGCTACACACCACGAAATCCTGGGACTTTGTTGGCTTACCTGTAACCGCAAGAAGAAAATTGAGAACGGAGAGCGATGTGATCGTGGGTCTATTTGATACAGGTTAATCGATCTTCATGATCTCTTTTTTATATTTATTTTCTTTATTTTCATTTTTTTGCTCATTTCATAAATATAACTAATTTCATAGTATATCGTGGCGTTACTCGTGTAAATGTTGTTCGTAGAAATATTAGAAAAAAAAGATATTCCCTTAAATATTTGTGATGTGTACAGGAATTTCTCCAGAGTCTGAAAGCTTTAAGGATGATGGGTTTGGTCCTCCACCCACTAAATGGAAAGGAACGTGTGTCCCTCATGCTAATTTCTCAGGATGCAACAAGTAAAAATCTTGTTCATATCTATTTGTTTTCTGTCAGAAATGATCCCTAGCTACTACATCATGATGAGCTTCTTAAATATTTACGAATGCTAGCTCATTTTCAATAAATTTTAATGGTTAAGTACAATATAGTTAATTATCCGCGCGCACGACAGAATTTAAAAATTAATATAATTTTTAGCATTATTAATTAATGCATAGACATGTTTGATCATAATTGATCATTTGGATTACATGACTCGGCCTAGCTATTTATGTTATTCTAAGGGCCGGTGTGATCAATAAATAGTGTACTTGCATCCTCTCTATAGTGATGATTCCCATAAGGGGTAATGGTGGTTAAGAATGTAAAGACTCGACCTTTTAACTAATTCAAAAAGTTGCATCTCTTATATGAAGTGTTAAAAGACACAACACTTTGATTTAATCAAAGTGTTTTGTCATTTGTTAAGAATTGTATCACTTAATAATCATTGATATTCTAATGATTGTGACTCTTTTGAATGGGTGCATAGTTGCCTATAAATAAAGGCCACTAATGCACAAATCATTTATTCTATTTTCTTCATTTTGTCATCATTAACTTGTGAGACATATATCCTAACAGGATTGTCACAATTTTCATTTATTCTTATTCTTCATTTTCTAACAATTTATCGATTGATCATATGTGCACGCGGTAGCATTATTTAAAGATTGATTTCTCTCTCAATTTAGGAAAGTTTGATTCTCTAATTTCCGATTTCTCCCCCAATAAATCCGGCCGGATCCTTTAAGATATGCATGGCACTCACGGATCATAGAAATAACGAAACATAATTGATCAAATAATTTATGTCTAGCTGTACAACTTCAAAAATGATTTCTCAAACAACATAAACATGATTTTAACTTTGCACTAATTAAGGAAATAGGTAAAAAAATAAATTATAAAACGAACAAAAGTATTGACAAGATTTTTAGACTAACGTACGGAGATTTTTATTTTTTTAAATTAATTTTTTAAGACTTCAAATGCATGGGCGCCTTATCTTTGAATGTTCTCTCCTTTGCAACTCCTTGTGGGAACTTGTAGCAAGATCATAGGCGCCAGGTACTTCAAGCTCGATGGCACTCCCGATATCTCCGACATATTATCTCCGGTTGACGTGGATGGACATGGGACGCACACATCGTCGACATTAGCTGGCAACCTAGTCACAAATGCAAGCCTCTTTGGGCTTGCCACAGGAACCGCACGTGGTGCAGTGCCGTCGGCGAGGGTGGCCGTGTACAAGGTGTGTTGGGCCTCCACTGGTTGCGCGGCTGTAGATATACTTGCTGCTTATGATGCTGCTATACATGATGGTGTGGACATTATATCGATTTCCATCGGCGGCGGAGGGAATCAAGATTACACCATCGACGCTATAGCAATTGGTGCATTTCATGCGATGCAGAAGGGAGTTATGACCGTGGCCTCCGCTGGAAATAATGGACCAAGTCTGTTTACTGTGGTGAATCACGCTCCTTGGATTCTAACCGTGGCTGCTAGCGGCATTGATAGGGAGTTTAGAAGCGAAATTCATTTCGGAAATGGAAAGAACATCTCGGTACGTATGCCATAGATTTTTGCATGCATGAAGGCAGAATATCTCTCTCTCTCTCTCTCTCTCTCTATATATATATATATAGAGTTTAATATTCTTTATCTGCAAAAGTTATGGGCAAAGAATATATATATATATATATATATATTGGATGGTACGACGCGGTATGCTCTCATTTCCAAAGCACTGTGATGTCAAACACAATATATGGGGAGCTTTTCTTTTTTTTTTTTTTTTTGAAGGCAAAAAAATTAAAGGAGAAGATCTCTCCATGCCACCTTAATTGAATTTACATGATACATTAATAAACGCTAATATATATCGTGATATGCAAGTATATATATATATATATATTACAGAAAATACTTTAGATACAAAAAAAATTATATAAAATTAACTTAATTATAAATTGATGTGACTTAATTTATATTATAGATTATAAAATTATTTTTATTATAAATGGATCACGTAAAATCACATTAGTTAGATTTAATTTTGTGTATCTGATATTCGTGTACCTAACGGTTCTGATAATCATATGAATATATATATATATATATATATAAAGCTAGCCAGCTAGGTGATCTGTAATTGCATGTGTATGGGGTATAAATATTTAACTAGCAAGTGTGTGAAATATTGTGCAAACATGTCGTGCGTTGCAGGGGGTTGGCGTGAGCACATTCAATCCAAAGCAGGAATTATACCCTCTTATTAGTGGGGCTGATGCTGCCTTAAACTCTACAACTGTGGAGAATGCAAGGTACGTTTTCTTTATGCAAGGAGCTGGAGTAGAATTACGTACGTGCGTGAAAATTTTCGCAAAAAATGATATTATTGTAGCGCCATTAATTAATTTCATATCGTACTTGATGGATAGGTTCTGTATGCCAGACTCATTGGACCCTGTGAAGGTGAAGGGAAGGATTGTTCACTGCAAATTATTTGTGTGGGGTACTGATTCTGTTGTTAAAGGAATTGGTGGGGTTGGCACTATAGTTGAAAGTGATCAACTTGCTCCTGATACTGCCTTTATTTTCATGGCACCGGGAACGGTTGTTAATGGCACTGAAGGCACTATCATCAATGATTACATACATTCCACAAGGTCATTAATATACCTCTTCGCTGTATTTAATTTAGCGAATATACTTTAATTTACAACATATATATTGTTGCTCATGATGCCTATTAACACGACATTTCTGATGACATTATATATAGATTTAGGATCTACTAGATTATCTGACAGATATAATTAGCTGAAAGGAAATGAATTGATATTTCTTGTTCATGAATATTATTGTAGATCACCATCAGCAGTGATTTACAAGACCCAAGAAAGAATAAAAGAGCCTGCTCCATTTGCAGCTTCATTTTCATCTCGGGGTCCAAGTCCGGGATCAAAACGCCTCCTCAAGGTATATACTTTACTATATATTAATTTCATCCAGAATATAGTACTATAAAATCTTTTCCTTTATGCTTGACTTAGGTAACGTATAAAAACTAGCACTCAAAAAATGGACCTGTTTTCTATACAGCCTGATATTTCAGCACCCGGTATTGATATCTTGGCGGCTTACACCTCCATGAAATCGCTCACCGGCTTGAAAGGAGACACCCAATATTCTAAATTTACCTTAATGTCTGGTACTTCCATGGCATGTCCTCACGTTGCCGGAGTAGCAGCGTATGTAAAGTCATTCCACCCGAACTGGAGTCCAGCTGCAATCAGATCCGCCATCTTGACCACAGGTAAAGAGAAAGGATCAACTTCTATAGGAAGATTGAATTTGGTCCATCTATTATATGTAAACATATAAAATAATAAAATCTACTTCTTCGGTCTAATCAATTTTAAGTTTTAAGATAAGTGATCATTATATAGAGTTGAAATCCTGAATTCAAATTCTGATTATACACTCCATCACATCTAATTAAATATTTTACTATTTAACCTATATTCATTAAGGAGATATACTATGACCCACGATCAAGAAGAGTATTAAGATATAATATAATAAAATCAACTTCTTCTCCTGATTCACTTAAATTTTTAGAATAAATGATGATGTTTTCACGTTATAGAATTCTGTTTCTTGATTAATGCTTACCTTGATCTTCATGATGTCTGACACTTTGAAGCAAAACCCATGAGACGGAGAGTTGATAACAACGAAGCAGAATTTGCCTTTGGTTCCGGTCAAGTGAGCCCAACTCGGGCAGTGAGCCCCGGCTTAGTTTTTGACATGGATGAAACGCCTTACATCCAATTCTTATGCCACGAGGGGTATAATGCATCCTCTTTAGCAGTTCTAGTTGGTTCCAAACATGTCAACTGCTCCACGTTGCTTCCCGGACTTGGCTACGATGATCTCAACTATCCCACCATGCAGCTTAGCCTGAAAAAAGGCCGAGAGCCGATAACAGGCGTTTTCCGGCGAAGAGTGACCAACGTCGGCCCTGCTCTGTCCGTCTATAACGCCACCATTAATGCTCCCGCAGGAGTTGAAATCACTGTTAGGCCCACGACTCTCTACTTCTCTCGCGTGTTGCAGAAGCGGAGCTTCACGGTTGTGGTGAAGGCAAAGCCAATGACGAGTGGGCAAATGGTCCCTTGTTCACTTGTTTGGAAAAGCTCCCGTCACGTTGTAAGGAGCCCTATTGTCCTTTATAGTCCGATTGACGGCTAAATGAACAGATGAAGATGCTCCAGCGCCGTTAGGGCATTACCCCATTCATGCAGCACTGTACCATATATGTGCACCTATAACTCATAAAGTACTAGAAAAAAATATTAGTGTTTTATTTGCTGGATTAGATTTTGAAATTTTTATTTTATTAATGCAACCGTACGTATGATTCAGATAAAGAAAAGTCAAATATGTATTATATATATATATATATATGTGGTTACTTTTCTAATGGCACGTCTTCATCTTGATTAAAGCACATGATATACATACATATATATATATATATATATATATATTAGTTGGACCGCAAGTGCAATTGCATGTTTGGCTAGTTCTAAAAAAAATTATAAAAAAATCTAGCAGAATGAAGAATCTTTAAAGAAGGTTATATAACAGAATTAATGAACAGATAGCATAAATATAAACTATGCACAAATATAAACCATACTTTAAATTCATTACAAAAAAATAGAGAGAATTAAACAATGACATAAAAACATGCACTGCAACAATTATTAAAAAAAAATCAAATCACAATTTAAAGTTCTTTAAAATTAATCATCATTTGAACTGTAAAAACATGCACAAATTGAAAAACCAAATATTAACATTCCCTAGTGTCTAAATGTAAATCTCATGAGTGGAGTCTCAAGAATCATAATCCAACATTTTCAAACTGGTAAGTCATTTGCAAAATAATATTCATTTAAACAATAGTAACTTTAAGCAAGAGTTATGCATGTTCCAAAAACCAACCAGAAACGACATGCCCTCACTCATGGTAGGCAAATGTACGACGTTCCAACTTGCTTATTACCTGCAGATGAATGAATCAATTGCTCACATATCTTGATAAATGAACTTGGCAATCGATTCATTCTATGAATTTTGTGCCAAACATCAAATTAACAAAGTTGTTTGCACAAAATTTATATAGTCCATGCCCTTTTTTTCTATATCAATCCCTACCTAAATTAATTGATTAATGGCTATAAATCCCAAAAGCAAGATTCCAACACGAGCAAAGAAAAATGTTGACACCATTTACAAGAAGCAAATGCCAACCAACCAGATTAAAAGTCCTGGAGATTGTTTTAATGCTCGACCATAGTTTGGTGTTGTTTCAATAAAAGATTTAAGAAAAAAAATTACTTTTATCCTTGCCATATGATTTTCAAAATTGAAAGAGTACACAAACAAATTCTTGAATTATAAGATTTTTTTGGGTAACTACCAAAATTAAGTTTGCTTGTCTGATATGTGCAGGAAAGTTAATCTTTTATAGGTAATAGTTTCGTTACCAAAACGCAATCAGTGGATCCTAATGCTTATGATTGTTGAAAATTTTAATGAATTTGTTGCCTAGATGACTAACATAAATGGGGGTAAATTGGATTATATTATAAAATTAACAATTATAAACAAAATATACAATATAAAATATAAACAGAATATGAAGCAGCAGGAAATATAAAGAGTAAGGGTAAGAAGAAATAAACTCAGTATTTTAACGAAGTTTAGCCCCACTATCTGTGTCCTCGCCTCAAGCTACCCATTAAGAATTTTTAAATTCACTATTCAATCTCTTTTATGTGGAGATAGAAACCTATTATATATTTGAGCAACACCGCTATAAAGAATTCGTGTAGAACACCCTCTATACTTGCAATCACCTCACTCTTGGTGATTCAACTATCCTCTGTGTAGAATATCTTCTACACACACAAGAATTATACGCACTCTTTTACTGATACAAAAGCTGATAGTAGGTAGATTATAAAATACACTCCTTAATGAGTGAAATAAAAATAATACAGTGTAACACATATCTTTCTCAAAATGAATAAGGATTAAGACTCAATATTTAGAAAAAAGAGAGTGAAGATTTTTAATGAATGATGCAAAACTTTAGCAATTGATGTCTAAGCTCTTGTTGTGATTTTACAAAATTCAAATGAACTATTTATAGGCAAATGAGTTTTTAATTTCAAATTTGAAAAGATTCACATGTCAAATAAGAGCACTATTCACTTTTCAAAAAATTTAAATAAAAAAATCTCATTTTTGCATTTGTCAAAGATAACTCTATTAATTTTTCAAAATATTCAAGCCTAATATTTTACTTTTAGGATATGACAAAATAGACATAATTTTTTTTTAAAATCAAATCATCTTCTTTTTACATTTGTCAAAAAAAGCATAACTACCTTTCAAGATTTTCAACAAAATCATCTACCTTTTGCATTTGTCAAAAGTGCATCAATCAAAATTTCAAACAAAACATGCATATGTCAAAGATGACAATCAATCATCTTACAAATTTTTAAATTCAAATATTTAATGATGTCATGCATATATGAAAATACAATTTTCGAAATTAAAGCTTTTAATGATATCATGCACATATTAAAAATACAATTTTTAAAATTAAAACTTTTAATGATATCATACACATGTGAAAAATGCAATTTAATACTTTATGAAAAAATATTAGTTTTGAGCCTTAATCCAATTTCGAATTTTATCAAGAGATGTACAAAATTATTCTATGAGTTTCATTTGTAAACTTGTTCTCTTTCTTGTTTATACTTGATGTGCATGGCTCCATTGCATAGTCAATTTGAGTTTGAGATTTGAATTAATTTGTTATAGTCAAAATCTATATGTAAATACGAAACTTGAAACATTGAGTTCAACAACTAAATCCAAAAAAATTAAGTGAAACAAAGAGATATGGTCTTCTTCGATTTAAATTTCATTTGTAAGTAAATAAGATTTTACAGTGACTTCAAATTCCTACAAATGTGTCTTTTCTATTAATCTAGAGGGCATATTTTACCTAGTATGCTTAAAGTGACAAATTAATTGGAAAAACTCCTAACATATAAAGTCGGGATAACATTGAAGCAAGTTAAAATATCCCCTTTTTTGGTTAAATAAGTTTTAAAACATCCGTTTAGAGATTAAAGAAACATTGGCACCCAAAACCAACTGTTGTTTTTATTTAGCATACATCAATCAAACAAGAAAAGGAAAAAAATAGTGCTCTAAGTAAAAAAGTGCACGAGTGAGATAAAGGTTACATTGTTCTTATTCTCCAAACCATCTATGACATGGTCTATAGCTGCCTCAAAATATTCCATAGTAATATCTATGCTCTCATTCCTTGCGGCAATCAAAGCAGCTTCATTGCAAACATTTCAATATCTGCTCCAGAAAAAACAAAATCAAAGTATTGGAAGTTTTCGTTCAAGTACATCAAAAGTTTTAAAAGCTTTAAAATTTACTTTTATCTGTTGTTAGTTAATAATAGTTTATAGGAATTAAAATCCTAATAGCAAAAATCATGACATTTATACACCTTTCAATTTATACAATTGAATAACATAGAAGACTTTTTGGAATAAACAATTTTCCAGTTGGAAATAAAAGAATATAAAGAAATCAAGTGAACTGGACTATCATGATTTTGTATTTCACAAGATGGCTTAGTATTTTAATTTGATTGGAACATCTAAAGTCAAGGTACACACCACTTTCATTGGAGAAAATGGGATGCAAAAAACTATTGTAAATACCAAGATCTCAAGAATAAGAACAAAGAACAAAAAAAAAAAAAAAAGAACAAAACTTGGAGCATTTTATTTGACATTGAATCCACCCCAAGCCTCCCACCTTTATCTTTTGTAATGCAAGTCCTACAGAAATTCAGATGATCTTCTACTATATAGACATTAGTGATGTATTGGTTTCTGATATACAAGTTTCTGCATAGATATTTCTAAGCATTGCGGTTGGACTTGATAAGAAAACATGCATATCATTTTCCACTATGCATATTTCTAACACAAATGGAAGTAGAAGGTAAAAGTGGATGGATTCATAAAATGTAGTAGTTGTATAAAAGTGTTTCTTATCATATTCTAGTCTACTTTTCGAATCTCACTACCCAGTACAAAGACAATCCAACTAAAGCCTGGAAAGTTGTTATTAGAAGGCTTACAGCTATTTATATACATAGTCTCAATTGCAAAAGAGGACTTGAAGAATGTATCCTCACTACAAGAAAATTGGTCTGTTGTGACATTTTTATAATAGCTAGATATACTATTTGAGACATAAAAATGTCACAACTACCTATTTGGTTCGTATAAAAACGTTATAACAGCCTAATTTTCTTGTAATGTGCCTGTGTATCTTAATTTTATAAATAATTCATATTACCTTATTTCCTTTCAGCTTCTTGCACAATCCCAAGAAATGCTCTTTCGAGCTATATTAACTATAATGATAAAAACATCTTTTCAAGAATGCATCTATCTACTCATTACAATTCTCCATGTAATCTCCCAAATTAGAGTAATAAGGGAAACAAACAACATATCAGTTAAAAAATATATGAACTTACTATCTAATAAAGATATATAAAATAGCACTTCTTGTCAACTCTACAAGTCAGGGTTTTGCTGATCATATTCCTTAGCTCATCATTAGTCATTATATTTCGAGTATACTGTAAAACTCTAAAATGGTAAAAAGTGCAAAAAGGAGATCACTAGAGCTAAAGTAAATTATAGGTAAGGCCTATCTTCCAAAACATATTTATGAAAATATCATAGAATTTAACCTCGGACAAACGATCTTCATTAAAAAGAGCAAAGAGTGCATCTACCACTCATCTTGATCTTCTAGCTAATATAGGTAGGGCCTTTCTTCCAAAACACATTTCTAAAAATATCATAGAATTTAACCTCAGGCAAACGATCTTCATTAAAAAGAGCAAAGAGTGCATCTGCCACTTATCTTGATCTTCTAGCGAATACATTAGCAAGAGTGTCAGATCATATTAAAAAAAATACCAAATGAAACAATTAAAAAAAGAGTCTTCAAACAATTAAGTTTTTTGTACTGTACAATTTCTTTTAGGCAAAGTAAAGAAACCTTCATGGCTTAAGAAAGGCCTTACAATATAATTTCTCACTAATATATGAAACTGGGAAATTCCTATAATTATAATCAACCAAAAGAAGTAAAAATATATATAGACCCTAACAAGTTTAATAACTTGTTAATGTAATTAGTTTGGTCTAAATTAAAAAAAAAAAAACAACAACAACAACCAAGGGAATTCAATCAAACAAAACCCTTTACCTCCAAAAAACATAGCAGCAACACTATCTGGCCCTAACATTTACATTCAATACTCTTCAACGAAAATTTAGCAAATGCATTAAAAGCATGAGATACAACCTATAGATCCAAAGCGTCATAAAAAAACAAAACAAATACCGCTTGAGGGGGCTGGACCATTTCAAGCATAATTTGTGCCTGTTGAAATAATAATATCATATGTCAAATAAGCAGTTTAAGGTAATATAATAATTGAACAATACAATTACATAACCATCCGTAGCATATATCACCCAAGCATGGTACCATACATCTCATTTGCCAAGAAAAAAAAAATGATCTCAAATGGGACCTTAACAAATCTATAACTAACTTGGGAATTTGGGAAAACTCCACTGTGCACCAGCTCATTTCTGACTCATTTTTTATTTTCCTCCGCTTTCTCAACATTCAAACAAAAACTCAAGAAAAAAAGGGAAAAGAACGTCACAAGAAAGAAGATTAAAGAATTAGAGAGAACCAAAGTTAAATACAAAGAAATGGGAATTGAAGGAAACCTGAGCGACGTTTGATTCCTCTCGACTTTCCCCATGAAGTTGGAGCAAAGAATCTCGTTTCTCAAAATGCATATAAATCCGAATTAAATTTTTATATCACACACATACAAATATAGAGCATATAAGCAAATGTCTATCATTAAATAAGTGCAAATAATACAATCAACATTAAAAATCTACACATTGAATACAAATCTAATAAATTTGAGAAAAATGTAGATCATAAATATCATATATCTTCAAACAAAGCAAAAGAGGAAGACTACCTGTTATTAACTATGATGACGCGCAATTTCTAAAATGAAAAAAGAAAGAGATAGAGAGTACAAATGACTCTCAACAAAGGGAATTGAGATTAAACATTTTAGCAAAAGAACGAACACATCCATATCTACCACTAATAATTTTTGAACAAACTCAAGATTGTGCATGAAAGGTTCAAACTCTAAAAGTTTTGAGAAGTATAGTGCCTAAAGAACTGACCTTAAGTTAGGGTCTTTACCTTAAGCTTTTAACTCCTTTCAAGATGCAAGATGAAGGACCAAATAGTGGTATGGCTGTGCAGATGAGGAACAAAATGATGGCACTATTTTAACCATAAAACCGAAACATCAATAGGAAATTAATAAATTTAAATCAGCAGGATGGAAAGTAATAAACCAACCTCAACACAAGACATATGATTCCAACCTACATACACTAAAATATAAAGCTAACACACATAGGACTAAATCAAATCTAATAAAAAGATGTAATTTTTGAGATACAAGAATACACATAGCAAAACAACCATAATAGCATTCGGTTTGGGCCAAAAACAGGGCATTCATATTTATTTGCAACATAAGAAATTAACTACATCAAAACATAAGCTAAAATAACTTACTTGACTTCTGAAATCAAACTAAAATCAAATGGGTCAATTTAGGGTTTTTACCTTAAGCTTTTAACTCCTTTCAAGAAGCAAGATGGAGGACAAAATAGTGGTATGGCTGTGCAGATGAGGAACAAAATGATGGCAATGTTATAACCCCAAAACCGAAACAACAAGAAGTGAGGTATGAAAATTGAAACCCAATTAACAAACCAACCTCAGCACAAAAATATTTGTTTCCAACCTACATACACTAAAATATAGAACTAAAATCACCTAGGACTAAACTAAATTTAATAACATGTAATTTTCGAAATAGAAGAAAATAGATAGCAACCATAATAACATTTGATTTGAGCAAAAAACAGGGCATTCATATTTGTTTTCAATATAGGAAATAAAATTACACCAAAACATAAGTTAAAATAACTTATTTGACTTCCAAAATCAAACCAAAATCAAATGGGTGAATTTAGGGCTCTTACCTTAAGGTTTTATGTTTGCTCCCTGATCCGTCTTCTAGGGTTTCCTGGCATGGAGAGACAGTGGAAAGGAGGAAGGGGATGTCGCCGATGAAAATGAGTGCTAATGATGGTGGCTGGAGGCGTGGGTGGCGGCGTACGATGGGAAAACCGTGTATAAATGGATGGATTTCTTGCATGGGTCTATGAAGAAGTTGTGGGTTCTGGTTCAAGTGGAGGAGGAAGGAGTGGTCCTGGGATGGTCGTGGTGTTCGACGGTGGCTGAATACAGCGGCGTATGGCTGCACGAGGGGGAAAAACCAGCATGAAACCCATTTTGGGTTGTGCTTGCGTGCGGTTGAGGAAGGGTCTGCTAGGGGATTTTGACGGTGGGGTGTTAACTGTTACTGGCAGAGCAAGTGGGAGCTGTCGGAGATGGCGGTGAGGCTGGGTGGCTGGCGGTGAAGCCTAACCGTGGGTTGCTTGGAGGAATGGGAAGAAACTCCGTTCGACATTGTCACGGGAAGAGAGAGGGAAATGAAATGTGTAGATACAACAATTATACTTAAAATGATAGAAGGGCAAGAACGAAGATTTAAAATTTGAAAAAAAAAAATGATGAAAATATACTATTCATTCCGCATTGAGGCTTATATTATAGAAGTTAAATTTGTGTGTGTGTGTGTGTGTGTGATGATCCTGGCTAAGCTAAGGGTTTGGAGGATGAACCTAATTATTAAAGTAGATAAATTAATGCCTTTTTTTCGGATAAGTAGATCTATTAATCCTTATGCATTTAACAATTTGAGTACAAAACAAAGACAGTGTCATCACATTGTCATAATATTACACATTAATGAGTATAGATAATCCTTTATATATCAAACTTTCACTGCAAAAAAAAAAAAGTTTTATGGTTAATAAATGGCGACAAAAAGTCAATTTATGATATTTTAATTATAAATAATTATTTTACTCAAATTAACTGACAGCAAACATTTTTTTTTATAATATTTATAACGACAGCAAAATCTCCAAAAAGTCATCTAACTTTGTTTCTTTGTTTATTTTTTTGAACAAAATCATCTTCGAGAAGGATATATCTCCACCATATATTTAATTAATTATACAGCAAGTAACGCGCAATAGTGTAGGAAACCGGAAAAGGGGCGCTTTTCGTCGCAATTTCTCGTCATAATGTATGCTGAACAACTGCTCACTTACAATGGACCAACTTTTTTCGTAAATATATATATATATATAGTACCTATCATGAAAATTACTCACTGAAAATGACGTGCAACGTGCATGATCAGCTGCATCGGGACCAATCAAATTGTATGTCTTGGAATCTGGATTAAGTTAGCGTGTCATGTTATTAATGTTGATGATATTGTTATGTAATAGAATTATAATTTATATTATTTTATTGTTATGTAAAGTTAGCGTGTCTATAATCTTTTTTATGAATGAAATTGATGCTTCTTATTAAAAAAAAAAACAAATTATATGCTTGCTTCATTTAAAATTACGTGGAATCCATCTTTAAAGTCTCGATTTTTCATATGATATTATTTTAGTTTACTAATTTTTTAAAATAGTGAATTAGATTTACATACTTTACAATATATAAATGATTTTTCCAATTTATTTATAAGTTGGTACGACGACTATGATCTGATTTATTTTACAAACTAAATTTTACTATTTACAACTTATTTCGTACTTTCAACTCATCTCAACCACTTATTTTAAATTTCAATTCATCTCAATCATTCATTTTATTATTATTCATAACTCATCTCATTTCATCACATCTTATAATCTAATTATTCAAGAAATTAACAATTCGTTTACAAATTAAATTTAGTTATTTATATATGTGAAGCTTCACGGACATGTAAATATAATTATTAATTTATTTTATTTAATTACAAAAAAATCGACGTGGGAGAAAAAGTAATAACAACAGGCTGAAATGGTAGTTGCTTCGCAGGGAGAAGACCGATAGCTGAAACCTGGGAAATTGGAAATACCGATTGTCGTTGTGGCCTTTGTACGCGTTTATTAACACGAAGAAGATTTGCAGGTTACAGGTTTCGCTCCTCTCTCTGACTTTGAAACTCTATTTTCTTTTGTTACTTCTTTGAAGGTTCCAAAGGAAATTTCTTTCCACATCGTTCGATAATCAGACCTCAAAAGGTATTGACTCCAATTCCCCCTTCTGACATTTACCTAATCAAAACTCTCCTTTGCGCATTTTGTTGTTGATCATTGTCACCGAGCCTTCTATTTTCTGAGTAACCAAATTCCATTTGATCCTTTCTGTATCTATAATCCCCAAATTTTGATCCCTATCTGTTTCAGTTTTTTGTTGTTTTAATTTCTAAACAGCTTTGCATGCTATCGATATATATTTCAATTGGAGTCCTACACATACATTAAACTTATCCTTGGAACAAATCCATCTTATATGTTCTATAACAGAGTTGAGTAACTAATATTCATGAGCAATTCTTCATTCAATTATCATCATAAAGAATCAAAATTTAGTGTTTGTTAATGGATAATTCTGGTTCATCTTCGTATCCAAACCACAATCCCTATGCATACCCTCCCCCTCCTCCTCCATACCAACCGCCAAATTCAGATCCGTATCATGTCCCTCCTTATCCCTATCCGTATGATTCCACACATTCTTACCCTCATGCATACCCACCTCCATCACCATCGCATCCAACCTCGTATTCAGGTCCTTTAGACTATCACCACCATCCTCCACCTCCGTCACCATCGCATCCAACCTCATATTCAGGTCCTTTAGACTATCACCACCGTCCTCCTCCCTATCCATACCCATATCCAGTTGCTCCGCTACCTCACAATGCTCCACAACCAACCCTTCAACCCCACGGTAGTTTTCAATATGGCTCCTCACATTACCATTCCCAACAACCTGGCTTATACCCGTCTATCGAAAGCCCAACCCAAGTCCCTTCCCGAGCCAATAGCTTTTCCAATCATCACCGACAGGATAGCTCAAGTTCTATAGAAACTGGGTCATCCACGAATCTTGATAGTGTAAATTATTCTGGCGCTTCTCACACTCCTCACATTCCTGCTTACCCGCCTTTGGATGATCTTTTCCTTAATGTGCATTTATCTGATAATCACCCTACTGCCCCTGCATCACCCCCCGCTCCTTCGGTGCCACCATTGACAAGTGCCCCTCCTAGCGCGAGGTACGATAGGCCAGGGGACTTTTACGCATATCCTAACTACTCGTTTCCAAGTAGTCCTGAGGTGTCTTATTGGAGTCAGATTGATTCATCTGGAAATTCTGCTTATGGTCACTCGGGCTCATTCGATGGGTCGCAGCACGGTCAGTCCTTGCAGATTTTGCCTCGACAGAATAAAGGATCATTGAAGGTGTTGCTTTTACATGGGAATTTAGATATTTGGATTTATCGTGCACAAAACCTTCCAAATATGGACTTGTTCCATAAGACTTTGGGTGATATGATTGCGAAATTACCAGGGAACGTGACCAACAAAATTGAAGGCCACATGAATAACAAGATCACCAGTGATCCTTATGTTTCAATTTCAGTGTCAAGTGCTGTAATTGGGAGGACTTTTGTGATTAGCAATAGTGAGAATCCTGATTGGAAGCAACATTTCTATGTGCCTGTAGCGCATTGCGCAGCTGAGGTGCATTTTGCAGTTAAAGACAGCGATGTAGTGGGGTCGCAGCTTATGGGAGTTGTGGCAATTCCAGTGGAACAGATATATTCAGGGATAAAGGTTGAAGGAACCTACCCAATCCTGAATGGTAGTGGGAAGCCTTGTAAACCCGGAGCTACCTTGAGTCTTTCAATTCAGTACACTCCATTTGAGAAACTGAGCAGTTACCATCATGGAGTGGGGGCAGGCCCTGATTACGATGGGGTTCCTGGAACATACTTTCCTCTCAGGAAAGGAGGAATGGTCACTCTTTATCAAGATGCCCATGTTCCAGATGGATCCCTTCCAGCAGTGATGCTCGATCAAGGGATGTATTATGTGCATGGGAAATGTTGGCATGACATTTTTGATTCAATACGTCAAGCCCGTCGTTTGATTTACATTACTGGGTGGTCCCTGTGGCACAAAGTTAGACTTGTACGGGATGCTGGTCAAGCAGATTTCACACTAGGGGATCTTTTGAGGGCCAAGTCCCGGGAAGGAGTACGAATACTGCTGCTTATTTGGGATGACCCTACATCAAGGAGCATTTTGGGTTACAAAACAGTGAGTAACTTACCTTCAGAAGCATTTATGACATTGCTGTGTAGCATGTACCCTGGTTTCCAGATTTCACTTATTAAGCTATGTAACTTAGTAATTGGTATCAAATTTTAGCGTAGAGCAATCATTAAAATGCAATCTATTTGTTGGCCTAACCTGGAGTTTGGATTTTAAGTCTTACAAATAAGCATCCTACATGGCAGCATAGCATGTTTTGTTGTATTTTGATGCTTGTATTCACGTAATACTTTCATTTTCTTTGTTTTGAGTTCTTAGGTGGAGCTTGATAAGCTTATTGTCATAATCAATGATTTCTATGTTTTGATTACACCTCAAAATGTGCTTGAACTATTCTACATATTGATTTTCATTTCCGATTATAATAAGAAAATTTTATAAGATATATTTTTTCAGTATGCCTGTTTATATGCAGGATGGAATCATGCAAACCCATGATGAGGAAACTCGCCGTTTCTTCAAGAATTCTTCTGTGCAAGTGCTACTTTGTCCCCGCATTGCTGGAAAGCGACATAGCTGGATCAGACAAAGGGTGAGTTATAAAAGTCATCTTTACCTTTTAGGCGCTCTTTCATGCTTGACACAATGATCTACAATTTTCTGCATCATTTTTAAAGTTCTTTTATATCATTGTTTAGAATTCCTATGTTGTTGGGACCTGAGGATTTCAGTTTTACTGGAAAAATTAGTGCCACATCCTAGATTCTATCCAATAGGAAGCAAAGATAAATTTTTGTCCTCCTAAATTATTGGTGATTAATATGGTTGGTAAATTTGGCATTCACCATGTATCTGCATGACCCTAACCCAGGATTGGTGCCAAAGAAATGAATTTCACTATGAGGTGTTTGACTTGATGAGTTGAGAAACTAAATAAGAATTTAGCATGGTTGATTGCTTAAAGCTGAACCATCTCTGGCGAGTCAAATAATCACAAAGTAATCCAATTGCATTGCCATTTATGTATTGTTTAAGCTATTAATAATTAGTAACGGACAACATGATTGATTTTTAAAATATTACATTAGATAGCTTTTATGTGAGAGCACAAGAAAAGAGGTTGGTTATTGAAATGCCATTATCTATAACTGAAACTGGGCTAATATTCAGTTGCTATGAAATTTAAAATTTTTCTTTCTTCTTGTATCAGGAAGTTGAAACAATCTATACACATCATCAAAAAACTGTAATTGTGGATGCTGATGCTGGCAATAATAAGAGGAAAATAGTAGCTTTTGTTGGAGGACTTGATTTATGTGATGGCCGATATGATACTCCACAGCATCCTATATTTCGAACTCTCCAAACAGTGCATAAGGATGACTATCACAACCCTACTTATGCGGTAATCTCTTAGCCCTTCCTTGCGTTTGAACAACTAATAGCAGCTACATTTACTAAAAGTAAAAGCAAATTTTATTAATATTAAAAATAGGCATTGCCCAAGCACACAGGACGAATACAAGAGAATGCATCTATTAAGAACTAGAGATCAATACAAGAAAATCACTGCAACTGAGCCCATTGAAATCTAAAGCGCTATAGAGCCTAAAGAAATAAGGTATTAAAAATTAATCTATAGATAATAGCAGCTACATTACATAGTTAAGCAAAAATCATATTGCTTGCTTGGCACAAACCCCCTCCCCCCTAACCCTCTCTCTGATACTATCCAGAAAGGTAAGTTGGACTACTCTTTGACATGAGGATCATCTATGTCTTGACTTTAACCTGGTGCATCTGAGCAAGAAGTTGAGATGTAGTGTGTTTCGAACTGTATGATGTGATAACGCCGTCCATATTTGTTAGTTCTGGAGGAGACATTTCGAGGTACACTAAGTTTCAGAAGTAAACGTAGATCCTATGGTTTCTTCTTAAGCTTATCTTACATCAGCCACAGACAAAAGTATAATACATAGTGGAGTTGATTACCTAGTCTCCCCCCACCCCCCAAAAAAAAAGCAAAAACTCCTAAAAGGAATGACTTGAAAATCGAACCATGTGTACAAGCAAATTAACACATTTCAGATAAAAGGCCGAGTAATTACCATGATAATATGTAGAGGCCTTTGAAAGTAATATGCGTCATCTTTTAATACTACAACAGGGTAACATTGCTGGTTGTCCACGAGAGCCATGGCATGACTTGCACTCTAAAATTGATGGTCCAGCAGCATATGATGTTCTGATCAACTTTGAAGACCGATGGCTTAAGGCTTCAAAACCCCATGGGATTAAGAAACTCAAAATGTCTTACGATGATGCCTTGCTTCGGCTAGAAAGAATTCCAGACATTGTTGGACTCTCTGATGCTTCTTGCACCAGTGAGAATGATCCAGAAACTTGGCATGTTCAGGTCAGATGGTCTTAATTAATAGTCAAAATTGTCCTAGGGCATTGGCTCTGGAGGAAAATAAATATTAATTTTGCATTTTGTTTAAGTAATAGCTTGTTGATGGAATTATCTTATTCATTCTCTGGGGTTTTCCAAATCCAGATTTTTCGTTCTATTGATTCAAATTCTGTTAGAGGTTTCCCAAAGGATCCAAAAGACGCCACAAGCTCGGTGAGCTGAAAAACTTAGTGAATAATTTTGTCTTTGAGATTATTTCAGTACACAAGCCGCCTCCATTTTTTGTGCCTGAAATTAATTAATTACTTTATTGTAACAGAACCTGATGTGTGGGAAGAATGTTCTGATTGACATGAGCATACATACGGCATATGTTAAGGCCATTCGTGCTGCGCAGCATTTCATTTATATAGAGAACCAGTATTTCATTGGATCTTCATACAATTGGATTTCAAATAAAGACGTAGGTGAGGAAACTTTAAATTTAACAATTCATAATGTCAATAGCCATGATATTAGAGGATCATTTATTTTTTGTTTCACACATAAAGTTTGAAGTTTTATGCATTTTTTTTTTATCCGATTTGCCCACTGAAAATTGGGTTCACAGTTGCATCTTTTTTCTTTTCTTTTTTTGGATAAGTAAGAGATAAGTTCACAGTTGCATCTAAAAGTTGGATAGCACATATGATAGATTTTAAGACAGAGTAACCTACTATATCCATTGTTGTGTCAAGGTTCACTTAATAGGTACACCTTATAAGAACACTCGAAGCAAATTTTTACTTAATGAAGTCATTGAAGTCTTGACATATCACAAAACAAAATGCTAGGGATGGGCTTCAATAGTCTTTTTTTTAATAAGAGAGTTTTATTGAAACAAGTAAACAAGCATTGCCCAAGTACAGTGGGAGTATATGAAAGAGAAGGCCTAGTTGCAAATGCAAGTGATGTATTGGGTTTTGAACGATATAGTATTTTAGGTTTTTAGAATTTGATTGGGTGTTGTATACACTGTTTTCGACAAAATACTCTAATGCTGCTCCGCCACTTCAAGCAACTGCATATTTTTTTCTATCGACTTCTCAGGAAACACTTTGTGTGGTAATAAACAGGTGTCTTATTTTACATTATCTTGTTATGTTTGCCAAATGCAAAATTTGGTGACACTTTCTCTGTAGGTGCTAATAATTTGATCCCGATGGAAATTGCCCTTAAGATTGCAAATAAAATTAGAGCAAATGAGAGATTTGCTGCATATATTGTTATACCAATGTGGCCAGAAGGCGTTCCAACTGGTGCTGCTACTCAAAGAATTCTATTTTGGCAGGTAGGGCCCAACTAGTAAATTTGGTACTGAAAGTATGTTCAGTCGGGAAACGCTTTACCATGCTGTTTGCTTTAAAGTTCTGCATGTCATAGGTGCCTTGAGATAACCGTTTTGCATTTTTTCTTCTCTATTTCGTTATCCCATCTTTTATCAAAGAAGTGCCGTGAAGTGAAAATCTTTTCCAGAAGATCCTCCATATGCAGAAATTGAACAAAATTGACTTTTGAGTGACTTTTATGGTGAAAATAAATTCCTGTTCTCTTTCAATACGAAGGTTCTTTTTTTTTTCTCTCTCTCTCTCTCTCTGTGTAAATGTGAAAAGAAGTTCATGGAGAAAAGAAGCCTTTTCATTGGTTTCTGTAAATTCCATACTAGAGGTTCTTTTTCTATAATAAAAGTACCTAATAGGCCTTCAAACTCTAGTTTTTCTCCCCGCAATTCATTCTTAGATTTGTTACCATATTTTTCTTTTTTTTCTTTATTTTTTTGGCGCAAAATGTGGCTTGAGTGCTTCAACTTATACACAACAAAAGGTTCTATGAGTTCCACTCTTGAGCAACAAATTTGTTATTCCTGGATTCTATGACTCAGTTTTGAAATATGTAGAGTTCCAATATAAAAAGCGTTATTATTTTGTGGCAAAAGTTGAAGTAATTTCTGCTTACCTTTACTCCAATGTACTCTCATTTTTAATATCAAACTCATTGATCTGGACAGCAAGATCGCCCAATATATACGAAAATCTATAACATTTTTCTATGGCTGACAAGTGCGTATTATTGATCTGGAGTTATTATTATTAATCATTGTAGCATAAAACAATGCAAATGATGTATGAAACCATCTACAAGGCTTTGGTGGAAGTTGGGCTTGAGGGAGCATTTTCACCACAAGATTATCTGAACTTCTTCTTGTCTTGGAAATCGTGAGGCCATAGATGGATATGACGCCACTTCATCTGGGAGTCATACTGCAGCTAACACTCCTCAGGTGTCTTGACTCTTTTCTTCTGGAAGTGTTGATTCTTAAGCCAGATTCTGTGGGATGTTGTGCATTTGTGTGTGTGTGTGTGTGTTATCTTTCTTAAATTTTTTACCGGATCAAGTTCAAACTCTAGATACTCTTTTGAACTTCTAGATACTCATGATTTAGTTCCGGGTTCCTTAGATTTGCTCTTTACGAAGTAAGTGTGAGTTTGTAACTATATATCTGTTCTATCTTTATGTTCCCAGGCACTGAGTCAAAAAAACCGACGATTTATGATATATGTTCATTCAAAGGGCATGATAGTTGATGATGAATATGTAATATTGGGTTCTGCAAATATCAACCAACGCTCCATGGAGGGCACAAGGGACACTGAGATAGCAATGGGAGCATATCAACCTCATCATACCTGGGCAAGAACACTTTCTAATCCGCATGGACAGGTAATTTTGCTTTTGAATGGAATAGGAAATTCTCTGAATAATTTTTTTAATGTGGTATCCTAATCCCAATATGTTAAGTTTTGCTTTGGCATGTCATTTGCAGTTGAATGGAATTGCAAATTCTCTGAAAACAAAACAGTAATAACTCAAATTTTCAAATTTATTGGGAATAGGAGTGAGTTTTTTTGTCCATTACTTAGATATTTAGCCTCAAGCCTGTTAAATGAAAGCTTAGCATTTTGGTGGTACTACTTCAAGTCCCATGTTCACATGGTCATAAGATCTAGAGGGAAGCCAAAAGTTCCACATTCAAAATGCCAGTCAAGCAAGCTTCATTCTGTACGGTGTGATATGATTTTCTAAGGAAGTGCATATTGCAATAGTATGCTGGACTATAAACTATAAAGACATTTCTCAGAAGTTTCCTTGTTAAGACAACCTCCATCAGTACACATTGAGATAACTGTTTCAAGACTGGACTGAATACAGAACAATAGTGTCAATGGATATAAACCAAGATAACTGTTTTATGCTATGCTAGATGCTACTGTTTCTATTACTGTCTTCAACATGTCAGATACCTCGACTATATTCACAGAAACTGACCTGCTGTTTGGTTTGTGAATTTGTATTGTGTAGATTTATGGATACAGGATGTCATTATGGGCAGAGCATATTGGAGGCAGCGAGGACTGCTTCAGACAACCAGAGTCTATCGAATGTGTGAGAAGAGTTAGAACACTGGGGGAGAATAACTGGAAACAATTTGCCGCAGATGAGGTGACAGAGATGAGGAGCCACCTATTGAAGTACCCAGTTGAAGTTGATCGAAAGGGCAAGGTGAGACCCCTTCCCGGCTCTGAATCTTTCCCAGATGTCGGAGGAAATATAGTGGGTTCATTTCTTGGCATTCAGGAGAATCTGACGATCTGAGCAGAATACTTCATCCTCTTACTACCCAAATATACAGTACAAGTGAGTACAGTTTTGACATCATGCATCTCTCCTACGTGTCTGAAATCCATGATGTATAATACCGTACATTTTATTGCACCATTTGCTGTTTCGTACAGGTTCATAATAGGTCTGTACAGTTTTTGGACAGAACGTGAGGTTTTTGTAAGTGTTCAGATCCCTTAACACTGTTCGTAGGTATGCATACAAAGTAATGATATATACACAATACATTTCATAATATATTTTACAAACACATGTTTTAAATTGAGGATTATAAAATAATGTTACCTTTGTTAAAAAATAAAAATTAAAAAAAATATATTTTAAAACATGGTTCATGTATAATATATTGTGAAAAGTGATCTAGTGTATTTATCATTTCCCATACATTATATACGACTCTCATCTTAGTTTATCGCAATAATTTTTTATTTATTTATCTTTCCTATGTTTAGGTTTACATTTTGAAAAATCTTTGGACCATCAAGAGGTGTCCCATTATATTTTTTCGATTAATTGATTTTACTTGGCATTTAAAAATTTTTTTTTTTTAAATATATTTTAAGATTTTAAAAAAAATAATAATTAATGACCTTCTCAAAAGAGTATTTCGAGCTACACCCTTAAATCTTTAAATGATTTTAATATTTTATATTAAAGTAATTATATTTAAAGCCTCTAATTATAACAAATTAACGCATTATAGCTCTTTTTAAGTTTAAACCACCCTCAATCGTATCATATTGGCTTTAAGACGGAGATAAAATGGTTATGTAACATCGAACGAAAGAAAGGAAAATGATACAATTTCCGCAACTAATTGAAACGAAAAGTTGTTTACGTAATGAATCAAAAGTGCAACGAAAATACGTCATCACATTGTCATTCCCAATTTCCTTACGAAAGAGCCATGGTGCATCAGACGGCCCCACTAAAGCCACGTCACATGGACCCCCCAACTACAAAAGAGGCTGGACGTGTTGAGGAGATAAAGCAACTTCGGCCCACAGATTGAAGCTGAGCAATCGACACGTGGTCGAATCTAAGACCTAAAACCTCACGCCACTTGTCACAATCAGACACACGAACAGATGTAGGGACCCCAGCGACCGCAAAGACAGACGGTCCCAACCTCCGCACCCTTGGGACCCGAGCTCACCCCCTCACATTCACATGAATGATGTCTGGTGGGCCCGGCTCACACTCTCCGTGCACAGTCCACGGAACAGCACCTCTTCTTGGTTTGATCCCACTAAACACGTGGTCCCCACTTCACACGTGCCTTCACCTAACTCAAGCATGCGATTCCTTCACGCGCCCACGCGCGACTTCACGAACGCTGGAAAGTGCTCCGACGCAGCAGAGTGGACTTCAGTCATTGGAAGGGCGAGATAGAAACTGAAGCTCCCGTTTTTCGTAAATCTCCAGCGAAAAGTCTCTCAGCATCTGAGTGGTCGAAGCAATTGTTGTACTCGTACCGGCTGTGTTGCTCGTAATAGTAGTGGTCGAACTTGAACGCGAAGCTGCTGAGTTGGCTTGGATTTGATTTGTCGCCACGGAGGAGACGAATGACGATATGGGCCTCGTCGGAATGTTTATCAGAGGCGTCGCCGTCGCTGGGAATGTAAATATGTGAGGCTGGTTCGAAGGTCCGGCAATGGAAGCCATAGGTGGGACCATGATGAATGTGGCCGGAACAACGGCGTTGGAGGGTATAGCCCACATGGGGACGACCGTTTGCACTCTTTGTTGTTGCAAGGTGGTTATTGGGGCGAGACCTGACGAGACCGAAACGCGGTCGTTTATATCTATGTAGTCGCTGTTAGAGGGTCGTTTGCGTTTCTTCTCGACCGCTGGATCGGCGCTGTTTGGTGCAGCTGTGGTCGGGATTTTGAGGGTCCCATTGACGGACAGAGCGATGGCGGGGATGGTTCCGGTACCCGTGGCGGCGATTATGGCCGGTTCAGCGTGTTCTAAGAGCCACCGGATGGTCTCTCCCTCTGACTTGTGGCCCAGTTCCCGCGTCAACTGAAAGATCCGAGCCGCGCAGGCGGCGGGCATCCGGATCCTCCGTCCGCGACCCTCCACTTTCGTGTGACGGTCCTTCGTCGAGGGTCGCTTCGGTACAGTTGGTTGATCCATAACCGCTTTGCCGTCCGTCTTCATCGTTACACCTGCCGGAACGTGCACGGACACCGGTATCAGCTGCATCGCAATTGGCGTCTCCTCCGTTCCCGGCTCTTCTTTCGGCGATGAGGATATGGTTTTAGTGGTGGGTCCCTCTTTCCCGTAGTGGTTACTTAGTTCTGCTTCTCGCCCACCGTTTACTTCAAAACCAACAGCTCTTGTAGCGTTAGCTTTTTGAAGCTCTTGTTCCCGAACGGCAGCCATATTTCGAGTTCGGAGAGAACGAACAGTACCTACCACCAAAACTCAGAAAAGAACAAGCAGAATTAAGAAAGAAAAACACTTAAATCTCAAGAAAGTTAAATGTTTTCTGCGAAAAGGTTTGGAAACTTTCTCGGTAAAGTACAAAGAATATCGTCCTATGTCTACTTATCTACGTACGTCGGAAACGAAGGAGAACACGGACTAGGATAGAGAGCGAGAGAGAGACAGAGAGAGGAATCCTTATTCTCCTCGCTTGCTCGTTAACACGGACGTTGGAAACAATATCAGAGGATCACCCCGTATATGTTAAGGGAAAACGGAATAGACACAGAGAGAGTTGGCTTGGTGCCTGTAATCTTAGGCAATTGCAGATCACGCAGGTGGTTGGACCCACCAACGACGACACGTGGTGGCTCCCTCTTCACATGTTCGTCTGTTCGGCTTGGGTCAAAGGTCGTGACGACGCCATTCATATGTATATAATTTGCTAATCAGAAACGTTAATTCGTAACTTTTTTTTTTTGCTCTGAATCATTTGCTGAGGAGTTCAAAGTTCGAATGTGAGTAATGGCAAAGGAAAATCTTTTATAAATTCTTTATAATATTTTTATATGAAATTATATATAAGAGTACCATAAAATAAATTTGGAAATTCTTTTTGTATGTTTATAATCAAAAAGGTAAATTTTTGTAGTGATTATTATAAAAATAATGATCACTACAAAAAAAATAAGTATATATAATTAATTAATTATAATTAAAAAGATTATTTATAACTATAATAAACTGTTTTTCTTATAGTTGATTTTCATTAATTAAATTGATCAATGCCATGCAAAAGAACTTCAAAATCATATGAGAGTCATATAAATAAGGAAAATGCATGCTAGTTTGTTCTTGGATTTGTCCCTAATGTGTTCTTTTAATCTTGTTCTAAAATATTTTAAAAAAAAATTAACACTGTAGTTTGTGTATTTTGTTTAAAAAATGTTTTAAAAAATCTGTTTGAAAAAATGCTAATTACATTAAGGAGTACACTCAACAGTAAAAATTGGACGGCTCAGTAACATGATCTATAAACAATAATGGAAAAGAGTCTTTAATCTATTTTCTTGTCAAAATGAGAGGCACAACCCGGTTATAATTGGAAAAGTACCGTTACGTAGTTAAATAAATAAATACAAATTATTTATTTAGATATATTTGTATAATAAAATAATAATTTTACAGTATAACATATCACATGTACCGTGAGTCTTATTACCAAAATATGGAATCTTATTGCTGTAATTAAATCATGAGCAATTTTCCTTACAAACCTTCCCACGACCAACTTCGTTTTTTATGGATAATAATTAAGAGGAGTAGACTGACTAGGTTGCTTGTGGAATATGGGAACCTCTGAGGATAATCACCATGAAACCAGCTTATAAGTCCCATAGCTACACATTGGATAGAGTACGGTGAAGATTATTGCAACATAATACAAGGAACTAAAGTGAAATATGATCAATTGGCACCTTAAAGTGGCACCTTAATTAATGTTCTACTTAGGTATTGCCCCATTACGCTACATAATGCCCAAGATTTAGGTTCTAAACGCCTACAACAAACATGCAATTTGCTCGTATATATCTTGTCATTTTTTTTTTTAATGAGTGAATTAGTGAGACAGATGATAGGGGCAGGAAATTAAATATTCTTTACATGTTTTGCTGCTTGCAAGTTTAAATCTTTATTTGAAACTGACGATCCAAGTTTTTCATTGTTTAAAATTGAAAATTCTATGTTAAATAGTAATAATTTCATTTGTTCTCGTTCTATTATGTAAGATATGATATATTTATTATTAAATAATAATTATTTATTAGATTATTTGCATTTTTTATTATAAAATAAAAATAAGATAAAAGTATAGAATATATATTTTTATTCATATGATACAAAAAATATCTACCATGGATATCTCAAAAAAAGAATATCTACCGTGTCAACTCTTACACGTGCGGACGCATACATATAAGAATTGAGTAACGATATATATACAATCATTTTTATAATTATTTATACAATCATGTTATCTAAACCCTTTAGAACGTGATTGTAAAAAGAACTGTAATTATAACTCGGGGGCCGTAAAAAGGCTGCAAAGGCAACTGTTGTGTGCGGCAACAAAAGCCTGTGGGGACCAATCTGGGCTGTAAAAACGACGGTTCAGTCATGTCGGGTGGGACCCGATCCAAGGATTGGACATTCTGCCCCCATTGAACTTGGTGGTGTGGACCAAAAGAAGAGGGTAGTGGTCTAGTAGCGTAGATGGAACCCACCACCCAGTGGTAGTAGACTATAGTAGGCCACCATATATATATTGTGCATATGGCTGAGACCCACTTGCATAAAAAGTGGTCCATCTTGCTTTCTTGATGGCGACTCTCATTGTAGACTCTCAGTGTATGGGCCCTCCAAGGTTAGTATTTGGTACACTGGGCCCCGCCGCATGTCTTATACTTTTATATGCAAATTGGATTTTTATTTTATTTTTTTTATTTTAATAATAAAATATTATTTCTTCTAAAGATAAGTATTTATAATTATTAAGCATCTATAATACATAATCAAACACAAAAATAAAAATATATAAGCATGCAACTCCACTCTTTAGAGGATCTTTGTCACTGTAGAATCTCAATAAACACAGCAGTATAAATATTAGCAGTAGACGGTCATATACTATAGTAGAGGCTGTCTATTGCATAATTGAATACGCACATCAATTAAATTCTCGATGTATTGTTCTTAACTTCCAACTATCAAATGAGTGAACGAAAAAATAGATATCTCGGACAATGGGTTGAATGAACCAATTCATTGTTGCTTCTGGGTCTTGTGCTGCATCTAAAGCAATTTGTGAGTCTCCTGCAATAAATATATGCTTGATTGATCTTGATATGGCTTCTTTAACACCTTCTAGCATGGCGTAAGCTTCTCTTTAGTTGGGATTTGAGTTGCAGATTTCTTTTGTGTAGACAAATAGGATTTCACTGCATTTCGTGGAGCAAACCGCTACTGCAGTGCTTGTGGTTGCTCAGGTTGCCACACCAAATGTTAGATAGTGGTGATTACTTGGAAAAGCTGTCCAACTAGGAGCTTGTGTGAGCTAAACATTGCCCCAGGCTACCATATGATTATGGAATTTTGTCTGAGACAATTTTAATAAAGTCATCAAGGTTAAGGAAGACATTATTATGAACAAGTTAATTCTTTAAGAACCATATACTATCTATAGCAGTGATTGCAAAGATCTGGAATTAGTGATAATCAATGATGGGTATGCTAAGAAGTTCAGGAGAGAGAATACAATCAACCCAATATTCTACCTCGAGTTCAGTTAGTGCTTGAAGATTTAAAGGCCAACGTGATTGTCTCCAAAGTATACGAGTGAGAGGGCAATTAATGAAGAGATGAATAGTCGTTTCCTCTTCAGAATTGCATGAGGGGCACCGGAGCTGGCTTTGGTCAAGATGTAAACATTGTTTGAGTAAAGATCGGGTTGGTAGAATATTATGGAGGATTTTCCAAACCAACATCTTGAGCCTATCATAAATCTTAAGTTTCCACACCTTCTTCTATTGATGAATGCTTCCGGAGGAATGACTAGTCTCATGAGGAGAGATTAGATTCGCGTAAGCCGCTCTAACTGTGAATTTTCCATTAGTGTTGGTTGTCCAGACAAGCTTATTTTTTAGTAAGTTGAAATTCTCTATAGGTAAATGAAGTTTTTGGATTTTCATAACAATTTGGTTATTGAAGAGGGTTTGTAAAAGTAGGAGGTTCCAACCCCTTGGATGTTCCATTGTTAACTCCATCACTCTCAATTCAGGGTCCTGTGGAGTATTTTCAAATTTGGAGATGGGGAGAAAGAGAGGATTAGTGGGGATTCAGGGATCGCTCCAAACTTTAACAGTGGTAACGCTGTTAATTTGGAAACAAAGGTTTCTTTTCACATTTTCTCATTGAGCCAAAATTCGTTTCCAAAGCCAAGAGTCCGTGTTTTCGCTAAGAGATCCAGAAATGACAAGGATTTAATGTATTTGGCTGAGAGTATAAAAAACCACATTACTTGATGTCCTAATTGATTACCAACAACCATATTCCAACTGAGTTTGCTAAGAAGAGTCTGGTTGAAGTTTGAAGTAAGTCTGAATCCAAGGCTGCCTAAGGCTTTCGGTAGACAAATGGAGTTCGAAGTTTGGGAGTAAAGCAATACACTTTGTTGGAAGTCGAGCCCCACCAGAATCTCATTAGGAGTTGATCAATCTTATTGGATACTGTTTTGGGAATCCAGAGGGTAGACATGACATAAGAGGACATGGCATTGGCAACGAATTTGATCAGGCTGGACTTCCAAGTGGCCACTCGAGTCGAAATGTTGTTAAGAAGATCTTCAAAGAGAAGATGCTTGGATCTGCCAAAGATGAGTGGAAGACCCAGGTACTTGATTTGAGCAAAGGTAGGCTTGAATCTCATTTTATCACGAAGCCTCATTTGTTCTGATTGGGGCTATTGTGATTGAATTAAACCATTGATTTTCCATAGTGCACTTCTTGGCTAGACCAAGTGTTATACTAATCCAGATAAGAAAGGAAAGAGTTGGTTGTGTGACTAGTGGCCAATCCAAAAAGAATAAGGTCATTCGTGAAGAAAAGATGTGTGAGTTTTGGCCCATCCACGACTAATACTAATCCTTTTAAGGCTTCCTTGAAGTTCAACTTGGGCAATAAGACGAGAGAGACATTCAGACCCAAGGATGAAGAGAAAGGGTGAGAGTGAGTCATCTTGCCGAAGTCCACGATAAGGCTGAATGAAACATTTAGGGTGCCCATTAATAATGACAGAGTATGTGGGCGTAGTGATACATTATTTTATCCAATTCACCCATTGAGTAGAGAATCAAAGGCAATAGAAAATTTTAAGAAAGAAATTCAATTCCATATAATCAAATGCATTTTCCATACCAATTTTGATTACCATGGAATAACTATTTTCCCGCTTCTTTTTCAAGTGATGGAAGATCTCATGAGTGATAATGTAATTTTCTTGGATTTGTCTTTCAAGAACAAAGGATGAGGTGAAATAATCCTTCTAATGATAATTCTCAATATATTGGCCAATTTTTTTTATATGAGTTTGTAAGATACATTGGAGAGACTGATTCGGCGGAAGTGATGAACTAAGTTAGGATTTTTGGTCTTAAGGATGAGGGTGATATTTGTATGATTCAATTGTTTAAGGAGTTTTCCTTGTACAAAGAAATTTTGAATTGTGGCAATCACATCACCTTTAATGATGTCCCAATATTGTTTGTAAAACAGACCAGTGAAACCATCTGAGCCAAGAGCTTTTGAAGAGTGAATACTCTTAACTACTTTCCAAATTTCCTCTTCATAGGGGATTCGACAGAGAAAGATGTTATCCTGATCAGTGAGCATCAGGGGAAAAAGTTCATTGATGCTGTTGTCAGGAGTAGTGGAAATATAAATGTCAAAAAAATGATTGAGGATTTCTTTTTCAATCTGGTCTCGATTATTGATCCATTGATGAGGACCAATGCGGAAGCTTTCCATGGATTTCCTTCTCCGTCTTAAAGTCGTACTAAGATGAAATTATTTGGTGTTCAAATCAGTGGTAGTGAGCCACTGGATTCGGGACTTTTACTTCTAGAGGATCTCTTCCCTCTTCTGCATTTCCAAAAGCCTTGTTTAGATGCTTGTTTCCTCATTATTGTTGGGATAGGATTCGGGTTAACATTGGATGGAAGAAAGAGATTAGGTTTGGAAACCAAAAACTTCCAAACATTCTTAAACAAATTTCACTATTATTCACTACTTTATTATTACTTTTCACCTAATTTTATTATTATTCATTACTATTTAATATTTTATTATTACTTTTCAATTATTTTTTACTACTATTCACAAACACTCTCAAACATTTTTAATATCCAAACGTAACCATTCAATTCTTTGATTTTGGTCTAAATATGCCCAAAACAATTATTATTCAAGATCTTTAAAGCCAACTTGACCTATTTCAGTTTCTTCATAAGTATGAAAGCAGGGGTGCCCAAAACAATGAATAATGAAATATTCATTACACACACATATATATATTTTCGCACAACTACTTTATCTTTAGTAGCTAGGTTCTCGTCTAACATTGACTATTGTGTCGTCCAGCACAAATTTATTTTCTTATTTATATTTTTTTATCATTTTAAATCTTTTTTGAAAAAATATATAAAAAAATTAATACGATAATAGTTACTTCTTTAATTATTAAGTAAAGAATAAAGTTTTTTTAAAAATAAAAATACATAAAATATCAAAATAAGGAGTCGAGATAATATTTTCTCTTTGACCATTTATTTACCTCCCCCAATCTTAATGTACCACTATAATTAGAACAAAAAAAAACTACCACTTTCGTCTTTTTAGCGTGCTAATGGGACCACAATTGAAATTTTGAATCTGTTATAAAATTAAAAATGAAACTACTACTATTATAAGAAAAATATAAAAGAAACTTTTAAGAACTGAAACTCTATTTGTTCTATAAATTTTTCTTATGAATTTCAGAACGATTGAAACTCATATTTATAGGCGTTAAAATCACTATGCAAGATTTAAAATAATGGTGGTGGGGTCATTCACAAAATTATTGGGGGGTGGGGGCCGCCACTAATAATTCATAACACTCCCCCTTGAATAACCACCCATAAAAAATCTATCTCATTAAAACCTTGGCAAAGAAAAATCTAGTGGGAAGAAAAATCAATAGCGAAGGAAAAAGAGTACAGTATTCTTATGTACCGCCAAGTGCTTTCAGATTGCTTCATTAAAACCTTGCAAAGGAAAATCCAGTAGGACAAAATCTTAGCGAAGGAAAAAGTACAATCAACACGAGTCTTCAGGACATTTACTCTCCCTGAAAAGTGTAAGATTTTTTAGTGTTCACATTCCAATTTTCTACACAATATTCTTAAATGTCGCAGTTGGTAATATCTTTGTGAATAAATCTGTCAGATTATCACTTGATCGTATCTTTGATATATCCTCCTCTGATATAAGCAGTATTATCTTCATATAAAATTGTTAGGTTGTCATTAATGACGGGAAGACCACATTTTTCTTGGATATGTTGAATTACTAATCTCAGCCAAATACACTATCGACTTGTTTCATGAATTACAATGATTTCTGAGTGATTTGAAGATGTGGAAGATAATATCTGGTTGAAAGACTTAATAGAAATCTGAGACCTACAGTAATACTTAAACTCCCCCTGATAATATGCATTAGTGTTTCAAGTAATAAACACACATGATTTCAGCATATATAACAGGGTTAATAATTCAAATATAATTTTCATCTAAATAATGTATTAGAAATAATATGATAATATTCTCATCTAAAATTTTCTCTCCCTCATTTGGTATTATTAGGGAGAATTTGTTTATGTACAACGGAAAGGGCATTAGAAACCATCCATATATCGATTTGGTAAAAAATCAAATTCCCTTTGCATTGTTGACAAACGAGATCTTGAGGAGATTTAAAAGTTTCGAATTGCTGTTTAAATATAACAAATTTTATCATTGGTTTACTCAAGTAAAAAGATCTCACATTTTTCATAGATTCAGTTGTTGTGCATTCAAAACGATATTATGTCTGATAGAAATTCTTTTGTTAATGTCTCAGATTTGAACCATGAACATTTTATACCTTAACCACTCATATTTTCTCCTTAAACCGTAAACACCATGATAGGAGCAGAAATATATCTTTCTAGTAAAACCGATCATGAAATTGTTGCAGCATTAAGAATCATCAGTGCTCAATATACTACATCTCTTACAACCATGTCTCAGAGGCTACTGGCGAGAATGAGCGAGATTGATCATCTTAAAAATCAAATATCTGAGTTGCATCAAATGTTTGCAACTAAAGATAGAAAAAATAAAAAATTAAGACAAGAAAACAAAGAGGTGAAGAAATTTGTAGACTGGTATTCTCATGACCTGAAAACACAAATAGAAGAGATGGAACTAGAGAGAGCTCAAATACAAAGTTAACAACAGCAGCTAACAGCAGAGGTTTAGCGTTTACAAGAAAATTGGGAGAGCTGCAATTAATCTCGCTGGTTTTTGAAATTATGCATCTAGCATTTCATGTAATCTTAACTAAGTGAGATTTGAAAAGATGATAGTTTGTCTTGTTCTTATTTCCATCTCTATAAAAACCATCTTTAGTTTCATTTAGTTCGCATCAAATCTTCTTCTCATTTCTATAATTCATCTGTATTTGCATTCTTATTCTACAAATTTTCAATGGCTCATCAGTTTTCTTTCAATATTTCTCACGATCAACATATGAGGTATCATTCACCTCAGTTATAAGTTGTTCATGTACCTTCCGTGAGTGTCATGTTGCAGCAAGCGAATGATCTGGCTAATAAGTCAAATCGTGAAGCCGTTTATGAGTTAGTGACTCTCGGCACTCGATACTCCTCTTCTATTGTTGGATTTTTCAACCGGTTACAATCTAAAAATCGTGAAATTGAGGAGTTTAACGAGCATGTTTCCGTACTTCAATGACTCATTCAAGAGTCTGATAGAAAAATTGTAGACTTAAAGCAAGAGAATAAGGATTTAAAATCCTTACCTGCCTCTTCATTTCAACTGCCTAATCTTTTAGATAAGGATGACATGTTATTTTATGAATAGCAAATGCATTTGAGAGATGAGGTTAGAAGTCTCAAATTTTTGTAACTCATTTAGCATTTGAATAATAAGATTTTTTTTTTCAAATGCATTTCTTGAACTTATTGCAGTCATTGTGATCTCTTCAGGAGTTCTAATAAGATAAATCATCAACGTAAACTGCAATAATGACAAATCTGAATTCTAATAAAAACACATGGGCATATAGGATTATTCTCAAATCTTTCTTTCAATAGATACTCACTGATGCAATTATACCACATGCATTCGGATTGTTTTAACCCATATAAAAATCTTTGAAACTTTATAAAATACATACTCCTAAATGTACTTAGATTAGATACTTCAAGTATTGTATGTCATGATCTAATGATCCTTCTAAATATACAGTGACCACATCCATTAACTACATATCTAATCCTTTTGTAATAATAAAACCGATAAAAATATGAATGTGATTGCATTCATAACAAGTAAATATGTTTCCTAATAACTAATCTCGGATTTCTGCAGGAAACCTTGTGTGATAAATTGTACCGCACAATTTCATTTCTCATTATGCTTTCGTATAAATACTTACTTATATCTCATAGACATTATACCATTTGTTATTTGGACAACAAGTACAAATACCTCTCGCTTTGCTAGCGAGTTTAATTTAGTTTCAATAGCTGCTTTTCATTTTAGCCAATCATTTCAACGCCAACATTTTTCAACAATTATTGACTCACTTTCTTCATTATTTTTGGTAATGTCAATGACCATTTTATATGAAAACATGTTGTTGACAACAGTTTTATTTCTATCCATAATTTTTCCAGTACTCATGAAATATATTGAGATCTCATTGTTCATTTCCAGGTAAAAATATTTCATGAAACACCTCTTTAGGAGATTTCTCTTCAGGAGGTTTGTACTTTTCAGGAGTTTTCTTTTCAAGAAGTTCCTCTTTTGGAGGTTTGTACTTTTCAGGAGTTACTTCTTCTGAGGGTTTGTACTCTTCAGGAGTTTCCTCTTCAGGAGTTACCTATTTTGGAGATTTGTACTTTTCAGAAGTTATATTTTCAGGAGATTTTCTCTTCAGAAGTTTCTTTTTTTGTACAGAAAGTTTGGTTAGATCTTATTGTTTGTTTTATGGATACGGTCTTTTCACAGGCACCGATTTCTTTTCTTTTGCACCAATAAGTCTTCAACACTTCAGTTGTGTTTTAGACTCATCTATTGCTGTTTTAACAACTTGTTATTCAGGGACTTCAATTCTTGTTTAAACATTAACAGCAGTAATATATGATTTTACAACACCTTTAGTGTCAGTAAATACATCAGGTAATTTATTTGTAACACTTTGTAAATAGGTAATCCTCTTAACTTCTAGTTCACATTCATTTGTAAGAGGATCAAATTTAGACAGGGTTTTATGATCCCAAGTAATTTCTTGTCGTGCTTCACTTACCGATATTTTATTATTTCAAAACATGATGAAATATTAATAAACTTATATATAAAAGTTTAGTATAAGTGAATTAAGTGTTTGGCCGTATAACAGGTTCGTGATCAATATTCAGTCATACCATATCTATGAGAAACATCTTTATCTTTCTATGAAGAATTAATCTGAGGGTTTTTACAATTTTTCGAGTTGGATCACTTCTGGTGGTACAGTATATTATTATCATATTTAATGTTGTTGCGTTTGGGCTGTCCCCAGTGTCAAATGTAGCCCTAAGAAAATAAAAGGAAAAAATTTTTTATTGTGTTTTTTTTATATAATAAAAAATATAATAAAATGAAAAATATACAATAAAAAATATAATAAAAAAATAAAAATGAAAAAAATACAATAAAAATGAAAAAATATAATAAAAAATACAATAAAAAAATAAAATGAATATGATTTTAAGATGATTCGGCCCTCTACCGAACGAAGTTGTTGCCGGTGGCAGTGGGCGACACCGCCCATGCTATGGGGACCGGAAGGAGTCAGCAACTTCATCCTTGCGACGGTGAGCCCCAACGATTTTAAATCCGAAATGGGTCCGTTTAGCCCACCTCCATCGGGAGCAGCGGCGACTGCACTTATTGGAGGGTTCGGTCCAAATCTTAGGAATTCTCTATTTAAAATTTTCTTTTAAAAAATCCAATTTTGCACAAATATAAAAAAAAAAATGGTCATATTTAATCAAATTTGGTCATATTACTATTTACAAAATATTTTTATTCTTTTTTTCATAAATTTCATTGTTATATTTGACTAAATATGATCAAAATTTTTTTTTATATATTTGTATAAAATTATACTTTTTAAATGATAATTTTAAATAATTTAATAAGAATGCTCTTACAGTTACATAATCAAATGCTACAAAATTGTCAAACAAATCGAGAGTGAAATTTTGATCTGTAAATTGAGACTCAAAGCACAAAAATACGAGCGTATAAATATAAAATAGATTCATCTCCATTTTAGTTGAAATGTTTTATGGAATGAAATAAATAGACGAGTTCTTTTGCAATTTTTACAAAGCAGAACAACTTAAGAAATTGAAAACCTATACCAAACACGCCAGGCAGAAACCCAATAATCGGTACACGTTCCAACAAGATCATGGGATTTGGATTTTGACTACAATACGTGGCTGGATGAAATTGGAAAGATGATAAACGACGCCGTCCCATTCCACTGGAACGAACTATGAGCAGCCAATTGAGCAATTCACTCTTTTACTATCCGTTTTATCATTTATAGGCGAAGTTTTAATTTTTAACTCTCTATGACGTTAAGAGTTAAAGATTGTATTTTAAAATTTTAAAAATATTTTTAAATAGTTAAAAATATTTTTAAAAAAATGATGTTTGATAATTTTATAAAAAATATTTTAGACAGTTAGAAAAGTTAAAAATTAATCTTTTCAAAAACTACCAAACTAAAAATTTTATCAAAAAACTTATACAGATAATTATATATTTTAAAAAATTACTATAACTAATTTTAAAAAATATTTTAAATATATGCATCTCAAATAATAAATAATTTTTTAATAATATTACATTAAATTTTAAGTTAAAAGTACTGTATCCTATCTCAATTCGTACTAAGATATTAAAGAACAAGAAAATACAAAGGGACAACTTTTGTTGAGAGTGGGATTTGAACCCACGCCCTTTCGGACCAGAACCTTAATCTGGCGCCTTAGACCAACTCGGCCATCTCAACGTTGGTTAGTACACAATCTTGTTTTTTTTTTATTTAACTTAGAGCAAGATAGGTCGAGATAAAAATATATAACGGTAGGTTCCATAAAAATAAGCTTTTTAAAATTGATATTGGTTATATTGAAATTTATTTTAAAATTTAATGAAAAATATAAATTTAATGAAAATCCAAAATCTCCACATAGGCTTGTTCATCTGAAATTTGAATCCAAAATTTTTTTAAAGCTCTTAAATAAAAATATTAAAAATATTAAAAAAAAAAATCAAAATCAGGTTGAGTTTTTACCCGGGCTAGATGGATAGGCCTACCTCTATATTCATAATTTTAAATTTGATTCATTATTAGATTTATTAAAATAATAATATAATATATAATTTATAAAATTAATAAATATATCTACAATTTATTCATTCAATGAATAGATTAAAAAATAATAAAAAAATATTTTAATAAGTAAATAATAACTTTTTAAATATGAAGGATGATGTTTAAATATTATAATTTGAAATTTGAGTTGATAGATTTTAATTAGTTTAATTTAAATTATTTTAAATAAAATTATTAAATTTATATTTGATAAAAGGCAATGATATGGAGTATGGACCTTTGCTGCTCCAGAGTGTAGTTATAAAGGGCATCTAATAATTTTTCAAATAGCAATACTCTTAACACGATCGATCGAAGAACAATTCTGCTGCAAGGCTTCTGGAAAAAGTACCACCGAGCTACTTTTTCTGCGAATCTTGATCCAGTAAGTTCTGTTCCGGGCGGCGATTCGAGCTTCTATGGGTAAATCTGTAGCCATTTAGGTACGAAGCTAGCTAGCTTTCTGTTTTTGCCGCAGTCCTTGAAGTTAACTAACATGGGTCAAGTTAAGAAAAAAAAAAAAACTAACATGGGTCAAGCCTCCAGTAATTGGATACTAATCATGTTAAAGTCCATTTAAGTCCGGCCTTGAAGGTAAGATCACGTTAATTTGGTTTTGAGGCCCATATTAACGAATCTAATCAGCTCACTGTATTTAAGATTTTTTTTTAGGCATAACAAATTTCATTCATTCATAGTAAAATATTACAACTTTCATATCAAATACAAACCATCTATTGCTTTTAAAACTCTCCAAATATATATATATATATATATATATTTTTTTTTTTTGTGATTGACATGATCTAATTCTTTGTTGTAACTCTCTAGAGAGAAACTGTTTGAGAGTTTGTATTATGTCAACCTAAAGTGGATTTCACAAATCCTATATTATATCCTAAGACAAAATTAAACAATAGCATGCTTTGTCTAAAATAGAATAGAGGATACACTTTAGGAACAAAAGTCCAAGAGACTGAGTGTATTTTTATAAAATTATTTATAACCTAAAACAAAGAGAATAACAAAAAGCATAAAAGATACATGGAGAAATAGTGAATTACAACTTAGGAAGTTGTAAATCTGCATTTTCAATCATAGAGGAAAAAAAAAAAAAATACAAACACAAAGGTTGTGGTGGCGCATGAGGGGCATGCGCCACTCTAGAAATACTGCGGATAGTCCGATCCAAATAAATCGATGGCTCTGATCCTAGAATTGCAGCGCGTGGTGGCGATAGAGCTTCCTTTGCGGTGGCGTATGGATGTCGCACACGCTACTTTATTCGACGAGATTTTTTGCCCGTCTGAAGGATTGGTGTATTGAGAATCTTGTTGTGGAGCGTGTGGTGAATACTGGACTACAAAGAACAACATATCTACATTTCACCCTACTTTAAAAAAAACACAAAAATATAAAGAAAAAACTAGAAAGAAAACTGAGAATAGATGATGGAGGAAAGGAGGAGGGAGTAAGGAGCCAAAACTCCAACCCCCTCCTCTAGTCTATGTTTTTTAAGGTGGGCAGTTGGCCTGAGAGAAAGGAAAGAGAGCTTAATAGGGTTTTCAGAAGAAATAAAATAAAATTAACTATATTTAAGGTAAGTTAGTTTTTACACGTATAATTTTTTTATAACTTTTTTATAAATAAGATAATGATAGGCTTATTCTTATAACTCCAATTTTGCAATTTCATTAAAATATTAGAATTCTTTTTATAATTTTTATACAACTATATTTTAAAGGAAGATAATGTATACCTATAATTCTTTAAAAATAATTTTAATTGTACATGGTTTACTTATAAAATAAGTGAGAGTTTTTTTATTTTGCTTCGATATTTCTAGGCAGGTTTGATCTGGTGCTTAATTAGATAAATAATTTATGTAGCAAAACTATATTTAATAATCTATTAGTGAATCTATGAACGGACCTAATCAAGATTTTTCAGATGCATAAGTCGATGTCATCTATTTTCTATACTAACGTTAAAACTTCGAGCAGAAGACATGTGTACTCTATCAATTCCCAATGTAGGTCCCATGCCCCAAAATCTGATAAAAAAAAAAGAAAGAGAAATGTAAGTTATAAAGAGATGTCACAAACTGATATAGTTTTATGTGGTTCGTTAGATTTTGAAATTACTTTTATTGTAAAATAGATCTAACGAATCATATAAAATCACGTCAATTTGTAGGATTGATTCTATAAGATTTCTTCCTAAATAAAAGTATAAAATAAGGCATCGCACTGGTGAATTATTGAATTTGGATCATAACCACGACACATTGGCTATTATCTTTGGCTAAATGCGGTCACAGATGTATTTGATAAGTTTATAAATCATAAATGTATCGTGAGATTATCTCTGATTTTAAAATTGGAAGAGAAACTCTATACGACAAACATTCTTCATCAATGACATCCTAAAAAAGAAGAGTGAGAACCACAGTGTTGAAAATGAGATACAAAGTCTTTAGTCTTGTCAAGTCCCATGTGATAAGGGTGGAGCAGCAAGTAAAACCCTCAAAGAAAGGTAGAATTTCACCATTATAGGATTTACTCGCAAAATTGGAGAAAACTTTTGGTAGGACCTCAGCAAAAGCTCAGCTGGGAATATAAGGAGAACCATGTTGAGTCATTGCTATGTAAATTGTAAGAAACAAGATCGAGAATGTTGAAGGGTTGCAATTTTTTCTTGAAACTTGAAAAGTGGAAAGCACAAACGGAGGGTTATCACTACAATCTTCCAAAGTATTGTTTTAAAAAAAGGAAATAAAAGAAAGAAAAAATCTTCCTAAAGGTGGAGTCCTTGGAGGCTCCAAAGGCGAATGTGCGGATAAGAAGGTGTTAGGTATTGTATTGTGCTCCAAAGCATTCATGAATTGGCATGAAATCTCATTAGGTCTAAAGGCATTGAGGTCCAACCGCCTCAAGTCAGTCCAAGGATGTGCCAGCAGGTGAGATCTTAAGTAGGCCACACCAACCCCATATCCATATCAAAAGGCCCAAACCATAACAACCTTGGCGTTCGCTAGTTGTGGAAGCAAACGAACCAATTTACCCTTCAAAGAAGCCAATTCTAATTACATATCTAATGACCGCTTCTTCTGTTCCTTCACTTTTGTGTCTAGGTGTAGCATGTTTTGGTTTCATTTTTTCCTGCTTGGCATCTACTTCTTCCTTATCCTTTTTGTAGGAAATATGCACACCGCGTAGATCCTCGTAAGATCCCTTCATCTTTGATAGCTAAAGGCCAAATTGCCTACGAGTTTCCTCATACGATGCCTTCACTTCTGAAAACTCAAGGGCAAGTTGTTTGCTAGCCTCCTAAGAAGAAGCCAACGCCTAGGTACCCTAAGCATCATACTCGGTGGTAGCCAACAACTATTGAGAGAAGTTCAACTCTCCAATCACTTAGGATAATTGGGCACAAGCATAATCTTGTTCAGATTTCACCAATTGCAAGACAGAGTTGTTATGCGCGTCAATGGATTTAGTGTGAAGTAGCTTACCGTGAGCTAAGATGCTTCATTGTGAAGGAGCTTGAGGTAGCTCTTTAAGGAGCGAATGTGCCCATCAGATTGCTCCAGGTAGGACTCCACCTCAGTTTTCTAGGCCAATAGTTGACTCATTTCGTTTTTAGCAAAAAATCCAAACATTTCCTGGTATGTACTTCTGGCTTAAAGTTGGTGCCATCATCCACAACTCAAGCCGTCAGGTCATCCACACCCTACAAAGCACAATAACACAATATGGTATGGGCCATACATGAAAAGAAAATGCAACTAAGCAGCAATGTCATACTAAAGAAAAAAAAAATCAATTGTTTAGCCATTTCCGTCATTGCTCCATCTTGGGAAGGGAAACGCAATTGAGAAAGCCCCACAACCCCTCATATTGCTCGTTGCCCCTACATATAGGGTCTCTCCAAAGAATGCATCAAAGGCATAGAAGAGGTGGTCGGAACTTCTCCTTTAGGCACGGATGCACCCTAGTCTGTGAGGTTGACAAACTCAAAGATATTGACGAGACCACCATCTTTTCCATCTCCCCCTTTAACTCTATCTCTCTTTTTCACTCCACCCTTCCTAGACAACCCATACTCCTCCCTAGAGGTTGATGGATCTATGTCACCTTTAAAGGAGGAAGGGGAAAGGGAGGAAATAGAGACTTTTTCATAATCTGCAGGCGGAGTCTCACCCCTTAAGACGGTCATAGAAAGGGAGCTTAGGGATCCTTAGTCCCCACACTCATTCATGTTACCCTTCATAGACAAAGTCCACGACATGATTTTGGGCGCCACCTATAGTAGAAGTCATGACTTCAAATGCCATAATCCCAACAATGTCTATAGAGAAGGCATCATTTATGTCTATCCCAAATTCGCAGTAACTTGGAGTTGAGACTAAGGAGATGAGAGAAAGGAAACTCAAATGGCTGTACCCAATTGAATCTGACCTCTTGTGAGGCATATCAAAGTCAAAGGTTGTGGCCAAGTTGACAAGGACTTAGCCCATGAACACATTGAGGTCGTCAAGCCTTAGAGATGCATGGTGGGGCAGGCAACCCTACTCTACAGGGCAAAACACCAGTAGGGCAGTATGGTCCTAGTAGGGCAATATCACTTTTCCTCCCTCACATGAAATTATTATTGAGTATAATTATTTTAATATATATTTATAAATATTTATTATTTTTACTATATATGAATATAGTAATAGTAATATGTATTGAGTACAATTTTTACGTAATATTTTGTATAAGTTGTTGTGTGGTATGGTGACTTTTTTTATAGATTGTTTTGGTAATACAAGTGTCACAGTTGAGCAAATGTGAGACTCTTGTATTACTTTAGCATGGATTATAAAAGAGTTATCTTACTACACTATAATTTATATAAAGTATGTACTAGAAATTTTTTAAATCATAATCATATTTACAAACTTAAATTTATAATTTGGGTTCAAAAATATGTTTTTGATCATTAATGAACTCAAAAATAACTTTGATGCCCAGTGGAGTAGACCGTAATTAGTTATTGAAATGGACAGTAGTTGGAAGGCAAGTCTGGATAAGGAGTCTGGCCTCGCCCCTCAACATAGGTCAGGGTCCAAAGGTGGAAACCCCATCCCCATCCACACGAGAAGGGGGGTAGGTGGCTATTCCTCCCGTAGGGTGCAACAGCATCCTTACTTTAAAGTGTAAGTTGAGTATGAGATAAATTTAATTATTTATATTATTTTTAACATTTGTTTTGAGTTTATATAGTTAGAATAGAACGAAGAATTAGAATTAATTTAATATTTCTGTTATAATATAATGTAAATCACAATTTATCTTAAAATAAAATGTATATAATAAATTTATTTACATTTTACTCATTATTTAATAAAATATTTGATATTACGTACAAAGAAGATCATTTAGAAAACGACGATGTGATTATAATTCGATACATCACATATATGCAATCACCATCTCAGGGATTTCGACTTTTGAATCATTCGCATCTAGCTCCCCACCCTCATAAAAAAATAAGGGGTAAAACGCAAGTCATTCTCACATCACATGAATTAATCCTTGTGATAATCACGTTAAATTAAGTTTGTTAAAATTTAGAAAAAATAAAATTTTATATATTATATTATTATTTTATTTTTAAGGTATTATATAAGATATGATATTTATTATTATTAAATAATTTTTTTTATTAAATGATTATATTTTTGTATTATCTATTAATAATAAATATACTACATCTTATATAATAAAATACAAATATAATGTATACCATTACCCAAAATGTAAACATCTACATCTTACTAAAAAAAAAGAAAAAGAAAAAGCAAGAAAGATTGGTAATTAATAATTATGACTTCGTTGACGGTACTACAAATTTCAAAGCCAAAGCAACAATAATGGCGGTGTAGTACTTTTGGTTGCTTAAGTATAGAAAGACCATCAAATAACTACCATTTTTATGGTAGGGTCGGGATGTCACTGGTTAGAGGTAGATGGGCCGTGTTAGTGCAGATAGATGAGTCAAATTAAAAATTAATCGCGTGCTTAAGTAGTCGGAAGTTAATCATTAAGTAATTAAAGTGGTGTGATCATGAACAGATTAACTCACTCACAAGCAAGTGCACTACTACACGTGTCGGGTTTTTTCTCCAAGTGGTACGACTCGGTGGGGGGAAAAAAACAAGAGAGATTAATTTTAAAAGATTAGTTTTCGTCGATCCACTAGTACTACGAAATCAATATCCGACATCCAGGCCGGGTCTTATATTGTTTTTATTCATCACGACCGACCGTGGATTAATCTTGAATTTCATGCAAATTACCTGCATGCATGGCTCTCTATCTATCCAGCTAGCTAGCTAGCATCGACATATAGAAAGATCTTAGGTAATTAATGTTGCCGGAAAACAATAGTGCGCCGATAACTTTATGAGACATTTGGATTGTTCACCAATATTGAGTTTCGGCAAAACGACATGGCATAATTTGCTCTTTCTTTAGATTCTGAAGTTGTTTGGATGGAGGAGGGACATGATGTAGTCCTTCCTTATTATATTGAGTTTCACAAGTCATGTATTAGTTGATATATTTGTAGAAGTTATCTCTTTTCAATAAATAAAAAAATAAAAATAAATATTGAGTTTTGGCAATATTGAGAAATTAAGAAAGCACGGATCACAAGAACGATCCTTTCATTAGGAAGCTCATGTCATAAGTCATAATTAATTAATATATACTTTAAAACAAGAGACGTACACATGCATGCATAATATTAGAATTACCGGATTATGATCTCAATTATGCTTAATAAGATCATTTTCCTTAATTTAAATATTATAAGTACAAGAATGATTAGGCCGATGAACGACCAAATCATCAAAATATCTCATCATGTACTTATAATAATTAATCAGAAGTTATGATCATCATCAATTGTAACAACGTACGGGCCGGTCTATTAGTTCGCCAATATTGAATCATGAATGGTTCTATTAATAATAAAATTATGAAATATGAAGCTCTTTCTTAAAAAACCAAAAGCAAAACCGGCCATATGATCATCATAGCACTTCGATGATCTGCGGCCTTTTAATGAAATGCAAGTACTGATCTTGGAACAAAAAAAAGTAAAAACAGAAGAGACAGACAAATTGAATTAGAACATCCCAGACTAAAGTAAAGTACTACGTACCGGGTACTTCTCTTTGATCGTGATCTGGATCATCATGGTCAGGAGGTCTGATTGCTAGCTCAATTAATGATCATATTACAGGATCAGTACAGGATCTGATGAAATAAGAGACTAGTTTAATTTACGAAGGACAGCCTTGATCTTAAGATCCGGCAGAACTATCTATATATCGAGCGGTACGCGGGACGTACTAATTTGATGTTGTAAACTATTTTGAGAAAAAAAAAAAACACCTTACAAAATAAACGAGTAATAGTAATTAAATATTTGTGATGAAAAAAATTATTAATAATTAAAATAAATTATTAGTAATTAAAATGAATTATTTACTACTAATAACTGTTTGCAAATAAATAATTTTTTTATAGTGACAATGATTGTCAATACAAATTTCCTTCTCTTAGAACTGAACTCACCGGAATTCAAATTCACACATATACATGATGCTGAAATACATGGAAATAGAAACACAAAAAATATAAGAACAAGCTTAATATATATATATATATATATATATATATATATATATATCCCATGCAATATATATAATAAGTACTACTCATATTTTATCCATCATGTTTGCACATGATCAAACCTCTCATGATCGATCAGAAATTTCTAGTTTCTATTTGACCTATAAGAAGACAGAGACAAGTGGTGGAGAAGGAGGCCGAGGAGGGACTTTCTTTCTATCCTCTTGCTTGGGAAGAAAAGTACTACTACAGAATCACACATACATAATAAAGGACTTACTAATTACAAGAAATTAAACATGATTATTTAAAACTAAATTAACTACCTTAAAAACTTCCTAGGCTTGGAAGGAGTAATTCTAATAACAAGACCAGGGAAGACATCATCTGGGTCATGAATATGAGGGTTCTGCTCAACTATAAAGGGGTCGCCACACTTATCACTGATGGTGTGAAGCGTTTCGCCCTCTCCGACCACGTAAATTTCGTCGCAGGGTCGTTCCAACAGCTGGGTGCCCTTCACAGCCTCGTACACGTGAGTGGTGTCCCTAAAAGTGCTTACCAATATAAGCGCCACCAGAACAAAGGCACAGTACCAGGAGGCTGCATCCGCTGCATGAGATATTGAGGCCATGATCGGTGCATGAGGCCTTGTCGACTTTGATTGCTTGGAAGCGGCCATGATGACTAGGAACGAAAAGAGAGTGATGATGATGATGATCAAATTAATTAAGCAGAAAAAAGAATCTGAGAGATGAGAGAAGGAATTAGTTCTTGGTTTTTATAGTTGATAATAAAGAAAGGCAGTTGTGTTGATCAAGTAGTGGGCATGGGCGGTGTGATGGTCAAGTTTGGCGGCTTTTTGTGGGGTGAGGGAGTTGGGGAGCTGTAGAATATGGGACACGATGGTGTTACGTGAATCACCTTCTTTTTCTTCCCCAAAACTACCAGAAAAGGACCTTTTTTATTTTTCTTAAATTTCAGAGATTTTTTTTTAAAGTTGATTGTGAAATGAGATGATATAATCCTAAATAAGAATTGAATAAAATATTATTTTTTAATAATATTATTATTATTTTAAATTTTGAAAAAATTAAATTATTTATTATATTTTATATAAAAATTAAAAAAAAATATATAATAATCACTACAAGAAAACTGTTATCTGTAGTCAATTAATTCGTCAAAAATATTTATTTTTTTTGTAATGAATATGATGAGATAAAATAAAAAGAAACTATCCAAAGAGCATCGAAGGTTTTTTTTTTTTTTAATTTTTAATTTTTTTTGTTTTAGTTCTTCATTGGCATTGCTTTATCCACAATTATAAATAGACAGCAAACTTAAAAAAGTAGTCATGTTCATACTTGCAAACAAGCTGAAAAGAAGGTACCAAAGCAAGCTAACTCAGCCATACAATCTTAATTTTATGGACCTATCTAATTTTAGTTCCATTTTTCTGATATAGCACCAACAGAATGGACACAAATAATAATATGGTTTTTATGGAGTACTTCTATGAGAATATTGTAAACAGAAATATAGGAAAAAGAAAACAGAGCCAAAAGAACCTTAACAATGTGGTTCTTTATTCTTAATTAGAAATATTGTAAGTAGAAATATAGGAAAAAGGCTATTCAAAATCCATTTGGGCCAGGATCTTAATTCTTAACTATCCCACCTGAAAAACCTCATCTTCATCACAACACATGAAATATGCTTGATGCATTATCCAAGTTAGGGATCTAGTCATGGAATGCTGCCCTGTCACAATATAGTTGGGATCTGATTCCAGGCTGGTGTATGCCTTTTAGTTTGTCAAAAAACTAACTTTCCACCAGCTAGCTGTTTTTTTTTTTTAACTTAGATGAACTCGTATGAATACCTATTCAAAGATACATTACAATAAACTTTATATGGTACCTAGAAATGAGATATAATGATTCTTTGAGGGCTCCATCAATAACAGAACTGACTACAATATTTTCCAAGTAATCCCACAAACATACGAATTAGAAACAGAGAACCAAAAAAAATCCGACTTAATTCACATACAAAGCATATATGATAACTGTAATCACCACAACACCACGATCAGTGCCAAAACATCAGAGATAACACAAAATCCATAATCAGATCTCTAACACTTTACAAAGGATGCACGGAATTCAGTACTACATTCAATGAGATTAGCATAATTGAGAGTAGCATTCTTCTGGACTTGCCGGTTATTTGGCATCGATAGCATGGAAAAAGCATAAACCACCCCTTCAAGTTTTTCTTGATTCCTCCAATCAAACCCAGGAAAAAAATCTTGAATCTTTCACACAAATCACAGAAAGGGCATGACTTCGAGCGAATATTGGTGATCAAAGACTGGAATTGATGGGAATTGCGATGAAAGTTGCTAAAATCACATAAATGAAAAACAAAAAATTCCAAAGAACCACGTGTCTGAAGAATTAATGTGAGAAATCTAAGACAAACATACATGAATAACTATGGACACTTGAAGAGGAAGTCGCGATTAATGGAGAATCCACTAACCTGTAATGAGCACCCATGATAACTGGCAAGAAACCCAGCTAGACCCAGACGGCAGACGACCTTTTACTGTCCCAAGATTCGTAGCCCCAAGTTCCTACTGAAACCTACATGGTCGGCATACTTTCATATGACTATTGTCGAAGCCATCGTGCCTAATACTCACGTGGCTGGTAATAGACACAGAATTCCTTGTCAAATTCATATATTCTCTAGAGTTAAGGCGATTGATACCTTTAAATCGTCGATTTCGCGTGATGGGTTGCACTTGAACTCTGATTTCGACGCGTTGTTTACACCATCCGTGGCCATGGTGGTGAAGGAGATGGGTGGAATGGAATATCAAATTCCATTTACTTCTATGTATAGAAGGAGTGAGAGCGACATTGAAAATCCAGACTGGTTTTCTAAGTGAAATGGCACTCCTGCACACGTTTCAAACAAAAATAGTTCTTTGAAACAACGTATTTGGATTTTATTTCCTTCAAATTCTCAGATGCATTCCGCCGAAGCATAGAAAAACTATAGAAATCACTCCATGGTTTAGATGGATTGGAAAGAGGCACCAAGTTTATTGTTCAACTTAAATGAAGAAATAAAATACCTTCAAAGCCACGAACGCGCGGCCCCTCGCAATGCATGTCGATCTTTAGCCCTTCGTTAACGTTGATGTTCTCGGTCGTCTTCTAGTTGCTGTTGTCGTTCTTGTTCTTCTTCTGCAACAAATGGACTCACTAGCATACACAGAACAAAACAAAAGAAAAACCAAAAAGGGGGAATTTACGAAAATGCAAATGGCAAATGCACATCCTCACAGATACACAGAACACCATTATCTAAATGGCAAATGCAATGCAGCGCTCCACATCCTCACAAAAATTTACGGGCTTTAAGCATGAGAGCCAAAACGAAGTTTACGACCATGGTTTTAGATGGTTTTGCCGCAAGCTATTCAAAATCAAAATGCGAAAAACTGATTTCCATTTTGTAACAGGGAAATGTTGCAAGGAAAGAAAACAATGCTGCATCTTTTTGTTATTCGAGTAAAAAGATATTTTTTGCGAGAACTGAAAAGCAGAGCGTTAGGAAAGTGACATCCGTTCATTTCCATTTAGCAGTTTTATCACGAATAATACGGTTTGAATGCCACTTAAGATAACCGTAATTAGGCTTCCATGGTTCTCTATTACCGAGTTTTGCGGTTTGATTGCCAAATCAGATTAAATGATTAAGCTTTTATATATATAAATAGATTCCTCGGTCGTTCGGATAATTAAGGTGGCTTAAGGCTTAATACAGACAGCCAACCGCCTTTGTTTACCAACTTGCCATCATAGGCGACAATCAATATAAGTTGGTCACATAACAAATGATGAGTTACAAGAATCATATATAGATATTCTCAGTTGACTAGCTTATTGAATTATCTGATATAATAATATATATGTATATATTGATATATTTGGGGAAGGGAGTTTCGAACTCCAGGCTTGATCTATTTTAAGGTTCCGTTTGTATTTAAAATTCATCTCAATTAATCTCAACTCATCTTCATTTCATTATTACACTTTTATAATTTTTCATACAAAACATTAATTCCTATACACATTTTTCAAATCTTAATACGCTTTTTTTAAATTCTAATACACATTTTTTAAATATTAAAATAATAATAATATTAAAAAATAAACTAAACTCATCTCAACTCATCTCCATCTCTAAATCCAAACGGGGCCTAAAATGTTAGAGGCCTTTGGCATCTGATACATATTAAATGTCTTTGATGTTGGATATACATGTATATATATATATATTAATATTGCTAACAATTTTAAAAAATCATGTTAATAAAATATCACTTAAGGCACCCGATGTATGCGTGTATCTCTCCAAAATTATTAGATCAGTATCCAATTTGTTTAGAAAATTGAAGAAAATCTTAATTATATATGTTTTTATATATACACATACATATATATTATTCTTTAATTTACTTTCCTAAACTTTAAGGGAGACGTTTTGAATCAAAGTATTAAAAATAGGACTGTTCATCCGGATCAGGAATTTTTCCGGATCCGGTTATTAAACCGGAAAACCGGTTAATAGGGCGGATATCCACTCGGGTTAAATCCGGGCGGATACTTAAATTTTAATATCCGCCCGGATCCACTTACGGATCCGGATTAAAATCCGGTTATCCGTAACCGGATCCAACAAAACCTCTGAACCCTTTCGTTTCTCCCAATCCCAGTCTCCTTTGCTCGAAACCAGCCTCTCAAGTCTCAACTCTCTCAATCTCCTCTGTCGATCTCAACTCTCGATCTCCTCTCTCAAAACCCTAAGTGCCTCTCAACTCTCTCGAAACCAGCCTCTCAACTCTCTCGATCTCTGTCGATCTCAACTCTCGATCTCCTCTCTCAAAACCCTAAGTCGCCGATTGCGAGTCTTTGAAATCGAAGGTACGTTACTCTCTCTCTCTCTCTCTCTTATTCTGTAAAGGATTGCTTCTTAATTTGATAATTATATTTCTACATATCGGTTTGGATAATCTATTCTTTACCCATATGGCCAAATAGATCACCTTATTTTGGTCTGACCATGATCTCGAACTCAAATGCTAGGGTTTTGAATTTTTTGACATAATGTGATGTGATTTTTAGAGCATGTGTATTGTTATCCCTCTGTTACTTGGACTCTTTGATGAGTTTTTTTTTTTAATTTTGTTGACATTCGGTGATGTCCTTGTTCTGCCCATATGATGCCTATGTGAATATCCTCCCGTGCTTGAGTTGCTCATTGTTTATTAATATGTGATTTATATGTTATTTTGTTGGGATGTTCAAATATTGAGTTGTGTTGTCCCTGTGATGCTTTTATTAATGTTCTTCCACGACTGTATTGCTGTGATGTTTAGTAATTTGTGACTTTATGTGTTCTTCTCATGTAATGTTCAAATACTGAATTGTGTTGCTGTGATGTTCAATTCATGTTTTGTTTATAATGTTCAGTTAGATTTTCAATATTTTATTTGTTAACAATAATTTTTCAACTTCATAATACGAAATATAACTCACAAACTATTATTTTTTATTATATTTAATAATGAGAACTTATTATATTTTTTTAAATTTTACTATTATAGTATAAATAGATTTAGGCTATGTTTGGATAGTAAGATTTCTTTTAAATATTGAATTGAGTTGAGTTTTTTCACTATAGCAAATTCAATATATATATAATAAAAGTGAACCCTAAATGGAGATGGGAAGACACGAATTGAGAAAGGAGGAACTGAAGCAGGGTGTTCAGCGAAGTGGGCTAAATGAAGTAAATGGGATCTCTAAACGACGTCGTCTACAGCTATTGGGAACGCAGCTTTTCAATAAAAACTCGATCGGTGCGTTCTGATTATGTGGGTTTTATCTTGTAATAAGCATGTAATGTGCAGTATTTTGGCATATACATACCAAAACGGTGCATTTTATCCAATACTGTCATTTACATTCATAAGCAGGGTGATTTTATCTTTTCCAGGGAAAGTTTGTTAGGGAGTCTGGTATACAGGCGAGAGAGGCACCCGGAGGAGGGATCTTTGATTCTGAATCCATAGCCAATAAGTTGTATCAGGAGGAAGGAATAGCCTCAACAATTCCAGCGTAGTTCTATGTTAATGCATTTCAGTCTTTCTTTCTTAATCCTTGTTGTATTCTAGGGTTTATCATTAAGAAAATGTTAGTTTGCTCATCTATTTTGATTCCTCATATATTTTAGTTTTTTTTTTAATTTTTTTATTAAGAAAGTTATTATTATTGTATTGATATTATTTACATATTTTTTTAAAAATATTTTAAAATAATAAAAAAATAAATTATTGTGTGGTCAGCTACAATGATAAGCAGTGGTATAACTATGTTGATCATTGATGGTAGAAATTTTTTTAAAAACTTAATATAGTGCTTACTTTTTCTCTCCAAAGAATATTTCAAATTCAAAATCCACCATTAGATGAGATTAGCTGTCAATAATATTTTATCCTCTATGATAGATGTTTTTTATCCTTTTAATTATGCGTAGCTTCCTTGTATAACAGATTATAATCAGATTGTACTTACTTAGATGTTATCATAGATAGCAGCTTGTATTCTGGTAGCATAGCTTGTACAGCAGTATATATATGAATGAAATACATCCTCTCTATCTCAACATGTGAGTTAGTTTCATCTTAATATTTTTTCATGGTATCAAGAGCTACAGTGTGTTGATAAGAGAGTGGTGTTTTTTCTTTTCTTTCTCCAGAAAATATCTTCATCTTCATTCCTGTCCTCTGATCACTCAAACCCTTATCCATACCCTATGCAGAAAATGTTTCAAATTATATCTTTCTAAAACTGAACTCCACCAATTTCCTTCTTTGGAAAACCCAAATGTTGAACATCTATGAGAGCTATGATCTACAAGGATTCATCATGGGTGACATACCCTCACCACCAGAAACAATTCTTGATGAATCAGCAGTCTCACAACCAAATCCACTCTATCAGAAATGAAGAAAATCTGATAGATTAGTAAAAGGGTGGCTAACAGCAACTCTTTTGGAAGAGATTTTAGACATTGTTGTGGGTTTAAACACTGTCTTTGAAGTCTGGAATGCTCTTGCGCATGTTTTTGCAAGGGTATCTTCAGATCGAGTTCTTGCTCTTAAACAAAGACTTATCTTTATCGCCAAAGGATCTGATTCCTTGAATGATTACCTTAAGAAATTCAAGAACATTTGTGATGAGCATACTGCTATTGGCAAGCCTGTTTCGGATCAGAAAAAGTCTTGGTGGCTTCTCAATGGTCTTAACAAGGACTTTGAGGTTTTTATAGCAATATTAAATATTGAATTTTTGAGGCATTTTCTAAACTGTACCAAAAAGAAAAGAACGGATAGTCAGGGAAAAAATGGTATTATAATTTTTCCCAAATTTTTTTTTTTAGTTTTAACTCTTATTTAAAAAAAAAAAAAAAAAGTTAATCCGGATACCCGGATTTTAAGAGAGAAAAAGAAAAATCCGGTTATCCGGTTTTAAAACCGGGTATCCGAATATGATCAGGTTATTTATCCGGATTGTAACCGGATTTAATCCGGGCGGATAACCGTCCGGTTTATAAGATCCGGATCTGGATCCGGTTATGGCTGGATATCCGGATCCGGATCCGGTTGAACAGTCGTAATTAAAAATTTATGAGGCAAAATTGTCTTCATGACATGTAATATAAATGCATGTCATCGATCGTTTTTGTAAAAACACTACAATAGTTTGCACTTATTGCGGTGGATTTAATTTTGCTGAAATAAATGTCGCTGCAATTGGAGCGTTAGTGGAGCGACTTAATTGTCGCTGGGCGTATTTGACGGAAATTATAATTGCCCGTTTATAGCTTTGGAGACTTTATGTATTGCGTCTCTATATGAAGATATTGCAACTATAGTATTTGTCGCAATAAGAATAGAACTAATTGGGTCGAAAGTATTTGACACAACAATAATAAAACTAATTGGGTCGATTACAAACGAATATGAGGTTAGGATTTTATGCCATCTGATAGGATCCCAAAATGTCAAATTTGGGATGTACCTATCAATTGAATACACAGATTTTAATCTCTCCATGCAAAGAAATGAGATGTTGTATTATTGGATTTTTGTACTTGATCACACATATGAGATGTTTTAGGTGTTGTGGTTATTGGTTACTTGCCCTGCTGATTTGTTTTACAATGCTTGAGTAACATAAAAGCAAATTCATGAGGTTAGGAAAATATGCAGAATTGACAGAACCAATTAATCAACTCTAGGTTGTATCTATTAATTGTATAGGTTGAATTTAATCTATCAATGCAAAGAAATGAGATTTTGTGTATATGTATATACATACATATATATATATTTTTCTGATAATAGACCTGAGATGTTTTAAGTGTTGTGGTTATTGGTTACTAATCTCATTGATGTGTTCTACAATGTTTTACAATGCTTGAGTAGCATATATCCTAAAGGAAAATATATGTTAGGATCTATATGCTAGGGCCTTTATCATTTATAGTGTAACCCACATGGAAAAAACCAATATTAAAAATTTGGGTTGATGTATGTGAATTGCATGAATAATATCATTTATAGTGTAACCCACATCATTTAAAATATGAGTTTTAATTAACGTATTAATTATGACTTAAATAATTAAGTTTTAAAACTAAAAAATCCTTTGAATTATTATTATTATATTATTGACAATATTATAAAAATGTAAGCAAGAAAGCTGGTAAGTACCCCTCCACCCCTCCCATTTATAATAATTTTCTCAATATGTTATTAATGTTAACAACATAGTTTTGTTTTTCTTTGCACGTTTTTAATGGGAGGGTGAGAAAGAAACTAATTAAGGCTCCGTTTGTATTCGAAGGTGAGTTCAACTCATCTCAACTCATTTTTATTTCATCATTATATTTTTATAATTTTTTTATATAAAATACAAATTTCTATACACCTTTTTCAATTCCCAATATACATTTTTCAATTTCCAATACACCTTTTTCAAATCCCAAAATAATAATAATATCAAAACAGTTTATACGGCGAGGTGCTGCCATCAAAAGCAGTTTATACGGCGAGGTGCTGCAGAGGTTTCCTAAGGAAGAAGCAAGCCGTGAAAATCGAAATCGAAGCGAAATGGATGTGATAAAGACGTAGCAAATAGCGGCGAGACCCATAGAGAAGGTGATAGTACATCCTCTGGTACTGCTCAGCATCGTTGACAACTACAACAGGGTGGCCAAGGACACTCGCAAACGCGTAGTTGGGGTTTTGCTTGGTTCCACCTTCAAAGGCACGGTCGATGTCTCTAACAGCTATACAGGCAGGTTTCTTTATAATACCTGCTTCTTGTTCAATTTCCTTGGATCTGGAGATTTTCAAATTCGTATATTTAAGTCTATGGAAAATAATGGCCGTAATTACTGCTGCTTAGATTGTCTTCTTTTCTAAACTTTTGGCTAATGTAAATTTTTATTCACAGTACTATTTGAAGAAGATGACAAGGATCCAAGCATCTGGTTTCTTGACCACAACTACCATGAATCAATGTTTTCCATGTTCAAGAGAATAAATGGTATTGCTTCTAATCTAAATTTTCGGTCCCGTTATTTCTGATATTCAGTAGTTTTAAATCAGTGAATAAGGATCTTATTGATGAGGAATAGGCATACCCCAAGTAGTATGTTAAAAGTTTATTAATTTATTTTTCACAGCCAAGTAGCACGTTGTAGGATGGTATAGCACTGGTCCAAAGCTGCGGGAAAATGACCTGGATATTCATGGATTGTTTAATGAGTAAGATTACCATGTAATTTCCCGAGTAATTTTACATTTTTGTTCGTGTTTCTCAGCAATTTTATTTGCATTTTGCTCGTCTTCCCCTTTACGTTTTTGTGCCCTAACTTTTACACTTTCTTTCCCCTTTACCTTTTATGTCCTTACCTATTTTCAATGCGCCTTATCATTTGATCTTCCTAGAAGGTTGCAGAGCTACTAATTATCGATTTTCCTTTTGAATTGTAGTATGGCTCGTGCACAAATTAATATAGAGAACGCTCATTGGGAGAATTAGAGACTTATTTTTCAAATCTTTGTTACTTTGGGATAAGGAAATTGTATTAGAGGGGGCTAATTTTAATAACTTGTATGCTCTTTTTGGCTCGGAGGCTGTAGTTAAGTATTTATCTCTTGTATACAACTTGAGTACTTGTTCTTGGACAAGTTAATATGGTTCACAACTAGTTAGAAGGATTTATTACCCTTAATTTGCATGTATATCACTAGTTGATATTTTCATCGCTTTATAATTGTACTGTTTCAATCTTGGATGTAATAGTTTCTGTACTCTTTCTTCCTCAGATCTTCTCCTTGCAGCATCTGTATGTTAGAAAATTGAGCTTCTATATCCCCCTTTTTCCTCATAAAATGCATTTTATAGTGCCATGCTGGGGAGATAGGCAGCCCACAGTCGCACATGCGAGCAAGAGCCTTTGACTTTCTTTGCTCTGTAAATAGTTATATTTTTCTGTAGGTTTTCTTTCCCCACCCAGCATTAATCACAATTTCATGTATTGCAGCTATGTTCTGAATCCTGTCCTGGTCATAATTGATGTCCGACCCAAGGAACTGGGAATACCAACAAAAGCCTACTATGACGTGGAAGAAGTCAAAGAGGTAGACCACAACTTAGTTTTTGTAGGTCATGTCATATTATTATATTACTTATAAAAAAAATGTCTGTCATATTAATTTGCTATCAACACAGCTCTAGTATACCCGTTTCCTTTATCGGCCAAAGCAACTTTTGTTCAAAACTTGATTTGTGTGTTTTACGAAATGATCTGAGGGTATTATATGTTTACAGAATGCCACACAGAAAAGCCAAAAGGTGTTTGTGCATGTGCCTTCAGAAATTGCTGCCCATGAAGTTGAGGAAATTGGTATTGTCATTAAACATAAAGCCAAGCTGCATTTATTTTTGCTGCTTTGATTTTATTAAGTATATTATGACGGAAAAAAAGCTGCTTTTTTTTCTTTAGAAGTTTATTAATACACATTCTACCCGTCCCTATCATAGGAGTGGAACACCTGCTTAGGGATGTGAAAGATACCACCATTAGCACACTTGCGACAGAGGTTTTATCTTGATTCTCTCTCTCTCTCTCTCTCTTGTGTGTGTGCACTTTTTATGTCTGTGTTTTTTTTTTAACCGTTCTTGTTTTATAAACCCCATGGGGGTGGGGTGGGCAGGGACAAAATCTTAGCATCTTTTGTTTTGTGCAGGTGACTGGGAAGCTAGCAGCACTGAAGGGTTTGGATGCGAGGCTTAGAGAGATACAGGGTTATCTTGACCCTGTCATTGATGGAAAGATCCCATTAAATCATGAGATTCTTTACCATTTACAGGTTCGTTACTAGTTTCCTGACAGATAGGCTTGATCTAGGACTTGTTTGATCAACACGTACTCTAAATAGTGTTTGAACATATTAGCAAAATCTTTCAGCATAAAAATGGGTAAGCCAAATGGCTCCTTCCCCATCTGTTAGTGCGGGATGGAGGGTGTAAAGTCATGGTGGATTTTTTTTTTTAATGACATGAGAGCCACAAGGCGGGGGGCCTTGGCCCTTTGGATCCACCCACTAGGGAGTAAACCAGATAGAAGACTTCACTTGTCAAAACTGTATATGTTACGTTCATTCAGGGCCATAACTGCCTGTGTCTATTGTGCTTTTTGAATATTTACCTTTTACAATATGATATTGATGGTTTCAAAAGCAATAAACCATGAACCTGGGGTTCTTGCTATTTTCTTGACCTATTTGCTTTGTCCACTTTTCTTCTTTTGCCGATGCATTGATTATTGGGTGATACATCATGATTTTTAGTTCAATGGTCTAAATTCAGAATTTAATGCCATATATTGTGTTTTTTTTAGTTACCATTTCACGTTTGCTTATGGTTCTCGTGAGCTTTATGCTACATGTTGGCAACATATGTTCATCTTGAGTACATAGGATTGACACAAACTAATCCCCTATAACTCTCTGAATTTGTCTCTGCCCTTAACCTCAATTTGTTATTTGCCCTGTGAAATTATTTTGATAGTTTGCATATTTCATGATTTTATGTTGTAGCGACTGATGCAGCGACTGATGATCTTTTGTCTGTGTATCTTTTCAAAATACTTGTAGGATGTGTTCAATCTACTGCCAAATCTCAATGTAGCTGAGTTGATCAAGGGTTTTTCAGGTTAACTTACACTCCTGTTTAATTCGTTGGGTGCTTCTTTTAATCAAGATTAGCCTTGATGAAAATTAAAAGATACAAAAGAGGGGATCAATGCATCACAGAAAAATAAAATGAAAGGGGAACAAGTGCAAATATTTGGTCCTCCCGTGTTTTCTTGATTAACTGTACGCTGGAGTGCTGCGTTTTTCATTTTTATCTTTAGATTGTTGAGCGATGCCCTCAATGTGCAGTGAAAACGAATGATATGATGTTGGTTATATATCTCTCTTCCCTTATCCGAAGCGTGATCGCAATTCACAACCTGATCAACAACAAGGCGAGATACACTTCCTAAGTCTAATATTAGAGTTTAAAACATCATTTTAATATTAGCATCTCTTGTTCCAAAATCTTGATTATATGCCCTGATGGCTTGAACTTATCTTATATGATTTCAGATCCTCAATAAAGAACATGAGAAAGCAGAAGACTCAAAGCCAGTTGCCGTACCAGCTACAGCTGGAAGCTAAATATGTAGATCTCATCATGCTTGGGGTTTTTGGGAGAATTCATTGTTAGAAACTGAGAACTGAATGAATTTTAAAATCTGAGTCTTGGTGACTTTTGCTGGCCAGCTTCGGGTACGCATGGATATTTATCTAGTTTGGTCCTTGGGTTTACTAGGGTCCTGATGAGCCAGTGTTTTCTGTGTACTTTATGCTGGTCTTAATTCGCAGCTTGATGACAAAGATGTTCGTTGATTGGACAACATTCGAATACTATTTCGTTTAAAGTTCTCCATTTCATTCGAGCTCGACTCTCATGTTAGAGAAATATGATTGTTAGTTGCAAAAAAAAAATATAAAAATAATTTCATAAATTAATGTGATTGTATATCATCTATTAGATTTAGTTTAAAATTAAATTAAATTTATAATCTGATGTTACATATGAAATTATATCAGTTTGGGAGATTATTTTTATGTAATTTATTTGTAACTCAATTATTTCTCTTAGAAAAAATGTGATTTTTGCTATTATGACATAAATGTTGTTTGTTAATAAATAGACGTCCTGAATATTTGACTTATAAGAGATTTAAAATTTAAACATTTTACAAATTAGTTTTGCCATCTCAACCCAAAGAGGGTGTGTTTTACACACTTATTGAGCATTGACATTGGTTTATGTAAAATGATCTCTTTTGGAGATTTATTTTGTCATTTAAGCAAAACTCTCAGCATGCAAAGTAATAATAATAAAATATTATTATTTTTTAATTTTTTTAAAATTATTATTTTTATAAATTTTACAATTAATACCTATTTTGTATCATCAATCCAATACAAATTTCATATATCAAAATCTTTTGATATAAATTTTACAAAGTTGATTTTAATAAATAGGAGAAAAAAATAATAATAATATTTGAAGAGGAATAGTAAGAATCATTATTCATAATTATGCAAATATTTACATATGCATATTTCAATATGGAAAAGGATTTTAAGCCTATATTATACAAACATGAGTTTGAATATGTATATACATAGACTAATGCCAATGCGCAAGTAGAAAGTTCGCTGCCCTCTCAATTCCATAGTTACACACCCCAGAAGCTCTCCTAACGCTGTTACAATGTTACTTACCTTACACTACCCTTCAGAGATTTTCAGGGTCCACTGCTTTTACCGCTAGTTGGTAACGCTCTGTTAGGCGATTGCACCTTGTTTACTTGTTGCCTACTTGGCATGGAGATTGCGTTAACGGGATTTTAGAACAAAATTTTGCACAACTCTTCGATAAAAGTTAAAACATTATTATTTTTTAAGTTCAAGCCCACCAAAATAAAATAAAATATAAATAAAATCAAAACATAACTATATTTGATTTGAGAGATGTTTAAATTCAATCCATATCATTTTTGTTTGATGGTTATGTTGCCATAATCAAAAGCTCGCACGTAGTACATATTCCGTTGGATTAGAAAGCCCGCATACCTTTTCAAGGACCCAAGGTTATGCCATGATGCCAGTCGTCATACCTATTACAAGGGATAAGGTTAGATCTGTATCACCATCTTACTACCATTCCATTTTACTGTCGGCAAAGTTAATCCAAGAGTCATCAAGCAGTCAACATAGTGAGATGACGATTGGACAGTGAATATTAGATTCTATAAATTTCCAACGGATGCTACCACTTTAATAATAATAACTAATAAAAAAACAAATCTCAAATTTTCTTTTTTTTCAAAAGAAAAGAACTTTCTTATCCATGCCCAGAAGCTCCGCCTAGAATTGAAACTATTAACAATCAGGATTCAGAATCACCTATTCTTTCTTTTTTGACAAGAAAATAAAAATTAAGAATATCATTTGGTGTTCTAATTTTTTATCCTCCTCGGGCTAATATTTTTCTCTCTGAGTAAGAAACCCTATTTGCTTGATCTTTTTCCATTCAGGTGAACCTAGAATCACCCATTCGATGATATAATATTTTAAAAGCTCTGATGGGTCTTTTCCAGTCATTCTTCTTCATTGTAATCAGCTCGAACCGATTGCTCGAACTCAGCATCCATGACGACTCCATCCATAACGTGAACAACAATCTCTCCCTTTCTAAGATCTACCCTTTCTGACCGAATCCTGTTAACAACTAACATCCCATCTGTATCTTTTGAAATGTACAACGTAAACCCAGAAATTGAAGTAAGTCTGAATCCAAGGCTGCCTAAGGCTTTCGGCAGACAAATGGAGTTCGAAGTTTGGGAGTAAAGCAATACACTTTGTTGGAAGTTGAGCCCCACCAGAATCTCATTAGGAGTTGATCAATCTTATTGGATACTGTTTTGGGAATCCAGAGGGTAGACATGACATAAGAGGACATGGCATTGGCAACGAATTTGATCAGGCTGGACTTCCAAGTGGCCACTCGAGTCGAAATGTTGTTAAGAAGATCTTCAAAGAGAAGATGCTTGGATCTGCCAAAGATGAGTGGAAGACCCAGGTACTTGATTTGAGCAAAGGTAGGCTTGAATCTCATTTTATCACGAAGTCTCATTTGTTCTGATTGGGGCTATTGTGATTGAATTAAACCATTGATTTTCCATAGTGCACTTCTTGGCTAGACCAAGTGTTATACTAATCCAGATAAGAAAGGAAAGAGTTGGTTGTGTGACTAGTGGCCAATCCAAAAAGAATAAGGTCATTCGTGAAGAAAAGATATGTGAGTTTTGACCCTCCACGACTAATACTAATCCTCTTAAGGCTTCATTGAAGTTCAACTTGGGCAATTAGACGAGAGAGACATTCAGACCCAAGGATGAAGAGAAAGGGTGAGAGTGAGTCATCTTGCCGAAGTCCACGGTAAGGCTGAATGAAACATTTAGGGTGCCCATTAATAATGACAGAGTATGTGGGCGTAGTGATACATTATTTTATCCAATTCACCCATTGAGTAGAGAATCAAAGGCAATAGAAAATTTTAAGAAAGAAAGTCAATTCCATGTAATCAAATGCATTTTCCATACCAATTTTGATTACCATGGAATAACTATTTTCCCGCTTCTTTTTCAAGTAATGAAAGATCTCATGAGTGATAATGTAATTTTCTTGGATTTGTCTTTCAAGAACAAAGGCGGTCTGATGAGGTGAGATAATCCTTCTAATGATAATTCTCAATATATTGGCCAATTTTTTTTATATGAGTTTGTAAGATACATTGGAGAGACTGATTGGGTGGAAGTGATGAACTAAGTTAGGATTTTTGGTCTTAAGGATGAGGGTGATATTTGTATGATTCAATTGTTTAAAGAGTTTTCCTTGTACAAAGAAATTTTAAATTGTGGCAATCACATCACCTTTAATGATGTCCCAATATTGTTTGTAAAACAGACCAGTGAAACCATCTGAGCCAGGAGCTTTTGAAGAGTGAATACTCTTAACTACTTTCCAAATTTCCTCTTCAGAGGGGATTCGACAGCAAAAGATGTTATCCTGATCAGTGAGAATCAGGGGAAAAAGTTCATTGATGCTGTTGTCAGGAGTAGTGGAAATATAAATGTCAAAAAAATGATTGAGGATTTCTTTTTCAATCTGGTCTCGATTATTGATCCATTGATGAGGACCAATGCGGAAGCTTTCCATGGATTTCCTTCTCCGTCTTAAAGTCGTACTAAGATGAAATTATTTGGTATTCAAATCAATGGTAGTGAGCCACTGGATTCGGGACTTTTACTTCTAGAGGATCTCTTCCCTCTTCTGCATTTCCAAAAGCCTTGTTTAGATGCTTGTTTCCTCATTATTGTTGGGATAGGATTCGGGTTAACATTGGATGGAAGAAAGAGATTAGGTTTGGAAACCAAAAACTTCCAAACCTTCTTAAACAAATTTCACTATTATTCACTACTTTATTATTACTTTTCACATACTTTTATTATTATTCATTACTATTTAATATTTTATTATTACTTTTCAACTATTTTTTATTACTATTCACAAACACTCTTAAACACTTTTAATATCCAAACGTAACCAGTCAATTCTTTGATTTTGGTCTGAATATGCCCAAAACAATTATTATTCGAGATCTTTAAAGCTAACTTGACCTATTTCAGTTTCTTCATAAGTATGAAAGCAGGGGTGCCCAAAACAACAAATAATGAAATATTCATTACACACACATATATATATATTCGCACAACTACTTTATCTTTAGTAGCTAGGTTCTCGTCTAACATTGACTATTGTGTCGTCCAGCACAAATTTATTTTCTTATTTATATTTTTTTATCATTTTAAATCTTTTTTGAAAAAATATAAAAAATTAATACGATAATAGTTACTTCTTTAATTATTAAGTAAAGAAATAAGTTTTTTTAAAAATAAAAATACATAAAATATCAAAATAAGGAGTCAAGATAATATTTTCCATTTGACCATTTATTTACCTCCCCCAATCTTAATGTACAACTATAATTAGAACAAAAAAAAACTACCACTTTCGTCTTTTTAGCGTGCCAATGGGACCACAATTAAAATTTTGAATCTGTTATACAATTAAAAATGAAACTACTACTATTACAAGAAAAATATAAAAGAAACTCTGAAGAACTGAAACTCTCTTCGTTCTATAAATTTTTCTTATGAATTTCAGAACGATTGAAACTCATATTTATAGGCGTTAAAATCATTATGCAAGATTTAAAATAATGGTGGTAGGGTCATTCACAAAATTATTTGGGGGTGGGGGCCGCCCCTAATAATTCATAACACTCCCTATTGAATGACCACCCATAAAAAATCTGTCTCATTAAAATCTTGGCAAGGAAAAATCTAGTAGGAAGAAAAACCAATGGCGAAGGAAAAATAGTACAATCAGCACAAGTTTTCAGGACATTTACTCTCTCTGAAAAGTGTAAGATTTTTTAGTATTCGCATTCCAATGCTCTGCACAATATTCTTAAATGTCGCAGTTAGTAATATCTTTGTGAATAAATCTGTCAGATTATCACTTGATCGTATCTTTAATATATCCTCCTCTGATATAAGCAGTATTATCTTTATATAAAATTATTAGGTTGTCATTAATGATGGGAAGACTACATTTTTCTTGGATATGTTGAATTACTGATTTCAGTCAAATACACTCTCGACTTGTTTCATTAATTACAATGATTTCTGAGTGATTTGAAGATGTGGAAGATAATATCTGGTTGAAAGACTTAATAGAAATCTGAGACCTACAGTAATACTTAAACTCCCCATGATAATATGCATTAGTGTTTCAAGTAATAAGCAAACATGATTTCAGCATATATAACAGGGTTAAGAATTCAAATATAATTTTCATCTAAATAATGTATTAGAGAGAATATGATAATATTTTCATCTAAAATTTTCTTTCCCTCATTTGGCATTATTAGGGAGAATTTATTTATGTACAGCGGAAAGGGTATTAGAAACCATCCATATATCGATTCGGTAGAAAATCAAATTCGCTTGACATTGTTGACAATCGAGATCTTGAGGAGATTTAAAAGTTTCGAATTGCTGTTTAAATATAACAAATTTTATCATTGGTTTACTCAAGCAAAAAGATCTCACATTCTTCATAGATTCAGTTGTTGTGCATTCAAAACAATATATTATGTCTGATAGAAATTCTTTTGTTAATGTTCCAGATTTGAATCATGAATCTTTTATACTTTAACCACTCATATTTTCTCCTGGGACTGTAAACACCATGATAGGAGCAGATATATATCTTTCTAGTAAAACTGATCCTGAAATTGTTGCAGCATCAAGAATCCTCAGTGCTCAATATACTACATCTCTTACAACCATGTCTCAGAGGCTACTGGTGAGAATGAGCGAGGTTGATCATCTTAAAAATCAAATATCTGAATTGCATCAAATGTTTGCAACTAAAGATAGAAAAAATAAAAAATTAAGACAAGAAAACAAGAAGGTGAAGAAATTTGTAGACTGGTATTCTCGTGACCTGAAAACGCAAATAGAAGAGATAGAACTAGAGATAGTTCAAATACAAAGTTAACAACAACAGCTAACGGTAGAGGTTTAGTGTTTACAAGAAAATCGGGAGAGCTGCAATTAATCTCGCTGGTTTTTGAAATTATGCATCTAGCATATCATATAATCTTAACTAAGTGAGATTTGAAAAGATAATAGTCTGTCTTGTTCTTATTTCCATTTCTATAAAAACCATCTTTAGTTTCATTTAGTTCGCATCAAATCTTCTTCTCATATTTATAATTCATCTGTATTTACATTCTTATTCTACAAATTTTCAATGGCTCATCAGTTTTCTTTCAATATTTCTCACGATCAACATATGAGGTATCATTCACCTTAGTTATAAGTTGTTCATGTACCTTCCGTAAGTGTCATGTTGCAGCAAGCGAATGATCTGGCTAATAAGTCAAATCGTGAAGCCGTTTATGAGTTAGTGACTCTCGGCACTCGATACTCCTCTTCTATTGTTGGATTTTTCAACCGGTTACAATCTAAAAATCGTGAAATTGAGGAGTTTAACGAGCATGTTTCCGTACTTCAATGACTTATTCAAGAGTCTGACAGAAAAATTGTAGACTTAAAGTAAAAGAATAAGGATTTAAAATATTTACCTGTCTCTTCATTTCAACTGCCTAATCTTTTAGATAAGTATGACATATTACTTTATGAAGAGCAAATGCATTTGAGAGATGAGGCTAGAAGTCTCAAATTTTTGTAACTCGTTTAGCATTTGAATAATAAGATTTTTTTTTTTTCAAATGCATTTCTTGAACTTATTGCAGTCATTGTGATTTCTTCAGGAGTTCTAACAAGGTAAATCATCAACGTAAACTGCAATAATGACAAATCTGAATTCTGATAAAAATATATGGGCATATAGGATTATTCTCAAATCTTTATTTCAATAGATACTCAGTAATTCAATTATACCACATGCGTTCGAATTGTTTTAACCCATATAAAGATTTTTGAAATTTTATAAAGTACATACTCCTAAATGTACTTAGATTAGATACTTCAAGTATTGTATGTCATGATCTAATGATCCTTATAAATATACAGTGACCACATCCATTAACTACATATTTAATCCTTTTGTAATAATAAAACCGATAAAAATATGAATGTGATTGCATTCATAACAAGTATATATGTTTCCTCATAACTAATCTCGGATTTCTGCAGGAAACCTTGTGCGAAAAATTGTACCGCACAATTTCATTTCTCATTATGTTTTCGTATAAATACTCACTTATATCTCATAGACATTATACCCTTTGTTATTTGAACAACAGGTACAAATACCTTTCGCTTTGCTAGCAAATTTAATTTAGTTTCAATAGCTGCTTTTCATTTTGGCCAATTATTTCAATGCCAACATTTTTCGACGATTATTGACTCACTTTCTTCATTACTTCTGGTAATGTCAATGACCATTTTATATGAAAACATGTTGTTGACAACAGTTTTATTTCTATTTATAATTTTTTCAGTACTCATGAAATATATTGAAATCTCATTGTTCATTTCCAGGTAAAAATATTTCATGAAACACCTCTTTAGGAGATTTCTTTTCAGGAGGTTTGTACTTTTCAGAAGTTTTCTTTTCAAGATATTCCTTTTTTGGAGATTTGTACTCTTCAGGAGTTACTTTTTCTGGGGGACTCTTCAGAAGTTTTCTCTTCAGGAGTTACCTATTCTGGAGGTTTGTACTTTTCAGGAGTTACATTTTTAGGAGATTTTCTTTTCAGGAGTTTCTTTTTCTGTACAGAAAATTTGGATAGATCTTATTGTTTGTTTTATGGATACAGTCTCTTCACGGACACTGATTTCTTTTCTTTTGCACCAATAAATCTTCAACACTTCAGGTGTGTTTTAGACTCATCTATTGCTGTTTTAACAACTTGTTATTCAGGGACTTCAATTCTTGTTTAAGCATTAACAGCAGTAATATATGATTTTACAACACCTTTAGTGTCAGTAAATATATCAGGTAATTGATTTGTAACACTTTGCAAATAGGTAATCCTCTAAACTTCTGGTTCACATTCATTTGTAAGAGGATCAAATTTAGACAGGGTTTTATGATCCCAAGTAATTTCTTCTCGTGCTTCACTTACCGATATTTCATTATTTCAAAACATGATGAAATATTAATAATCTTATATATAAAAGTTTAGTATAAGTGAATTAAGTGTTTGACCGTATAACAGGTACGTGACCAATATTCAGTCATTTCATATCTATGACAAACATCTTTATCTTTTTATGAAGAATTATTCTGAGGGTTTTTACAATTTTTCGAGTTGGATCACTTCTGGTGGTATAGTATATTATTATCATATTTAATGTTGTCGCTTTTGGGACTTACACTTTTATAGTTTTTCTACCACGTCTAAGCCATTGGTTCTTTTGAAATGATGCACTGTTCACTTCTGAGAAATGTGTAAATTCAATATCATTAATAGGACGTAATTGGTGATTCATTAATAAAAACTCATTATTTAACTCAATCATTAAAAGACAAAATAAAAGTTTAGAATATTTGTTGAATTTTTGTTCTCGATATTGCTGCTGCAGGAGCACATTCGAGATATGAAAAATAATATATGTCTTCTTTGAAAAATATCATCATCAGTAACTTTCTCACTGCATAATTTTAATATTGAGCTGATTTTAAAGAGTGCATAATTATATTCATTACTACTTATAAAATCTTGTAATTTCAGGTGCAATAAGTCATAACGATCATTTGGAAGGATTATATCTTCTGGTGCTCATACTTCTCCCTTAAATCATTTCACACAATAAAAATATTTTTCACCATGAAATACACAATACAGTCCTGTAGGGACACGTGATTTTCTTCTTTGATTGTATCTCCCAAATTCATCATATCCAAATGGATTTCATCAAGGATCCTGGATAAATAATTTTTTTTCTAGAAATGTCAATAATAATAAATCTCAATTTTATAAGATTTGACATTTTCTATATATATGAATCACAAAAATAAATATGTGGATCTAAGAAATATATTCACATAATTATCAGAATAAAAGTATAATTTTATTAAGTAATATTCAGCAATATTACCTTTAATATTCATCTCGAGGACTGCAAATAATATATTAAAAAACTTAATTGAAATAGAAGACCATTAGCTTCAATATCGATAAAATTTCGTTCTGATAACGTATTATAAAACTAAAAAGAAAACTACTACTATTGCAAAAGAAATATAAAATAAATTCTTAAGAACTGAAATTTTATTCGTTCTATAAATTTTTCTTATGAAATTCAGAACGATTGAAAGTCATATTTATAAGTGCTGAAATCACTATACAAGTTATTATGCAAGATTTAAAATAATGATAGTGGGATCATTCATAAAATTATTAGCGGGCGGAAATAACAAAATCTTATTAATTTTTTAGATTTTTTTTTTTAGATTTTTTAGAATCTTGTTATGTTCAGTACCTAAAGTTGGTATCTCATATTTTAAACGATTTGTTTTTCAAATAATAAAGTTTTGAAGAAGTTAAGAACTTCTAAAATACATCGGATAATTAAATTAAGAATAAAAAAAATTAGAAACTAATCATTAGATGGCGTATTTATAAGCTACCAAAATAAATATTAATATATTAAAGTTGATTGAAAGATTAGCAAAAGAATCTCCAAAAATAAAAGAAAAATGAAAAAAAATAGTCTATATATTCAGCACATTCTCTTTAAAATGTGATTTTAGATTTTTATTTTTTTAAATTTTGTACTTAAAAATTATTAATATGTAAGGTGTGCAGACTTCTATATAATATTATTGGGATAAACAAGTGAGGCACTCTCAACCTCTTAAATTACCAAATAAACTTAATTAATTAATTAATAAACCCAGGTAGATGCTAAAAATTTGATAAAACCCAGGTAGATGCTAAAAATTTGATAGGCACCACACAATTTCACTAGATACGAGCTCATTAAGGTTTGTTTAGATTGAGATATGAGATGAGATGAGTTATGAAAGTTAAAAAAAATATTATTAGAATGTTATTTTTTAATACTATTATTGTTTTGAAACTTAAATAAATTGAAATAGAATTTAAAATGTTGAATTATTTATTATATTTCGTGTAAAATTTTGAAAAAATATATGATAATAAATTTGAAACATCTCAAACTTCGAATCAAATTGGGTAAAGAAGAGTCTTTTAGACTCGGACAGAATAAAAAATCATCAGTAATGACTTTTGTACATGCACCCAAAGACTGACTTAAGCAAAATGATTGGATTATTTAAAAGGGTGATGCTGGGGATCAGTTGGGCGGTCCCCAGTGTGAAATGTCGCCCTAAGAAAATAAAAGGAAAAAATTTTTTATTGTGTTTTTTTTATATAATAAAAAATATAATAAAATGAAAAATATACAATAAAAAATATAAAAAAAAAATAAAAATGAAAAAAATACAATAAAAATATAAAAATATAATAAAAAATACAATAAAAAAATAAAATGAATATGATTTTAAGAGGATTCGGCTCTCTGCCGAACGAAGCTGCTGCCGGTGGCAGTGGGCAACGCCGCCCATACTATGGGGACCAGAGGGAGTCAGCAACTTCACTCCTGCGATGGTGAGCCCCAACGGTTTTAAATTCGAAATAGGTCCGTTTAGCCCACCTCTATCGGGAGCAGCGGCGACTGCACTTATTGGGGGGTTCGGTCCAAATCTTAGGAATTCTCTATTTAAAATTATCTTTTAAAAAATCCAATTTTGCACAAATATAAAAAAAAATGGTCATATTTAATCAAGTTTGGTCATATTACTATTCACAAATTATTTTTATTCCTTTTTTCATAAATTTCATTGTTATATTTGACTAAATATGATCAATTTTTTTTTATTTGTATAAAATTATACTTTTTAAATAATAATTTTAGATAATTTAATAAGAATGCTCTTACAGTTACATAATCAAATGCTACAAAATTGTCAAACAAATCGAGAGTGAAATTTTGATCTGTAAATTGAGACTCAAAGCATAAAAATACGAGCGTATAAATATAAAATAGATTCATCTCCATTTTAGTTGAAATGTTTTATGGAATGAAATAAATAGACGAGTTCTTTTGCAATTTTTACAAAGCAGAACAACTTAAGAAATTGAAAGCCTATACCAAACACGCCAGGCAGAGACCCAATAATCGGTACACGTTCCAACAAGATCGTGGGATTTGGATTTTGACTACAATACGTGGCTGGATGAAATTGGAAAGATGATAAACGACGCCGTCCCATTCCACTGGAACGAACTATGAGCAGCCAATTGAGCAATTCACTCTTTTACTATCCGTTTTATCATTTATAGGCGAAGTTTTAACTTTTAACTCTCTATGACGTTAAGAGTTAAAGATTGTATTTTAAAATTTAAAAAATATTTTTAAATAGTTAAAAATATTTTTAAAAAAATGATGTTTGATAATTTTATAAAAAATATTTTAGACAGTTAAAAAAGTTAAAAATTAATTTTTTCAAAAACCACCAAACTAAAAATTTTATCAAAAAACTTATGCAGATAATTATATATTTTAAAAAACTACTATAACTAATTTTAAAAAATATTTTAAATATATGCATCTCAAATAATAAATAATTTTTTAATAATATTACATTAAATTTTAAGTTAAAAGTACTGTGTCCTATCTCAATTCGTACTAAGATATTAAAGAAGAAGAAGAAAATACAGAGGGACAACTTTTGTTGAGAGTGGGATTCGAACCCACGCCCTTTCGGACCAGAACCTTAATCTGGCGCCTTAGACCAACTCGGCCATCTCGCCGTTGGTTAGTACACAATCTTGTTTTTTTTTTATTTAACTTAGAGCAAGATAGGTCGAGATAAAAATATATAATGGTACAGGTACTACCTTAAAGCAGGTTCCATAAAAATATGCTTTTTAAAATTGATATTGGTTATATTGAAATTTATTTTAAAATTTAATGAAAAATATAAACTTAATGAAAAACCAATATCTCCACATAGGCTTGTTCATCTGAAATTTGGATCCATAATTTTTTTAAAGCTCTTAAATAAAAATATTAAAATTATTAAAAAAAAATCAAAATCAGGTCGAGTTTTTACCCGGGCTAGATGGATAGGCCTACCTCTATATTCATAAATTTAAATTTGATTCATTATTAGATTTATTAAAATAATAATATAATATATAATTTATAAAATTAATAAATATATCTACAATTTATTCATTCAATAAATAGATTAAAAAATAATAAAAAAATATTTTAATAAGTAAATAATAACTTTTTAAATATGAAGAATGATGTTTAAATATTATAATTTGAAATTTGAGTTGATAGATTTTAATGAGTTTAATTTAAATTATTTTCAATAAAATTATTAAATTTATATTTAATAAAAGGCAATGATATGGAGTATGGACCTTTGCGGCTCCAGAGTGTAGTTATAAAGGGCATCTAATAATGTTTCAAATAGCAATACTCTTAACCAATGTTTTAAATTTCGTACCGTACTGGCCGGTACATACCGTACCGGAGCAGTGACCGGTACAAAAATGGGGTCTGTTTCGTACCGGCCCAGATTTCGGCCGTACCGGCCGGTACCGGATTTGTGATTTTTTTTTTTCATTTCTTCTTATTTTTTTATCATAATTTAGACTAGATTATTTATATATATATTAATATATATAATTGATTCATTTATTGACTATTATTTTGAAATATAATTTATATATATTTTTATATATATAAATTTTTTTTTTTTATGTATAGACTATGTCGAAACGGTACACGAAACGGTATCGGTATTAAAATATTTCGTTCTAGTGCCTTGATCGATACGCTCATCGATACGATATTCAAAACATTGCTCTCAACACGATCGATCGAGGGACAATTCTGCTGCAAGGCTTCTGGAAAAAGTACCACCGAGCTACTTTTTTTGCGAATCTTGATCCAGTAAGTTCTGTTCCGGGCGGCGGTTCGAGCTTCTCTGGGTAAATCTGTAGCCATTTAGGTACGAAGCTAGCTAGCTTTCTGTTTTTGCCGCAGTCCTTGAAGTTAACTAACATGGGTCAAGTTAAGAAAAAAAAAAACTAACATGGGTCAAGCCTCCAGTAATTGGATACTAATCATGTTAAAGTCCATTTAAGTCCGGCCTTGAAGGTAAGATCACGTTAATTTGGTTTTGAGGCCCATATTAACGAATCTAATCAGCTCACTGTATTTAAGATTTTTTTTTAGGCATAACAAATTTCATTCATTCATAGTAAAATATTACAACTTTCATATCAAATACAAACCATCTATTACTTTTAAAACTCTCCAAATATATATATATATATTTTTTTGTGATTGACATGATCTAATTCTTTGTTGTAACTCTCTAGAGAGAAACTGTTTGAGAGTTTGTATTATGTCAACCTAAAATAGATTTCACAAATCCTATATTATATCCTAAGACAAAATTAAACAATGGCATGCTTTGTCTAAAATAGAATAGAGGATACACTTTAAGAACAAAAGTCCAAGAGACTGAGTGTATTTTTATAAAATTATTTATAACCTAAAACAAAGAAAATAACAAAAAGCATAAAAGATACATGGAGAAATAGTGAATTACAGCTTAGGAAGTTGTAGATCTGCATTTTCAATCATAGAGGAAAAAAAAAAAAAAAAATACAAACACAAAGGTTGTGGTGGCACATGAAGGCATGCGCCACTCTAGAAATACTGCGGATAGTCTGATCTAAATAAATCGATGGCTCTGATCCTAGAATTGCAGCGCGTGGTGGCGATAGAGCTTCCCTTGCGGTGGCATATGGATGTCGCACACGCTACTTTATTCGACTAGATTTTTTGCCCGTCTGAAGGATTGGTGTATTGAGAATCTTGTTGTGGAGCGCGTGGTGAATACTAGACTCCAAAGAACAACATATCTACATTTCACCCTACTTAAAAAAAACACAAAAATATAAAGAAAAAACTAGAAAGAAAACTGAGAATAGATTATGGAGGAAAGGAGGAAGGAGTAAGGAGCCAAAACTCCAACCCCCTCCTCTAGTCTATGTTTTTTAAGGGGGGCGGTTGGCCTGAGAGAAAGGAAAGAGAGCTTAATAGGGTTTTCAGAAGAAATAAAATAAAATAAACTATATATAAGGTAAGTTAGTTTTTACACGTATAATTTTTTTATAACTTATTTATAAATAAGATAATGATAGGCTTATTCTTATAAATCCAATTTTGCAATTTCATTAAAATATTAGAATTCTTTTTATAACTTTTATACAACTATATTTTAAAGGAAGATAATGTATACCTATAATTCTTTAAAAATAATTTTAATTGTACATGGTTTACTTATAAAATAAGTGAGAGTTTTTTTATTTTGCTTCGATATTTCTAGGCAGGTTTGATCTGGTGCTTAATTAGATAAATAATTTATGTAGCAAAACTATATTTAATAATCTATTAGTGAATCTATGAACGGACCTAGTCAAGATTTTTCAGATGCATAAGTCGACGTCATCTATTTTCTATACTAACGTTAAAACTTCGAGCAGAAGACATGTGTACTCTATCAATTCCCAATGTAGGTCCCATGCCCCAAAATCTGATAAAAAAAAAGAAAGAGAAATGTAAGTTATAAAGAGATGTCACAAACTGATATAGTTTTATGTGGTTCGTTAGATTATGAAATTACTTTTATTGTAAAATAGATCTAATGAATCATATAAAATCACGTCAATTTGTAGGATTGATTCATAAGATTTCTTCCTAAATAAAAGTATAAAATAAGGCATCGCACTGGTGAATTATTGAATTTGGATCATAACCACGACACATTGGCTATTATCTTTGGCTAAATGCAGCCACAGATGTATTTGATAAGTTTATAAATCATAAATGTATCGTGAGATTATCTCTTATTTTAAAATTGGAAGAGAAACTCTATACGACAAACATTCATCATCAATGACATCCTCAAAAAGAAGAGTGAGAACCACAGTGTTGAAAATGAGATACAAAGTCTTTAGCCTTGTCAAGTCCCATGTGATAAGGGTGGAGCAGCAAGTAAAACCCTCAAAGAAAGGTAGAATTTAACTATTATAGGATTTACTCGCAAAATTGGAGAAAACTCTTGGTAGGACCTCAGCAAAAGCTCAGCTGGGAATATAAGGAGAACCATGTTGAGTCATTGCCATGTAAACTGTAAGAAACAAGATCGAGAATGTTGAAGGGTTGCAAGTTTTTCTTGAAACTTAAAAAGTGGAAAGCACAAACGGAGGGTTATCACTACAATCTTCCAAAGTATTGTTTTAAAAAAAGGAAATAAAAGAAAGAAAAAATCTTCCAAAAGGTGGAGTCTTTGGAGGCTTCAAAGGCGAAGGTGCGGATAAGAAGGTGTTAGGTATTGTATTGTGCTCCAAAGCATTCACGAATTGGCATGAAATCTCATTAGGTCTAAAGGCATTGAGGTCCAACCGCCTCAAGTCAGTCCAAGGATGTGCCAGCAGGTGAGATCTTAAGTGGGCCACACCAACCCCATATCCATATCAAAAGGCCCAAATCATAACAGCCCTGGCGTCCGCTAGTTGTGGAAGCAAACGAACCAATTCACCCCTCAAAGAAGCCAATTCTAATTCCATATCTAATGACCGCTTCTTCTGTTCCTTCACTTTTGTGTCTAGGTGTAGCATGTTTTGGTTTCATTTTTTTGGCATCTACTTCTTCCTTATCCTTTTTGTAGGAAATATGCACACCGCATAGATCCTCGTAAGATCCCTTCATGTTTGACAGCTAAAGGCCAAATTGCCTACGAGTTTCCTCATACGATGCCTTCACTTCTAAAAACTCAAGGGCAAGTTGTTTGCTAGCCTCCTAAGAAGAAGCCAACGCCTAAGTACCCTAAGCATCATTACTCGGTGGTAGCCAACAACTATTGAGAGAAGTTCAACTCTCCAATCACTTAGGATAACTGGGCACAAGCATAATCTTGTTCAAATTTTGCCAATTGCAAGACAGAATTGTTATGCGCGTCAATGGATTTAGTGTAAAGTAGCTCACCGTGAGCTAAGATGCTTCATTGTGAAGGAGCTCGAGGTAGCTCTTTAAGGCGCGAATGTGCCCATCAGATTGCTCCAGGTAGGACTCCACCTCAATTTTCTAGGCCAATAGTCGACTCATTTCATTTTTAGCAAAAAATCCAAACATTTGCCTGGTATGTACTTCTGGCTTAAAGTTGGTGCCATCATCCACAACTCAAGCCGTTAGGTCATCCACACCCTACAAAGCACAATAACACAATATGGTATGGGCCATACATGAAAAGAAAATGCAACTAAGGAGTAATGTCATACTAAAGAAAAAAAAATCAAGTGTTTAGCCATTTCCGTCATTGCTCCATATTGGGAAGGGAAACGCAATTAAGAAAGCCCCTCAACCCCTCATATGGCTCATCGCCCCTACATATAGGGTCTCTCCAAAGAATGCATCAAAGGCATAGAAGAGGTGGTTGGAACTTCTCCTTTAGGCACGGATGCACCCTAGTCTGTGAGGTTGACAAACTCAAAGATATTGACGAGACCACCATCTTTTCCATCTCCCCTTTGACTCTATCTCTCTTTTTCACTCCACCCTTCCTAGACAACCCATACCCCTCCCTAGAGGTTGATGGATCTACGTCACCCTTAAAGGAGGAAGGGGAAAGGGAGGAAATAGAGACTTTTTCATAATCTGTAGGCGAAGTCTCACCCCTTAAGACGGTCATAGAAAGGGAGCTTAGGGATCCTTAGTCCCCACACTCATTCATGTTATCCTTCATAGACAAAGTCCACGACATGATTTTGGGCGCCACCTATAGTAGAAGTCGTGACTTCAAATGCCATAATCCCAACAATGTCTATAGAGAAGGTATCATTTATGTCTATCCCAAATTCGCAGTCACTTGGAGTTGAGACTAAGGAGATGAGAGAAAGGAAACTCAAATGGCTGTACCCAATTGAATCTGACCTCTTGTGAGGCATATCAAACTCAAAGGTTGTGGTCAAGTTGACAAGGACTTAGCCCATGAACACATTGAGGTCGTCAAGCCTTAGAGATGCATGGTGGGGCAGGCAACCCTACTCTACAGGGCAAAACACCAGTAGGGGCAGGATGGTCCTAGTAGGGCAATATCACTTTTCTCGCCTCACATAAAATTATTATTGAGTATAATTATTTTAATATATATTTATAAATATTTATTATTTTTACTATATATGAATATAGTAATAGTAATATGTATTGAGTACAATTTTTACGTAATACTTTGTATAAGTTGTTGTGTGGTATGGTGACTTTTTTTATAGATTGTTTTGGTAATACAAGTGTCACAGTTGAGCAAATGTGAGACTCTTGTATTACTTTAGCATGGATTATAAAAGAGTTATCTTACTACACTATAATTTATATAAAGTATGTACTAGAAATTTTTTAAATCATAATCATATTTACAAACTTAAATTTATAATTTGGGTTCAAAAATATATTTTTGATCATTAATGAACTCAAAAATAACTTTGATGCCCAGTGGAGTAGACCGTAATTAGTTATTGAAATGGACAGTGGTTGGAAGGCAAGTCTGGATAAGGAGTCTGGCCTCGCCCCTCAACATAGGGCAGGGTCCAAAGGTGGAAACCCCATCCCTATCCGTACGAGAAGGGGGGTAGGTGGCTATTCCTCCCGTAGGGTGCAATAGCATCCTTACCTGAATGTGTAAGTTAAGTATGAGATAAATTTAATTATTTATATTATTTTTAACATTTGTTTTGAGTTTATATAGTTAGAATAGAACGAAGAATTAGAATTAATTTAATATTTCTGTTATGATATAATGTAAATCACAATTTATCTTAAAATAAAATGTATATAATAAATTATTTACATTTGACTCATTATTTAATAAAATATTTGATATTGCGTACAAAGAAGATCATTTAGAAAACGACGATGTGATTATAATTCGGTACATTACATATATGCAATCACCATCTTAGGGATTTCGACTTTTGAATCATTCGCATCCAACTCCCCACCCTCATAAAAAAATAAGGGGTAAAACGCAAGTCATTCTCACATCACATGAATTAATCCTTGTGATAATCACGTTAAATTAAGTTTGTTAAAATTTAGAAAAAATAAAATTTTATATATTATATTATTATTTTATTTTTAAGGTATTATATAAGATATGATATTTATTATTATTAAATAATTTTTTTTATTAAATGATTATATTTTTGTATTATCTATTAATAATAAATATACTACATCTTATATAATAAAATACAAATATAATGTATACCATTACCCAAAATGTAAACATCTACATCTTACTAAAAAAAAAGAAAAAGAAAAAGCAAGAAAGATTGGTAATTAATAATTATGACTTCGTTGACGGTAATACAAATTTCAAAGCAAAAGCAACAATAATGGCGGTGTAGTACTTTTGGTTGCTTAAGTATAGAAAGACCATCAAATAACTACCATTTTTATGGTAGGGTCGGGATGTCACTGGTTAGAGGTAGATGGGCCGTGTTAGTGCAGATAGATGAGTCAAATTAAAAATTAATCACTTGCTTAAGTAGTCGGAAGTTAATCATTAAGTAATTAAAGTGGTGTGATCATGAACAGATTAACTCACTCACAAGCAAGTGCACTACTACACGTGTCGGGTTTTTTCTCCAAGTGGTACGACTCGGTGGGGGGAAAAAAACAAGAGAGATTAATTTTAAAAGATTAGTTTTCATCGATCCACTAGTACTACGAAATCAATATCCGACATCCAGGCCGGGTCTTATATTGTTTTTATTCATCACGACCGACCGTGGATTAATCTTGAATTTCATGCAAATTACCTGCATGCATGGCTCTCTATCTAGCTAGCTAGCTAGCATCGACATATAGAAAGATCTTAGATAATTAATGTTGCCGGAAACAATAGTGCGCCGATAACTTTATGAGACATTTGGATTGTTCACCAATATTGAGTTTCGGCAAAACGACATGGCATAATTTGCTCTTTCTTTAGATTCTGAAGTTGTTTGGATGGAGGAGGGACATGATGTAGTCCTTCCTTATTATATTGAGTTTGACAAGTCACGTATTAGTTGATATATTTGCAGAAGTTATCGCTTTTCAAAAAATAAAAATATATATAAAAATATTGAGTTTTGGCAATATTGAGAAATTAAGAAAGCACGGATCACAAGAACGATCCTTTTATTAGTAAGCTCATAAGTCATAGTTAATTAATATATATTTTAAAACAAGAGACGTACACATGCATGCATAATATTAGAATTACCGGATCATGATCTCAATTATGCTTAATAAGATCATTTTCCTTAATTTAAATATTATAATTTCAAGAAAGATTAGGCCCATGAACAACCAATTCATCAAAATATCTCATCATGTACTTATAATAATTAATCAGAAGTTATGATCATCATCAATTGTAACAACGTACTGGCCGGTCTATTAGTTCGCCAATATTGAATCATGAATGGTTCTATTAATAATAAAATTATTGATTGGTTCTATTAATAATAAAATTATGAAATATGAAGCTCTTTCTTAAAAAACCAAAAGCAAAACCGGCCATATGATCATCATAGCACTTCGATGATCTGCGGCCTTTTAATGAAATGCAAGTACGTACTGATCTTGGAACAAAAAAAGTAAAAACAGAAGAGACAGACAAATTAAATTAGAACATATCCCAGACTAAAGCAAAGTACTACGTACCGGGTACTTCTCTTTGATCGTGATCTGGATCATCATGATCAGGAGGTCTGATTGCTAGCTCAATTAATGATCATATTACAGGATCACAGGATCTGATGAAATAAGAGACTAGTTTAATTTACGGAGGACAGCCTTGATCTTAAGATTCGGCAGAACCATCTATATATCGAGCGGTACTACGCGGGACGTACTAATTTGATGTTGTAAACTATTTTGAGAAAAAAAAAAAACACCTTACAAAAAAAATGAGTAATAGTAATTAAATATTTGTGATGAAAAAAATTATTAACGATTAAAATAAATTATTAGCAACTAAAATAGATTATTTATTACTAATAAATATTCGCAAATAAATAATTTTTTGTAGTTATAATGATTGTCAATACAAATTTCCTTCTCTTAGAACTCACCGGAATTCAAATTCACACATATACATGATGCTGAAATACATGGAAATAGAAACACAAAATTTAAGAACAAGCTTAATATATATATATATATATATATCCCATGCAATAATATATATAATAAGTACTACTCATATTTTATCCATCATGTTTGCACATGATCAAACCTCTCATGATCGATCAGAAATTTCTAGTTTCTATTTGACCTATAAGAAGACAGAGTACAAGTGGTGGAGAAGGAGGCCGAGGAGGGACTTTCTTTCTATCCTCTTGCTTGGGAAGAAAAGTACTACTACAGAATCACACATACATAATAAAGGACTTACTAATTACAAGAAATTAAACATGATTAATTAAAACTAAATTAACTACCTTAAAAACTTCCTAGGCTTGGAAGGTGTAATTCTAATAACAAGACCGGGGAAGACATCATCTGGGTCATGAATATGAGGGTTCTGCTCAACTATAAAGGGGTCACCACACTTATCACTGATGGTGTGAAGCGTTTCGCCCTCTCCGACCACGTAAATTTCGTCGCAGGGTCGTTCCAACAGGTGGGTGCCCTTCACAGCCTCGTACACGTGAGTGGTGTCCCTAAAAGTGCTTACCAATATAAGCGCCACCAGAACAAAGGCACAGTACCAGGAGGCTGCATCCGCTGCATGAGATATTGAGGCCATGATCGGTGCATGAGGCCTTGTCGACTTTGATTGCTTGGAAGCGGCCATGATGACTAGGAACGAAAAGAGAGTGACGATGATGATGATCAAATTAATTAAGCAGAAAAAAGAATCTGAGAGATGAGAGAAGGAATTAGTTCTTGGTTTTTATAGTTGATAATAAAGAAAGGCAGTTGTGTTGATCAAGTAGTGGGCATGGGCGGTGTGATGGTCAAGTTTGGCGGCTTTTTATGGGGCGAGGGAGTTGGGGAGCTGTAGAATATGGGACACGATGGTGTTACGATGGTGTTACGTGAATCACCTTCTTTTTCTTCCCCAAAACTACCCGAAAAGGACCTTTTTTTATTTTTCTTAAATTTCAGAGTTTTTTTTTTTAAAGTTGATTGTGAAATGAGATGATATATTAATCCTAAATAAGAATTGAATAAAATATTATATTTTAATAATCTTATAATTATTTTAAAATTTGAAAAGATTAAATTATTTATTATATTTTATATAAAAATTTTAAAAAAATTACTGGTTATTTGTGATCAATTAATCTGTCAAGAATGTTCGTTTTTCTTGTAACGAATATGATGAAATAAAATAAAAAATGAATATGATGAGATAAAATAAAAAGAAACTATCCAAATAAAATCGAAGGTTTTTTTTTTAATTTTTAATTTTTTGTTTTGGTTCTTCATTGGCATTGCTTTATCCACAATTACAAATAGACAGCAAACTTCAGAAAGTAGTCATGTTGATACTTGCAAATTCCTCGGTCGTTCGCATAATTAAGGTGGCTTAAGGCTTAATACAGACAGCCAACCGCCTTTGTTTACCAACTTGCCATCATAGGCGACAATTAATATAAGTTGGTCACATAACAAATGATGAGTTACAAGAATCATATATAGATATTCTCAGTTGGCTAGCTTATTGAATTATCTGATATAATAATATATATGTATATATTGATATATTTGGGGAAGGGAGTTTCGAACTCCAGGCTTGATCTATTTTAATTTCAATACACATTTTTTAAATATTAAAATAATAATAATATTAAAAAATAAACTAAACTCATCTCAACTCATCTCCATCTCTAAATCCAAACGGGGCCTAAAATGTTAGAGGCCTTTGGCATCTGATACATATTAAATGTCTTTGATGTTGGATATACATGTATATATATATATATATTTATATTAATATTGCTAACAATTTTAAAAAATCATGTTAATAAAATATCACTTAAGGCACCCGATGTATGCGTGTATCTCTCCAAAATTATTAGATCAGTATCCAATTTGTTTAGAAAATTGAAGAAAATCTTAATTATATATGTTTTTATATATACACATACATATATATTATTCTTTAATTTACTTTCCTAAACTTTAAGGGAGACGTTTTGAATCAAAGTATTAAAAATTTATGAGGCAAAATTGTCTTGATGACATGTAATATAAATGCATGTCATCGATCGTTTTTGTAAAAATGAGTACTGATCAGGATCTACAAAATTGTGTTGTAGGTCTAATATCTCACTCTGCATAGGAGACAGATTTTTTAAATTAAGATCCTCTCGTAAAATTAATTAAAAGTCAGATATTGCATAAAAATATATATATATATATAATATTAAATATTTATATAAATTTATAATGTTAAAAATCTTTTTATAGGAACAGTGTTAAAAATGACAAAAGCGACAGGGTGCATATATCTTACAATTAAAAAAATAATTTATTTATGTAAGTTTCAATAATGAGAGTGCGTGATCCTTATATTTCTCTTATGAGTGTATGTAGTAATTTTCTATTTAATCATTTTAAAATAAATAAATTATTATTATTATTATTATTTTTTATTTATTTATGAGAAACATAACTTTCATTCATTAAGATTACTGGAATACAGATACATGAAAGTATAAGTTCCAGACAACGTAACCCAAAAAACCAGTAACCACAATTACACAAACTTCAGACTCTACTATCTTTGAGAAATTGAATCAGGAACTTTGTCACCATAGACAGCCAAAGTGCTTTGAAATCGGGCAAGCTTTGCAAGTCCATCAGCAGCTTTATTAGATAAACGATTAATGTGCTCAAAAGAAATTTTGGGAAACTGCCGGCTTAAATCCTAGATTGAATAAATCAAATTACCCTGTATAGATGTAGTGTTGGAAATGTTTTGTTAAAGGAAAGAGAATTCAAAGATTTATCAAGACTTTGAGGCATATGAAAATACTGTCTTTAAGACGATATTTGCCCCCACTCACAAAGAGTTTGCTAATAGGTTTCTAGCAAATCGTCTCCAGGATACAACAAAGTCTTGAATTCTATAAATAGCAATTTTGTAGAATTCCTAGAATTACTATTGAAAATGATGGAAACAGAGGGGATTAATTTTCGTCACTTTTACAAGTCTTTCACGACTATATTTATAAAGAGTAAGGTGGTGTATGTGAAAAATCACGTCTGTGGGGAGTTTACCGTTTCTCGCTCGAGCGAGGTGTCGAGCGAGGGTCGAGCGAAGTTACTGCCTGACCTCTTTATCTCGGGTTGATTCTCGCTCGAGCGACTAGTCGAGCGAGAATGCAACGGTAACTTCACATACATCTTTGGTTGAGACACGTCTGTCTTTCAGACGACGCATTGATTCAAATTCACGCTCGAGCGAAGAGTCGAGCGAACATCTAGCGAGATCAGATTCTCGCTCGAGCGGTATATCGAGCGAGTATCGAGCGAAGTCTCGGGTTTGCTCTCGCTCGAGCGACATATTGAGCGAGTGTCGAGCGAAGTCTCGGCCTCAAGTTCAATTCTCAACCATTTCCACACATTTCTTCCCTTCAACTTTAGACATATTACAACCTATTCCAACATGTAGGTTCTTCTATGCACTGAATTGCCTTTACACTTAGCAGGGAATCTGATTCCACTATAAGCTCTGAAATGCCAAGAGGAAAACACAATTACAAACCTCGAAGAATGGCCAACAAGACTACAATTTCTTTCCCACTGACAGAGAGTAGAACATGCCCAAGAGAGTCCCTTAAAATAACTCCAATACCTGAGGAACAAAGGTCAGCAAAAGTTGCTCCATTAGTGTTGAGTTTCAACACAGTTGGAGGGTGAGGTTGCCATCTGAATTGGTGCAGCATTAAAGTTTGGACAGAAGACTTAAGAGGAGGCCTCTTGTTCCTTGTAATTAAAGAGTTAAGACATGTTCAACACCGATGCATTAAATGGTATCCTCATACATAATTTGATTACACCTAAACCAAAATGCCCAGGCCAATAAGAAAAAAGTCTCTAGTCCTCTTTGCATACCGGACTGATAAACCCAGCGCCAGCTCCACCTCCAGGCAATTTAGGCAATCGTCTAGGCCTCCTAAGTAGAAAAGACCTCCCAAAAAAAGTCTAAAGTAAATTTTAAAAAAATCTAATTAAAAAAATTAATTAACTCAATAAGAGAATAAAAATATCAAATAGATATTATATATATCATTATTAGTTTTATAAGGTAGTAAAATAATTTAAGTTTAGATATTTTATTAGATTTTGAGTGAAATAAAAAGTTGAATTTGAAAATATTTGAGAATACATACAAATAGTTATATTCCCAAACGACTCTTAAAACTTAAGAGCACGTTTTATAAAAATTGATTTGATAAAATCTTCTCTAAATTATATTTTCTTAATAAAAATTAAGTCAGTTATTAGTTGAAAAGTAGTATAAATATTAATTAATAATTTTACTTAGCAAACAATAGGCATTATTTTTAAATAAAAATGTAATATAAAAATTAATATTAATTAATTTAAATAAAGAAAAAAATATCAATCAAAATTTTTGCCTATGGCCTCCTAATTTATTGAGCCGGCCCTAAATAAACCTTGTGAACTAGTAAGAAGAAATTTTCATGTTGACCCTCCAAATTTAAGAAACTGAAATACTTGCTCAAGTATGGCTTTAACTAATTGCAAAACACCAAGGCATGACTGGAATTCCTTGAATCAGCATTGCAGAACTTACAAGTGATATCAGAAACAACCTTCCTCATTTGCAAATTAACAAGAGTTGAAAGACCATTTTTGAGAGCCCGCCAAGAGAACACTTTAACTCTAGCAGGTAAGAAGAGTTTCCATAAATTTTTCTATAAATAATGTAAGATTGGACAGTAAAGCATTCTCCAACCGAGACATCAGACTTTAAAGAGTAAAAAATTTGTAGGCACTTTTAACAGAAGAGACCCATTTCCTATCAAGATTCCATACCAGAATATCTTCTCTTGGGTAAGGTGGCAAATTTAAATGCAACACTTCAGTTGCTTCAATCGGAGGCAGAGTACATTTAACTAGACCAATTTTCCACCAATGAGTGGAAGGGTCTATAAGGGAGTCCATTGTGTCCACATCCAAAGAGCAATTCAGATCATGAGGTTTTGAGATGGCAACTCGATTTTATTATTTTATGGGGTATGATTACCAAACAATGTACTTCTTAAAATTGCATCCTCTCTATGGTGGTGGTTTCCATCAGGGGTGATGGTAGTTAAGGATGTAGAGACACAACCTTTTGATTAATTCAAATTATTGTATCTCTTGTAAAATGTCAAAGGACATAACACTTTGATTACTTTGTATCACTTACTAAGAATTGTATCACTTAGTAATCATTAATATATCAATAGTTGTGATTCTTTCGAATGGGTACATGGTTGCTTATAAATAGAGGCCATTAATGCATAAATTATTTACTTACATTCTTCCTCTTGCCATCACCAACTTATGGGACAAACATTTACAGGATTGTCACCATTAGTGTTCTTTCTTGTTTTTTATTTTCTAGCAAATTTGGCATCCAAGAGTCAGTCCAAATATTAATGGATTGTCAATTTCCAACTCGCCATTTACAACCTTTCATCAAGAGTGCCTTAACCTCCCAAATGCCTGTCTATGCATAGGAAGGTTTTGAGCCAAGTTTATCATCTTTAAAATCACAAGTTGGAAAGTGTCTTGCCTTGTAAAGTTTGTGTAATAGAGAAATCTTATCATTTATGATTCACCACCATTGTTTTGCAAGTAAAGCATTGTTAAAAGTCTACAAATCTTTAAAACCAAACCCCCATTGAATCTTGGCAGCACACACATTTTTCTAACTCACCCACCTATCTTATTTTCCTCTTGTTTTTGCTCTCACCAGAACTTTACCAACATATTTTTAAGGTCTAAACATAAGTTGACAAGTAGTTTGAAACAACTCAGGATAAAAGTGAGGATAACAAGTGTAACAACCTTTATAAGTACCTCCTTACTCCCTTGGGATAATAGATTCTCTTTCCATCTCTTGAGTTTCTTTCATACCTTAAATTTAATTTCAGTAAAAGTCTGGTTTTTATTCCTACCAATCATGGGTGGTAAACTAAAATATTTCTCATAGTTTTGAACTTGACAAACTCCCTAAAAGGATAAAATTTCTCTTTGTTGTACATGACTCACATTTTTGCTGAAAATCATTGCCCTTTTTTGCTTTGTTCACTTGCTGTCCAGATGCTTGCTCATACACATGAAGAATATGCTGAATGTTGAGATTTGCCTCCATGGTTGATCTACAAAATATAAGGCTATCGTTCGCAAAATGTAGATGATTAAGTTTTGGAGAACCTTTGCATATCTAAATACCCTCAATCCTTCTATTAGAATGAGCTTGCTTTAAAAGAGAGATGAGACCTTTCGTAGTAATGAGAAAAATATAAGGGAAAAGAGGATTCCTTTGTCTTAACTCCCTTGATTGAATCATGTGACTTTTGGAAACAACATTTACCAAAACTAAAAAAGGAGACGAATTGAACACACATCATAATTAATTTTCTTTATTATTCAGAAAATGTCATTCAACTTTATTCCAAGCCTTGCTCATATAAAGTTTTAATGACATATAACCATTTCTGTCTTGTCTTTTTAGCTTTAGGAAGTGGATCACTTCATGGGCTACTAAGATATTATCAGTAATTAATATTTTTGATACAAAACCAGATTGAGTCATGGATATAATTCTTGGCAACACTACTTTCAATTGGTTTGTCAAGACTTTTGATATTAATTTGTAAACAACATTACATAAAGCAATGGATCCATAATCTGCTACCTTTTCAAGTTTGGATTTCTTGAAAATTAAAGAGATAAATGTGTGATTCATGGTACTAACCATTTCACCACTGTTGAAAACTTGAAGAACCGCTTGAGTGACTTCTCTTCCAATGATATTCCAATATTTTTGATAAAATGGAGAGGGCATTCCATCCGGGCTAGGAATTATAATGGGGTTGCTTTGAAATAAAGTTTCTTTAATCTCTATATACTAGTAGTGAAGTTTCTTTAAGCATTTTTATTAGATTGTCCAAAATTAAAATTTTTAAAAGTACAAATCTTGTACAAAATTTTAGTTTTATTATTTATTTTTAACTATAAAAAATATTTTTATTTTATTTTTTACTTTTTTTTCTCTTATTTTTATCAAATATAATTAAATTTTTTTGATATATATATAAATTTATAATTCTTAAAATTTGGTTTTAGATAATTCAATAAGAATGGTACAAGTAGATCAGCATTTAACTCATTATCATCTCTGCTTTGCAAAACAGAAGTCCAAATTGCCCTGCTGTAAAGAAGCAGTAAAAGGGGATTGAAAATAGTTGTCAATCTCTGAGTCTCGACCATGGCCTGAATGCCAAAAACATTCTGATCATTTCACTTCCCGTTGTTATAAATTAAATTTATCAACAGCAACTTGCGTCTTGCGCAAGGCCGTTTCAAGTTGCGCGCGGGAAATGGTGAAATTGATTTTTTTTTTTTTTTTAAGTTTGAGGTCTATATGGATACAATCAAAATTCCAGGGGGTAAAATTGAAATTGCCAAAAGTTTTAAGGTTCAAGATGACTTGACGAGTTGCGTCGAAGACTCGGAGTACCGAATCTACTGATTGGGACTTTCAAGGATCAAGATCGAATTGCGTCGGAGTGCCGATTGGGAATCAGAATTCGCCTATAACACAAGGTTTCCGCACAAGGTAGTTAACGGTCAGAAGCAGATGGCTCAGGAAGCTCATCATCTTCAGGAAGAGTACCTCGACGTCCTCACCAAGTCCGGTCTCAAAACTGGCATTTCCAAACCCAGGCATCTCTCTCTCTCTCTCTCTCTCTCTCCGTATCTGTTATCAGTTCGCCTTGTGTTATGCGTTGTAAATTTCACTTCAACCTGCAAAACAATGCGAATTATGCGATTTTCAGCTGCTTTATTTTTTTTTATGAAGAGTTCTTGGATGAGAACAAACAAGCTTTTGGGATATGGTCGAGCTGGTGTGAACATATTAAATAACTTCTTCATTATGGCAGAGAGCAATCTTATTATTTGAGTTATCAGCATCGCAGGAATATGCGAGATTGTATTGTATTGTGCCAGTAAATGTACATGAGTTGATTGACTCAATCCGGATTTTAGTTGTCCAATTCCACATTAGTTGGAGTACGTTCCATTTCATTATATTGCTCTTGCATAGTTGTAAGCTCTGCACTGATTTGCAAAGCCTGTATATGTTTCTGCATACTTGAACTCATGCATGTAATGATACTTCTCAAGTTAAAGTTTGTCAAGTTTATTTTGTGTTTCGTAATGTTTTATCATCTTCCAAGAAGGTTACATAATTTCTGCTAGTATTTTTTGCTAGACTAGTTTGAGTGACATGTATTAAGGTGAAAAACCCTTGTTATAAGTTAGTCAATATTTATCTTATCAGTGTCATATAAGAAATTTCAAAAGCCTTTTTGAGTTTTGAAAATTTAGGTTTGTTAAAGTACTCATGGCTCATATCTATCTACACAATATGGGAAATATTACTTCTTTGTGTCCTTTTGACTTTTCTTTACCTATAAATGTTAGAAACCTGTGAAATTTTGACTCTTGTTTTTTCTTTGACAATTTTGTATTCATAGGGGTGATATTCATCGAGATGGAGATTACCATCGAGCTGTTCATGTGTGGATTTTTGCCGAAAATACTCAGGAACTTCTTCTCCAGCGTCGTGCTGACTGCAAAGATTCCTGGCCTGGGTTGTGGGATATCTCCAGTGCTGGCCACATATCTGCTGGTGATTCATCGCTTGTGACAGCTTGGTAAAAAATTAACAATACTTATTTTTCTAGATGAGCTTTTCCGTGATACTATTTTGTGCAAAGATATATTATTCATTTGGAGAAGATCTCATTTTCTTTATATTCTTTGTTATATCAGCAATGATGAGAAAAACATGTCCTCCATATCCCATGACTTCCTTATAAGAATGATACTTACCTAATTAAAATAAGAGTTATAAACCTCTAGAGCATTCATTTCTTAATCAGGCATTTTCTGCATCAGGCTGTTGTAGCAATGGAGATAGAAACATTTGCTCTCTTTTTAGCTGTTGTAGCAATGGAGATAGAAACATTTGCTCTCTTTTTAGTATGAAGTGGCTGTAGGAGAAAGGGGTGAAACTGTTAAAAACATCTTTTAATATGAACTAGAAAACATGTTTTTTGAAAACAAGGTACCATCACCTCACTTTGCATAGTCTGACCAGTGAAGTTTGCATTATGTTCAAGCAAGCATAGAAGGGTTTCTATTCTAGCATTTATTTGTGAAAATCTATGCTTCTTTTCTTCCTCCCCACCTACTCCCAAGATTTGTGGCAAATCTACCCATAGTATACATTTAACTAAAAAAAGCATTTTATATTCCTTCTTTTACTTAGATCCCTTGTTTTTATTTTTCAAATAATGCCACTATGATTGGTAGAGTGATTTTTTTTGGTTTTGTTGTACAAGTACTTTACTGCTTGAATTAAATTTACTGCCAGATGTATAATGCTTATCGCTAAAACAAGTAGTTTATGCTTTTAGGAGGGAGCTTCAAGAAGAGCTTGGTGTAATCCTTCCTAAGGATGCATTTGAAATGATATTCGTTTTTCTTCAGGAATGGTTAGTAGATCAAAACCCCTTCCTCCAGTGCTGCCATTTGAGCTCCTTTGTGTTTCAGATTTAAAAATATATTCTATTCTGTTATACATGATGCTTATTGCTAGTTAGGCTTTTCATTTTGAGATAGAAACACTTGTTTTTAATAATATCATGAACCGGTTCGTTCAGGCTTTCATGGCTTAACAAGTCCTATATTTTGCTTAAAACAGACTGTTAAAAGGGTTTATTTTCAGGGATGATATATTGAAAGTTTAATAATTATGCAAAGATTTTAGGAATCAAAAGATGAAAAGCTTCTTGTTGGTGTAAGATATTTATACATTATAAGTATGTCTTGCAGAGAACTCTCCAGTGCTAAATCTGTAATTGCCCATTCATGTGGCCTGTTACAACTACTTCTGCTGCAAGAGTAGTTATCTCAAGTTTGCTTTGTTACATATATCTTGAGCATCACCTTTTCTGCTGATGGGAACATCTGTTATCTGTCTTTTTTTTTTTTAATTCTTTTTCCCTGGGTGGTTCCTCTGTGATCACTCATTTCTATTTCTAGTCTTCTCTAATGCTGGTGTTGTACCGGTTGAAAGAAAACTTGCTGTACAATCTTAAACATGTTTAGAATATCGAACAGACTTGAACATGGATATGTAACTGATATGCACTGGCTTTATAGACAGCCTTGTACAGTTTCCTTCATATATGGATATGTGCGTGCATGGGCCTTATATCAAGTTTTCAATTAAAAGAATTATCGTGCTTTGTATAGGTATGTATGAAGGAACATATAGATATATATTTCCTGTGTGTACTTATAAAAAAAAAATATGTTTCCTGTGTGTGTTACATCTTGTAATTAACTCGCTAATATATGCTTTGAATGAAATATTGTTAGGTTAACGTTTTTGAAAATGCAGTGTCATCAACGACGGAAAATTCATAAACAATGAATTTAATGATGTTTACCTGGTTACAACTTTGGATCCAATCCCTCTGGGGGCCTTTACTCTTCAGGTGAGAAGGTTATTGATTATTGTCAGATGAGCTTCCATTAAATTGATATATATTTTTCTTTGTTCCTTACATAGATGCTTTGAAGTCATCCATCTCTCTCTCTCTCTCTCTCTCTGCGTCCATGTCTTCAGTGAGAATCATTGAAGACAACCTGCCCTGTTCTTTTTCCTTTTTGGCGTCAGTGAGGAGCCTATTGCCATTTTTAAGGAATGAGGTGGATTGTGCTTTAGATTGGACTTAGTCTTGCATTCTTAGGGGAAATTAGAACCTAAATCGGCGACATTAACTACCCCTTAGGCAAATTACCTAGCATGTTACGAGAAAAGGAAAATTCTTGATTCATGGGCTGCGTGCGCCACGGGATTAATGTGATTTTCAGTTTGGCATTTTGGATTGTTCCTTACATTTTCCTTGGAATCTCATAGTCAACATTGTTGCTTCACAAACCCAACCATGTTTGTTTAAATTCAGTGTAATAGAATGGAGTTCAAGAAAGGGGAGAAGACACTATATTTCAACTTGAACAATTCATTCCTCTTAAATTAAGCATTTTTGTTTGATAGATATAAATTAATTTTCAGTTAGCTATATTGGGTGATGCTATTGTCCGTTTTAAATTTGATTTTTAGTCCTCTACTTTTTAGCTAAATATGTTGTATGAATTTTCCACTATTGCATTTTTGGCCAGCAAATACAGCTTTCTTTCATCTCATGGAATAATCCGCTATTAGATGACTTGAGAATCTGATTGTGTCTTGCTTGTTCTTTACTTAATAGGAATCAGAAGTCTCTGCTGTTAAATACATTTCTTATGAGGAATATAGAAGCGTACTTGCTAATGAAGATCCGGAATATGTCCCTTATGATGTAAATGGACAATATGGCAAGCTTTTTCATATAATTGAACGGAGGTATGTTCAACAGAGATCTAGTCCCTAATCATGGCTGCCTCATATGAATATTTTGCCATTGGTTTTTTTTTTTCCCGGTGTGTAAGAAATTAATTGATCAGGGAATCAATTTACCATTAATGTCCAAGGTTGCATGATGCATCTAGTTACTTTTCTAGGATATCCTTAAGAAGTCAACGAATTATCTATAAAACGAAACATTCAACTACTTTTTTGAGCGTAATAAAAAGTACTTTCAATGTTGAATTCAATGTAAAAATTTTCACTGGGTAGCTTTGGATTTTGTACCCTGTAAAAGAGAGTTAAACATGGGTGAACTTTGCCATCTGATCTCCACGGTGTTGAAACTTTCAAAATAAATATTTTGTTGAAGGTACAAAGAAAGCACTGTGGCACGCAGTTTGGCTCTACAGAAGCAACTCCATCGTTATGCTCCTGTTTCACTTGAAGCAGAGGTTCTCAACCTTTTGGCATTTATTTACATCTATTTTCTGCCTTCTATTATTGGATGATATTTGTTTAGGGTTTTTATTCCTTTCATTTGAGATGGTGCGGTATCATGTTTTTTATTTAATCAGAACATGCTCCATAATAGTTGGCATTAGCTATTTTAAGCACATAGTCACACTTAAATGGATCTTCAAGTTATTTTGTCTGCCATCGCGTTCTTTTATTGCTTATGCATCCTACGTATTTTGGAGAAGATAATTCTTTATATGTTCATTGTGCCTAGTCAATTTTTTACTTTTTTCTTTAGACTTATCACTTCTCTTTATTTCCTTAGTATGTGTTGAAAACTACATGGAAGTAATTTAGAAGTTATAGTAGAGATTACAAATTAAGAGGAAAAATAACATTTTTCATTTTTTTTTTTGTTGATTTAGTGTACTGTTAATTTGATCTTATTTCAAAATTTAGTTTACTAAGCTGTTGGTCTTTTTTCATTTTGCAGTTGTTTTCTGCCTTATGCATCTTATGAATTCGAAATGAATTCCCTAATGCTATTATATATTTTTGTCTATTTAACTTGATGCAGTTGACTGGGCTTACGGATGCAGACAGGGAAGCTTTGGTTTTACTTGTCAATGCCGCAAAAGTTATGGACACAATATTTTATGAACAGGTTGTATAGAAAACACACGCAAATTTATTTATGCTTCTAATATATCTAAGTGCATTTAGATACTTCGTATTCATGACTACTCATGAAAAAGATATTCATGAACGTGATTTTCCTGTTGTCTGGCACCCTTAGCAACTGGTATCTGCTCTTCATATGATGGGATTTATAAAGAGAGTTCATTTTCTTGATTTAGATAGTACGTTAAGCCTTTTTTTTAATGTAATAACCAAAAAGAAGAAGTTTTTAGGGCAGCATATGTAAATTACAAAACAATAAAACATAATTAAAAGCTCTTTTTTTTTTAATGTATCCCTCCATTGAAAAAAGAAGGTGACTACTATAGTTTTTGTTTCATAGTCCAAACATACGGTCAGCATATCAACCACTGTAGTATGGTTCACCAAATACTTCTCTTATCAATTATGTTTGTTGGGTTTAATACTCACTGCATTGGTCTATTGTAATTGCTTTTAATGGCATGTCTTTTCATGACTTCCTTGCATTGCCAAACTAGCATGCATAGGCGATGCTCTTCTATATGTCCCGTATAATTGGGCCTTTGTCTATTTTATGCTCACTGAAATTTTGTTTACCGATAACAAAAATATTCACTGCGAATGAAAAGGATGGTTTCTACTTCTGAAAGGCTGCAGAAGGATCTTTATATTGCGTACTTGTGTTTTCTTTAAACAATCAAATTGCTGTTTTGTTTTGGACCATCCATATGGACTTAATTGGGGTTGCTATAATCGACGATATTTCACTTAATTGTTTTGTACTGTTACATATATAAAAAAATTGTTTTAGTCCTGTTAGATTACCAAATTGGCTCCTTTTACTAAACTTTATTTTATTCTCCTTATTTTTTTATTCAGGTCTGGTATAGCAATCCAGCTTTAAGAGATTGGTTAAAGGAGCATGCTGATGCATCAGAGTTAGACAAGTTAAAATGGATGTATTATGTGATTAATAAGAGTCCATGGTGAGTCTTTCTCAGAGTGGCACACTGTAGCTTTGTCTCTGGTGTTGGAACAAAATCTTGCACATGCACATACACATACACACAGACTCACACCTCTTGAAACATGCAGAAAGTCATGTTCAAAATGTTTGTTACAGAATGCGTAATAAAGAAATGAATGTTATTGGTAAATTTATCAATTAAGTTTGGTTTTCTTCAGAAAGACAAAAAGATTAATCATTCCCTGACTTTGAGAGATATCCCTTTGTTAGGGGAGATTGGATCCTTTGAGCTTTATTTTACTCATATCCTAGTTCCTATTTCACTGACTCATTAGTGCAATCTTCTCTTCAAAGCCAGACCCAGCCTTAGAAAACTGCAGGACCGGGCTTACTTTCTGTGACCTGACTGACTAAAGCCATTTTTAGGCCTCCGACCAGAAGGAAGCAGTTTCCTTGCCTGCCAAAAAAAAATTATTTGGCTTGTATCTTCATTGCCAAAATATTGAGATTTGGACCAGTCTCCTTGATCTCCTCTGTATTTCTGCTAAAAAAATGACCCGAAGAGGTACTTATCAAAAAATATTAGACACCGTCACAATAAATTTTTAGCCTTTGCATTGGGTTTCTACTCTCTCTCTCTCTCTCTCTCTCTCTCTCTCTCTCTCTCTCTCCATATATGTATTTATATATTTATATATTTCTTCTTCTGAACCCGACTTGCAAAAGTACAGAGACCTAGCTCCCTCTTCTTTTTTCTTTTTTTCAATTTTCTGGACACTTCTTGACTTTAATTCATAAAAAGTTGGCTCATCAAATTTGTACCCTTAGCTAAGTGTTATGTGCATTTAATCATGACTCAAGACTATTGCAAATGTACAAATGTATCCACATACATAAATGATAAGCAACGCGATCTCATAAAGAATCGAAAAGGACCCTGCAGCTAAGGGGTAAAAAGTGATGAGAATGAGGAGCTACACAACGTTGACACTTATTGTGTCACACATACTGCAGTCCAACTGATTCTTTCAGTTGTGAAATTTGTAAAAATCTCTTGATGAAGATTTTGTCCAATTTTTTTGATAAGTACATTTTTTAGGAGAAAAATCTCTAATATTGTTCCTTATCAACAGGTCTTGCCTCGATGAGAATGAGGCATTTTTAACAACTGCCGATTCAGCCATTAAGTTGCTTCCTGAGGCCACAAGGCGAGTTAGTCAGTGGAAGGGCCTTGAATATAGAGCTGCATTCCCCCTGCTGAAACCACCTGGTGCAAACTTCTATCCTCCAGACATGGACAAAATGGTATTTTCTGGAAGTTCTTCATATGCATAAAAAAGTAATTGTTTACATACATAAACACGATTAGTTTCTCTTTTACAGGAATTTGAATTATGGAAGAGCAGTCTAACAGCAGAGCAACAACAGGATGCAACTGGCTTTTACAATATTATCAAAAGGCATAGTGAATTTGGTCTGGAATCTTCTTTGTCTCATGATACATCCAACATAACACAACATTTGGTTGGTTCCACCCATGATCTGTACATTGTTCCTTTCCCTCAAGAGTATAATCCCTACCTCAAAAAAGCCTCCGAAATACTGCAAAAAGCTGGGGATATTACTAGCTCATCTAGGTAATTTTGTTTTCAGATTTCTGTTGATAGTTTGTTGTTTAAGTATATGCTGATCTTTATTCTACTCACAAATACGTGCTGAGTCTTTCTTGTCTTGTGTAGTTTGAAGAGACTGCTGCACAGCAAAGCCAATGCTTTGTGTTCAAATGATTATTATGAGTCAGATATAGCCTGGATGGAGTTGGTTAGTATTTGGAATATAGTTCTCCTTTGTAATTCAGTTCATAATAATGCATGCCCAAAGCAAAGTTGTACGCATAAGGAGAGTGACATCTATTTGTGGATTCTTTCTAAACAACTTTGTGCCAGTTTCCTAGTATGTAAAACCTGATTTCGACATAGCAGCTTGAAGAATTAACATTATGATCCTCTTATTTGCGTCTTTTACCTAGAAAGAAAGTAAAAGATTTCATGAACTTTCCTTAATAACCTCCCCCCCTTCTCTCTCTTCCTCCACATACACACATTCTTATAATAATGTATGTCCATTTTATCATATAATAACAACATTCTAAAATGCAGGTCCAAAACTTCAGGTAAATCTAGAAATTTGAACAGAAATGGACACAAACGCCACGACTAAAAATGAAACAGGAGTTCCCAGAACCTGAAAAATGATATGCCTCTTATGTAAACTTGATGTTGCATGTTAGAAACCACTAATCCTGCATCATATGCTTAACAAATTGAAAAAGGAGAAAAAGGGGGGGGGGTCAGTGTATGATTTGAGAATGAACGTTGTCCTAGACAAACAAAGAAGGTGCTGACACGTTTAGCCAGTTTTATGGCATGCCTTTGCTTACACTCCCGTTTCCAATAAAAATACTTGTGAGATGGCCGATTAATGGATTTTAAAAACTTGCCTTAGCGTTATCTTACTAATGATGGCTGTTGTTAGGAGCAGATACTGTCTAAGGAATTGTTTCTTTCTGCAGATTTGTTTTTGATAAACCTAATTAAATTTGACATTTTTGGCGGAAATTCAATGGCCGTGTATTGTAATCTTCATCAAAGTCAAAAAGTTCGCTGTATGATATTTATGCTGGTCAAGTCCCATTGAAGACAATGTCCTTCGATACATATTTAAGAACAGTATTGAAGCCCAGGATAAATGTTCACATGGATCCATCAAGTTGGCTGATAGAAATATTAGTCCCCCTTGTAAAGAGAATGAAGTTTGTAGTATGCTGAACTCTGATTATGAACTACTTTTTCCCAATTTTTTTAGGGGTTTGCATTTCTAGTTCACAATCTTTCTTGATTTCCATCACTTGTTTCATCAAGTTTTATGGTCGTACATATTTTGAAGCCATTGCATTTCCAGGACATCAAACTATAAATAAAGAAGCATATAGGCTAGCTTGAAGAGAAAGTTTAATGTGATGTATTTTTTATTACCAACTACCAAGTTATAAGAGTCTAGTCAAGGCATTGATTGAACTTTTACATGCAACGCTATATTAAAATTGTAAAATTTACATGCTGATATAGGAAAGAAGAATATGATAACACAGAAAACACAAAAGACACATTGTGGAAGACTCATTGTAGCTTTTCATCAAATATCAACCAGTTTTTAGCTGTTGCTATGGTTTCGAAATTTTAAACAAATATTTGTAATAGTCTTTTGGTTTCACAGCTAATGTCGATTTGGTCCCTTTGGTGTAGGATTCCAAACTGGATGTTACTATTGGACCCTATGAGACATATGAAGATACACTTTTTGGGTACAAGGTATTATTTTTATGCATAGCTTGTTCATCAGCTTTACTTGTAGTGTAAGATTGAGTTTCTTTTCATTCATAACACTATTCTGCATGTGCCTCATATCCTTTAAGCACTAAGGCCCCATTTGGATAGTAAGATAAGATGAGATGAGATAGTTTTATATGAAAGTTGGAAGTTAAATAAAATACTGTTAGAATATTATTTTTTAATATTATTATTGTTTTGAGATTTGAAAAAGTTGAATTGTTTATTATATTTTGTACGAGAATTTGGAAAAGTTATAATGATGAGATAGAGATGAAACCGTTTCTGTATCCAAACGGGGCCTAAGTCTATCACTATGGATGTACAGTGAGTTTATGTATTCTAGCCTCATGGGCTTTGTGGGTTGATTAACACCCTTTAGCTAGTTAGATGTCTCTCTTGAATGCTACTAGTGTACTGGAGTAACTCCCTTTATGATTCAACAAAATCTTATCCTATATAAAAAATAATCTTCATTGTGTCTAGCCTATACAATGAAAATCACTTTAAAGTTAAGCAAAGCTTGAAGGATAGGATACAAGAGATGACTTTATTTTTCTGCCTTTGCTTGATATTTATGAGTAACAGATCCTATCGGAGCCTAAAATCAAAATTAGCCACAGTAACATGTAATCATATTGAAGTGTTATGAAATTGAGTAGTACAATCCTTTAAGGGAGATCACTATTGTTATCTTGTTGGGGATTTTCTTTGGCTACTTTTGGATGAAGATTGGAATTACTATTGCCATGTCATATGTACCTTGCCGGTTGACTTGTATGCCCGCTTAAAACTAGTAATGCTTGAAATAGATATTACTGGTATTCTGTTGGTGAAATGATTGCTGAACTGAGGATAATGTTATGTTTTCTGAAAGATACATGGCAGGAGTCTTAGAACAAAATTGAGCTTTGTAGAAAGCATTAGACCTTGTTTATCTTTTTTCTGAAGCCGGAATTTATCGTTGATCACTCCTATTCTTGTTCACTATACTCAATTAGCACATATAACTTAATAGTTTCATTGCATTTAAATGCAGGCTACATTTGAAGCATTTATTGGAGTTCGGGATGACAAAGCAACTGCTCAGCTTAAACTCTTTGGTGATAATTTGAAGGTATTCTTATCCTCTTCTGTTCCCATTCACCCTCTTCTGTTCCCATTCATTTTTTTTTTCATCTTAGCAATTGGTTGAAGAACTCTTGCCTCATAAACCCCACCAACTATGGGTTGAACCGAACTTCTCATTTCAGATAAGCATATGTACCATTTGGCTGATGGATCAGTGGCCTACCATTTCACCCTCTGCCGTAATAGCTTTCATTTTTCTCTCTAATTTTACTTTTCCATTATTAAAAAGGATTTTATTGTACAGATTCTTGAACAAAATCTGCCAATGGATAGTGTGTACAAATCTGAAGATGTGACTGCTGCTCCTATTCGTGTCATTCACCTTCTTTATAATGCAGGGGTGAGTTTGTAAAATGTGTGAAAACTGAAAGGTATCTTCCATGATGGTTCTAGTCTATATCCAATTTATACTTCTGTATGCCATGAATCAAGCATGGTGATTCAAATATAACTAATTGTAAGATATCTGCAGTGCATTACGGGAAGCTTAGAAAGCTCATTTATCAACAAATAATAACGAAGATCATAAATGATGATCCGGTAATATTGGTATCCTGACAACCCACTTAATTACAAACTCTGTCCTAACATTATGGTTTCTATCCATCTTTAGTAGTGTCACATAATGAGAATTGGCCCAGAGTATGCATTAATTGAAATTAATCTAATTTTCTTTTAAAAAAGTTTTCCTTTTTTTTTTTTTTTGTCTTTCCTCTGATCTAATTTAGCTATCTCCATTCGCAATAAGTGCTTGGAATGTGTAGGGGTCTCAAAGTTCTGAACTTCTGGTTAGGGTCAGCTCGGTGTTGCACGGTAGCTTAACATAACATGTTTTACCTCTGTTAGTCTACACTTGTGCAGGAATTCTTTGCAATTAAATGCTGCCACTTCAGACCACAAGTAGTTTATAAACCCTAAAATAATTACCTTTGTTATCCTAAACTCTTACCACAAAGCTTCATGTAAGGAGGTGTCCTAATCTGTCCTTAGTCAGAGACAAAAAGCAAATCAACGAAGATAAAGTTGCAGATGTTAGAAATATTAGTTTAGCATATATTCTTATATCTATGTGGTTTTACTGTATAGTTCAATGTATTTGTTGGACAGAAATATGCTGATATAACACTTAATCTGCCATCCCAGCCTTAATTTTTCCCCATTTTTCACACCATAGTCATAGGATGCCTTTAAAATTTGTGTAGTTGTGTCTATGCCTGACCCAATACCTACAAGTTTGAATTTCGGTAACTAGTTTATATCATGATTTGTAGCTTGTATGGATGCTGTCCTGCTATGGACCTAGGATGACTTGTACTTTTTCTTGTCAATGAGAGTCCATAGGCTGTTTTCCTTTTTGAGTGCATTTTGCTCATTCCTTAGTGAGTGCTGACCTTTGATCAGTTCCTGAGATAATGATGGTTTTACCCAGTTGTCAACCCTCTAGGGAAGTTTCTAAGATGATCTGCATTTGGCTGGGGCCCAACTATATGAACTTATGGTTTGAGCTTAATTTGCTTAGACATCTCTAGGGTGGTTTGGTTTTTGTGTATTTTTGTACACTTGAGGACTACCTGGCTTATTTTGGCATTAAACAGTTTTAACTTTTAAAATTCTTGTAGTTGGTGATAGTGCACCATGAGATTGAGTGACAGGACCTGGAATTAATATATTAGTTAGATGTGCTTGCAATCATGGTAGAAGTCTTATTTGTGTGTTGAAAACTTAGCTATGGTTAAAACCAACAACGTAATTAACTTACTGCTTGGAGAGCTATGATTTGCTCTATGTTAACTGGTATTGACAACTTAAATATGTTTGTTTTCCAACTATAGTTCTTTTTATTGTGTTAAATTTTTGTTTTTTTAATCCACGCTTAATTGTTCTGATCTAACTATAATATTATTTAATAAAAAAGAATGCTGATGAGATTAAATTTTACCTCAGGATGTAAAGGGCCCTCAAACCGTTGCTTTCAATTTGCCAAATGATGAGCGTATAGTTAAAGATCGAGGAACAGCAATGGTCATGCTTAAGAATGTTTCGGAGGCTAAGTACAATTCCTTCCTTGGAATTTCAATGATCATTATGCTTTTTTCCAGCCCACTATTTACACTTATTTTGATTCATTGATTTCCACCATCACTTGCTTTCCTGAAATCTGGGCATTTCATGTTGATAATTTTTTTTTAATCTGACATGCCTGTACTCACCAGGTTTAAGCATATTCTTCAACCAATAGCTCATGTTTGCATTACAAAGGAACAGCAAGGACTTGTAGATTTTGAATCCTTCTTCACTCACACAATATGCCATGAGTGTTGCCATGGGATTGGGCCCCATACCATAACACTTCCAAATGGTGAAAAGTCTACTGTCAGATTGGTCAGTTAATTTTTTTTTACTTGATATGTTTCTTTCTTTTTTGTGGTTTCGCTTCTTTTTTTTTTTTTTTTCTAAATTCATACCCAATTAAATTTAGTATTAGAACTTGTTCACATAGTAACTCATCTACTCGCATATTGAAGTAGAACTTCTAATTGAAAGCTAAGTTTCTGTTCATTTAATAGCTATATACCCGTGCATTGGACTGTCACTTCTCTCATCAATGAAATTCTTCTTTACGAATAAAAGAAAAATGGCCATTTGACTATATAGACCAAAAATTGCAACTAATATAAGCTAAATAGAACTTTTTAAATTGCTACAGCATAACACCAGGTCAACATGATACATATTTCTGCACAAAGCATATTAGCTGCTTTAGGCCGTTTATTGTATCTACATCACATGTACCATGATCACAACCCTTACTGCACTTTTCAATTAGATTTATCACCTATGAAAGAAGAAGATGTATTAGCTGCATCTCTATGTTTATTGGGTGAAGGGGAAAATAATTTGGTCATGTGTGGCAGAAGTGTTGAGGAGTTCCTCTTTGTTTGCAACTTGCTATGGGTTTGTGTACTTGTTGGGCCTCTTGATGTACTAGCTTAAGCTTGTAGGTTGTATGCTCTAACTTTATTATCAGTGTTTGGTTTGGTTGTTCTTGAACTCCAGATATTGCCTTTATTTTGGATTTTGTTGGTTATTGGGCCTGTTTGCCTTAATTTTGGTGTTGTTTGGGCATAGATGTTAGAGGATGCGTTAAGTAACTCATATTAGTTGTGTTTAGGACTTGGAACCTGTTTATGTACTTGTTGGGCCAAATCACCTATTATGAGTTTTAAAAGCTTACAAAAGTTTGAATATTTGAGTTTGGATGTAATATCATTTCCTTTTTTTTTTTTTCATTTTATTAAATATAGTATTATATATGATTCTTCATGCTTTCTATATTATCCTTTGATACAGGAACTTCAAGAACTTCACTCAGCTTTGGAAGAAGCAAAAGCTGATATAGTTGGCCTTTGGGCACTACGGTTCCTAATTCACCAGGTCATTAATTAGTTATGCAATCCACAATTATTTTTTTATGAGTCTCATTAATACGATGCTTTTCACATACTTTAGACAATCCACGCACTTTGTATCATTAATTCCCTTATCATTATACAATATACCTGGGATTGAATCAGAAGTAAATTTATTTATCTTTACAGGTAAATTTAAAAAAGAATTTAAGTTTAATATAAAAGGCTGCAGCTGTTCTATAGCCTATAGTCATAATTGGCTTCTAATTGATCAGAAGGAAATTTAAAATCATATGGGTATTTTCGTCAATAGCCCTTTCATCTAAATGGCACTACAGGGTGGGTGTGTTGCTTACAAATAAAAAGATGGGTCTTTTGTGGATTTAAGTTCCAAAGCTCTATTTTGATGGTGGAAGCTTAAGATTGATGTTCTTACTTATATCTATGTGGTGATACCAGGATTGGCTTCCCAAGAGTTTGTTGAAGTCCATGTACGTTTCCTTCCTTGCTGGATGCTTCCGTTCAGTACGTTTTGGCTTACAGGAAGCTCATGGGTAAGCTAGCTATTTATCCTATGATCATCCACTATTTTAACTGTTGTCACCAAGCATCTTATGTATTTGCAATATATATATATTATATATATATATATTCAGGAAAGGACAAGCATTGCAGTTTAACTGGCTATATGACAAAGGAGCCTTCATTTTGCATCCCAATGAGACGTTCTCTGTTGATTTTTCTAAGGTATAAGTATTCCATAATTCCTCTTCCATGGTTCTTCTTCCCTTTTCTTCTGGGCCATAAAGTTTGTTCTATTTTCAAAAGGTTGAGGATGCGGTGGAAGGCCTGAGTAGGGAGATACTCACCATACAGGCAAAAGGTGACAAAGAAGCTGCAGATGTGCTTCTTCAGAAATATAGTACAATGACACAACCATTAAAGATTGCTTTGCAGAAATTAGAGGACATTCAGGTACGAGCCACGGCAATCTGTTACTTTCTCACTGTCAGTATTTTCGTTAGTCGAAATGTATCCAGGGTTTTTTTTACTATGAGAAATGCTACTTATTATCCCCACATCACACACCACCATGTAATTTGTCATTTTTGTCCTTCTATTATTTCATTTACTCTTTGTATCTCAGGTTCCTGTGGATATAGCTCCCATCTTTCCCATTGCCAACAAGATATTGGAATGAAAAAAAAAAAAAATGCCCTATCAATGGTAATCCTTTAGTCTTATTATTATTTTTTTAATGGAAAATGCTATTACCTCCGCTGCTATTGATCCTGATCCCATCCTGTTTTAAGTTTTTTTTTTACATGATTTTTAAATAAGTGTTTTTAAATAATGTTGTATTTTTTTTTTTATATTTTTAAAAAATATTTTAAGATGTTAAAAAAATCATTTAAAAAAATTTACTTAAAAAATCATGTAAAAAAACGAAAAAAAAAATTTTAAACGGGATGGGATCAAGATCAATAACAGTGGGGTAAGTAGTACTGCCTTTTTTTTTATAGCTACTTTGATATTAGGGCCAGTTTGGGTACTAGAGTGTTTTGAGAATGAGAATACTTCACTGGTATTTATTATTTTATTATTATTTTTCACCTACTTTTTATTATTTTTTATTACTATTTAATATTTAATAATTATTTTTTAATTATTTTTTCACCACTACTCACAAAATATAAGAGATTAATTAACTACTCAAACACAACCTAAATGTTCCTCTTGTGCCGTTAAAGCTTAAAATCTCGACCATTATAGTCCTTCCTCCCTCACATTTCTCTATAAATCTATATCTAGCTGCAGGTTGTAAGTTCTCGAAGGAAGATTTGATACAGCTGTGCATAATTCTAGCCTTGTGGCTGTTGTAGTAACTTATCAGTGTCTCGGGAGTTGGGTGCAGCTAAGAAGCTGGATAGTTGTTTTAAATCTTTTTTTAAGGTACTATCACTTTTGAATTTAACTTCAACGAATCAGGCTTATTCACATTTCAATAATAATTGATATGTTAACTTCTTGCTTAAAAAATAAAAGAGGGTTCATCCCTACCGAAAAACTTTAATCTACAAAAATTAAAAAATAGAATGGCTGCCCACCCTCAAGGTGTCAAAAGGGGTTGGTCAGTCTCGCCGGATGTGAGCCACCCCCAACGAATTTTCAATGTGGGTTGTGGCCACTTTGACACGGTAGCCACAGAACCACTCCAGGAGGGCTTGTTTGTGTTCCCCTCACATTGGAGTGGAGGAGTGTTCCCCTCACATCCTCAAGGCTTCGAGGAGTGTTGCTACACACAAAATTGGTGCATTAACACGCCACTTATTATGAGATTAATTTTACATTAAAGAATAATTAAAATGCTAATTATTTTTCAAAACAATTGATGTTGCTTCCATAGTGGTGTGTTTGATGTACAAAAACTGGAGCTTGCAAATTAGTTTTTTCAATTGATTAATAATTCTATCTTGTTGAGGCAGCACTTGCAGATATTTACCTTTTATAATTTAATGAGGCAAATACAATAGTTGAACTTTATTACATTATATTGAGAAAATCTGTTTATAAGTTTCATTTTTTACACATTCAACATACTGTTGATGTGGAAGATTTCTACATCAATTATACAAAAAGTATTGATGTTTTATTATTATTATTTTTTTAAGTTGTAATGATGAGTGACGTGTCAACACTTAATACACTGGTTTATGCATAGCAAAATTCGTAAGTATATGTGAAAAGTTGGATTTCACCATTGAATACGGCAATGTGGACTTTTTTTGAAATTGTAAAAAATAATTGAACTACGAAAATTTGATTCCATAGGCTTTGTAGATTGTTTTTCGTCTGTCTTGTGCAAATAAAACCTTCCCACTCAATCAAAAAAAAGAAAAAATCTATACATAACCTATACACCACACACCTTAACAAAATCTATATATAAACTTATACACTACACACCATAATAAAATCTATTTATAAGTCTATACACACCATAATAAAATCTGTTTGTAAGTCTATACACCACGCATAAGTCTATACATATCCTTAACAAAAAGAATTAATCTACTTTTAAGCCAGTTCCTTCATTCACTCCACACACTAAGACATGGCAAATTTGGTCCGGTTGCCATATCATGATTTGTCACTTACACCGGTTCAATTCAAGTAGAATTCACGCCTATTCTCTGTCGTCATTCTCTTATAAGTGAAGAAAACCTAAAGCTCAACATAGCCACATCCACCACCTGGGTTTCCTTGATTCTTTTCCAAACCCTCCCTTTATGTAAGTAATTTTTTTCTCGGGGTTGAAATGGCGCGTGGTTGTTGATAATATTTAAGAGAATTTTGGAAAAAAGGGAAAATAATTTCTGGTTACAACGATTCGTGTAGTTGGGCTTTTTCTAAAAAAGAAAATTGTCTTATGCTAAATAGCTGTATAGAATTTTGATTTTTTGTTGGATGATTTATTTTCTGCTTCCCTTTAGTTCTTGAAAAAAACTGAGGAAAGAATTCCAAATAATTTACATCGTTTATGTCAATATGGGTTTTGGAGAAAAAAGAATTCAAGAATCTGGTAAGCATGGAAAAGGTAAAGCCGAATCTACAGTTTTGGAGATTAACATTGTTTACATCTATGGGTCGTGGGTGAAGATGGACTCATGAAGAAGATCAAATTTATATCCCACTCATCCATTTTTTTTTTTTTACTTTGTCTGCGTTTCTCTCCAAAATATCTTGTAAGATTTTTGGGATTTGTTCAATTTGTTGTTCAAGAACATAGTATTTTTCTTGGTTTTGCTTGAAGATTTATTGGCAATTCAAGCTTGAAACCAAAAGAAGAAAACATTCTTTTTATTGTTCATGAGTTTGCAGAGGAATCGCTCCCACTCTACCATTTTTTTTTTTTGGAATATCTCTGGCCTGCCACTTTTTCCTACATTGGGTATTAAAATAAAATAAGGTGTGTGAAGTTGAAAATACAAAGCGGCTTAAGTATAGCAAACCTAAAAAAAAAAATCGAACATAACATGATGAAAAACCGACCGCACCTTAGGCAACCCACCCTCTAAATTGGAGGGCTTGTCGTCATAAAAGTGGGATCGCCAATTTCCTCCAGTCTCGATGGGGTGGGCGGTGTCGCTCGTTGCCGCCGACGACGGCGGGGATTGGGTGAGGTCGAATTTTTCATAAAAATTCGTCTTTATTTTATTTTTTTATTATATTTTTTATTATGGTTTTTTTATTTTATTATATTTTTTATTTTGTTTTTTAAATTTTATTTTTTTATTGTATTTTTTATTATATTTTTAAATATTTTTTATTATATTTTTATATAAATTATAAAAATTTAAAAGGTAAACGGTATTTATGCTGGAGCGCAATCTAATCGCACTCCAACATCTCCCAAAAAGTGTGTCGTCCACCGCTGCTAGAAACGGCAAAAACTACAATAAAAGAGATTAGGTCAGGCTAAGCTTCAAGTTATCTCTTTTTTTAATCCCTCGGTAAACCTCCTTTATAGTAAAACCACCTCGATTCACACAGGTGAAGTAAAAAAGTCAAAAGAGTTTGAATAGTTACCGTTAGTCCTACCAAACAAGCAGGCAAGCAAACAAGCACACAAGACATTATAGTTCCCACCATTCAAAAACAAAACGCTCACATTTCCCAATGACCATTTAAATTCAAAAACATCCTCATCACAGTTGCATCACATCTCACCCCAAAGTTATTAGGGTCCACTCAATATACCGTTTCTACCCACCCTTACAAGCAATTAAGGACCCACTCAATGTACCGACGTGGCAAAATCAGATCCACTGATCTCTTAAAAGACAAAATCTACTCCACACAAAAAGTGTAAGCCAAATCTTTCCCGAAGCAACACATTTCAAATAGACGTGACTTGTTTCAAGAAGTCTTTCCCAAAACCAGACACAACGTCCAGCATTCAAATCCAAAAACATCCAAAGGATTAACGAATCTTGCCTCCCTCAAAATCCGATGACTAGTTGCAAGAGATCCTCAATGCCACGGCAATCCTCGTACAACTCCCTCTACGTCAACCCCCTGACTGACCTCAGGCACAGCCGCAGCAGCAGTGAAGGCGGTGGGGGCGTCTGCTCGACCCCACGCATATTTACAGACAACAAAGAGAACGACGTGCCCAACAGGAAACAAAACGAGAAGCCTGCCTTATTTGGTACGGACAAAGAAAATGTCGTGCCCACAAATGGGATTCGTACGCCCAAGCGGTTCACCGCCATGAAGTCTCTCTCGACAAACAGCAGGGTATTGAAGCCATCCTCGCTTCAGTTTTGCATGCAAATGAATGAGCCTGAGAAGACTTTTGGGTCGAAAATTTGGGAACCTGCCGAATCGGAAACCTCCAGTTCTTTGAATATTTGGGACTACTCCGATTCTGAAGCTGCCCCGGCTTCTTCTTGGTCTACACTGCCTAATAGGTGGGTTTTCTGTTTACCGTTTTGGGATTTTGACCAAAAATCCTGTTTTGAAGTCTTTTTAATCTCAGTTTTGTGTACGCTTGTTCAGGTCTTTGTTGTGTAGGCCATTACCTCCGGATGTAGGAAGGTGTACTTGTGTAATTGTGAAAGAAGCATCGCCGGAGGGACTACATGGGGGTACTCTATACGCTCTTTATACGAATGTGAGATCCCCCTCTCTTTGGTTGTATATTAATCCTAATTGTATAAAAGTCTGGATTTTATCTCATTAGCAAGGGAAGTTGAAACCCATGGGGATATTGCTAACGGTTGTTTCTGCAGGGCAAGGCCAAGGAATCATATTTGTAACTCAATGTTGTTTTTTTGTACTTTTTACTTTCTGTCTTACTCATAAAAGTCTGCGAGAATTTTGCAACTCTTATGAAAGTATTGTACCTTGGATGTAATAACGGAGAAGGACGATGAGTTTCTGGTTTAGGTAGGGTACTGACATCTAATAACTTTTGCAAGCCATCTTCACCATCTTTCTGCATCACGATACAATGTGTAATTTGTGGTATAAAATATAATTGCTTTGGTTTCATCTTTTTCATGCAACTCTCAATTACACCCACTATACTCTATAATTCCTCTCTTAGCGTGGCCCCCTGTTTGATTGCCTGTATCTGGGTTGTTCATGGTTTCTCTTGAGGAGCAAGGTTTAACTCTTGATTCTTTTTATATGGAATTATAAAACCAGGAAGGTCAGGGACGACAGAATCGGAAACTAGCTGTTGCCCACCACAAGAGGAATAATGGGAAGTCCGCATTCACCATAGCTCAGAATACAAAAGGAATATTGTCTAGTATGGATGATAGTTTTATTGGGGCCATCACATCCAACCTCACGGGTTCTAAATACCATATTTGGGATCAGGTCATTTCTTGGAGCTTTTTATAGTGTAATGAATTACATTACATGTAAGATTGTGGACTCAGTTTTTTGATTGATTTATGGAAAGATTCTATCATGAATTTGTTCAGCAATGATTTTAATTGCAGGGAAGACGCCTCAATGCTCTAACAAATCAGTCTAAATCACTTCTTGCTGTTGTCAGGTTAGCCAAGTCCTCTCTCTCTCTCTCTATATATATGTGTGTGTGTGTGTGTGTGTGTGTGTGTCTTCTTTTCATTACATAGAATTGCTTTGCTTGGCAGATTCATACCTACAATAGCCACCTGTACGGGTAGTTACAGAAGTATGATGGTATACATACCCAAGCATCAATCCATGCAGCTTAAGAACACAACTCAGGTGAGCTAAACGGTTTCTAAGATTCTTAGGTACTTACCCTATTGTAGCATGAAAACGCATGCCGGGATTTCATCTTTTAAGTCTAGTAATATGCGTATCATAATCCAAGAATTTTGTTTCTGGTAGGTACAACACATTCATGGACTGCCAAAGGATTGGGAGGGGAAAGTGGACAAAGTTCATCAGCTATTCTCAAGAGTTCCGCATTACAACAAAGTAAGAATACAGAAAGTGTATTCCTCTGTTAAGTTTCAGGAAGTATATTAATTATCGATGTTTTGATTGGTTTCTTTTGCTTCTTCAGATTTCAAAGCAAAATGAATTAGACTATAGAGACAGGGGAAGAGCTGGACTTAGAATCCAGAGCTCTGTAAAGAATTTCCAGCTGACTTTAGAGGTATCATTAACTTCCTTGATTTATGGTTTATCTGGGACAAACATGTGGAACAATGTGATCAAGATGCTTAATTTATAAGTGTGGAGAGAAGATTGGGCTGGGAGGCGTTGAAATGAGCGATGTACTTGGGATACTAACTTGTTTATGGTTCACGTAGGAGAATGGAAAACAATCAATCCTGCAGCTTGGAAGAGTGGGGAAGTCAAAGTACGTGATGGATTACAGGTATTACGCAAGAATAATTTCTGCAAAATTCTATTGATTTAAAGGAAAGATGAGCATTATGTTTTGATATGTAGGACTAAACATTTGATTGATAGCAAGTTATGAAAGAGAGATAACACGAGATCTGGTGCCTTTGTTATGCAGATATCCTTTGACGGGTTTCCAAGCATTTTGCATATGTTTGGCTTCTATGGATTCTAAGCTTTGTTGCATGGTGTGATGATTTTTATATGCTGCTACTACCTTTTTGCTGTTCAACCTCTGAGCGCAAACTTACATTCCAACTTTTTATTGTTAGCTCTGCTTCTCATTCCGACCCAAGAAAGAAAACAACAAACTTCATCATTTTATGTAGATGATAAGCCGGATGAATGGGGGGCGTTTTGATACCATTGGATACTGAAGAAAGTCGAGCTAATATATCTATATCTATATATATATATATATATTATTCTTATCTACATAAATGAGAGCACCCCCTATCGTTAGTAAGTTGTTGCTATGTATATTAATTCTGAGCAAGTTGCAAACAAACTCCTGAGGATGAAACATGAACTTGGGCAAAGAAGAACCTAATTGGTAAGCTAATACAGACAAACTTCTGAGCAAGTTGCTATGTTTGGATTTCGAAAACGTTTCATCTCATCTAATGTTATCATTATGACTTTTTTTAATTTTTACACAAAATATAATAAGAACAATGCTAAAGCCATAGACTGGGATTCCCCATCCTGATTGGAAATCTTGACTGTGGTTTTAGATTTTTATTTTTTATTTAATTTAATGATTAAATGTGTTTTATAATAATGTTGTGACTTTTTTTATTTTTTTTAAAACTTCAAAGTTAAAAAAATAGATAAATTAAAAGGCAAAAAAAAAAAAAAATTACATAGGCAGGATTTCTAGTTTGGAATTCTGGTTGGTTTTGTGATGGTAGAAGTACCTATAGAATAAATAATTTAATTTTTATGTAATTTTTATATTTTATTTAAAAATAATATTTTATGTAATATTTTATCTCATTTTATTTCTAAATCTAAAATGATGCCTCACTAAGTTACAATTAGGGGTGTAAGAAAAAATCGATAAACCGGATCGGATCGAATCAAACTAGTGGAATCGGTTCGGTTTTTGGTAGGTATTGGTTTGGAAATGGTTTTCATAATGTTAAAATCGGTAGATATCAGTTCAGTTTTGATTTTAAACTTTTTAAAATCAGACCGGACCGAACCGGACTGGTTCAATATAATATATATTTTTTAATTTAATTTTTGTATTATGATACACAATATAAAATATTTTTTTAATTATGTACATTAGTATATAATATAAATTAGTTACAATTTATATTTTATGACCTAATACTAATAGTATAATACTATACTTTAAGTCTATATATAAATTATTATACTAACTAATTACACATGAAATAATGATATAATAATACTAATACAATTTTTTTAAAAGCTAAAACTAATAATATTAATTATAAATATCAATGATATAATTATAAAAAATTAAATTTATTATAATAAATACTAATATATAATTATTTGAATCATTATAAATAATATTAATATATATATTAATAGTCTAATAAACTAATATAGACTTATTTAAAATCGGAAAATTGGACTGGAACTGGTAAAACTGGTGCTACCGATTTTGGAGGATAACTGGTGCGTAATCGGTTTTAAAAAATAGAAAACCAGTAGTACCGGTTCGGTTTTAAATTTTATGCAAAACTAGATCGAATTGGACCGATTATATCCCTAATTATAGTTAAGTATCCTGAGAGGGCGTTTCAAAACTTGGTGGACTTGAATACCATAAACTAAAAGCCCAATAGTCCTATCACAGAGATTACGGAGGACAGATTTGCCTGCATGTTTTGGCCCAGTCTTATGGCATAAATTCGGCCCAGTACATATTTGGCCCAGTCTTATTATTTGAGTTTTGTTCATGGGTTATTTACTAATTTTCTTTGTAATTCAAGTAGGCTTATATGAGAAATGTTTTATTTATTTATTTATTAAATAATCTTAAAGTATAGACATTTAATTTTTCTATCTATCATAAAATTGGATGTCATTAAAAATATTTCTTCATACCAACAACGTTACGATAACATATCACTTCGTATATACTTCTCAAATATTCAATAAAATATATATAATATATATATATATATATGTAAGATATATATATATATATATATATTCTCCATCATAAGCTAATCCCGTAGCACTCTGCAACGTCTTCTTTGTAACTTGGCTATATAAAAATGATTGACTAATCCCCCCACCCTTTTTATAGGGGAGTTGTTGGGATCGAAACCACCCTTTTTCAACAAAGGTTAAAAACGTTTCAAAAAGTTATTTGATTTTAGTCAATTAGAAAGGACCCCTCCTCTTATGGGAATGCCACCGACTACCAATTAGGCGTTAGGAGTTGGGAGCTCCCCCCACCTACTTTTTTCACTATTTTAATTCTCCTCCCAAATCTACTCACTTTCCTCCATCCAACTTAGCCAACACAAACACTACACGAAAATAAATTTTTACGATGTCAAATTTTATCGTAAAAAATAAGAAAAAAATATCGTAAAAAATTATTTTCAACAAAAACAATCATTTTAGATGTAACAAATTAATTATTTTTGTCCATTCTTTTTGTAGTGAGATTGACTCAGATTTTAGATGCAGTAAGTGTGCAATACTTGCAAACTCTATAAGTATATAAACTATTTTCCAGATGATCACAAGTTATTTAGATGAATATGTAATCTTATACAATTGTGAAAGATAAATTTTATTACTGATCTCTTGATCGTATTAAATAAGCTGCCATACTTAATCAAGATGAAAGCATAAGTAATTAATGAGGTGGAATTAAGCATAGAGTGAGTGATCTAGGGCTCACCTAGTAATGCATGGTTTTACGGCCGCCTGCTATGTGCTACCACTAGTATTAATAGTGAGAGTTATTATAGTTATTTAAATAAATTATCACATTAATATATTTTTTTTTTTGTGAAGATGATATATTGAAAAATATTTTATATTAGCGATACGTTGAGTTGGATTTGTAAAAAAATAAAACTTATAAATAGATTTTCTTGATCATTAATGGTCTTCATTTAATTTTTACGCGCATGCGGAGGCATATCAAATTAAATTAATTAAAGAAAAATTATGGGGTTCGGTCCGACCGAACCCCCCCCCCCCCGCCCCGCCCCGCCCCGCGTATGCAGCCCCCGCTGTTCCTGGCGGAGGTGGGCGACATCGTCCAGCCCATCGAGATCGAAGGGAGCCGGCGAGCCCCGACAACCTCTGGTGTACCCTCGGTGGCCTTAAAACTGTTTCGGACCTGAAACAACGCCGCCGACGGCGAGGGTTGGGTGAGACCGAATTTATTATAAAAATTCATCTTCATTTTATTTTATTTTTTATTATATTTTTTTATTATGTTTTCTTTATTTTATTATTTTATTGTGTTTTTTAAATTTTATTATTTTTATTATATTTTTTAATATTTTTTATTGTATTTTTGTAGGGAATTGGAGAGGGCTGTAAAGGCGCTGGGGTGCAGCCCGACCGCATCCCAGTATCACCCTTAATTAAATTGGATATTCCGTCAGGCTGTGTTATTCAATATAAAAAGTGTTAGGGATCCTATTTTTGGAATTTTTATTTTTGAATCCTTACTCGAGAATTCCTATTTAAGACTTTTTTTTCGTTTTTTATTTTACATGATTTTTATATAAATGTTTTAGAATAATGTTGTGATTTTTTTATATTTTTAAAAAATATTTTAAAAAATCATATAAAAAAATTAAAAATTTAAGTGTTTTAAGATGTATATTTTATTTACATGATTTTTTTAACATCTTAAACTACTTTTTAAAAATATAAAAAAATCACAACATTGTTTTAAAATATTTATATAAAAATTATGTAAAATAAAAAATTAAAAAAAAATGTCTCAAATAAAAATTCCTAAATAAGAATTCAAAAATAAAAATCTCAAAATAAGATCCCTAATATTGCGTTTATTCAATATATCGTTAGAACCGAACCTACCCAAAACTATTTTGACCCATAACCAACAACCATGTACTACTCCACTATTTACGATTGAAACAACATCCATCGACATGTAATCATTCGATCCATAGAAAATCTGCCACCAATAGTACTACTAGTACTTAATTTATATATATACAAAATACATATGCTGCTTGAAGCTGAGATCACTAGCTAGTACTTTTCAATTTTTATTTATTTATTAATTATATATATTGAAATATATATAACATTTATCATATGATCTCTCAATCCATCCGGCCAAGAGCATGCGTGTTTTCAAACTAGCTATTTAATTTAAGCATGCAACTGTTCGATCGCCAAAATTAATTTGATCTAATAAAAGTAAACAAAACTGATCCAGGGAAGTTCCTATTTATTCAGAAGCATGAAAAAAATTGTGTACGAGCTGATCGATCATCAATTCAAAAGTTTTATTATTTATTATATATATATATATATATGTATATATATAGATCATCACATATAATTTTTAATCCTTTGTTTGAGACAATTTACGTTTAAAACTCATAAATTCTTTCCTCAAAAGTCAAAACTATACTGGGCCACATATATATATATATATATATATATATGCATGAATGATTTTACATTAGTGGAGGCTGGACTAATAAAATCTATAAATCCAAATAAATTATTAATGTCTAAATCATATGTCCTCACGAAATTATGTAGACTAGAAGACTTAAAATACATGCAGCAAAATTAATAAATAAATTAATCAAGAGATTGGATATTAAGGAAGCTTTCAATCTAGCTAGCTAGCTAGTTAGCCAAACTCTTAAATCCACTAAAAGAAATTTGGTTATTCGTGACGAGTTATTTCTTATCAAAATAATTATTTTTTGATAAAATGAATTTATTTTCACAATAAATAATCATTTTTACAGTAAATAATACGTTACGAATATTTGTTTTTTTTTTTATAGTGATCTCACGTGATCACATTATAAAAGTAAAAATATCAAGACAATGACACACCAAACAAGAGAAAGAGAACAAAACGATGCATGTTAGGTTATAATAAAGAGCTAGGCCGGAATAATTAAGGAAAATAATTAAACTATTATGCATAGCAATATAGCTAGGGGGGAAATTAATTAGGAGATAGATCGATCTTATAATCCTTCAACCTCTAAAATGGATTTGATCTGGAGTTAGAAACCATCCTCCCCCAAAATGTATCAAAAAATCTATCTTATAATGTTATTTCTTGCGCAATGCACTGATCAGGACATGTAACGCGAAAGAACAAGCTGTGATGAGGACAAAGAGGAAGACTCTACACATGAGGTACTCTCTTAGATATATATAGCGAGACGGCCATAAAAAACCCTTCGTCTCCTCCTCAGTACTCACCCAGCCGGCTAGCAACTACTCCCAAACCCTTCTTATAATTGGATATTGACCTATATGATCTCTCTCTCTCTCTCTCTCTTTCTCTCTCTCTACCATTGCGACGTTCTCTCTTGTACTGAAGTTGGTTAATTAATTCTATGGCGAAAAGCTCAGTCAAGATTAACACTGCGAACGCTACGTCGAGTAACCCTAGCATTAACAGCGCCCCCGCAACCAAGGTGAAGCGGAAGCGCAAAATTGTCCCACGAGACTCTCCTCCACAGCGAAGCTCCATCTACAGAGGCGTCACCAGGTTGGATATTGCATCGATCCAAGCGCGAGTTTCTGAAAACAGTGTTTTGATTCTCTCTTCGACATTATATAATGATCATGTCTATTATCTACACACACATTTATAGGCTTTTTTGTTACACTTTTTCTTCTGTTTTTTTATCGATCGACGTTGCCTGAATGATTTAGGCATCGTTGGACTGGTCGTTATGAAGCTCATTTGTGGGATAAGAATTGCTGGAACGAATCGCAGAACAAGAAAGGAAGACAAGGTTCTTCTTCTTCTTCTTCTTTTGATATTTTTATTTTTCGAAAAAACATTATTCATATTTGCATTACACAGTACTCTTAACAATCTATTTCTCTTGTAAATTCTCTGTTCCTGGTTTGATGGTGGCGATGGCTTGGTTTCCGACTTAAATGCAGTCTACCTAGGTAGGTTTGGTATTTTCTTCTGTTTTTTAAGCGCATTTTCGTTTTAAATATTTCTTCATTAATCCTTTCATCCTCAAATAACTTTTAGAAGGAAATGTCATATTACTAAAAAATAAAAAAAAATAAAAATTGCTACATACATTCTATTTTTATGAATTTATTTTCATGAATTCAAGTAATAAACAGACAAAAAAAAAATTAATTGTAGAATAAAATTAATTAATATATTCCTTATTTACAAATTATCCAAAATTTTAAAAATCTAAAAAATTTATTTAAAAAATCTAAAATAAAATATTCCTTATTTTATTTTATTTACAAATCTTCAAATTATCCATAGATATAGATTGTAAGAAGGATTATTTAAAAAAAAAAAAATCTTAAATAAGGAGAAGGAAAGCTGGAGAGAATCAATTACCGTTCCTGTTTTTAAAATGTAAATAATTGAGATGTTGGGTTTCTATATTTTTTTGAAGGGGCATATGATGGGGAAGAAGCAGCTGCACGCGCTTATGACCTGGCAGCATTGAAGTTCTGGGGACATGAAACCATCCTCAATTTCCCGGTACTCCTTGCCATTTCTCAATGATCTGTTCCCATAATTATCATCACTTTCATTAATTTCTCTGACTTTTCTATATATATATATATATATATATGTTAATTAATTAATTATAGCTATCAACCTATCAAGTAGAACTCAAAGAAATGGAGGGGCAATCAAAAGAAGAGTACATTTGTATTTTGAGAAGGTAATATAATTCACAAATTTCTGCAGATCTCACGAAATGCATGAATATATTTACTCGTTAATTAATTAATAATTAGTTGAAAATTGTGTTGATGATCAATTGATTTTCTTTGTTCCGCATTGTTATCCGATGCATGTACAGAAAAAGTAGTGGGTTTTCCCGTGGGGTCTCAAAGTACAGAGGCGTGGCAAGGTAATTAATTAATGATTATAAAATTAATTTCTCCTTAATTTTTTATCATTCGGTACGGTCCTTATGAGATCATCATATAATTAGTACTCCTCCTTCTGCATGCATCCGTGCGTGCGTGCTCTGCTCTGTGTTATGGTCATGATTAACAGGTTCGTTGACTTTTACAAAAATTTTGTTAAATTTTTATATAAAATAATATAAATAGTTGAATTATTTCAAATAAAAAATAAAAAATAAAAAATAAAAAATATAATAATAATAATAATATTTTACAATTTTTAATTTTCAAATTTTGTTTTGAACTTATCTTATGATCAGCTCATGTCATCTTCGAAAAGAAAATAAAAGAAATGAGGCCGTTTTATTTCTAAATCATGTGCAGACACCATCACAATGGAAGGTGGGAAGCTCGCATTGGCAGAGTATTCGGCAACAAATATCTCTATCTTGGAACTTATGGTACGTAATGACAGAAACCATTTTCTCTCCCACCGCACTAAAAAAAAAAAGAAAAGATATTTATGATATTTTAATTATAATTAAAAAAATATTTATGATAAAAATAATTTATTTTTATTATAAATAATTTATTTAATTATAATTAAATATTAAAAATATCTATTTTTCTTATAATGACGTTTTTAATTTTCTTTAAAGATTAATTAGAAGGATATGAAACTTTATGAATTGGAAAAAGGTCAAATAAGAACATGCTATCTATGATTAATTTGGCCAAGAAAAATGGAGAAAAAGTTTAAGATTTGAAAAATATTAACCAATGCAGACAAATACATTGGTCAGTACATTCGATCGCCTGCAGGTTATTCACAGTTGGGTCCTCAATTCCTTCGAAAACCTTGGTGTATATCCTTCCATGCATGAGTGCACTTAGAGAATCATTAAGTAGTTTCTTTACCACATGTCAACACTAACTAATTGTGCGACGTCACTAAAAATTAATGTTGGACAAACATTAACAACAAATGAATACATGAGTTACCTAATTAATTAATAGGAGATAGATCTAGTACTTTCAGAGACAGAACAAATAAATAAATATTTAAAAAAAAAAAAAGAAAAAAGAAAAAAGAAAAGGAAAGTGAACATATTGTTTCCCCAACAATAGATAGATCATAAATTTATATATAAACTAATATGGGGTCAAACTACTAGCTGGTATATATATATATATACATATATATATATATAGTGAATAAAATAAAATGGTGAATCTGTATACATGCAATCGAATCGAGTTGGTTGAGATGTAGATCACCAAACCTCAACTACTCATGTACTCGAGCTATTTAAGAGTTATTCAATGTTGTTTAGAACATTAGATATATATATATATATATATATATATATATCATTTTCTCCAACTCTCCACCAAATTTTGCATCCAAAACATGATACCCTTCTCTATACCTTTTTACATGAGTACTTTGACGTCTACAAAGGAATTATAGAAAAATAATCTCACACAAAATGATTATTTTTTTTCATTTAATCTATTAGATCTATTTTATAATAAAAGTAACTTTATAATTTGACGAATCACATTAAACCATCAATGGCAGAATCAAACATGGCCCGCCCGCCCCCTCCCCCCCCCACCCCCAAAACAAAAAAAAAAAGAGTCATAATTTTCTTATTCCTTTATGCTTTCTAAACTTTTATAAAATTTCAATATACATAAAAATGTCTCTCTCTAATTTTCTTTTTTCTATAACTCTTAGATTGTGTATAATTTCCATATATTATCTATTTTCTAGGATGTGGTCACACTTAAATTAAATTAAACAATAAACTATTAACATTTATTCCAATTTTTTATTATACACGATTGAGTTTCTTAATATCAAATTCAAAATGAAAATATCAGAAAAATCATTTATTAATGATTTATATAAAAAACTGTAGATATATATGATGTATCCTCTAAATTTCATCGAGTACGGACAAACTTATTTAAGATCTCATTTGTAGTTTTTATGTTCAATGTGACACTAAAATAGATAGATTTTATATTAGATTTGATCAACAAGCTTATATATTAGAATGAAAATTGACATTTTAAAAGATCATTGGATAATTTCTATGAACATAATAATTTCTAAATATTTCATATTTACAAAAATAATAATGGATGAATATTACGCTATCAAATAAACATTAAGTGTGTTTTTACGTTATTTAACAAATTTTTAAATTTAATTTTATATATGCTTTATGATTTTATAATATTGATAGAAAAATTGATCCCTCCTCTTAAGAAAGATTGCTTTTGTATAATTTTATTTTTGTGGCTAGCTAGGGTATTCTCTTTTTACTATTATTTATTTAATTATTTATTCTTGTACACGTACGCATTAATGCAGCTACACAAGAAGAAGCAGCGACAGCATATGATATGGCAGCTATAGAGTACCGTGGACTTAACGCTGTCACTAACTTTGATCTCAGTCGCTACATCAAGTGTCTACGTCCTGGTAATCAAAATAGCCCCAACATTAACCCAAGTGATTCTGAAGTACCAAACACTAATTTAGAGGCCGGTGGCTTAAGCTTAGTCTCCAATCAAGCCAGGTCGAGTAGTACTGCAACTGGTGCTGGTGGCTCTGCAACTTCAGCACTAGGGCTACTATTTCAATCGTCCAAGTTTAAAGAAATGCTGGAGATGACATCGGTGGCGGACAGTACTACTACTACTACTACTAGTAGTAGTCCTCCAACGACGTCGTCGCAAGAGTCAGATGCACCGCGTCGAAGCTTTCCGGATGATATTCAAACATATTTTGACTGTCAAGACTCTGGAAACTATGCTGAAAGCGATGACATTATTTTTGGAGGCTTGAACTCAATTGCTTCACCAATTTTCGATTGCGAACATCTTGGTCCTTAAAGATGAGGGTCACGTGAATAATATATGGGTGGAAAAGAAGGATATATAGAGTAAAGATCGAAGATTAAGAATTTCCTTGGTCATTTAAAAAACAAAACAGTATTTAATATTCTTCGGTTTTTTTGTTTTTGGGTTGAAATTCTTATCAGCTTCTTCTTTGGAAAGTGGGTAGAAAGTGTTGGGCCGGCTATATTTCCTAGTTTATTTACATGTAAATACAGACGGAGCTAGACATTCATTTATAAGATATATATATATATATATATATATATTATCTTTCAATAAGACAATATTTAAGTACCTCAATTTGATTTTTATCTTGCAAGTAGTAATTTATATGTGTCATTTTCCTTTGATTTCTTGATCGCATTCTAAATGTTTTTACAAACCTCTCAAAGAATGTACTTGAATTTATACTTCATTTGTAAATTCGGCATCATTGAGTCTTTAAATGCTCGAGCTAGTCATGCATCCAGCTTTTACATACCCGGCCAAAAGCATGGTGTTTAATTTGCCGTTTGGTGGCTTTACTAGTGATCTTTCACTAGTACTAGTAAGAGAAACCAAATAATTATAGTGGCTGGTGATCAGGGGAGAACCAAAAGCAATAAAGCCTAACTTTTGATGATTGGATCATTGATTGTCAGTACAAGAAAATTATTTATTTACAGTTAAAATTAGTTATAAATAATCTTTTTGTCGCAATTAAAAAGTTACAAAAATTCGTTTTTCTTGTAATATGTACCTTGGTTTTTAAAGTTGTAATTTTCATGTTTTATTTCATTGTTTGTGTTATTGGCATAATATATATGCTTCTAAGTTTTTTTAATGATTTTGTCCCAAATCCACATATATATTGAAATTAGAATTTCTTATAATTTTTTTACTAGAAGATCAGTTTCTAAATTCAGAGAAAATAGATACGAATTATGAACCATTTTATATTTAATTTTAGAGCTTAAGATAGGTTGAAAAAATTAAGCACCTATTGAGTCATGAGAAAAAAATCTTAAAAGTTTGGAAACAAAGAAAAATAAAACTAAAACTGAATGATTCAATGAACATGTAATTTGGGAGGTATGGGCTTGTATTTATAAAAGTTGAAGGTGGGTTATTGTGTGAAGCCCATTATTGGCAGACACTACGAAGATCCATTAAATAAAAATATTAATGGGTCTGGGCTTTGTTTACCAAAAATATATGCAACAGAGATTTTTTAATTTAGGCTACGTAGTAGAAAATTTTCAAATATTTTAAAAATATTATATTATTATTTATTATATTATTATTATTTTTCACCTATTTTTATTACTATTTATTATTATTTAATATTTTATTATTACTTTTTACTTACTTTTTATTACTATTTACAACACTTCTCAACATTTAAATCTAACCTTACTCTTTCACTCTTAGTATAAAATTTTCGGATTTATAAGTTGAGAAATGATATACACATTATATTATGTAATATTTTACATAAGTGATAAAGCGAGGATAATTTTATAAATTATTTTATAAAATTAATATCATTTTATCAAAATACTCTCATATTATCATTTGTGTTGTGCAAAATATTATGTAAAATAATGTATGTTTATCATTTTCTTTAAAGTTTATTGGTCTGAATATTATCATTTTACTATATTTTATAAATAGAGAGTAATGTTAGGTAGAGTTGTGAATGGTGTAAGTGCTAGGCAATTATTTTTTAAGAAGATTAGAATTTATTATTTAAAAATCAATTTTTTTTATATATAAATATCATATTAATTCAATATTATAAAAAGATTATACAGTATTTATATATTCTACAACTATAAATATTTCGTATATATAAAATATTTATCGAATCAGATTTGCATATCGCCACATTATCCGATATTAATAATATTTTAAGATTATCTAAATAAATAAAAAATTAGTTTTATGGGAAGTTCTATACAATTTTTCTAATTTTCACATATCATTATTTTTAATTTTTTTTAATTTTTTTAATATCATTATTTTGAATTTGTTTTTTTAAAATTAAATTAAATTTTTTATTTTATTTTATTTATATATCAAATATTTAATAAAAAATAAAATAAAATAATATAATAGATAAAGATTATATAAATAATAAGAGGTTACGAAGATGTTTTCGTCACACAATAAAGAAACGAAGAAATATGCTGGCGCAAGCTAAGACAAGTACATTTTGCTTTCCCAAGTCAATTCGGCATCCAACTTTGGAATTTGACCCATCACAGATCTTAAAACGCTAAGATAACTAATCATTTTTCCGTGTTTCCAAATTTTGCTCGGGAAATTTTGCTAATGGAAGACCCAAAGGAACATGTTAATGTTGTTGCTCAGACACAGGAGAATTACCCAAAAAAAATAGGGTTCTGGGGATTGCTAACCAGTTCTATAGATTGGTTAAAGATGCTTTGTGAAGAGTTGCATTGGAGCTTTGTGTTGGGCGTGGTCATTGTGTATGGAATCAGTCAGGGTCTGGGTGTGGGACTAAGTAGAATTAGTACGCAGTATTACATGAAGGATGAGCAGAAAATGCAACCCTCCGAAGCCCAGGTGTATTTTGGGATGATTCAAATTCCTTGGGTTATTAAGCCTCTCTGGGGTCTCTTCACTGATACCGTTCCAATTCTAGGGTACCGGAGACGGCCGTATTTTGTTTCCGCAGGTATATGTTCCTTACCCATGTATGGTTTTTTCACATACAGTGTAGTGCTTAGTTTTGGTCTTCTTGATAGCTCGCATGTTTCTGATATGTAGCTCTTATAGCTGGTCTGGTAATGGCTGATCTTCTTTTTGTTTTGTTTCTTTTTTTAAAGTATTTAAATGGCAGTTCTTAGTGTTTTTATTGTATTAAATTGTAAGTTTCATGTCACTCATGTTGCCTTGTTTATAAGCTGTAAGCCTGTACCGGATAGTGATCAATACAATACCAAAATTGCAAGTTTTTCGAACTGCCTAATCTAGATGTGATTCCATCATGCTTTCCATTTTTTACTTATCCTCCATGCGTTTTGATGGGTTTTTATTTTACTCGTTTTTTCGTTTTTACTTATCCATGCTACAAATATCATACGGAAAACCTTTTTTTAAGTGTCTCATTCTTATTTCTTTGTATTTTATGGGAGGAAGGAAGAAACTTGTCTAGTTTCCTTTATCTGTTTAAGAATTCCGAGAATGAACTAATCTTACATATTTGTCTTCGTTTTGGTAATTAATATCTAGGTCTTCGTTACAAGTGCATTAAACAAGAAGAAGCACATTTCAATACCTTGTTCACTCAGATGATACTGGCTTCCTTTTCCGTTAAACACATGTCTAATCCTCTCTATATCTTTATATTTCAAGTTGTAGAAATGTCTGTGTTTCCTAATAGATATATGAATGCCGGTGTATCTTTCGTTAGCTTTCTATTCTTGGCTTGTTTGGTTCATCCTCTGTTATGCCATCTAACTTCTCTCCATTGATGGGAACTTAGAAGGCTTTAAAAGAAACATTATCCAATAAACTACTTGTCGGTGTAGTTTGGTTTTTTCTCTTTCTTTCATTCTTTTTCTTTCCTATCCATGCTGATTGACTTTGGGCCCCATCAGGGTCAGTATGTAGTAGCTACAATTGTCAGAAATGAAACCTTGTTTGCTTTTATCTATTTTCCTTCTTTGGGGAATTTGGTATGAAGTTTGTCCTATACAATGGGAAAGAGGAGATGCAATACAAGGAATAAAGATATAGTTTGATGAAGCTAATTTACTTGGAAAACATTTTTGATTGAAGAGGGGAAAACCATTGTGTTTGCTGCCAAATCTGCTGTATATGATAATAGGATAAAATGTATTTATTTTTGTAGATGTAGCTACTGGAATTCCTTATGATATGCCAGAATTCCTTAATATGCCAGAAAATTCATAGCCTTTTGTCCACTGACAACAGTCAAATTCTTCTGCATAAATCCAGGAATGTTAAAATGGATGTGCATATTTTTTAATACAAAATTAGGTGGAAGAATCAATCCTGTGTTCCAGTGAAATGGTTTCTAGTGCAAGTATTTTGAAGCCACCCAGCTAAATATCAAATGAAAGAAACTATTTGAGTGCGCATGAAAAAATTTTGCTGCATCAAGTTTGAAGGAAATAGAGAGATTCAGAAAGTATGATCCTCGATCATGTCCATAGCATTTTGCTCATAGTTTCCACATCAAGTAATCATATTGTGTGCTTTCACATTTCTGACTTGGATATTATTATTTATTTGCTTGCCATCTTAACCTGCATTAGCTTTGATATGATGATTCTGATTGTAATGCCTGCCTTTTCATTTGTTTTTTCTACAAAAAGTTAAAATTATTAGTATTATGATTATTGGCAATTTCTATGTGTGATATGACTTGAAGATGTAAAAGACTAAGTGGTATGCATTACCCTTGAGTTCATGTTGATAGAAAAGGAGGAAGAGAAAGAGAAAGAGAAAGCGAGGGGGGGGGGGGGGGAACTAAAGCCGAGGTTCAGATATGACTAAAGCCAAAAAAGAAAAACCAGATATATGGAGAGTTTGGATGCATATGATTACCTAAGAGTTCTTCCCTTGATTAAGTCTGGTTTTTTGCTTTATTCTCCATGGTTGTGCTAGGCTGGATGCTTCTGTTTACTGGATTGTTTCTCCCACAATTAATTTCAGGTTTTATTGGCATCAGCTCCATGCTTGTGCTATCACTACACAAGAAATTGCATCTTGCATTTGCGATGTTTTCTCTAATAGCAGGCAGTGCTGGAATAGCTATAGCAGATGTTACCATTGATGCTTGTGTGACACAGAATAGTATAAGTCATCCCTCCCTTGCTGGTGACATGCAAAGCTTGTGTGGACTGAGCTCTTCCATTGGAGCACTGATAGGATTTTCCCTCAGTGGCTTTTTTGTTCACCTAGTTGGGCCTAAGGTAAGCTTTTGTCCGACTTCTTTTGCTTTATTACTTTGACCATTTCATTTCTTTGGCACCTTTTAACTTGTGACTGTCTCAGATCCTTGTCCATGCTTGGATTATTTCCTCTTCTTCTTCTTCTTCTTCTTCTTTGCAGCTAACAATGCAATAACCTTTAGTTATTCAATTCTTATTAATCAGATATTTGGCAAGGGAGATATCTAGATAATTCTAGGCTTAACAAGCTCCAGTCCAAATGCTTAATAATATAAGGCACAATACATGTTGTATTTTTACAAATGCATCTTAGAAAGTAGCATATATAATAAGAAGTTCTTTTAGGACGTAAATTCTATATGGTCAATTTGAGATTCAATAAAAGCTTGTGTGGATTGAGCTCTTCCACTGAGAGGCTTCTGTAGCAGATGTGAGGGTTTACTCTCATGGTTTTCATCAGTGGAATATCCTGTTTACTAGGGATTTTCATGATTGGGAACTTTCTATTGTATCAGATTTCTTCAGTTTGATATATTCATTGGGTAGTCCTACATCTCAGAGGGATAGTATACAGTGGCGGTGTATTGCTCAGAAAAAATGTACAGTTAAGGCTTATTACAAAAGCTTAATAACACAAGCCAATAGGCCTACCACAATGCCCTTCCCTTGGAAGAACATATGGAGGTCCCGGGTGCCCTCTAAAGTAGCATTCTTTGTTTGGATTGCGGCGCTTGGGAAGATTATGACCACAGACAACTTGAGGAAGAGGGGATGTGTAGTATTAGATTGGTGCTATATGTGCAAGAAGAATGGAGAATCAGTAGACCACCTTCTCCTACATTGTGAGGTGGCAAGGATGCTCTGGGATGAGATTTTTCGCAAGGTGGATGTTCCTTGGGTAATGCCAGCAAGGGTGGTAGATTTTTTGGGTTGTTGGAAGAAGCTACAAGGTTGTCCTCAAGTGGCGGCAGTGTGGAGGATGATCCTATTGTGCCTTATGTGGTGTATCTGGTCGGAACGAAACGAACGCTACTTTGAAGACAAAGAGAGATCAATGACGGAGCTTCAGAATTTTTTTGTTCAAATTTTATTGTTGTGGTTTTCAGCCATTGTACTTAATGAGAGTGATGTCCATGAGTTCTTGTCCTTCTTTACTGCTAATAGTTTGTAACTAGGTGTTCTCTTGTATACTCCCGGTGTATACAAGTTATGCCTTTATCTTTTTCATCAATAAAATTACCTCTTACTTACCAAAAAAAAAAAGAAAAAAAGAATACTGTCTCAGGTAAAAATGGTTTCTCTTTCTTGACAGGGTGTTTTTGGGTTGCTGAGCATTCCATCTGGACTGGTTGTTCTGGTCGGAATGCTGCTGAGGGAATCCCATGTTCATAACTCTAGGTACAAGAAGGTAAGGTTGCCTTACACTTTTAGGCATCCCCTGTCATGTTTTCTTCTAAACTCACGTCAACCTTGTAATTTAGGTAAGTGAGAAGTTAGTGGATGCTGGTAAGACTATGTGGACAACATTGAAATATCGGGAGGTGTGGAGGCCATGTTTATACATGTACTTATCACTTGCCTTGGCCCCGAATATCCATGAAGGAATGTTTTATTGGTATACAGAATCCAAGGGAGGCCCATCTTTCTCACAGGTTCTGTGATCCTTCGCCTATTCTTTAAGCATTTAGATAAATTGTCTTAAGAAGTTAAAAAACTATCCATCTTCCTGCCATAAAATTTTGTTCCATATATGATCATGACATTGCATGCAGTTTCAATTTGCATCTTCTCTATCTATTATGGAGAATATTAGCGCATAGGTCTTACTTGTGTTCCATTCAGATTAGTATGTTCTATCTCAGTTATTTTTATTACCATATGTATCCTGCACTTCTTGTTGTATTGCTGGCTTTTCAGTATATAGTTTCTAAATCGACATTTTCAGGAAAAAAAAACTTCAAATTAGCAGACTTTTCTGTTTTGGTAATATTAAACACTTGTTGTTTACTGATTTATGATAGTCTAACAAATGAAAACGCATTATTCATATGCTTCAAGCAGGAGGTTGTTGGATCCATATCCGCTATTGGTGCAGTTGGCTCACTCTTTGGGGTTCTTATCTACCAAAACTTTTTAAGAGACAAACCTTTTCGTGGCATACTTTTCTGGGTTCAACTGCTATATGGTGCATCCGGAGTACTAGATTTAGTGTTGGTTTTACGCATAAACTTGAAAATCGGTGTACCAGATTACTTCTTTGCTGTAATTGATGCGGCCATTTCTCATATGATTGGGCGAATTAAGTGGATGCCTCTACTTGTACTTAGTTCCAAGCTTTGTCCTGCTGGTATAGAAGGCACTTTCTTTGCTTTGCTTATGTCAATTGATCATGTCGGGTTGCTTTCATCGTCTTCAGCAGGGGGCCTCTTACTCCACATTTTGAAGGTTACAAGGACACAGTTTGACAACCTTTGGGTGACTATATTGATTCGGAGCTTGTTGCGAATAGTTCCAATTGGGTTCCTATTTTTAATACCCAAAAGTGATCCCAACTTGTCTATTCTTTCAACTGAGATGACGAGGACAAAAAGAGGTACCGGTGTCTTTGAACCTGAGACCGTTGAAATGGTCTCCCTTGTCAATAGCACTTGACCAGAATTAGGGATGTAATAAAATGAAGCTTGAAAGAAAACAAGCATGTTATAGGAAATTATGCTAACTGCATTGGAAATACTGCTTATTACCCACAACCTGGAAAAGATTTTCCGAGCAATGTGATCGGAGATTCCTGCCGACAGTTCCTTGAAAATACTGACTCATTTCTCCAGAAAAAGTTGTTGGAAGAGGGGGCCATTCTCTGATTTGGAAATCGTATGGACTGATTTATTTTCATCATACTGTGGGCTTAGATGACAGAGATGTAATTCGATCAGGATTCTAGACTTCTTCAGACCCTGTATGTCTTTTGAAGTCATTTTTCTTTTTGGTAAAAGCTTCCAAAGGACTATTGGAAAGTGCTACGCATCCTTGCATATGGTAATTTTGGTGGGCTGTGATGCAGAGCTCAGATCATAAAGCCCATCTCAGTGACACTTCAGCTTAGCTTTGGAATCAGCTTAAATCAGATTCTGTTTCTCTAATCATTTGCATAATTGGAAACAACAGTTGCTCCAAATTCAAGAAATTACTCCAATGGGCGAGGATGTTCATGTTTATTTTCTGTGAGTTTTCAAAATTTTTGGAGAACATTTTGTTATACAAAATCGTTGATCCTCCAATATAATTGTAGAACCACATTGACGTAAGCTCTTTTGAAATTTTTGAAGACAAAAAGCTTCTTTCAGTTTATACAGAAGAAAAACAACAATGATCCTTTCTAATATACTTTGAAATACCTGCACAAAGAGTTTTCTGTTGAAGCTCTGTAACCTCTGTTGTTCAAATTCAGGGAAAAGAGTTGGGGAACCAGGCTTATTTCCTATTCTCTCTCTCTCTCTCTCTCTCTTCTCGGCAATTTATCTTTCTTCACCGTATCTTCTCCCATCGGTATAACCCTCCCCATCTCTGGCTAGAGCCCTCTCCTTTTTCAGTGAATGCTGGACACCTCTATTAGTTCTTTTTTAGTTTTCTGTCCATAGCACCAAGATGTGTTGATCTACTGCCTACTAGCCTCCTATGACCGCCGCGCGTCCCACCACTAGATTCTTCAACCGTTGATCTATCGAATGGTAGAAAAAACTGGCCAAAAGAGTGACATGTACATTTCACGTGCGGTTCAAACTATATATACCCCTTGCTTGCCGCTATGCCATGGGGAGTCTGTTGCTGCCACACATGGCACTAGTGTGATTAGCGACTTCTGATTTCTTAGATTTGGTTTTTACATTATTTTTAAGAGTGGTATGTGAGCTACACGCACCTCTACAGCTAGTGACTGTCATTTGCCAATGAATCGACCCATTCATGTTCCCATTTTTCTAACCAAAGATCAAGATAAAGTAGTTGTGAAAGCCTCTTTCAGCTAGCTCGGACTATCAAAATGCAGTACACAACAATCTCTTGCAACTAGTAGTTGTAGTTTTATAGTCTATTTATCAGACTATGTAAAAACTACTTTGTGCGGCCTCCCCTTTGTGAGAATTGGATAGGAGCCAAATTTTTAGCTTTAGATTCCCATGTTTTATTTCTCTTGTTGTATTTATTTGTTTTGGGATGATTGTTGGGAGCTCTCACCTTATTAAATTTAATATCTAAGAAATGCTTGCTTAATAAAAAAAACATAAAATAGGTTGCTACATTCCAATTTTCACACCCCTTCAGGAAAAGCTTATATTGAAAGAAATTTTACAGTAATTATGAATATACCATTCAAAGTTCAAACTCTTCTTGTTCTCCACATTTGGAAGTAACATGATTATTATACGTAAGAATATCAGTCTGAAAACCACGAATTTAGATGTTCACACCTTTCTCCATCGAATAACATAACTATTTTATATATATGTTATATATGATGCTCATGATGGCTCGTCTCTGCTTGGAAGAACTCGTGTTGACATATTTAATTCTGTTCATCTGTAACTGCAAGTTTCTGTTGCAAGTCCCAGCTGAGACAGTTTAGTATCGTATATAATCCTTTGGTTCTTCTGCTGATAATTCCCAACAATACCGATCTCATCTTCATTGGAGAGACTTGCAAGAGCCAAACAAACCTGAGACGCATCAGTTTTTCCGAGATAAAAGATGCCAGTTACATCCACATTCAGCTCAGCATTACCCTCGAACTGTAATTCTAGTGTAGGAATATCAACAGCCTCATATCCACCGAGGTTAAAGCAAGTATCCAAAATAGAAAATCCCGGTGCCGGAGGAAACCCAGAAAACTGTTTCAGAAACTCTGCTTTCACAGCCTCATAAACCGACGGAGCAAGCCTTGTAATAATAGTTCCAGAATCGATCAAAACTCCACCCTTAGCAAAACTTGGAGCTTTTACAGCCACCCCACCAACACTTATGCCAGTAAGGTTGAGAAAATAAAAGTTAGAAAGCTGAGAATTCTGAACCATTTTGGTGTAAGAGAAGGGAGTGGAATTCTGGAATAATGAAGAATCTCCACCCATAACCAAAGAACCAGATGCCCCGGTTTCAGTTGAAGGGAGACAATAGGAGAAAACTCCCCCAAATAAGGCAGAGCTTTGAGAGATAACTGAAAGTTCACTTCTTCCCAAACCCATGAGGCCTGAAGCTCCCCCAAAAAGACCTTTGTTATCTCTACCACAGCCGAACAAGAAATCTTTCATTGGAGTTTTTCCAAGGCTAAGGTTTTCCCGCGCTAACTCGCCTCTTGTGTAGGACCCATCTCCATAGTTAACGACATAGTTACAGATCGGTTGTTTGGTCCCACATAAGGGTGAATTCCAAGACCTATATTGAAGAGAACGACAAGTTGATGTATTGCACAAAACTGATTGGTATGAATGGGATGCAGAAGGGTTGAAGATGGGTTCTTTCTGATTATAACATGATTTGCATGGCTGGCATTGAACCCACGTCAAATCGCTTCCAGTGTCGACAATTACTGTCATGTTTCGGCCTCCCAATTCGATGGTTACGATGTAGTTTAAAGTGTGAAGTTTTATACCAGAAGTTAATGGCATTCGAGCTTTCATCGTATCTTCGGCGCCGAATGCCATGTTTCCTATCCGGGACTGCAGTAACTGGACGTGAAAATTGTCCAATATTAGGCGTTTCTGCTGCTTCTTACTCCAGTCGACGAACTTTGATACTGAGCAGTAGTCTCGGTGTTTCATTTCCAATATGGTTGCACCGTTCTCCCTCCCTATTTCTCGGAATTAGAGAGTAAAAAACACAAGATATGTATAATAATTGCAACTTTTTTTAAACGAAAAAATAATGGGTTATGAAAATTATTGTACTCTCGTGCACAAGTCTATCCCAATTTTCGAAGTCCACCTTTGCGAAATATGCATGAGGCGCTCATAATAAAGTTAGTCGGTCAAATACTGATCTCTAAAATCGCTTTATGTCAGCTTCCAATTAAAGGCATATAGAAGAACAAAAAGACCACCTCCAATATATGATGAATATTATATATCGAGTCACAAAGTGATCTGTTTGATCAGTGCCTGTCACTAATGACCCACACCACCCGGCATACTCACCCGTCTTACTATAAAAAAAACTGCTTAGATCAATTATTTTTTATAAAATAATTATTTATAATTAAAATGATTCTATTTTTAGTGCAAAATGTATTTTTTTATGGCAAATACTTAATCATAAATATCTATCTTTTTTTTTTTTTGTAGTATATATGGTGCATGGTGCGCGCTCCGTCCACTCGATTAATAACCACTAATCTATATCTTGAAAAAGAGAGATCAGGTGGGGAAATGACATGAGTTTTTTCCCCCCTAAAGCAATGACAATTGGCTACTAGCTGTAATGTATGTAATTGAGATATGAGCCTTTTTGTAATTTCACAAAGCAATTGAAATATTAAGTGAAAAACTGAAGTAAAACCAAACAATCTATAATACATTTTAATGGCGGTATTCGTTTGTGAGCTAGTGATCAGCCTGTCACTTATATACGAGACAGAAAAAAAAAAAGGACGCGTGATTCTAAATTTGACTTTAGGTTTGTTTTGTGCAGATAAGAAGGCCGGAGAGATCAAGGAAGGGATAAAAAGAAAATGGAGATGATATATACCTAAGTTTCACGTTTTCTATTTTTAAAAAAAAAGTTGATAAATTTAGACTTTATGTAAAAAATTATTTTTTTAATAATAAATCTTATTTTTTGAAAGATGTGCATTAAATTAATTACACATTTTAATTAAAACTGCATCTAATATCACTATAAAAAAAATGTGGAAGAAAATGAAAAGGGATGATCATGTTATAGCTAGGGAAATTTGATTATTCTTCGTGATCTCTAGTGCCGTTAAATTTAATTAAACTTAGGCTTGGTTTGGATTCAAAACTCTTCTCAATTCATTTAAACTTATCTCTATTTTATTATTATATTTTTTTTAATTTTTCAGATAAAATATAAATTTTTATACACTTTTTTTAAATTTTAAAATAATATTATTATTAAAAAATAAAATAAACTAAACTCATCTTAACTCATTTTATCTCTAAATTCAATCCAAAGTTTAGAAGGTAAAGGATGATCGAATTGTTTCGTTCAGGCGACGTCAGTGAAACTTTATAAAGTACCGAACTCTGATCAGTTTACTAAATAATTAACTTGTCGAGGGACAGACGTTATAGGGAGTTAATAATTTTCTTTTCGAAGGCAATGCCGACCAGTACTGTATTTAAGCATCTAATTTCTTAAAGCATAAAAGCAGTCAAGTTATAAAGAAAAAGCAATCGATGATAACTGTTGATCCCAAAATGGAGATAAATAGAATAAAGTTATGAAAGATATGGTCATTATTAATGGCCGACACTAGATAATTATTCTAAGCAGTAGTACTTTATGATCAGTTTTAATTCTAATTCTCTAATTTGCCAAAACCTAAAACTCACTTGATTTCCCGGAGAGGCAACTTGGTGCAGTACGGCCACTTGACTGAATATTCCATTGAAGTCTTTGCAGGTTGAAGGCCTTCTTCTCTCCATAACAATGAACCGGCCCGTTTGCAATGCTGAGGTAAAGAAGAATAAGAGAAAATATAAATGGAAAAAGAGGGATCGCATCCACCATGATCATAACGGAAAGTAGTGCAGAAAGATAGCTAGCGAATATGTTTACAGAGAAACAAGAAAAGAAAAGAAAGTTGGGCAAGAACAATAAGAGAGGCGGCTAGAGAAAGAAGAAATGGGGGAAGAAGTGGTGAGTGGACTGATTCTTGGTGTTGGAGTTTGGCTTGAGAACAAAAGGGGAAGGGCTGGCTTTAGGACCCACTTGTGCATGAGAAAATTATTGGGGTTTCACGTGCAGGTATTAGAGAGAGAGAGAGAGAGAGAGAGAGAGAGAATATTAATGGGATGTTGTGTTTTTAATTAGGGTAAGAATGACAACTTGTTATCAAAACAAATTTCATTGGTTTAGTGAGCTTTCAGGAATCAACTGTCATGGTACCAGACAGAGACATCACTCAGCCATGCATTTTTATGTCCCACATTGTCTCCTACGATGGGAGTTGCCGCACGTGAAATGTAGATGAGTTGCATATCGTGTACTATTTAGGTTTCCTTCATATATTATATATATATATATGTGTGTGTGTGTGTGTATATATATATATATACACACACAATTAACACACGAATTAGCATGAGCTTTCTGGTGTTTTATACATAACTGTGGCAGCAAAACAACCATGCATCAATGTTATCAATGAACCGAAATTAGCTAATTGTCACGGGACTAGACAGCATGAGTGCATGGCATGTCGTTTACCTGAATTAGCTGCAATAAATCATCAGATTTAGACGATGATCATCACGACAACACATGCAGTGTCTATATTATTTTATGTATATGTGTATATATATATATATATATATATATTTTTTAATAAGATGACGGTATCAAATTTATTGATAACCTTCATTTATGACAGAAGAAAATCATAATTACAACTCGAATCGACATCTAGGGAATACAAATATAGAAAGGAGAAAAGCCAAACCCTGATGTCAAAAAAACATTCATATCCATGACGTTCAATTACAATGACATAAGGAAAGACAAAAGCCTAACACAAAATCAAATGAAAATAAGATAACTTGGAGAAAAACACATACAAACAAGGATAGTAAAATAATCAAATCAAAAGAAAATATTTACCCGGCACAAACATTACGAAACCCTCAAATAATTAGAAAGACCAAATTTTTCCATACGAAGGAGACTTCTTAAAGACCTAAGCAACATATGGACTCCAGACCAAGCAGAATTCAATCCCTCAACACCTTTCTTGGCAAGAAATTCCATCATTGCATTTCCTTCATGAAAAATGTGATTCACAGTATAATCCATGCCATTTGGATATCATGCAACTCATCCTAGAAATCTTCTAAAGACCAAATGGGGTAATCATCCTTAGTAATCCAATATTTAACCAATAGTTGAGAGTCAGTCTCAATTTAAACACGAGCAAACCTAAGATGATAACACATACGAATACCTTCCAATAAACTTCTAGTTTCTGCAAAATTATTGGTACCCTGACCTAGTGATACTAAGTAAGCCTCAAGTAACCTATCATAATCATCCTGAATAACACCCCAAACATGAAAATGACTAAGATTTCCAAGACTACTACCATCACTATCAAGTTTGACTCAACCTTGAGGAGGCCGATTCCATCTCATAACCAACCGACCTCTTTTAGGCTTAGGAAATAAAATCGAGATATCCAATCTATTTAAAATATTAATATCCTGGGTAGAAACAGCAAAAAAAAGTTCATAATCTGATCCATAATATTGCGACGAAGCCATATTAAGCAACAAGTATTACCATCATTATCTCATGCATGCTCTCTCTAACCATTCACACAAATTATCAATACTGATATTATAGAGAGTACTGATCATCGATCATGATATATACAACTTTTTTATTATATTCATTAGGGAATTGGTTTGGATCCAAATTCCAGTTAATGAGGCGTCTAACATGATGCAAATTCAATGGATCTATTTTCAGCCATTTGTGAACTCAAATTGGACTCCAAGCAATTTCTTGAATTTTGCTGTTTTTTCTGAGAAAATGATCCATCAAAATTTATGAAAATATGATCCTCTCCTTTTCACTTGAAATAAATAATATCAACTTAGTGCAAATAATAAATAATATCATCTAAGTGACGTGGATGCTACGTTATACACTGAGAACAAAAAAAAAAATTATAGGACAAAAATGATGGTATTAATTTCACTTAAAAGAGGCAGATTTATGCTACAAAAAAATATATATATATATATAAAAAAAAAAAGAGACAGATTATGACAAGTCATCCTAGATGCCAGATGGTTTATGAGCCCAACTCACGAAGGGACTGTAAAAAACTAAAAATGAATCGTAGGCCCTTTAACGTAGAGCTAAGGGCTCGGTTTCCAGGATTTCCCAATCGCTTGGGCTTCGAGTGATGCGAACCTGAGGCCCATTAAATCAAAAAATTAAAAAGAAATCGGAGTCGTTCATTTCATTGCTGGTTTTCGCCGAGCAGTGGGAATTCACTGTTTCAGAACCTGGCGCCTTATTTATCCCTGACCTTTGTACGATCCCCTCACCCCCGGACGAGCCAAACTCACTTTGTTAAAGTCTCCGAAAGAGCCCCTTCCTTGTGGATTTGATTCAAATCAATGACTCTTCCTCAACAGAATAGATCGCGAGGGTCATATATGCAGTGATAATAAGCTCAAGGCTTCAAATTTTCCAGGTTTAATTCTGAGAGGTGCAACGTTGCAAGTATATTTACAATTGTTTCTTGGTCTCAATTGAGATTGAATATATTTTCTCTCTCTTTGCACTTGCCTGCCTAATTCGCTTCTATATCTTTCCAAGTATTTTTCTTGACGGTGCTCGTACTGAGAAAACATGAAGGCGAATGCAACGTCGTCCTTTGTGAAATCCTCAGCAGAACCAGAACTAGAGGAAGAAGTTGGTGTCTCTTCCACTTCCATCTCAGCTCTTGAGGCACTTTCCGTACACCTGATCTCCGGACTGGGCCTGGTTCTAGCCCTTCTGCTGGCTCACACTTTCTTCTCCGTCAACCTCGTCTCTCACCCCTCTCCCACTCTCCTTCTCGTCTCTGTAAAACCTCTAGGTTCTATCTGATTATGTTTTTTTTTTTCAATTTTTTTTCTTTTGTCTAGTTTTTTTAATTTAATTAATTTCAGGTTATGGAGTGCCCAATTGTGATTCTTCTCTACAGTCGTTACCGGAAGAATCGTGATGAATGCACGGTAAAATCCACATTTGCTTGTTCTCCCTCTTTTTTTTTTTTTTTTTTGTCTCATCTGTTTGTTTGCCGAGAAAGTGTGGGAATTATTTTATTTTTTGAGGGTTACGTTGTTATATAATTTTGATTTCCAGGAATTGAAAACCTGGTCAATTGGACCAAATGGATGTGCTAAGTTCAGTTCAGTGGATTTATTCATAATTTGAATCGATTTTTTCCTATCTATTTTCTCAGCGAACAACATTTTTCTTATTTTTTATTTTTGGCCTTACGATATCTTGTATTTATATTGTGGTGTTTTTTTTTTTTTTTAATATTTCACTTACGATTCTCTTTTTCAGTACTTGAAAGCCGTGGGACGGGGGCTCCTAGGACTTCCTGTCGGTTAGTCTTTCCTTTCCTTGCTAAGAGCATGTTTGAGATTACGTTTCAAGACTTTAAAAGTGCTTTTAAACAATTAAAAGTACTTTTATAGAAAAATATCATGTTTGGATAATTTTATTAAAAGCGCTCTAATTGGTTAAAAAAACTAAAAATCAATTTTTTCAATAAGCACAAAATTAGAGTTTTTATCAAAAAATTCCTGCAGATAACTATATATTTTAAAAAAATTATCGTAATTAACTCTAAAAGTACTTTAAACACATGGATCCCAAACAGTAAATGGCTTTTTAATAGTAGAGCTTATTACATTAAGTTTTAAGCTATAAGCCTTAAGCTAAAAGCAATATTTCTCACTGCAATCCCAAACATGCACTAAGTGTTGAAATTTACGTTTTGATAGATATGTAAAAAAAAAAAAATTATTTGTTTCTCTTCATTAATACTTAATCGTAAATGGCGTGTTATAAGTGATCTATAGGTTTGCTTGTCATGTGTGTGATTAAATTACTTAGTAAAAATCCATTAACTCATGTAAAACCTAGGCTAATCAAAATCAAAGTTTGCAAGTAGCCTGGATATCCCAATAATGTATGCTAGCCTATAGCTCATGTTGTTATCCTGGAAAATGGCTGGCCAGGGGTTTTACTTGGTCATGCTCTTGAGTCATGTCATGGCCTTCATTCAGTTTAAGAGGCTGTGCATTATCTTTAATATTTTATCCACTTTGGTGAAGGCTCATTAGACATTTAAATTTTAAGCTCATGTTAAACTTGCCTAGATGTGGCACCATTCGTGATGACATTGCAAGGGAAAAACAGAGAAGGAAATGTTATTACTTGTGTTTTTGCTTTGCAGGGGCTCCAGTTAATGCGATGGGTGTCTGTTTTGCAGGGGCTTTGGTTAATGCTTTGGGAGCTATTGCATTGGGCGCACCTGTTGGCACTCAGTATGTGATAAAGGGTTGAATCGACTTTGTTTATATCAGTATAACTCTGAAAATAGAAGTTACTTATAAAATAAAAAATTTGAAAATTGAAGTTACATTTGAGGTTGGATGGAAATGATTTCACACGCTTCTGTTTCTTTCTGAAACAAGACTTTCTTTTTCATCATTGTCACTATCTGGTAAATTCACGATTCTGTTTTTGGAGTTTTTTTCCTCTTCTTCTAGACTTCTAATGAAAATGCAATGAAAACCAGTAGCTTTGATATTCCAAACTTCAAAGCTATGTTGTGACCGTACAATCTCAACTGTGACTGATGTTTTCAGAATATGAAGACTTGAATATATCTAAATCCCCACTCTATCAAACCCTATTTCGAATTTGATAAACTATGGTTGACCATTCTTAATTGTTTGTTATCCAATATTTGTTTGTATTGCAAGAAAGTGTTGATTTTGTGACTCTTGTTGGATGCAGATACTTTTTAAAGACCATTAACTGGTCTCTGATGATGTCATTGTTCACTGTGAGTATGAAATATGCTTATTTGCTTTACAGTTTCAATGTCGTAACATTTCAGAGTATTTGGATTGGAATTCCTTGACCTTTTGTTAAAACTAATATCTTTGTTCTACTATTTGATGTATCTGATTATTATCCATTTCTTCATTGTAAGCGATAAACAATTTTAGTAATATAAGACTATTTACATGCTACGAACTGCTTTCTTGCTTTTTTCCTCAGCTTACTTCTGGTGTTCCAGTTCTCCTAGGGCTTAAATATTTCATTTTAATCATGATTTGCCTCTTATATATTCAATACGTTTTTGGCTTTTGGCAGATTGTGCCTGCAGTTTCTGTATTTGGTTCATCGTGGAAAGATTGGCAACGCATATTTGCAAACACAAAGTTAGTTTCCAATCACTAGTTTTTTAGCTGTTTAAGTTGGCCAACGGCTTATGTGTTTTGCTTGATCGCTAACGGGGATGGATATTTGTCAATGGAAACTACTATTCTGTTAGTTGTCCATTGGGTCAATTTCAGTTATTTATGTGCTGATGCAATATCTAAAATATTCTCTTGTAGGCCAATTGGATCTTTAGATTTTATAATTTGCCTACCGGCACATGGAGCTATCATTGGAGCTTGGCTTGGGGCTTGGCCAATGCCGCTTGATTGGGAAAGATCATGGCAGGTAGTACATCCATCCTTTTTTATTCCTAGTCTACTACTTCGAGCATTTACAGGTTGATGGTTGATTAGTGTTAGCGATCAGCACTCTTTAGACCACTGTGCGCTTGCACCAGTTTGGCATTGATCTTGGTGCTTTTTTGTGAACTTTGCATAGCCAATTTTACATGATGGATTGAGTCATGAGTCCAGATAAGGGTGAGATACTTAATTAGCCATAGCAAAAAGAACCTGGTATTTCTGCTAATCCTTGAAATAGTTTGAAGACATCAGATGACTTCATGGAGTGGATCTTGAGGTTGAGATGCTTTTGGAACTTGCTTCTTCAATTTATTGTCTTAAGTAACCTTAAATCTTGGTCTGCAAAATGGAGCGTTAAAATGTTGGGACACTGTTTATGTGGTTTATTGTTTGGATAATCCTTATCGATTAGTATATTTTAAGGTTTGATAGATGTTTACTCTCAACTTAAACCGAATAGTTTAGTTGGAGTTGCTCCATTTATTTGGTTTTTATTGAGGTTTGAAATATTTATATGTCGTGATGTAGGAATGGCCTATTTGTGTGAGTTATGGAGCGATGGCTGGATACCTAGTTGCCATGGTGGCCTCATCTAGCCTTATCCTCGCACGTGCCAGATTTCAGCATGTCAAACGAGATTAACCTTCCTGCGATTATTGCTACCTTGAAAAACAAACAAACAAACGAACTAGATGCATTTCTGGACATGGGCTTTGACCGGGTTTTGACTTGATTACCTTGCGTTTGCTAATCCGTTTCGACTGCACTAAACAAATTTCTGCTTTTAATTAACTGAAAAAACCATAAACGTTGTCCTGGGATGCAACCTAAGACTAGATATTTTTTTGTTCGTTAGGGGCGTGCTTAATTTCGTTCTCAGCCCATTCCACGTGGATTAGACCATCATATAAAAATATAATATAAAATGCAAAACACTGATAGGCGGCGGGCCCACGTGGAAAATAAAGGAGACGACTGTTTACATAGAAAGCTTCACCGGAATGCAACCAATCTAAACCGTCCAAAGAATCCAATAGAATCCCCCGTCTGCGTAAATAATAGGACCGAACAATTTTATCCTCTCTCTCTCTCTCTCCCTCTCCCTCTCCCTCTCCTTACAGGGAACAACGACCAAATTACAAGAATATAGCTTGAGCCCACAAACAAACATATCCCATTCCATCCCCCAACAATTTACAGCGACAACACCCTTCCTCTCTCTCTCTCTCTCTCTCTCTCTCTCTAAGAAAGCTTGTTCTTCCTTGAGAATTTGACTTGGAGTTGAAGGTTTTGTTATCTTTTCCTCTTCTTCTTTGATGGAAAACCAAAACCAGGTTAGGGAAAGGAAGACGGTGGATGGGGCTTTGGTAGGGTTTTCTCCGGTCTCTTCCCCTCGGATTTTTTGGAAATCTCGAAAGAGATCAGGTAGCATCCATCGTCTCTCTCTCTGTGTGTGGCTGTTTTTGTGCATTTGCATGATTCTGAAGACAGACCTCACCTCACCGACCCTTAACTTGTTGTGGTATGCTGTATAATTCAATTCTCATCGTGATTCTTGCTTGTTATTGGAAGATCTTCACGTACGGCTGTTTTTTGTCCAGTTTCTGAAGAGTTATGCCGCTGAGAATAAGATTCTCCCATGGCGTGCTCTTTCTGTTTGCTTTAACTTCCCCGCCCCCCTCCCTCCCAGAAAAAAATTATTCAAATTCACCAAACAATTAACGATGGATTATTGATCTTAGCCATAATTATTTTCGGAAAAAATCCTATCTATTTAAACTTCTTTTTAATTATTCATCTTTTAATTATATTAAATTATTATTATCGAAGACTTCATCTACCTCAGGTCAACAACCATCTGTCGTCTGTACTGTAGCCTGTAGGGGAAAGCGGTGGTTGCACCGTTGGAGCTCGAGAGACAGAGACGTAAAAGTAAAAGTAAAAGTAAAAGTAAAAGTTAAAGTTAAACGGAACGAGTTGCTGACTTTCCACGTTGTAAATATGTTATAATCGTTAAGAGTATTTGTTTTTTTTTTCTTTTTTGTTCAGGGGATTTGCTTGTCAAGTGCAGTAAATGCGAGGGATGAACAAGCCCTCGCGTAATCGTTAAGAGTGTTCAAGTTTTACACGTTTTTATTTCTTAAAAAATAATTTTTATTATTAAAAAATAATTTTTTTATGCCTAAAATTTGTATATTTGTCAAAAGAAATGCACGGACTTGCTTAATACAAATATTTTTCATTTTTCATGGTCGTCACCTTTCGATTTCTGTTTTAAATTTATTGGGCTGGCTGCTCATATAATATATATATTCTTCTATCTAAAGTTTGCTTATTTTGAAAGGTGTGGGCCATTTGTTTTGGTGTTTGTCCAGTTTGCATGTTTGAACAACACTACTTTATGTTTATTTTTATTATTTTATGAGATTTTTATTGCAAACCAAATATCACCATATCTTAACCTTTAATGTTCAAATCTCTTAACTTGAATTAGAAAAGTGACAACATTGTGTGGTTTTGCCGCGAGTCCCAAGGTGTTGTCAGGTTCGGTATCCATTTCCACCAACTCTAGGCTGCCATTTTTGCGTCCTTGCGTAATTATATTTATTTCTATGAATGGAACATGTGTTGCAGAAGTTTTCTTCTTCTTAATATTATATGAGCAATGTTAGGAATTTTTATTTTGGAATTTTTATTTTATTTATTTTATATATGATTTTTATATGTTTTATTTATATGATTTTTTTAATATATTTTAAAAATATAAAAAAATATAATATTATTTAAAAATACTTATATAAAAATCATATAAAAAAATACAAAATGGGGAACAAAGGAGAGATCTCGAAGTATGGATCCCTATCATTTTTATATTATATTGGGTTGTGCATTTTGCCCTCTCAAATAAAGCCCTTTCGTTTTCTAATCTCTTGGATGGTACGTTGATATGCAATATTTGAAAATTCGTTTTTAGTACAAGCTTTTGTATATTCCAATTTAAGTCAGGTAAAATTACAGTTAACTGAGGATAAAGGGACAGTATTTCATCCAAGCCCCCAATATAGTGACTCCTAAAACCAAGTGAAGGGGCTGGTTCGTTTTTGCAAATCGGGAGACATGGATGAGCATTTTACGTTTGTTGTGCTTTACTTAATGGGTTAAAAAACTATACATGTATGCTGCCATAACTAGAGTAACTACGATGTGAGGGGTGGAAAAAAAACTCGGAGCATTTAAATTTTGCCTTTAGTGGATATGCTATTATTCTCGTTGTTTAGAACCACACAATTGTCAGCCTATTTTTAGTAATAGATGTAGTGGAGAGTTTTGCTAGCCACATTAACTTATAGTGGCAATAGAGGTTGTGGACTAGTGGCCAATGACAACGTGACATGCATAAAGCAGGTTGTTTGTAGGAATTGCAAAGAAAAAGCCTGTCTGACTGTAAGACCTTAACGTTTTAAATAATGTGGTGTGATTGAATAATGTTAAATACAGTTATAATTTGTGCAAGTCACACTCTTTTTTAAAAAAATTAGAGTTTGTCATTAATTTTTTTTTTTTTTAATTTATGTGGATGCCAAATTTACTTACTTTTTTAGAAGGAGTGTGTTTGCACACTTGAAAATTATAAATATCATTTATCTGATCTAATTACTTACATCTGGATCCGAATGGTGAGTATGACTCTTTTCTTGATCTCATTGACATTGACAATGCCTGAGAGAAGTTGAGGTGCTGATGAATGCATATGCTAGCTAATAGCTATGGTGCCTGCGCTTGACTCTTTTCTTTTCTGTTTTCATGAATCCTTTACCCCTTTTCTTATGCTTTGATGTATGCAAGGCTGATGTCTTATGCAATGAGTCCGGCTTCATTCCAGTCATAACAACATCATCTCCTGTCAAGTTGTGGAATATTATGAAACCGTATTTCATGTGAAACTGAATCCATCTAAATGGAGATGTCCAGTTATAAAAAGAAATTCTACTTATCATTCCCTACACTACACACTAACATGTGATTTGTCATTTTTATCATTCTATTTAAATATACACATATTGATGTGTAAATATATTTAAATAAAAGGATAAAAATGACAAATCACGTAAAGATGTATGGTGTGGAGATGATAAGCAGTATTTCCCGTTATTTTTATACTGAAGCCGGACTCCTTATGTGATACTACATTAATTAAAGTCTTGGTAATATATACTCGTCCTTGATATAGACATTGGGCTGAACATTTTGGAATCCATATGATCACAAATATATGTACTTCTGTATGGTGCTGAAGTGCCTATTGAGTCTAAAACCCAATTCTTTGGAGTAAAACGTATGATTACCAAGGATGTAGTTTTATATTACTTTTAACAGTCTTCAATTAAAGGACTCTGTACCTGACTTTGTTGCTACCATGCCCGAATGTTTCACACCTTTCCTGTGGTTCTTAAATTATTTGGGCTACTGAAAAACATAAGTTTGTTGAGTCATGTCAAATTAGCATTAACAAGATAAGTTATTGGGAGATTAGTGAATCATGAAGTGATGATGAATTATTTGATTTTTTGTTCAACAGTGCACTTGCATTGCAATTTCCTGTTGGCGTTTTGTCTTGCATACTTTTTATTCATATACGAAGTAATGCACTTAAATGTAAAGCAATAAGCATACAGAACTAGAAGTGAGATTAGAATAAAAATTGGCTTTTATCTTGACTATATAGATTGCGTTCATACAGGGATCCAAGTAGAAAATCATCTGCAGCATTTTGGGGGTTGAAAAAACTTTTCAACCATCACCAGTATTTAGGTCGTAGGGTTGATATTTGCTAGTACTGTAGGTGAACAATCGAGGAGTCATAATTTGAAAAGGGCTTATCATTCAAGTTTTTACACATGGTGGTAAAATCATTAGTAAAATGACAAAAGAGGATCAAGTTCTGCCTCGAACAAGAGTGGATTTTCAGTTTCAAGCACCATATATATATATATAATATATATATATGTATATATGAACTTATGCATAATTAGGTTATATCTTACATGTTGGCATTTCCAGCAAACCAATTTTTCGTTGGATGCAATCTCCACCCATGCATTGGCAATTTTCCTGTATATGATCAACGCTGCATAGTAGAAATGGTATAAGGACATTGCCTACCTTATTATGTTTCATTACTTTGTTAGTGAATAAAAATATACAGCGTGTCTGAGTTTGTTGGAACTAGAATAGTAACTTGTTTCCAACAGCTAGCGGGAGGAATTTAGACGAGGTAATGGAAGACAATGTTAATGAAACACCCAACAAGCAGGGAGGAGAGCCACCTATGACCGAAGATAAGACGCAGGACCCTACTGCAATTGCGGAGATCTCTGAGCGTCGAAAGGCTCTGTTCGAACCTTTAGAGCCTAGAACTAATATAAATGGCCGAAGACCATCAGCCGAGTCATTACTTCCGCCACCTGACTTTGACTCTGCAAGCTATCCCCGAGGTTGGCTGATTGGGAAAAAGAGAAAACTAGTCAATGTGGATGTTGTTGAGAGCATGCGGAAGATTGCTATCCAGGAAATGAACAGGAAGGTACTATTCCCAAAACCCTATCCTTTTATGATCACAGGCTGCTTGAAAACCGACATATGGGTGGTATGCCTTTGCATAACATAATTAACCATATTTTGGTTATACTTGCAGGACCGGGAGATTGATGGCCTGAATCAGCAATTGGAAGAGGATTCTCAGTGCCTAGAACACCTGCAGCTCCAACTTCTGCAAGAACGAAGCAAACGTACAGAGGTCGAGAGAGAAAATAAAATGCTGCAAGAGCAGGTATCCATGTTGATGAACATGTTGCAGGACGAGTCAATGGGGGATGAAGGTGCAGAGGAACCATAGTGGTCAGGTCGTTTGGTTTGCTTGTTTTTTGCTTTTTCCCTTCTTTGTAGCATGCTTGGAAATAGTTTACTAGCAATCATAGAAAAGAATCTTATATGTAATATAGCATTGGTTGTTGGCACTGGTTGTGCATTGGATATAATCCCATTTATTTGTAACAAGTTGTAATTGTTTGTAACCAAGTTTCAATCTCAAATATTTTTGCATATTCATCTGCTTCGTTTGTTAATCTAACAAATATTTAGCAAAATTAAATAAAAAAGCTGTGTCGAGTATGCCAGATCATGGAGGAACACTCAAACAGCATCATCTTCTCCATTTAAATGTGTCAGGATTTCTGTTTTTGGACTATTTATTTCAGCTTTATAAGTTCAGCAAACTACAACGGCGACATTCACATAGGATGGATGGAACTCTCAAAATTTTCATGATTCTCTTCATCGCGTTCAGCCTTCAAGTTGAGTGCAGTTTCAGCTTTCAAGGATCTTTCTGCAGAAGGCGGGAAAGGAAAGAGTATTGACCCCTAAGATGAGTGACTGCTCATCAGAAGCCTATGTTAATTAAAAGTGAGAGGATAAACAAGAACTAGGTAATCTCCTTCAAAATGTCTCTTGTAGGTTGTTCCTTTCTTTCTTCTTTTCTCCCTTGTTTCTTGCTAAAGAAACATGGATGGTCAGAACACAGATGCCCTCTGCTATGCAATACAGTTTCCAATGTGGCTCACTAGATCACTTATGGACATTGATGGTTGAATTCCAAGGCACTTTAGCTTGATGGCTCAGAAACTTCGAAGTTCGAACGCTAGCCTTCAATGCTCCTTATTTCTTCAAATATTGCATTATTGTCCACCAATAAAAGACAGTAATTAGACTAGAACGAAGGTGGCGTCTGTGTAAAAAATTAAACAAAATAATAATAATATTCTTAAGATGGTTTAATGTTATGAAATGATCACCCTGAGGAACTTATTCATCTATTACTTATCATCCTATGAGCCTTGCTCATCATACCATCACATATGGTTTTCTAGAGATACAAACTAAACTTCAACAGAAAGACTCCCATTAATGGAAAAAGCATGCAGTTATCATCCCATTAGGTTCTAATGGTACAGGGAGAAGAATGTGGAGGTATGTTATCTATAATCGACTTTCCAGCTCACAATTTTACCTGATCTGGGAGAAGTTTCTTGGGAAATTTATATTCGGGAGCTCTACCAATGAAATCTTTTTCATATCCTGGGAAAAGTTCGTTTTCATCTTGGGGGCCTACTGGGCTTAGAAACTTATTTACTAGGGATTGGTTTTAGATAGATGAGGTCGGTTTGATTGTCGATTGATATGACAATATCATTGAAATTTGTTTCCCGTTGAGAAAATCCTCAGTCTAAATAATTGGTTCTATAAGCAGAACTCTTTTGGGATGCAGTACTCCCCCTAAACTGCAGAATTGTACAGAAAGAGGCACTAAAGCAATCAATTTTTTTGTCTTTAGTATTTTGTAGAAATTTTCTGACATCCAAGAGAATCCAACCGACATGCATGGATAGTGCTGTTTTCTATCTAGTGAATATACCAAAAGAGTAATCAAGATTTTACCATGAATGTCAACTGCATCTTTGATCATTCTGTCCTCCAAGTAGAACTCCTGTCCTAGAAAACTAACCAAACTCATGAACGGCTTAAGACATCACACAAGTTGCAGAATTGCTCTATATTAAGCAGTAAAATCTCAATTGCATTTCTCAATCTCTGTGAGTGCGAACACCCATATGTCAACTGCATCAGTGTTGGTATGTCTGCAATATAGTGGGCGGTGACAACAAAATTGTATCCACCAATCTTTTGCATTAGTTCTTTAGTGTCATCTCAATAGGTATTCCACTTTAGTTGAGTAAAAGTCTAGGCATCATGGTAGAAACCATGATGAAAAAGATAGGAGTATTCTTCTAGTCCTATTTACAAATCATTGCCTCCATTGAAATGTGTTTTTTTTCAATTCCAAAGGTTTTATTAAAACCTTCTGAAGACTTCCCTCTTATTCCCTAAACCACCCCTGCTCCCTCCCTGCGTCAAGTTGCCAACCCTTCTGCTAATTCCATAAGCAGATTATGATATGAAGCAGTGTGCAGGAAGGAAAAAAATAGAGGAGACTTCCTTAAAAGGTAATATTATCTGGCAATCTCAACATGTCCATCCCAGAATTCTTCATAAAATCCTTGTTTCTCCTGTTACTAAAACATTTTACTTGTTCTTCCGGTAATAGAATCTTAGGCCATCACAATCCTCCTCATCACTCTTTGATTTCAGATAAGGCTGCTCTGTTGGCATTCAAAAAGGCCATAATAATCGATCCAAATTCCACCCTTGCAAACTGGGATGAGGTTGTTGAGGTGTGCAACTTCACAGGTGTGAGATGTAACAAACACCATCACCGTGTATCACAACTCATACTGGAAGATACTGAGCTGGTAGGGAAGCTTTCTCCCTTCATTTGCAATCTCACCGGCCTTCGTATCTTGAAGATTGTCGGCAATCACTTCTCGGGCAACATTCCACCTGAACTTTTCTCCCTTAGACATCTCCGCAGTCTCATGCTTGAGAGGAACAATCTACATGGTTCAATACCATCCTCCTTTGCCCTTCCATCCGAACTTGAGATACTACAAATTTTCCAAAACAATATAAGCGGTAAACTTTCACCAAACCTCTTCTCCAATTGCTCTTTGTTGCAAAACATAGATTTGTCCGAAAACTTCCTCACAGGCACAATTCCGGAAGATATTGGAAATTGTTCGCTTCTATGGAACCTCTATTTGTACAATAACAATTTTACTGGACAACTTCCTTTCTCTTTAGCCAATCTTCAGTTATCCGAACTTGATGTGGAGAATAATCTTCTCTCTGGTGTACTGCCAGCAGAGATTGTGAGGAACCTACCTGAACTTGAATATCTTCATTTATCATATAATCGTATGGAAAGTCACGATGAAAACACCAATCTTGTTCCATTCTTCAATGCTCTTGAAAACTGCACTCATCTAAAGGAGGTTGAACTCTTTGGCATTGGCCTAGGGGGGCAGTTGCCTAGTTCCATTGGCCAACTTGGTGCCAATCTAACAGCTCTGTCACTACAAGAAAACAAAATCTTTGGATCAATTCCTCTGGAGTTGGCAAATCTTTCAAAGCTTGTAAACCTGAACTTGGCATTCAATCTTCTAAGTGGAATCAAAGCAGAAGAGATAGGTCGATTGTCAAAATTGGAACAACTTTCAGTATCACACAACGTCTTCACCAGTGCAATTCCTTCAAAACTAACTGAGCTTGCTCACCTGGGTCTGCTAGACCTATCACACAATAGGTTCTCTGGTGAAATCCCAGCTAGTTTAGGAAATTTGGTTCGATTAACTTCTCTGTTTCTGAACAACAACCTTCTCTCAGGAGCAATACCTCCAACTTTGGGAAACTGCACAAATATTTACAAGCTTGATTTATCACATAACAGATTGACAGGCAACATCCCTCCAGTGGTTGCACGTATGCGTGACATCAGAATTTTTATAAATCTTTCACATAATCACCTTGAAGGGCCTTTGCCAATTGAGCTTAGCAAGTTGGAAAATGTGCAAGAGATGGATCTCTCGTCCAACAAATTTACAGGAAGTGTTTTCTCTCTGATATCGAGCTGCATTTCATTGACGAAGATCAATTTCTCAAACAACTCTCTTGAAGAGAATCTTCCAGAATCCATAGGGAAACTAAGATACCTGGAGTCTCTTGACGTTTCAGGAAACCGCTTATCTGGGATAATCCCAAAAAGCCTCAATAATATTCAATCACTAACCTTTCTAAATCTCTCCTATAACAACCTTGAAGGAATAATTCCCACTGGTGGAATTTTCGACAAAGTAACAACTATGTCATTCTTGGAGAATCACCGACTCTGCAGAAATATTTCTAGCAAACTTATTGGCATCCCAATTTGCAGTGGAAGTAATTTGTTTCATTCAACTGTGTTCTTGATTATATTCGTCCTAGTGATATTCATATCAGTATTTTTATCCACGATCTGTTGTGTGATTGGAATTCGGCGCATTAGAGCGATTATTTACGCTCGGACAACTGAAACAGTCAGAAAAACAACTCCAGTAGAACCGATCCACAATTTCCCAAGAATTACCTATAAAGAACTATCAGATGCAACTGCAGGCTTCGATGATCAGAGCCTAGTTGGGTCAGGTAGCTATGGACGTGTCTATAGGGGAGTTCTTCCAGATGGAACAACCATTGCAGTGAAGGTGTTACATGTGCAATCTGGAAACTCAACAAAGAGCTTTAGCCGAGAGTGTCAAGTCTTAAAGATGATCCGTCACAGGAACCTAATAAGGATTATAACAGCATGCAGTCTACCTGATTTTAAGGCTCTTGTTCTTCCCTACATGGCCAATGGGAGCTTGGATAGCTACCTTTATCTGCACTCAGACACAGGTTTGGTTTCAAGTTCTTCAGATTTGAGTCTTCTCCAGAGACTGAACATTTGCTGTGATATAGCTGAAGGGATGGCATATTTGCATCATCACTCTCCAGTCAGAGTCATACACTGTGATCTAAAACCAAGTAATATTCTTCTCAACGACGAAATGACAGCTCAAGTATCTGATTTTGGGATTGCGAAGTTGGTTATGACAGCAGGAGGGGGAAATAGTGGAGCTGTTGAAACGGGAACCTCTTCTGTAAATATGCTACATGGATCTGTTGGATACATTGCACCAGGTACAGATTGCTCCCTTACCTTCTGCATCTAGAAAAGAAATAAAAGAAAGACAATGAATTTTTTTAACTGAATTGAGATTAATATGAATTGATACTTATATTGGAGCCGATATAAATTCATTGTTAGCAGAGACATTTTGAGGAACTACAGAAGTTTATAAACTTGATTCAACTATGTCATGCATTACAGCATTAACAACAACAATATCCAATCTAATATGTTGAAGCCACCTGCATTGAGCATATCATGTGAATTCTTATCCCCTTAATCACCATAAACTCACATATTTACAACTGAACTCCACATGTCCTGTTCCTCTACACTAAAACTACTTGTGCACTTTTTACCTTCTACAAATTTGTACATTTGTTAAGAATTTGAAAGCACAAACTTTTGTCATATTTTAAGACCTAATGCAGAGTATGGGTTTGGATCTACTACATCCACAAAAGGCGATGTCTACAGCTTTGGCATTATTGTGCTTGAGATGGTAACTAGAAGAAGACCAACAGATGACATGTTTGTTGGCGGGCTAAGTCTGCACAAATGGGTGAAGAGTCACATCCATGAAAGGTTGGAAAGAGTGGTAGACACTTCTTTGCTGAGAGCATCAAGAGATCAAGCCCCTGAAGTGAAGAAAATGTGGGAAGTTGCAATTGGAGAGTTAATTGAACTAGGTATCCTTTGCACACAGGATTCCCCATCTACTAGACCTACAATGCTTGATGCAGCCGATGACTTGGATCGGCTCAAGAGATACCTTGCTGGGGATACTACAATAACCTTCACCTCTTCTCTTGGAATTTCATCTTCCACTCTAAGCGATGACTAACAGTTTATCCCGTTGTACATGCATCAAAATGCTATCTAATTCATATTAATGGTAAAATCTAAATCTTAATGTGGATGTAAAATGTCATTTTGTTTAATTGTTCAACATGGGAGCCAAGTGAGAGTGCTTTTGTTGGAAAAAGAAGTTCTCGTCCCTTTTTAATGGCAAGTAGATAAATGCTTCTTTTCATATTAATGATAACATATTATCCCCAAAGCTTGAAAGTGGATAACAAGAACAATAAGGAATAGGCAGGCGTGTGATCCATAACAATGACATCTGACTATTTTAGTTAGTGCACTTTGAAACAAGTTTTGCTTCTGATGATTATGTAGTTCCAGAGTATCCGTTAGGCAAAAAGCAGACAATAAGGAAGAGAAACCCTTTCTTGTCGCAATTGGCAATATCATTGCAGTTTATCCACTCGAATATTATGACAGGTTCCCTGGAAAATGCTACTTTTGGTTTATGAGAATTGCAAAATGGCAAGTTCTTCCTATTGTTAGTAAATGAAATATGTACAGGCGTACCTTTATTATAATTCTCACAAAGTATAAATGAGGCACTATGGCAAAGACAAAAATAAAGGCAGAAATACATTAGATGAATCAATAGATAATGGGAAAAAGGTGTAGTGATAGTAAAATATAATGCAAACTGCAATTCACACTTCATAGTGTCACAGAAAAGTCTCCTTACCTGTAGACATGACAAAAGTAACTCTTTTAAGATTATGAAAATGATAGCACAGATAATTGGACAAGCAATGATAACGTACCCACTTTTGTGATATCATTATGGATGCAATTACCAAGAAGTGAGATAAAAAATAATCGCACTTGTACTTCTAGATGCCCATTCATATTGCCAAACTACCTGTGAACCAAATGCTCTAACAAAGTTTAGTGCACTGAGGATGTGAAATTGGCTCGTTCCATAGCAAGATTTTCCAGAATAGTTCTACAGGTTTAGTGTCCTAAGCAATTTTAATTCCAGCTCACTGTTGATTTTCGCTTAACACTGGCATTTTCATCCCATTGCATGTTCATTAAATAATACCAACTCTCAAGGGCAGCATCATCTCCAAGTTTACCCTGATTTGCATTGTCTTCGCCCCCCAATTAATTCAATGCATTACCTCTCAGGAACATTAAAAAAAACTGTAAGATTTTGTGGGGTTAGTATCTTCAGATAGATGATGTCTGTAACACGTTCAGAGTGGAATCATATGTGATTGGAACTAGAACACAAATCTCATTTTCCTTACAGATCTGTGGAACTATATTTTCTCTCCTCTCCTAATTCTCAAGTCATCACGATCATGTTCTTTTCACCATTAAAGTTTTGCTCATCCCACCACTTCATCTTTCATATTGTCGAATATAAAAAGGTCACTAATGAAAAGGGTGCTACTTAGAGTTTAGTGCAGTGGTCAGAAAACCCACATCTACATAATTATGATTCCTGGAGACATCTTTCTCTCTAAAACAAAAAATGGAAAATCATCCTATGCTGACCTCATTTACCCATGTCCAAGAATATTCTTGTGCATCATCTTCAGGAAGAAGATATCATTAAATCAAGATCGCTATAACTTTGTCTTGACACCCACTTGCTAAAGATATCAGACAAAACATTAACAACGAACAATTAAAAAGAACTAAAATGGGTGATTGTCTACATCAAGAGAACATTAATCCCATAGATTTGAGTTTGCGAAAAATATGTTCGATGATATCAAATTTGATCATGGATGCTATAAATATGAAATATCCGCAGCCTTGAGCAATGGTCAGGAAGCAGACAGAATCATTGCAGATATGAAGATGACATTGAAAAATCAGAACTTTCGGTCAAAAGAGTAGTAAATTGAATAAAAAAGCAGAATAATATATAGGGTGGTTAAATTTTTATTTTATTTTATTTATAGTGGATCTAAAGGATTATAGCTCACGGAGTCATGAACAAGATGACCAAGATGTATATCTCTGATATCCATATGTTATATGACTTTTGCGTACGGATCATAACTATCGCAGGATAAAAACGCTACTCCAAAAAATGAGTGCGTTGGAAAACTAAAGACAAACCAATTGTTCACAAGAAGATAAAATTTAGACTGGGAAAATGAACTATTGAGTCATAGTTCCAAAATCCTGTTGCAGGCAAGTAGGTCGCAATAGCGAGGAATGCACTGTAAATGACTGGATTGAGGTTTGTCATGAATGGCATCCCACCCCCATGTTGCGGGTGGCCAGAGGCTTAAAATTCTATCCTCCAAAGCAAAAGACTGTAAATCTATTGTGTCAAGTGTCAACCAGACATGCTCGTTTTAAAAGAAGGGGGAAAAGCATGCTTCTTTGCAATCAGATTCTCCTCAAGACACTATGAAAAGAGATTTTTTTTTTTTTTTGAAAGAATATGAAAAGAGAATTGAGAAGTGGAAACGCCGTCCGACAGCAAGAAATGGGAGTAGGGGAATAAGGGTAAGAAACGAGGTAGGTTTAAAGCCCATGTGAAAGCAAACAAAGGCTTTTAGCGTAGAAAAAAGATAGGCAGGAGCCACAGTTTCTAATGTGAAAAGTGAAATGGTTATAATTAGAAGTATAAATTGGCCTGATTCGAAAAAAATATGGCTCAATTCTATTCTATCTAATAATTCTTCAATTTTAGACCAGATCGAATTCTTATTCGGTCCATATCAATTCAGTCTAATTCGTTTCAGAGATAGTCCGATTCGATCCGATCTAGAGACACCTAATAAGGTTTAATTGACTAAAATTTTATTCAAAATTTGCAATAATGGAAAATAATTTTAGTCTAAATTTAATTACTATATTATTACATTAGTATATATTATTACATTAGTATATTATAAATTTATATGTTAGTAAATAATTATAAATTAGTAATAATATATTAAATAATAATAATATATTACATTAGTATATTATTAATATTTTATATAAATATACTATAATTTATATTTTTATATTACAACTAATCAACTATTATAAATTATAATATGTTAATATTATAAAAGTATATATTATATATTAATATATTATACTACCCTTCTTAATCTATATTAATATTAATATTATAATTTATATACTATTATTTATATATATATATATATATATAAAATGATGTATATTCGATCTGATTCGATCCAGTCTAAAAAGAGAAATGTCTTGGACCGAGATCAGACCGAATATATTCGATCCATATAAAAATTGAATCAGATCAAACAAAATTTTGTCTAATCCGATCCAATCTAATCCACCAATCGAGTTCGATATTTTTACACCCGTAGTTATAACATTATGAGGTAACATTGAATTTAGAGAACATATTCCGTAATGGGTAACATCAAACAGATCAGATCAAGGAAAAAGATATGTTTCTCGCGGATCGAAAGTTTTTACCTTCACCTATTTGGTTGCCCTAGAAGACGGTGCTCCTGGCGGGTACTTCGAACGACGAGAAAACAGGTCGCTTAAAGTCACATATCTGGTGGCTGGGGGATAAAGAAAAAAAGGAGGGCCGAGGTGGCCGCACCGGCTGGTTTCTTCGGTGGCTGCAGATGAAGATCGGAAAGAGGAAAACGGGAGTAAGGGTTGCCGAGGAAAATCTGTAAAAAGGCATTAAAGGAACTGTGCATCACCGTGAAGTTAACACGCTCCCCACCTGTTTGCTAGATGTTCCTATGCCCGTTTCTCATTTTTAGGATGTTGAACAGTCATTTCAATCTCGTTTCAAAGGACTTGAGAAGAAATCAGCACTGAAGGCATTCATAGCAACATGTTCAATCAAAGAATAGAAATTGTAGCAGTTATGATAGAAAAACTGCAGTATTTCAATATTTACTCGAAAACAAAAACAAAAACTTCACATTAAATTACATATGCAAGTGCTCTCGTTTTCCTTTTTTTTTTTTTTTTACATAGTTGTATTTTCCTCAAACCTCACCAAACACTGATTTATTGAGACAAACAGTCAGGCATAAGTCAAAACAGAGTGTATAGCATGACAGCAGATGACAGAGACAAGCTTCTGAATTTGAAGCCTCAGTCAACCTCTTCGATTGTAGGCCCGCCTCCGGAACCAGCGGTTGAAGGCTTGTCATGTCCACCTCTGGGCATCTCACCCCCACCACCAGCCTGATACATCTTCGCAATGATGGGGTTGCATAAGGCCTCCAACTCTTTCACCTTCTCGTCAAACTCCTCGACGTCAGCCAATTGGTTCCTGTCCAGCCAATCGATTGTCTCGTTAATGGCCTTCTCCATCTTCTGCTTGTCGGCTGGATCTAATTTCCCAGCCAATTTCTCGTCCCTCACCGTATTCCTCATGTTGTACGCGTAATTTTCTAGTGAATTCTTTGCCTCCACCTTCTTCTTCACCTCCTCATCCTCCGCCTTGTACTTCTCTGCCTCTTGCACCAACCTCTCAATCTCTTCCTTGCTCAGTCTTCCTTTATCGTTGGTAATGGTAATCTTGTTCTTCACTCCTGCAGTCTTGTCCTCGGCAGAAACATTTAATATACCATTTGCGTCGATGTCGAAGCACACGTTGATCTGAGGAACGCCTCTTGGAGCCGGCGGAATGCCGGTAAGCTCGAATTTTCCGAGAAGGTTGTTGTCCTTGGTTTTAGCCCTCTCACCTTCGTACACCTGAATTAGCACTCCTGGCTGATTATCTGAATAAGTCGAGAAAATTTGCTCCTTTTTAGTGGGAATCGTTGTGTTCCTTGGAATCAAGACTGTCATTACACCTCCGGCGGTCTCGATACCAAGGCTGAGAGGGGTGACATCAAGCAAGAGCAAGTCTTGGACCCTCTCATTGCCCTCACCGCTCAGAATTGCGGCTTGAACGGCAGCCCCATAAGCGACGGCCTCATCGGGGTTTATGCTTTTGCAGAGTTCCTTGCCGTTAAAGAAATCCTGCAAAAGTTGCTGGACTTTGGGAATCCTCGTCGACCCTCCGACGAGAACAACCTCATTGACCAGACTCTTGTCGATCTTCGCGTCCCGGAGACACTTCTCCACCGGTTCCATGCACTTTTTGAACAAATCCATGTTCAATTCCTCAAATCTCGCCCTCGTAATAGTAGCATAGAAATCAATACCTTCAAAGAGGGAATCGATCTCAATAGTTGTCTGAGAGGTCGAAGAAAGAGTCCTCTTCGCCCTTTCACACGCAGTCCTCAACCGCCTCAAAGCTCTAGCACTGCCACTAATGTCTTTCTTGTGCTTCCTCTTGAACTCTGCCACAAAGTGATTTACAAGTCTGTTATCAAAATCCTCACCACCAAGATGAGTATCACCGGCAGTGGCCTTAACTTCGAATATCCCTTCTTCGATTGACAGTAGTGAAACATCGAAAGTTCCACCGCCGAGATCGAAAATAAGCACGTTCTTCTCTCCGGACCTCGACCCCTTCTTGTCAAGTCCATAAGCAATGGCGGCTGCAGTTGGCTCATTGATAATCCTCAACACATTGAGTCCCGCGATAGCGCCGGCGTCCTTTGTGGCTTGCCTCTGCGAATCGTTGAAGTAAGCCGGCACGGTGATCACCGCGTTCTTCACCATATGACCCAGATAAGCTTCAGATATCTCCTTCATCTTGACCAACACCATCGAAGAAATCTCTTCGGGTGCGAATTGTTTCTCTTCGCCTTTGTACTGCACCACTATCATCGGCTTGTCTCCGGATCCGGCAACGACCTTGAAAGGCCAGTGTCTCATGTCGCTCTGTACCGTCGGGTCGGAGAATCGCCTGCCAATGAGCCGCTTGGCGTCGAAGACCGTGTTCTGAGGATTCATTGCGACCTGGTTCTTGGCTGCATCGCCAATCAGCCGCTCGGTATCAGTGAAAGCTACGTAGGAGGGAGTGGTTCTGTTGCCTTGGTCATTGGCTATGATCTCTACGCGATCATTTTGCCACACGCCAACACAACTGTAAGTGGTGCCGAGATCAATGCCAATGGCCTTTCCTTCAGTCTTGGATGCCATTGTGAAGAATTCAATAAGAATATGTGTTGCAAAGGTTGGTACTTATTGAAGAAAACACGTCAGAAATCAATGCAGATAACTTGGACGTGAATGGTGTATAGGAATTAATGGTCTTTCGGGGCTTGTACTTGGGAGCTTACTTTCTTGTGCTGCTTTATTATTTTGATGGATTTGACGATATTGCATGGTGGTGGGTTTAGGTATATATATGGGTGCGAGAGAAAGGTGAAGAAGAGTCGAGAGGAGAGTGGAAAGGTAAGAGAAGCTCGGAGAAGAGAAAAGGACCAACCAGAGATTTCTGGTGGTATGGCAGAATCTTAAACTAGCATCTGGATCAATTTCATTACACTATTAGATATATAAATAATTTATTATCAATACTATTAGATATAGGCTAAGGATTAAGGATCCATATCATCATTGTGGAATTCCGACGTAGATTCGCGATTGTTCTTGAATATAAAACAAACGATTTGTGAATGAGCAAATATTTTTTTCTTTTTTTTTTACTGTTTAAATAATAAATAGATCAAAAAATCTCAATTTTAGAATATAATTAATTAAAATATTTTTATTTTACAAATTAATAACTTTAAAAATTTATAAAAATTATTTTATTTATCTAGAAAATCGAAGTATTTCACTCAACTTTGTAATACAACTTATAAATATAGACGAAAAAAAAATTTATTTTTTTGAATTAGTGGCCATAGATTACGTACAAAGATTCCTGTATAAAATTCTTAATGAGAAGTGCAAGAAAGTTTATAAAAATAAATTTATATGACTTTACCTTACATTCATTTTATAATAAGAATAGTACTTCTGCTATTTAAGATATTATATTAAATTATGTCAATTTTTAATTTATTTTTATAAAAAAATTTATGACTAATAGATTTGTCCATTGTAATTAATGAAATGATATCTCTTATGATGTAATTTAATATAATACATCATATTCTAAAATTCTTTCTACTAAATGCATATAATTTATAATATTAAGAGTCTATTTGGAATTACATTTTAAGACTTAAAAATATTTTTAAATAGTTAAAAATATTTTTATTGTTTACAAAAAAAATTACGTCTTTGGTAATTTTATAAAAAGATATTTTAGACAATTAGAAAAGTTAAAAATCATTTTTTTCAAAAAACATTAAATTTGAACTTTTATCAAAAACACTCGTGTAGCTAACTATATATTTTAAAAAGCTATCATAACTAACTCTAAAAAATACTTTAAACATATAGATTTCAAACAATAAATAATTTTTTAATAATATAATTTATTATATTAAATTTTAAATTATTCACATTAAATTAAAAGTAATATTTCAAACCTGCACTAAGCCACATGTTAACGTATAAATATTTACTAGTAAAATTATTTGTGTGCGTGGACCTAATGAAATTAAGAGATGCAATAATATTTATGTCAGCATCGCGTAATCCACACACAATACAAATATTATATATATCCTTCATCCTTGTCCACCTTGCAAATCATGTCGTGACACTTGCTTGTAAGCAGAATATATATAAAGAGCATGAGGAATCTAATTCTTTTGTGAGTTGCGATCACTTTTTCAGCAAGCACTACAAGCATTTAAGCCTTTAAATTATTCCTGGCGCAGTCGCACTTGATCGCTAGATGGCTTATTTCTGTCATCTGTCATTACCGCATTGGTTTCTTCAAGCTTTAGGGATGAAAAAGTGTAACAAAGAACCTATCTCAAATCTGACCAATATGATGATAATTAATGGCTGGTGAAGGTCTAGATCATTAATGCTCAACCCGTACAAATTTATGCACCATAACTTTTGAATCAACCTGATCAAGAGTTACAATCCCAGGAAAATGTCAAAACAGAGTAACTAGCCAATGGGTATTGACGTATTGTCTATTTCAGAATTTTAATTTAGAGAGTTTGCTCCCACTTAACGCAACCATTTTTACGTTTTCTTTTACCTTTTTCTCTAGATCATATAGTACAATAAATACCCTCTCGCCCTCTTACCTATTAGATCAGTTCTACCCTATCATAGAACCCCTCAAATATAAAAATAAATAAAAAATAAAAAACTTCAATCCATATATATAACGTGCATGATCATGTGCTCAGGAAAAATGAAATTGGCAATCATTCCTTGCTTGATCATATTGTTGATCTCATGCACCCAAGTCCTGTCCAGCTCCGACGTTCTTGGGGACTTTTCAGCTTTAGAACACAAAGTCCCGATGCAAGATCAACAAGAAGTTGATGGTAAGATAATTGTAAATGTTGTTTTGTTTTTCAATACAAGTGCGAATAAATCCTTTGTACTGCTTATGTTATAGCCGCGTGTTAATTAACTCATTCATGCGCCTGACTTCTTTCTACAGAACGACTTGATATTGCTGTTAATGGAAGTACAGTAGGCCGGTTGAATGGAGTACTATTGGGTGATGGGAAATCAGGTAATTACAAGGGAAAGCAAAAAACTATATATGAGTCGGGGAAGTCTGCACATAGAGGGAAGGGTGGCGGTGCAAATATCGACCATCGACCACAATCCGGTGAGAAGAATTCGGCGTCGACATTGTTAGCAGCACCACCATCTTTCATCTCATCAACCTTTATAGTTTATCTTAGCTTCGGTATTTTGATCCTTGTTTTTCCCTTCGGATTGTTCTAAGCCCAGGAAAAACAAAAAAACTAAACAAAACTGTGTTTGGTGTGGCAGATTTTGGGTTTCCATATGAGCAATATCGATCCTTGTACGTACTTGGTGTGTTCCGGCCGTGATTTTCAAAATCTTTGTTGTAAACCTGTAATGTTAATGACTGTTTTGTAAATTATGGTATATAGCATATATAATTGGGTTGGGATTTGGTGATAGTATTATGTTGTTATATAATCTCTAGCTTCTCAAATCGTCGTCACCACTATAATCTCCTAAATCTTGGATTCAAAGGTACTTAACATTGAAGTAAGAAAGTTCAATCCCGACTCCACGACCAGGCCGGTTCAAAGGGATAGACAATAAGACTACCTCCCAAGGCCCCCAAATCTGAGTAGGCCACAGCCACACAAAGAAAAAAAAAAAAGAACATCATAAAAAATATTGGCTAGCATAAAAGATGAGAAATATTTTTCTTAAAATAAAATCAATATTAAATGAGAAAATTTGGTTAAAAAACAAGAAAATAGAAAAAGTTTTACTCAAAAATATTTCACTTAAAATATATAAAATTTTCAAACAATAGTAAAACTGGAATAAAAATAACAAAATGATGGTAGCAAAAATTTAAGGTGTTTTGCATCTTAAAATTTTTAATAAAATTTTATTATTTGATATTTAAATATTAGTATATTTTTTAATTAAAATTTTATGTACTTAATAATCTAATCGCCTAAGACCACAAAATATATTAACTCAACCTCGCCTGCCCTGCCGACAATGAAGGAAAGTCCATAATCCACCGTCTAAGGACAGCTTATCCTTTCTGTATCTTTTGTACGTTTACAGGCTTACAGCCCATGCATTCTATAGGTGTAGACGGAGCAGATGCTATTCCATCAATTAATAACTTAATTGATATTGTAAGTTAAGTTATGCGATCCAAACGATCTATTAATATAAACAGCATGCTTCTTATAATTTTAATATTAAATAAGAATACATTTTTTCAAAGTCCAGTACTGAAGTTTAATTAATCAACATGTCAGATATCAGCTTAAACAAGTCCGTGACACAAATTTTAACGAATAAAAAAACAGAACCATCTTAGGAAAATTTGGGGCATACCCGAAGATGATGAGAAGCCATAATTCAGCCTGGAAGGCTTCGGCTTCGGCCTCATGCTTTTTCATTCCCTCAAATCTCATAGAACAACTTTTCAAACACTTTCATATGTTCATATTGCAGAGCAATGGCTACGGATAAGCTATCATCATCACTCCTCGAGCTTGGTATTATAAATGACAACCCCTCGTATGGAATCCCACCAGGTCCCATGAAAATGGGTCTACCCCATCCAAAATCAGCGTCGTGAATAGGCAGCCTGATCCAGCTCGTTATGCCAAGGTTTGGACATCTAAAAGTATGAGCACCACGAACAAGAGCCGAGAGATCAGGCTGCAGCTCAAGATAATCGAGCGCAGATCTCAAGTATTCATTGTCCATTCTAGCCAATGCATCGTGAATCCTGCTCGCAGCAAACCATGTCGGTTTCGACTGCAGATCGCCGGCGACAGCCATCGGAGTCGCGGTGAAGATCACATTGCCAAAGTAACCGGCCGGCAATGGAGGTTGCAATCTGGACCGACCATCAGTGGCAATGTACAGCTTGGTCTCCTGATCTTCAGGGAGTCCACGAGCCATGCAAGTGCACCTCCACACATGACCCGACAGCATCTCGTATGAACTGTAGATGACTGAGTTGCCATCTTCTTTGGACTTGGCTTTGAGGATGTTGAGTTGGTCTCTGGTTATTTTGAAGATGGAGACCAAAGTCGTGTCGGGACCAGATTTTGTGGAGTTTAGAGGAGGGGTTTTCATGGGAGGAGGAGGCTGATATTCGATGTGGGGGAATGCAGGTTGAGGTGGGTCCCGGGCAAGGAGTAGGGTCCGGTCAATGAAGGGTGGAAGGGTGAGGTCGAGACCACGAGCCATATCTGACCATGTGTTCACAAAGTGAAGACCAGAAAACCCATCCGCTGCATGGTGTTGCATGCCAACACCGAGTGACACCCCACCACATTTAAAATAGGTTACCTGCATTACACACGGAAATCAACTGAAATATTGTTCAAAACCCACCCACTTTAATTGCTCAACTTTCATTATATGACCTAAATAAATTAAGTTTAGTGTATCTGACTCGATCGGTCTTGTTAGTTTCATCTCATTTTATCTTATTATATTTTAATATAGAGTAATGTTATCACTATAAAAAAAAATAAACTTTTGTGATCAATTAATTACAATAAAAAAACTGTTTGCGACAAATTTTGACTATAAATAATTATCTTATTAAAATTAATTAGCGGTAATTATATTAACAATTTTCTTTTAGTGTACATACAAGTAACATTGCGGACTCATACACGCACATGTGCATTCTGATTGGTTGCTTTCATATTTTTTATTTTAAATTTCATATTTTTCATTTTAAATTTAAGTGTTTTATTAAATCCATATTTTCACCTCAATATTAGTACACATATAGGTGCTCAATGTTACTTACATTTAGAATTTTCCTTTAAGATATTTTTTTTCAACATCTAAGTTACTACTTAAACATAAAAACTTTTTAATTTTCTTTTATTTTTTTATTTAATTGTTACTAATCATTATAAATTTTTCAAATTTTCATATAAAACATGAAAAAAAATTAATTTTTTCAAATTTCAAAATAAAAATTATATTAAAAGATTATATTCTATAATATATTAATTTTATAATATTTTTGTTCTACTATTTTCTTTCTCATTTTTCAAAGTTTAATAAAAATCTTAACTCAAACTATTTCAGTATTACTATTTACAAATTATCTCATTATTATTCACAAACTTTTTTATCTCATACTATCCAAACGATGCCTGCTGGATCTTGGAAAAACAACTTGATTAGTCTCTTTTGTGTTCCACCAATGAGAAAATATACACCCATAAAATTTGAAAAATATGACCATTACCCGACTTAATTTACAATATCATCTAACCCACAGTTGGAAATATTATATATACAGCACAAATTTCAGTTAAAGACTTTTAATCGCATGCTAGAGGATTTATCTGTAATAATAATACTACTCATCATGATCTCTCTTTTTTTTTCTTTTTTTTTTTAGAAGGACTCACGATCTCTTTATTTGTTATTTTTTCGTCATTTTATGATATAATATTAATGTCAGATCGCGGAATGTTGAGATCATAATAACAATGAATAGTATTTCTTTAATTTATTAATGTTTCTTCCCAAAACAACCAATGAAACAAGACGAGGAAATAAATGTTTGACGTGATATTGCATAGCATCCCCTAAAGAAATTGTTAAATACACATTGCACCCCTAAACTATAACTAGTTCTTTTAAGAGCAATTGTTAGCTACCAACCAAACTGTTGTTGAGCAGTCGAAATGTTGAATGAATTAACCATTATTTGGTTATAAAGTTAAAATGAGATGAGAAATATTGAAATAGTAGTGAGATAATTTGTGCATAATAGTGAAATACTTTGAATTAATATTTTTATAGAATTTTGAATAATGAGATAATAAAAAAGTTTAATAAAAAACTATAAAGCTAAAAGGGGGTTTAGAATATTATTTTTTAATATTATTTTTGTTTCAAAATTTAAAAAATTAAATTATTTTTCATTTTATTTAGAATTTTCAAAAAATTGTAATATTTAGGTATTAGATGTAAAGATTAAAAAATTAAAAAGTGTATTATGTTTGAATATTAAAATGAGATAAATAAAAAATAATAATTTAAAAGATTTGTGAATTCAAACCAAAGCCTGGCGCACGAGGAAAGGCAAAGAAAGCAATGCATTAAAAGAAGGATTATGATCTGGTCAAAGAGTTGAGAATGAACGACCAACCGTTGAGATCATTTTCAACTTAAGACCAAGGGAGGGCAAAGAAGTACTTAGGTTAAGCCGGGTCGGTGTTGCCTTTTGAAATTTAAAAAATGTTTTTAAATAGTTAAAAAGTATTTTTTTTAAAAAATAATATGTTTTAATAATTTTATAAAAAGTATTTTAGTCAATTAAAAAAATTAATAATTAACATTTTACAAAAAGTATCCAATTAAAATTTTAATCAAAAAATATATGCAAATAATTGTATATTTTTTAAAAATTACTATAATTAATTTTAAAAGTAATTTAAATACATATTTATCAAATATCAAATAGTAACAATTTTTTACATATAAAATTTATTTTTAAATTATAAACTATAAATTTTAAAATTATAAATTAGATTTTTTATCACAATTTCAAGCATACTGATACACTTAAAATTTAACTCAAAATTTTAAGTAGTTATGAACTTCTGTTTGGTTCTTTCTACGATTTGGTGAACCGTGAGATTGTTATAAAGAATTTATTCGTGAGTTTTTGAGCATTTGAAAAATTATGTGATTTTGTCTCAAATATTTTATTATCCATATAAAACCTAATTAGATATTTAATACTCACGTGTGTTTTACATGTCATCTTTGCTATATTCTTATTGCTTTTGAGCATTTGCTTTTTTTTTTCTTTTTTTTATTTATTTATTTTTAAATTAATGACGTTAGTAAAAAAAATTAAAAATTAAAAAACTATATAGACAGGTAGTGTGAGTAATAATAATAATAATAATAATTAATTAGGCATCCCATCCCACCAACTTTTTTAGACCCCACCGGTACTTATTAATTTTTATTTGGACGCCGCAGGCCCACAACCAATGGTGCCAAGCGATAATCCATCACTACAAGTACGACATTTGTCCTTGAATAATTAAAAAAAACCTATTTCGCATTTCTAATTTCTAAACAATAATATTTGGAAAATACTAGGAATAGCTCTCGTTGAGATTGCAATGGATTCCGATATGAGGTTTTATTTTTTTTTATTTTTTTGTATATAATTTTTAAATAATATTATAATTCTTTTTCTATTTTTAAAAAATATTTTAAGATGTTAAAAAATATTTTAACATTTTTAACATCTTAAAATTAGAGGTGTTCATCTAATTCCAAAATTAAGAATTTGGATTCTGGACCAGAATTTTTTTAAATAAAATTATTAAAATTATTAAAAATTAAATATAATTTTAAAATTGGGTCAGGTTGAATGAACATGCCTACTTAAAATATTTTTTTAAAATACAAAAAAAATTACAATATAATTTAAAAATATTGAAAAAATTTTTTTTTTTAAAAGACTCATCGAAATCCATCGAGAATCCGAGATTTCAATGAAAGGGATACTTAACAGTTTTCTTAATAATTAGAGGAGAGTTATATATAAAACTAAATAAATAAACAGAATATTTGTACCCTACAAAAGAACTAACTATAATAATAAATAAAGATAAAAAAAAAAAAGGAAAGCGCGAACGTACCTGCAAGACCAACAGGGGATACGACTCGATCCCTTTGGAATAATCCACAGACGGAATGAGTTGCCGGAGCTCCAACGTGGGCTCAAAATCGCCGAAATCGTCGACGACGGAGGTGGTATCAGCCTCGACGAAGAGCACACCCTCGGCGTTACAATCGATCTCGATCCTACCATCGGTGTCCCGCTTGAGGCGGCCGGCCATAGGATAGAAGGGGACGAGGGCCCTGCTCAGTGCCTTCTTCAGCACCCAAGCGTCGAAGAAGTTGGACGCGCCCGTCGTTGGCCTGTAGAAGTAGACACTCGGCGTGTGGAAGCGCGGCACCACCAGGTCTACGTTCGAGTTCCACAGCGCGCGGCGGGGTGTTTCCCCGCCTGGCCGCACCATCGTCGACTCCTTCACTTTGATGATCATGATTTGTTTTCGCTTTTGTTTCGGTCTGTTGCTAAGCTGCGCCGGTTCCTGTCTGACCCAGTACGACGAGGGTAGATCCTATATATGTACGTACCCACGAATCCCCTGCGATGCTCGGAAAATACGACAAAAAAATGTTAGGTAGGTTGGTCGGCGAAAATCCTGTTTACAGCTCAAACTTGTGCTTTCAACATTTCGACTTTTGGTCAACCTCAAATTTGGCTGCTACTTTTGTTTTCTCAAAAGATAATTTGTGTTTCAGTTCAACAGTTCGTTGACCTAACTAGCTAATTACAATTAACGTGAGCTGGGCCGGAAATCAGAGGTGCCAGGCTCCTCCGTCGTGCCGAAGAATGTAAATTATCCTCTGGATCCTATATAGGACTAACTATGATATGCACGATATGCAGGCGACCGCGCACAAAGCCTAAAGGCATTGCGTGATTTTATTCTCACGCCATTTCCTAATGATTGGATGACGTTGGGTGCGGTCTGTCTATTTTTGTAGCTCATCTTTTCTTCATTTTTTAATTTTTATAATTATTATAAAAATATATTAAAAAATATTAAAAATAATAATAAATACAATAAAATTTAAAAAATACAATAAAAATAGAATAAAATAATAAAATGAAGAAAATATAATAAAAAATATAATAAAAAACATAATAAAAAATAAAATGAAGATGAATTTTTAAGAGAAATTCGATCTTACCCAATCCCCTCGGCCGCCGTCGGCAGTGGGCGACACCGCCCACCCCATCGGGACCGGAGGGAGCAGGCGACCCCACCCTTAGCGACCTCTGATGTGCCCCCGGCGGCCTTAAACCCATTTTCTGATTTAAAGCCGCCGGGGGCACACCGGAGGTCACTGGGACTCGCCATCACAGGAGTGGGGTTGTCGGCTCCCTCCAGTCTCAATGGGGTGGGCGGTGTCGCCCACCACCGACGGCAACAATGGGAGCTGCAAAGGAAGGGGTTCAGTTCGACTGAACCCCAGGTATTCTCTTAATAATTTATATCTCTTTTATTTTTATCAATCCTCATATTTATTCCATTTCATCTTAATTAATTATTAAAAAATAATATATACAAATTCTAAGGGTATAAAATTCAAACAAATTATTTATAAAAAAGTGGATCTTACTATAAATTTTATAAAACTCATATTATTACAAAAGATTTAAATAAGACTTGTATATATAGAACTTGTATTTAACATTACTCTTAATCATTATAATTTTTTTATAAAATATAAGAAATAATTAAGATTTTCTAAATTTTAAAATAAAATGAACTATATTAAAAAATTATATTAATAATATTTTATTCTACTTTCAATTCCATTATATAATAAATAAGATCTTATTGCACCACTAAGGGTGGCGACTCAATGGTCAATGAATTTGACAATGGACCCTAATAATTATTAATGACCCATTAGTTCATACACCATTGATGCCTCTGGTGGGGATGGAATCAGGCTATGGCCTATGCCTCAACGTCTGAAGTTCTCGCGATCTAGACCTCTCCTATCTAACTGCTGAGTGAATTGGATACTATTTATAATCGCGTCCAATAGGAAACCATCTTCGCTCCAACCCCTCTTGCTTTAAAAAAAGAAAAAAGAAAAACAAGGTCTAATTCCGTATTGATATCCTTTTTGAGATCAAAATAAAGAAGTGACACTGTCATTAATTTGCAAGAAGAAAAGAATCAGCGAAACAAAGAATGGATCAATATGCATATTGAAAGAAGTAATTACCGGTGAAAGAAGATGAACACGTTAGCGATCCCCGGCCACCGGAAAGGAAAAGACCTTGTGTTTTGTTTTGTTTGGTGTTCTAATTATGATTTGTGAGCGAGAGCTTTAAGAAGAAACGCTCGAGAGGGATGAAGTACCGGTTTTATCACTCACCTACTACGCGCGCCAACTAAGTTGACTAGAACAAGCAAGCTGCCACGTCAGCATGTAGAACTCACTCAACCCAATTTTTCAAAGAAAATATAGATAAATAAAGGCCCGGCCCCAACCAACAAAGAAAGAGAAGAGAGTACTTTCAAAATGAGGGAGAGAGAGTTGGTGAGATGGTGACTTAAACCATACTCGGGTCTCCTGTTATTTACTCTCTTCCTGATCCACCCCCAACAACCCCATAATCCTATCTATAGTCACTTTCAAGTGGAGCTGAAAGTAATATTGTTGCATATATAATTATGAAGTTTATAAATATTAGATAATTATTTTGAGAAAAAATAAAGTTTATTATTAAAAATTAATTTCTTTTATTTTTCTAAGCAATTTATATAGCATTTATATATTTTATGATTATAAATATCATTTTCAACTGTGAAAGCCACCACACGATTCCTTCACTCCCCCTTCTTTCTTGTTGTATATCATTTTCAGCTTTGAAAGCCATCACGCGATTCCTTTGCTCCTTTGATCTCCCTTCTTTCTTCTTCAATCTTCATCTTTCTTTTTTTCTTTTTTCGGTATAGGTTTAGTGGAAGGCAGTGCTTGCCACTTAGTTGCATGTGGGAGAGAATAATATAACCCCTCGTTGGCCCGTCATAGCGGCGGTAGTTGAGTCGATTAGGAACGTCTAGTGCTGATGAACATAGATAAGGATGGATCGGACACGTACTTTTTGTGGTGGAGCTGTTATTTATTTGGTTGTTGACAATACGAATTAATAGTTAGGCATTAACCCCCGCGACATAATTCCACAACCCAAATGACCATTTGAGATATAAAAATACATGCGCGGCCTTTATTGTTTACTTCATGGCATGTGATAAAAAGGGAAATTTCTTGTGCGGATAAACCACTCATGCGGCTATTCAGTTGGTGGGTGTTGTTTAAGAAGCATGATGAGATTAATGCATGACCAATAAAAGAGGCGGTTGTCAAATAATATGAATCTAAGCTGACTAGCTGAGGTCAGTTAATGGCCGGGCAAGGGCAACACATATTAGCTATGTACGATGCCACCGACTGTTTTATAGGCCATGGTGGTTCATGTCTCGGCCTGATCAAATATTTGTGTGCCTTTGGGTCATAATGGCAATTGTCCGCTCCCTGGCATCATCCCATGTGAAAGATTTAAAGTATCATCATTGATTTCACTAAATAAATTATCAAAATTTGATAAAAAAAAATATAAGTTTGATTAAATATATATATCATATTTATCATAATTTTATATTAGATTCATCATTATTGATTATAATAATATTTTTAAATATTTTTAAATATTTTATAATTATACTAACCATATATATATTAATAATTTAATTTGATACTTAAATTATTATTTTCAACAATTTTTAATAAAACTAGAATTTAAAAAATATAATAAACACGTTCATTCTATAGAGAGAATTAAAAAAAAATGTGAAGAAAATAAAATCTATTAAACAAATTATTGAAAGAATAAATAGTAACCATTCATATTTGAAGGGTTTGCAAGTTTTATTCGTTACTGTATCTCAAAGTTTAATAAATACACTTTGATGTGATTAATATAGGATTGTTTTTAATATAAATTATTAAATTTATGTTTGATAAATTTTTTATTGAGATCAATAAGAATGTTTTTAAAAAGTTTGTCTTTCCATTTTTAAAATTAAGGATCAAATTATACATATAGGTTTTGTGTTGAGATGAGTTTCTGTCAGTCAGAGGCCACCCGACTTGACCCAACCTGCTGAAGAAGAAAAAGAAAGAACGACGACATTTTATAATCCAAGGACGACATCATGACTCCGATACCTTTATCAGCCATCGGTTTCTTCTAATTTTTAATTCCTCTTAGAATTTAGAAAGAGTTGACGTTTATAATTAAGGATTTAAGGTCCCAGTGGATCAGATCATGGGTGGACTCATGAGCTGGTTAATCAAATGCAAACAACTAAAATAAGCTAAAAGCATATACAGAACCAATAGGACTAACTAATTGACGTTACATATTGTTGTTAATTAACTTCCTTAATGATGCGAACCTTAATAATTAGAAGTACCTCAATTTGAACTAGAACTAGTTCCTTAAAAAAGTAGTTATAGAAAAAATGTTTAAATCACAAAGACATCTATTTTATAATATTTAATTTATAAAATCACAAATGCACTGAGTGATAAGGGATATGTTATTGATCAGATGCATTTGTAATTACGTTAACATACGTTATGCTTATAGCTTACATGTTCACTGGCGGACGATTAGCCTCTTTAACATATACGATTAAGCATGTATATCAAGAAGAAAATGCACTGACAGATAGTTTGGCAAAGATGAGTACTGAGGGTTATTCATGTTGCTTGTTGGATTCGACCGGACTCCCCACTCAGATTAAAGGAATGTTTTGTGACGATAAACCAGGAATATATACGTCCTTCAGTGAGATTTTAAGGAATGGTTCTATTGTACTCTCTTTTTCTCCCTTGAGTTATGACCTTTTTTGCATCTTGGTCTTGTTTTATTGATGTTTTGATTATTTCCAAGTGTTTGACTTGTAACTACAATTTTTCTTCGCCATAAGAGTGTTTATCAATAAAATTGGGATGACTCCGTCTCTTCTCATAAAAAAAAGTACCAGCAGGATATGAATTTTTTATTTCCAAAAATATAAAAATTGCTTACGTGCTCACATGATTCAATCGAGATCCGAAACGATTATCAATGCTTTTGAAGTGAAGAATGATATTGTAATTAACACTACATGATTTTGAATTTTTTGTCATAAACTTATATGGTAAAAAAAAACATATATTAAGTAGAAAATATTTTTTTTCCACCAAATTTGTTGGTGGGATGTTGGTGACATATAATTCATGAACAAAAATAATTTTCTACCAAAATTTTATTTCATGGCAAATACAAACTTTTTTCCACTACCTGACATTGCGGATATAGTATGAAAAATTCGTGGCAAATAACATTTTCATCTACTCTATTGTAGTGCCAAAGATGATACTATCTATGAAGATAATAGGCTGAAAAAAGTTTTTACCCACAAATATATTGATGGCATATAACTTATTTCCATAACTAATATTGTGGGGAAAAAGTATTTGCCATGAATTATGTTCATGGCCATGAATTATGTTCATGGCAAATACTAAGAGAATTTAGAAAAAAAAAATTAGAAAATAAAAAAATGCGACTTAAGCAAAAAATAATCATAACAAATACTCTAATATAAGCTGAAATATACATTTATTTTTATAAACTTAATCTATATCTAATACATATAAGTTTTATAAACCAAACTAAGTTCAACTATATAGGCTAAAATATATATATTTTTTTTTATAGGTAAAGTTCAGCTATATAGGTTAAAATATACATAACGAGACAAGAAATTATGAACCAAACTAAGTTCAGCTATATAGGTATGTCTTCTACTTTCTTTTCCTGTACTTTGATAATAAGAAACAAAAACTAAACCATATCAATCAAAACTTAAAAAAATAAAAATGCATGACTAACCCAACTAAGAAGGCACAAATAAACGCAGTAGCAAAGAGTGTCTCGTCTGGAAGATATCAAGGACCATCACTCCAGTAATAGAATAGCCTATACTTGTCGAAATAAGATATTGAATTCGTAAGAGGATATCAAAAAGTAACTCATATACAAATTGACAAAAAAAAAAAGCTATATGTATAGCAAAGAGTTACTCATACACAAATTCATTATCAGTTAGACATCAAAGAACTTATAAAATCCCAATTAGGATCTCAAACTTATATAATATCAGCATAAGGTCTATTTTTTACCTTAAAGTTTTTTGGTGCAGAAACAAAGGATGCTCACATGTAAAGTCCTTCTGTGATTAATTGCATAATATTAAATATGTGGGTATAAGTACATTAATATAAATCATCCACAAAACCAATTTCTAATTATGTACAATTAACGTTATATGCTACCACTAAATAACAACCATCCATAAATCCAAATATGTTATTCTCACATAATAATTGTAGTATAAGAACATTAATATAAACCATGAGAACTTAATAGAATTCAAATGCTACACTTGTGTAGATTTACCATTACTAATTGCCTCAATGGTATCTAATTTGCCTCAAATTGATAAAGATCCACAAATAAAACATCAAAGCAGTTAAAATGCATGGTTTTGACATGAAAGAGCTGACATGATTCGTGGTAAAAATTTAAAATTTTCGAATGAAGAAAATACCTATGTTCATATCTGGTTTTAGACAGCAGCCGGTCTTGTGTTTCCTGACCAATACATTAAAAGTAAAATGCATTACAATATAATGAAAGAAAAAAAAATAACTCGTTTCTTCATTATATTTGAGTGAGCGAAAAGTGTAGTTTAGAATAGTCATTGTAGGAAACCTGGGGGCTATACAAACAAATGTACATAGTGAGAGAGAGCAGATAGAAAGAAAACTTCAAAAATAAAGTTAGAGAGAGAGAAACATCAGTAGGAACACACAGAAATTTGTTTCACTATGCTAGTGCAAACTAACTTTTCTAGCATGCTAAAAACTCTTACCACATTTATAGGCATCACCCAACTCAGTCCCAAAAAGATTGAAAATAACTTGTCTGGGGTAGTAAGTTGCATCAGAGAATGCACATTAAAAACTAAGAAACCCAAACTCTTGATTAAATTTTAGCATTAAAATCAAGTGGATTTACAATACCAATTATAAAAATGTGATGAAATATGTACATAACAAGACAATTATAAAGAAAAGAAGTAACAAAATAAAACCAATATTTCAGGTCCAAAACTAAACAAAATATAACCAACAAAACCAGATCAAACAAGCTAGAGAAGATCCAGCCAAGAGGAACCCCTCCAATGTCACGGACATTAGCTCAAAGGAACCCACTCAATGTGTTTCAAAAACTCTATGAGACCATTTCTTAGCCAAAATGAAGACATAAAACCAGATTAACCACCAAAAATAAACTGAGTACAATTTTGTATGAAAATGAACCAAAGTAAACCTTAATAAACTGAATACAATTTTTTTAATAAGTAATAAAATATTTTATTCCCAAAGAAATAGGCATAAACCCAAGAACACTTACTAAACTGAGTACAATTCAGCCACTGCTTGCATCTATTTATTCATCTTGAGAAGGAAGAAACCGAATAAATAAATAGCTATAATGTAGCATTATTTGTAAATGTAAAGATATAAACAAAGCATTAACAGATTAGTAATTAAAGGTGGAGAACCTTGTGAGTGTAAAAAAAATGCTAGCTTTAACCTAAGATCAGCATGTAGTCAGCAAAGAAAAGGTAGAATATTCGTGAATGGTTTCATGTCTATGGTTAGCTATTTAATAACTTTTTGCTAGCAAACAAAATGAGGCAATGGCCCACAAAAAAAAGATTTACCCGCTTTACTATTACCAACCGATTTAGCTGCAAAAGTAGACCATATTCAACAACTATGGGTAACTCATCAAGCAGGATAAGATAATATATCTCTAAGATTTCAACAGAAAATATAAAACATACTAGAAGCTTACCTTTTCAAAATGATATTACCAAAGTCCTCTATGACATACCTATTAATATATGATCGCGCATGGCTATAAAATTATAGCCCACAGAGTTGACACTATGTGGTTCAGTATCCTCATGCTAGAGTACTCTATGAAAAATTCTTCAAATAAAAAATGCTTCAAAGTAGAATACAATAATTGGTCCCTTTGAAGTTGATAGTCTTCAATAGAAAAAAAATACTAATAACAATAACTCCATCACTAAAAACTGCAATACATCAATATTAAATGAAAATCAGACCTAATTAACAATAAATCCATCATTAGTTTTCAATAGCCAATACCACCTACAATCCGACCTGATTATCAAATGAAAATTAAATAAATGTGGCAGTGATTATTTCAGTAAAATTAGCCAACGAACACTATGTTTTTTATACTATTCAGCTACAATCCCACGCACAAAGACAACCTAGAAATCAAAAAAAAAAACTAGGTAATTTCGTGTAGAAGTAAAATCCCCAAAAATGAAAATCAAGGTTTTGGGTATCGACGAAGGACACTCACCTGCCAAGCGAGATAGAAACGACAACAGCGATGGCACGGTATCAACGAAAGTTTTGGGTTTTGGGTATCGACAACGATAGCACGATATCGATGAAGGTTTTGGGTTATGGGTATCGACGGCGATGGCACACTATCCACGGTGACGGCACGAAGACAGACAAGGTATCGGCGATGGCGCAATCACACAGAAAGAGAGAGAGAGAGAGAGAGAGAGAGAGAGAGAGAGAGATATATATATATATATATATATATATATGGTTTTGGGTTCTGTCATGGGCATCGAGAGAGATCGAGAGAGAGATTATGTTTTGGGGTTTGAATATCGCCCGGGGGTGTTTAAATTGCAAGTTTTAATTTGGAAAGGTTATTTGCGGCGTTTACATATCGCCGCAAATAAGTTATTAAATCGTCGCAAAAAACAAAATGGCATCAACTAATCAATTCTAGATGCCGTTATAAACCACAAAAACCAGCAAATTTAGTTGTGACACTCTCAAAAATGCCGTTTTAACCCCTTTTTCTTGTAGTGTGTGGCAAAAGTGATTCTGTGACAAAAGTGATTATGTGACACGAGTTGCTCTTGTGGAAATAATTCTTTTCTACCTTTTGTAATTCTTTTTTACCTTTTATAGTGAGACATATTCATGATAATTGATAAATGAGTCGTTGTAAAAAAGTGTAAGCCACAATAGAAATTTTTTCATTTGTATCATTTTTTGTGGCTAATTGATTCTATGGCAAAGGTAATTGAACTCGACACAATAACTTTTTTCTTACAAATAATTTAGGTTCTGGTCATTTTTATATCCCATTATAAAATTTGGTGACAAAAAATATTTATATTGCAGTTAAAAGTCTTTTGCCATGAAATGTTTTTTACCACGACAAAATCGTGAGAAAAAATCGATGTTTATTTCCTCTAATTATTTTCGTGGTAAAAGATGATTTATTGCCACAATAGTATGCCGTGGAAAAACAATTCGTGGCAAAAAGTCTAAAATCTTGTAGTGTATAAAGCTCACAAAAGCATCAGCTTATCAAACTTCATCGGGCTTAAAGAGATGTGAAATGATATTTGTAGTTAGTTTTTGAGTATTTTTCTTTTTGAAAATAATAAATGTGGATTCTATATTATAAACAAAACTAGTACTTATTTAAAAAAAAAAATTGTGCTAGAAATCAACCACACTTAGCATATTCTATCTCACATGTTACTGTTCATATTTTTCTTAAAAAAATAAAAAATATGTGAAAACTGCACAAATATATATAATATTATAAACAAATTTATATAACACATAAGCCTCGTGCTTCATTCACAAACCCAACCCAACCCCCATAATTCTGATCTGCTTCCTTTCTTTGGGCCAGTTCTTATCCTATTTTGTTTCGTGTGGCAGTCTTTTTGGGCTTTAGGGTGGGGATTCGATGTTTTGACAGTTGAACTGTTTGTTGGTGCTTAATTTGGACCCTTTGAGTCGAGTTTGTTTATAAATGGGCTTTTGTCCCTTTTCACTTTGTTTGGAGTTGGATAGGTACTCTTGCAGCACCTTTCTTCTTTCGATCCTCTATTTCTTTAGCCACATCGATTGATGGATGATGCGATTAGTTAAACTAATTATCTAAACAAAACATTGCTTATAATATGATACATCAATTAATTGAATGGAGATAACAAATTGAAGAAAATAAATAAATGCCTATTTTTCGAGTCCATTTTGCTTGGACTTTTTTGTAGATAAATGCCTCTCTTATTTAGAAAACACAGAGACTTGGGGAAGTTCAAAGAGACATGTCCATACATAGCGAGTAACTGTATGGGTCCCGACAGAGTTCAAGTTTTCATGCAATTGCCAAAATCAAATTAAGTAGCTCATAAAAAAAAAAAAAAAAAAAAAACCAACTTATACATGCTATAGTCTTAGGATATGTTTGGCTAGTAAAAGTATTTAATCATATATCATCTCATCATTATAATTTTTTTAATTTTTACTTAAAATATAACCAATAATCTCTTTTTTTTCAAATCTCAAAACAACAATAATAATATTATAACAATATTTTATTCAACTTTAAATTTTATCTAAAATTATTTCATCTCATCTTACTATCTAAACCAGACCTTACATACAATTACAAGCACTAGAGACTGATTGTTTTTGAGTTAATGTCTGTCCATTTATATTCATGAGATAAGTTTTTTTTTTTGGTCTTCTGTATATATCAATAGTGAAAGTTTTATAATTGCAAGCCTGTAGTTTTGACTGTCTTATATATCTTACCTAAGGTCCCAAATCATACAAATGCAAATATTTTTGTTATTCTACAACCCCTGAAATTCAATCAGAGGCCCTAAGAAAAGTTATAGGTCATCAACCTGCATCTTATGGTATATATATCTCAACTTGATAAGGTTTGGTAGGGAAAAAAATTATTGAAATAAGAGGACAACATGATAAATTATGTTAAAAAATAAAATATAGTATTAAAAAAGATGGAGAAGAGAGAAATAGGACAAAAGACTTTTGAGAGCTACATTTTTGCTTTATGAATTATTAATGAATATAAGGCATACATCCCTATTTATAAAAAAATTACATTGAGATAAGAAAAGATAATATTTTAGATATTATGAAAATCAAATCAAAATCAAATCATACCAAAGTGATTTGAGATATATGAAAACAAAATCAAGATAATATCAAATCAATATTATTTTCAACAAATTGTATTCCGATCTTTCAGAAATATCTCAGGAATTATATTATATTATAGTCTTATTATACTTTCATGAAGGGTGCTCACCGCCATATCAAGAGCAAGGTTCCCCTACTTTCGCCCCTAGTGGAAATTTCATCTCGCATCCCACCCCTCCTACACGAAAGCGGGGTATCCCGTCCCATAACGGGATAACGGATGTGGGGGTCCATTGCCCGCCCCTATAATGCCTTGGCCCATTTTATATTTTTAGGAAATTTTTGGCCCATATCAATTTTCTAGGTCATTATTAGCCCAAAACATCATTAAACCTAATTTAAACACAAAATTATACATTTAAAAATATTAGTCTATTAAATACTAAACAATAACCATTACTAAAGTCTAAATTCACTTTAAAAAAAAATATCACTAAAACAATAAAATTTAAAATTTAAAAATAAAGACTAAGCTATTACAAATTTACAATAATACAAATTAATCCTACAAAATCACAATTTGTGCTATTAACTATTAAAATTACAATATACAAATACTACTTCTAATTTTTAAGAATCTAAACTAACAAAATCATAACATTAATTATTGGACTTTGAAGAGTTGTTGCTAACTTGGGTTGTTGGCAATATTTTGACTGTTGTGAAAATGAAAATGATAAAATCAGCAATAATAAGTTTAAAAAAAATTAAAATTACAAATATAAACCTATAAGTTATAAACATGAAAAAATAATATATTAAAAATTGCTATGTTATTAACCAAAATTATATTTGGTCATTTGGTTGAAAGATGAGCGTTGAAACTGAAAGATTTAAGTCTTGACCTACATATTGATATTGTCATACACAATGAGAATATAAAAACTATAAAATTTCAAAACTCATAAACAAAAGTTACAGAATAATTAGATGCTAACATTACAAATATTATAAAATTATAAATGCAAACAACAATTAAGAGAGAAATTGTGTAAAGTGCAAACTATGGTGATGGTGGGTCATACTGCAGCGAAGGTAGTTGTTGATGCTATCCCAGGTGTTAGTGTCGTAGTCACTACAAGTTACAACAATTAAATTTAAAATTAACACCAATTAATATTTAATTAAATAAATACAAAATAATGTAAATTGATTCCAAGTGACAATTTATCAGATTTAGGCTGATCAGCACCCTCGTCTTCGGCCACAACCGAACTCTACAAAAATATATACAACCTCTCAATTATCAGACATAAGGTGCCCAGACTTTTCATCAAAATACTTGATATATTTTATATTTTCATCACCCAATGTATCAAATGTCAACTTATACTCTTGGGCCGCCTCCAACATAAAAAAAGTTGAGTTTCGAGTTAGGGTTATGATTTCGAATTGGGGGAGGGGGATTTGAGGTCTAGGGTTACGAATTGGAAATGAGGAAATGCGAGAGACGAGACAAAGAAGGGCTAGGACATAGGAAAGAGTCGTGGTGGGGATGGGGATGGGTTATTAACCTATAGTCAAAATAGCGTCATTTTGACTTTAGGTTAATAACCCTATGTTAAAACAACGCCTGTAGGGATTTTTTTTTTTAAATAATTATTCATGCACAAAACGACAGGTATGTATTTTTTTTAAATATATTACTATATATAATGTATTAATATAATTAATTAATCATTTATGTGGGGACGAAGTATTTGCGGAATGGGGTTCAACCCTTACCGTCCCTGCTCCCACTTTCAACCCATAAAGCGGATGGAGGAACCCTGTTGCCTGCCTGCTAAGTGGATTACACATTCTCCACTATGCGGGGCGATGCAAAATGCGAGCGGGTATCTGCTGCCCACCCCTAACTTTCATTATATCGTATTATCACCCGTCACTTATTAGATAATTATATATTTTTTAAAAATATTATCTATGATATTCTTATATTTTTATATTTTTTTAAATAGAAATAGGCTTACTTCATTCAACTAGGAAATTGAAATTTACAAATGTAATTGATATAAACGAATAAAGAACTCAGTATACAAACCAACTATAATCGATTGGGGCACAACTAACAAATGACTTTGTGACTAGTATGGTCTAAGTTTCTAGAAATCTCTGCAGACAACTTGTCTGAGAGATTGTTCTTGGTCAAAAGGTAGAGAACTTTTTTCTTTTTGATAAGTAATTAAAAAGTAAAGAACTTAAGTATCTTCTTTCAAAGGAGGAGACCATTATAACCCTACGGACAAAAGTTAAAAAGATTATTTATACTTTTAATTTTTCTAAACAAAAGGAAATTACAAGAACCATCCATATAAACATAAAACTAAACCAAAACAATTTGTTTGTGGTGGTGCGTGAAAATCACGTGCCACACTATGAATGAGCAGCCCATGGATTTGAGTAGATCAGGAATCCTGATTCCAAGGAAGTCGCACCCGGCGAAAGAGAATCTCTAAAGAGTAGGGGCGTATAGATTTCATGCCCTTTGGGGACCCATGCGTTTGGTATACATGCTGCTCTGTATGACAAAAGTTTCGGTTAATCGATAGATCGACAGTTAAGGAGAACGACGGCTAAGTGCATAACAGACTGAGGGCTCCGGACTGTATCAAACCTACAAAAGACCTACCAAATAGAAAAAAATCCGAAAAAATCACCATTCAAAATATTGTACAATAGCAATGGCTGAGAGGAGGGAAACAATTTGAGGTTGGACGAAGCCGTCCTCTAAAATTGGTTAATTAATTATTTTTAACTGAAATTTATGATATTCTTATATCAAATTTTCCTAATACTATCTTATAATAATATAAAATTTTCACAATGAAAAGGAAGCTATTCTCAAATGATTAATGTCACGCATCTTAAACTAAAATATTTTAGAATTGTGAGAATTTGTTTGACGTTAGGTTTTGAAAAATGAGAAAGGGAAAAAATTGAATATAAATGTTTTTAAAAATAAATTTTATTCTTGAGTTTGTGAAAAAAATATAGATAAAATGCTGTTTGAATATAAGTTTATAATATAATTTATTCTGAAATTTGTATTGAGAAATAGTATTATAGTATGGAGTGTATAAGTACTACATAATTATTTTAAAAAATTGAGTAAATACATGAATTAAGTTAAAGAAAACTAATTTTTTAATATTAAACTTACTTTTTTTTACTATAATAATGCAAAATTTATATATTTTGTGATTGTATTTAATATTATTTGAAAAATAATTTTTATTTTTATTATAAATGATATTTAAAAAATATATAAAAAAAAATCTTGAAATCTTCAAAAATTGTCAGGAAGGAATACAGCTAATGAACAAATATGACTTCTTATTTGTATTTTTGCAAAAACAAAAGAAATATAATTTATTTAGAAACATTAACAGATAAATATTAAAGAGAACAAGGGTGATTGGTCGGAGAGACCGGTGCGTAAAACGAGAACGAAAAGTTCAAAGTTAGGCTGCTGGCAGGCATGCGTGGTAACACGTATGAGTCTATGACTATGGAGTCCTACAGAATCTCCTTATCCATTCAAAACGCATCCGAGAAACCGGACCCTACTACCAATTTGATTTATTTATTTTTTACTTCCTTAACTATTTAAAACCATTTTTTTGTCTTAAAAAAAAAAAAAAAAAAAAAAAAAGAACACTTCCGTTACTTTAATAATTTTGGAGTCACGAGGAAAATGCGCCTTGCCACCCTAAATTTTGTCCCACACCGCATAAATATTACCGAGTTGCCAGTATGCCATTGCCAACTGTTTTTTAGACTTTTGCCCTCCGTTTTTCTTGTATTTAGGATTTGTTTATTTATAGAGGAGATAAAATTTAAATTTAAAACATATTTTAAATTTATTATAATATTTTTTTTTAAATTCTTATGTAAAATTTAATAAAAAATTTAACTTTTTTAAATTTCAAAATCATTTTTCAAATATTAAAATAAAATTAATATTAAACAATATATTACAATAATATATTTTTTTTTTAATTTTTATCGCATCTCAACTCATATCTAAAAGTAAATCGAGATAATTTCTTTCTCAAATATTTCATCTTCTACTTACCCCATGGCTGGAATTCCCCATCTTTTATGCCTCCATCGGCCATCCACACAGATTAGTGCCCATGGTATGCGAAATTTCTGCATTATTGAAAGCAACCTGGAAAACGTGACCATTAAGAAAAAGAATCGGTCAGACACCAACATTTATTGTAATTTAAAAATAATATTGTATTATTTTCTTCAATCGTAGACTATTCGAAGTCATGTGAACTGTTCAATAAAGTCAGTTTTTGAGCTTAAAGAGTGGTCACAAGTGGTTTATCAATGATTTCATACTAAGATTAATATTTTTTTTTTAATCTTTCACTGCCATATTTAATTAAGAAAAAATTTTAACTATAAATAAATTTGACATAATTGATATAGTATGCTAAATTGTAAATTATTTTTATTATAAAATAAATATAATATTTCACATAAAATCTCATCAATTTGTAAATTTATTTTTATAAAATCTCTTTTATAATTATAACAATTTTCTTTCGTTAAAAAAATCCCTTTTTATATTATGTTAAAGATATTTATTTTAGTTATATAGAGTAGCCCAATAAAGAATAGAATAGAAAGAGATTACAACCTAACAACTTAGGAAATTTCTATAACAAATGGTAATGAAATTGGAAATTTATAGAATACATTATACATCATCAACATAAGATTTTTTATTTATTTTTATTATTATATGGAGCATTAGATTTTTTTTGTGGGTAGGTAACATAAAAGGAAAACGGTTCGTACGTCCAAAAGCTTGGTCAAGACTCAAAGGGGAAGAAATATCAACATGAAAATGCCATTACATTTAAGTTACGCATGAATGTTAAAAGCATTAATGAGTATTTATAAATAATAGTAAAAAATAATAATAAAATATTAAATAATGATAAAATAATAATAAATAATAATAAAAGTAGGTAAAAATTAATAATAAAATAATAAATAGTGATAAAAAATATTTAAAAATATTTAAATTTTATTTTATTTTCAAACCTGTCCTTATATAAATGAGAAGATAAGCACATGTATAATACGATGTCAGTAAACAAAATTAGGGCAAAACAAATAAGTTAATTTTAAAAATAAGTCAAAAATGGAGAAAAAGTAAAATAAAAATAAAGATTATAAATGAAAATAGGATATACCGGGAATAAAGCATAAAGCCCAAAACAAAAGGCTCTATTTCTGACTAGGACCGATAAAGAAAAGGAACAAAACAGATAAGCATGGGATCCTCTGTCTCTTCTCATCCACTCCACTCCACAAAATACGACGCAACACGTCACCAGATAACCTGAACCATTGGATAAGGACCCCCCCTGCCTTCACGGATTTTCAAATTTTCCTTCTATATAAATCACAGAAAAGTCGCTCTTTTTACTCCTATTTTTACTTTCTCTTATATCTCTTCAACATTCATTCATCCATCCATCCATCCATCCAGTTCCCAAGAAACTTATACCGTTGCAAAGTTCAAAACTTCTCCATATCTGTTTCAATTTGCCGTATCCATTGGATCGCTTAAGATCAAGAACCTTCCTTTTTTAAGTTTTATTTAAAGCATCTTTTTTTTAGCTTTATTTAAAGCCTGGGGGCTTGAGCGGGTGGTTGATATTGCGTATTGGGTTGTAATGGCTACCGCTGCTGCTACTGGACTTATTGGTGGTAATGGGTCTTCTTCTTCTGCTTGGTTTCAGCTCAGGAATGGGCAGAGGAAGAAGAAGATGGTGAATAGGGTTATGGTTTGTTCTGCTTCTTCTTCTGTTATGGATCCCTATAAAACTCTGAGGATCCAACACGGCGCCTCTGAATCTGAGGTAAAGAAGGCTTTCAGACAGCTTGCTTTACAGGTAATTAATTCGGTTTTTAATTCTTTAGATTTCTGGGAATTTGGTTGTGTTTGATATGATTCATCTTGTTCTGGGTTCTGTTGACTGGGTTTGAATTTAGGAGCTCCATTTTAAGATCTGGTGATTATTGTATTTTTAAAAAAAAATTATTGCAGATTATTTTCTTGGTCGATTTTTTCTCAGTTTTATTGTATAGTCCTTTTTGTTTAAAAATAAAGGTTTAATTTCAAAACTAATTTCGTCTGATTTTGGTATCTTTCAGTACCATCCAGACGTATGCAGAGGAAACAATTGTGGCGTGCAATTTCATCTGATCAATGAAGCTTACGATGTACGTACAGTATATTCCTTCTCTTCCTATATTTCTGCGGATTTCTCTGGGGTTTTGGGATTGGATTTTCACCATTTTGTTTAGTATTTTCTTATTATATTATGGCATAATATCATGGTAGGCATATTATCTTTTTTTTTTTTTTAATGTGTAAAATAGATTGATCAGATTCGTAACAGATTAATTAATACCACAACCTAACTCCAGTACCAGCGATGATTAAAAATTAAAAAAATTAAAAAAATAAAAGTCTTCTTTCCAGTTTCCATGCCTTGCAAAAGAAAAGTGAAATATTAGCTCTGATTATTTTTAAAGATAGAATTAGATAAGATAAATATATTTTTTTAATATTAATTTTTTATTAAATTTTGAAAAAATTAAATTTTTTATTATATTTTATATAAAAATTTAAAAAAATTATAATAATAAATTTGAGATAAATTTTTAATTTTTAATCTATTTTTCAAAACAAATAAGGCATAGTGCTTGATTAAAAAACTATTTATCTACTCAATTATTGTATAAAACAAGAGCATATCTACTCAGAATGTATTTTAAAATTTGTAATCATTCCATCCCTGGTTGGCGATTCCTCGCAAATTATTAACTTTAAAAAAAATAAAAAAATAAAAGAATTGTTTGCATATCAACTGATAATATTGATGGGACTGGTTCCTACTACACATCACCTTTTTGTCTTCATTTTCAAGTTTTTATTTTTCTTATTTAATTTTCCTATTTTGTTTTTAGGTAATTACCGGGTTGTTAATGGCTAGATGAAGAAAAAATAATCGATTTTCCGGATGGTTAAAATTATATAAAATATATATATTTTTTTAAAAACATTCCAACCTTATATATATATATTAAAAAAATATTCTAACCTTATATATATATATATATATTTTAAATATTCCAACCTTATATATATTTTTGTAATTGTTTTTTAGAAGATATATATATTTATATAATTATGTGATTGATTTTGGTAAGATGATGATGAGCAGATTGTGATAGATACTTTGGTTAACTCTTGATTGATATTTTTGTGTGTGAATTTTAAACAGACCGTGATGAGTAATTTGAGAGAGGAACCCATGTCACCGGAGATGTACGAGTCGTACGATGAAGATGCGGACGAGTCGATGAGAGGAATGAACGATCCTGATTGGGACATGTGGGAGGAGTGGATGGGATGGGAAGGAGCAGGAATTCGTGACTACACTTCTCATATTAATCCTTACATTTGAAGGCTGTAAATTAAAAATCACTAAAGGGTTGGGCGGTCCTCCTCTCTCAAGGCCCATAATCGTGGTTTTATTGTCTATAATTCACCTTTGTAAATAGCTGAGGCTGAGCTATTGGCCCAGCATTTCCTAATGAAAAGTGCAAAAAGTTCCTAAATATTACTCTTATTTTGGCATTATTTCTTTGTGGGTTTCGACTTTACAACTTGGGCTGGCTTCTGGCCAACCAAATTCAATAAGGTTTTAGTTTTAATTATCTTGTAAGATTAAATAAAATTTTAAATTGGAATTTCTTTTGCATTAAAGTTTTATGATATCATCAATAATGCAGATCTAACTATTAGTAGATTAAATAAAATAACTCAATATGCATATGATATATTCCAGATAGAAGAAGTGGTCAGTGCTACCAATTTTTGTGCTCCAATGTGGGTAAATTTAATGAAGAAATAAAGGAAATAAATTGAGAAATATAAATTTTATACAAAAATTTTATATATTATCATGGTTTAATATGATTAAATCAAATTGTATAATTCTTTTTTACCATGAAGTAAGTACGATATATTATAAAATTAAAAAAGAAACTATTATTGTAAGAGAAAAATATATAAGAAACTCTTATATTTTTCAAAAACTGAAACTTTATTCTCTATCTATATTTTCTTATGAATTTTATAACAACTGAAGTCCATATTTATAGGTCTTGAAATTACTATGTAAGTCACTATATAAGATTTAAAATAATAGTAGTGGAGTCATTCACATAATTTTGGTGGGCCATGGGAGAGGTGGCTGCCGACTCTTATAATTCATAACACTCCCCCTGAAAAGTGCATAACAATAGATTTTTGAGTTTTCGTATTCCAATGTTATGCAAAATCTTCTTAAATATCGCAATTGGTAATGCCTTTGTGAATAAATCTTCCAAATTATCACTAGATTGTATATGCTTGACATCAATTTCACATTTCTCTTGAAGTTCATGAATATAAAAGAATTTAGGTGAAATATGTTTGGTTCTGTCACCTTTGATATATCCTCATCTAATTTGAGTAATACAAGCAGTATTATTTTCATATAAAATTGTTGGGCTATTATTGATCATAAGAAGTCCACACTTTTTCTGGATATGTTGAATTACTGATCTCAGCCAAATACACTCTCGACTTACTTCATGCATAGCAATGATATCTGAGTGATTTAAAGAAGTAGCAGATAGTGTCTGCTTAACAGATCTCTATGATATGACAGTATCTCCATAAGTAAATAAATATCCAGTTTGAGATCTACCTCTGTGTGGATCTGAAAGATAACCTGCATCTGTATACCCAATCAATTGTGGACTTGATCCACGTTGATAAAATAATCTCATATTAACCGTACCATGAAGGTAACGAATGACATGTTTAATGTCATTCCAATGCCTTCGAGTTGGTGCAGAACTATATCTTGTAAGCAGATTAACTGAGAATGTAATATATGATCGAGTGCAATTTGCAAGATACATCAAAGCTCCAATTGCATTAAGATATGGTACTTCAGGACCAAGAATTTCTTTATCGTCATCACAATAACGGAATGGATCATTCTTCACATCAAGTGTTCGAACAATCATTGGAGTACTCAGGAAATGAGCTATGTCCATATAAAAATGCTTCAGGGCTTTCTCTGTATCATGGACTGATGAATAAAAATTTCATCTGACAAGTGCTCGAGCTGCAGGTCGAGACAAAGTTTTATTTTGCCAAGATCTTTCATTTCAAATTCATTCTTTAAATATATAACGGTTTTTTAGATCTATTCAGAAGTTCCCACAATATTTAAATCATCAACATAAACCGCAATAATAACAAATTCGGATTCTGATTTCTTATTAAAAATACATGGGCATATAAGATCATTCTCAAATCCTTCTTTCAAAAGATATTTGCTTAAGCGATTATACCACATGCGTCTGGATTGCTTCAACCCATATAAAGATCTTTGTAATCTGATAGAGTACATATTTCTAAATGTACTTGTAGATGCTTCAGGCATTTTATATCCTTTAGGGATTTTCATATATATGTCATGGTCTAAAGATCCATATAAATATGCAGTGATCACATCCATCAACCGCATTTCTAATCCTTTTGTAACAACCAGACTATTTAAAAATCTAAATGTGATTGCATCCATAATGGGAGAATATGTTTCTTCATAATCAATCCCGGGTTTCTGCAAGAAACCTTGTGCAACAAGCCGTGTTTTGTATCGCACAATTTCATTTTTTACATTACATTTTCGTATAAATACCCACTTATATCTAACAGGCATTATACCCTTTGATGTTTGGACAACAGATCCAAATACTTTTCGCTTTGCTAACGAATTTAATTCAGCTTCAATAGTTGCTTTCCATTTTGGCCAATCATTTCTACGTCGACATTCTTCGATGGTTTTTAGCTCACTTTTTTCATTACTTCTGGTAATGTCAAGGGTCATTTTATATGAAAATATGTTGTCGACAACAGTTTTATTTATATCCAGAATTTCTTCAATATTCATGAAATATATTGAGATCTTATTATTTTCAGGTACCTGTTCCTCTTCAGGGGAAAACATTTCATGAAACACCTCTTCAGGAGGTCCATTTTTAGAAGATTTATACTTTTCAGGATTTTCCTCTTCAGGAGGTTCTGGAATAGAAGATTTGAGTTCTTTAGGAGTACCAATTATATTTGTAGCGTATATTGTAGGTATGTGTTTTTCAAGAACACTAAATTCATTTTGTATTCTTTTCCTTTTGGAAATTTTGTCTTTTGCATCAATAAATCTTCCACGCTTCAGGCATGTCTTAGACTCACTTATTGCTGTTTTGATAATTTGTCATTTAGAGACTTCAATCCTTACTGAAGCATTAACAGCAGGAATATAAGATTTTACTACACCTTTAGTGTCAGTAAATACATCAGGTAATTGATTTGTAATATTTTGTAAATGAATAATCTTCTGAACTTCCAGTTTACATTCATTTGTAGGATGATCAAATTGAGACAGGATCTGACGCCCGACAGAATAGCGATTATTCTGCAGGCTAATTTGAACAGATGAATTCGCAAGGAAGAGCATAAGAAATTCGCCCTAAATACAGAGAATACGTCTCTGAGAAAAAAACTGAATATTATCAAATGAAAGATTGTCGAAAATCAGTCCACAAGCCGGACTATATAGCTAAAATTCGTCTGTAACCGAATTTTACCAAAAATGGCAAAATCCCGAAAATAACGTAAAATTCAAATTCAAATTAAAATAAGCAATCTGCGAAAAATCTGAAACAAATCGGATTTAAAATGACTTCCTAACAAACATACGAAATATTACTAAAAATAATAAAAAATAACTAAAAATGACAATTCGGAAGGAAAAATAGTAGAATTTGAGGTCAAAAAAAGGGCACATGGAGCCATGCTCGATGTGGACAGCGTGCGCGTCGAAAAGAGCTTTCCGGATTGGGGTCTTATGCGCGATTCTGACACCCGTAGCCAAAGTTATGGCCAAAAGACTGTAACGCACCTAAAAACTCCCCCAATTAGAAAGAGATCACGATCACTTCCGGCCTTTATGCTGATCTGCCAATTCATGGTATCTCAGCGCCATCAACGTGCAATCAGACAGCTTAGCATCATCTGTCTCGGATCCCTCTGCATCAGGATCTTATTATCCCAAGTAATATCTTATCGTACTTCAGGTACCGACTTTTCTTTACCCATTAATGGAAAAGTGGATTCGTCAAAATGACAATCCTCAAAACGTGCTTTAAACATATTACTTGTAAGGGGCTCGAGATATCTGATAATATATGGAAAATCAAAACCAACATATATCCTAAGTCTACGTTGAAGGCCCATTTTTGTACGTTGTGGATGTGCAATTGGAACATATACAGCACATTCAAAAATATGAAGATGAAAAATATTTGATTGTTGACCAAATGCAAGCTGTAATGGAAAATATTTATGATATGCAGATGATCTAATGCGAATTAAAGATACTGCATGAAGTATAGCACGTCCCCAAACAGAAACAGGTAGTCTTGATTTCATAAGTAAAGGTTTAGCGATTAGTTGAAGCCTTTTGATCAAAAATTCAGTTAAACCATTTTTTGTGTGTGTATGGACAACATGATGTTCAACATCCATTCCTATTGACATGCAATAATCATCAAAAGTTTGATATAAAAATTCACCTGCATTATCCAATCGAATGATCTTAATTGGATACTCAGGAAATTGTACTCGTAGTTTGATTATCTGAATAAGAAGTCTAGCAAATGCAACATTCTAGTGGAAAGCAGACAAACATGTGACCATCGACTAGATGCATCAATCAAAACCATAAAGTATCTAAATGGTCCACTTGATGAATGAATATGCCCACATATATCTCCGTGAATCCTCTGTAAAAAGGATGGAGATTCAACAATGACTTTTGAGAGAGACGATTTGATAATCAACTTACCTTAAGAACATGCAGAGCACGTAGATTCATTGGGTCGAAATATCTTTTAATTCTTTAAGGGATGCCCATGCGAATTTTCAATAATTCGTCTCATCATTATAGATTCCGGATGTCCAAGGCGATTATGCCAAATCATAAATTGTTCTCATCTTTGTATAATACAATCCAGAGTATAGAGCAGGCTGTTTTTTTAATACGAGCTTCTAGCCCGATGTTGTTTTAGTAATAAGAAAATGCTCTTTACTGCCTTCATTGGTCGTTTCAATATGGTAATCATTACGACGTATATCTTTGAAACTCAATAAATTTCTTCTAGATTGTGAAGAGAATAGAATATCATCAATATAAAATTTGGTGTCATTAGGCAACACAATATGCGCTCTTCTGAAACCCTCAATTAAATCTGATGAATCTGATATGGTATGGACATAGACTTTGCTTAGTGTTAGATTTTGAAAATATTTCTTTTCTTTGAGAATTGTGTGAGTTGTAGCACTGTCAGCCAGGCATATATCTTTATAATTCAACTCAGAGATAAAAAACTCATCAATGTAATCCATGATTCTACAAAAATATACAAAACTTTTATTACAGATAATAGAAAGAAAATACATTAATTGAGTGGAACACTTCCATCTCCAATTAAGTGGTCAATTCTACCTTCAGAATGATTAAAGAAATCATAGACATCAAGATGAGTAATATCTACATCTACTGAATCTAATAAATCATCTGATGGTTCTACTAAATTTGTTTCATACATTTTATTCTTTCCTTTAATAGATGCTTGATATAAATCAGTTAAGTGTCTGGCCGTACGACAGGTACGTGACCAATGTCCAGTCATTCCACATCTATGGCACACCTCTTCACTTCTTTTTGAAGAATTATTCTGGAACTTCTTACCAATTTTTAAATTGTACCATTTCTGGTGATACGGTATATTATTATTATCCCTTTTATTGTGGTCACTTCTGGGACCAATATTTCTATAATTTCTCCTACTACGTCCATGCCACCGATTTCTTCTAAATGATGCACCATTCACTTTTGGAAATGATGCAAATCTATTACCATTCACTTAAGGGAATGAAAATGAGCCAGTAAGGCGTAACTGATGGTTTTTTAATAAGAGCTCATTGTTCTGCTCAACTACTAGAAGACATGATATAAGTTCAGAATATTTCTTGAACTTTCTCTCTCTATACTACTGCTGCAGGAGCACATTCGAGACATAAAATGTAATATAAGTCTTCTCTAGCATATCATCATCAGTGATTTTCTCACCGCATAATTTTTATACTGATCTTATTTTAAAAAGTGCAGAATTATACTCACTAATACTTTTATAATCTTGCAATTTCAAGTGCAACCATTCAAAACGAGCTCTTAGGAGGATGACAATCTTCTGGTATTCATACCTCTCCCTTAAACTGTTCCACAAAATATAGGGATCTTTTATTGTAAGATATTCAGTTTTTAATTCTTCGTGAAAATGGTGGCGAAAGAAAATCATTACTTTAGCACGGTCCTGCAGGGACGTTTGATTTTCTTCTTTAATTGTTTCACGCAGATTCATCGCATCAAGATGAATTTCAGCATCAAGTATCCAGGATAAATAATTTTTCTCAGATATGTCAAGAGTAACAAATTTCAATTTTGTAAGATTTGTCATTTTCTACACATATAAATAATGAAATAAATATGTGTATCTCAGAAAATATATTTATAAATTCACACAGATTTTAAATAATAATTATCAATGAAATATATCAAAGACTACAAATAATATATTGAAAACTTACAGAGAAATAAGACCACCAGTTTCATAATTAGTAGAACCGTCATGCTGATAACGTGTTATAAAACTAAAAAAGAAACTACTATTGTAAGAGAAAAATATATAAGAAACTCTTATATTTCTCAAGAACTGAAAATTTCTTCTCTCTCTATATTTTCTTAAGAATTTCATAACAACTGAAACCCATATTTATAAGCCTTGAAATTACTATGCAAGTTACTATGTAAGTCACTAGACAAGTTACTATGTAAGTCACTATGCAAGATTTAAAATAATAGTGGTGGAATCATTCACATAATTTGGTGGGCCATGGGGGAGGCGGCTGCCGACGCTTATAATTCATAACACGATGAATCATTTTATTTTTTTTTATAAGAAGAATATGATGGATCATTTAAAATCATATAAGCGTGTAAATTGAATAGTGTTATGCAAATATGGTAAAAGTAGTTTAATTTTATCAAATAAAGAAAGAGAACTTGTAAATTCAACAACGATTAAAGAAACGAAAAAGAAGTGGAATAATACCAAAGTCACACTGTAGCTCGAGAACTATCTCTCTTTCTCTCTAGTGCTACAATCGTTGTGTAGAGCTAGATACCAACCATAGAAGGCCCTTTTTGAGGGATGGACCTCCCTCTTGTATAGCCCTATTAGGCTTTTTTAAGTTTATTCTCTATTTGTTTTTCTTGTTATTTATCATGCTTTTATAGTGTTTTATCTACAGTCCTTAAAGTTTTCGATCTTCTGCTTGCCGGACATCTACAACCATCACGCGCTGGACATATGAAGTCTACGTCCGCCGATCTATGGGAGGGGAGGAAGAAAGAGACCAGACGTGAGGCCCTTTGCTTTCACGCGCTTGACGGGGTGCGCATGACCACCACACGCTGCCGCACTTGGAGAGCCCTGTTGACACCACACGTGGCACCTTTGGAATCAGCGGCTTCTGATCTTTTATTCTGTCTTTTCGATTTTCATTCCAGTGCAGCGCATGCTCCTCATGCGCCGCCACAACTGGTGGTCGCCCTATTTCTATATATCGGTGTCGACACCCCCGCTTACATTTGGAATCGGACGTAAATTGAGACGTCGGGGATAAGTAACGCAAGGAAACTCACCCCTCATTCATATCACAAAAACATGCATGTGTCTAACTTAAAGGCAGTGTATAAAAATTTTTGTAGCATAAAAAGGGTCAAACCGAGTAAAATTTAGGCAATAAGCTTAAACTTACCTTATGTCACATGGTACAACAAAATGTAAATTCCCAAAAGAAACTTCATATTAATAATTATCACCAATTATATCAATTTTCACAAAATATGAACTATCCCAAAACAATGAGACTCATCAAAATATACTAAAATATAAACAAATGCGATAACATCCACATGCCAATCTCACAACCCGCCACTAGAAATGGGGTTCATTCTTGACCTCCTTAATCTCGGGATCGAACAGGAAGTGCCCCAGGCCTATCTTACCACCACGCAGGATACCCGTCCCCGCCGCTGAGGTATAAATGCAGTCCATAAACAGGAACCCTTCAATCCCCAAGGTAAGGCAGCATTCGATGCATTGGCGACCGGCAGCCTTGATGAGCACACTCCAACGCATGTCCGAGATAAACTGGTTGTACAAAACAGGGGTCACCACATCAAAATGAGGGGAGATCACCAGACCATCAGTGGTCTGGAATCTTAACGAAATATTGCAAGCGCACGCACACACACACACACACACACACACACATATATAAGCGAATAACAAAACATAACATATGTCATGCATACGAGACTAGTGACTTAACTTATGCATATGCACATAATAATTATCATAAATCTTGACTTTCTTTCAAACTTGATTTATGCAAATACTTTTCATAAAAATGATTTTTATAACTTTGACTTATTTGACACGTATTCAAAACATTTTTATAAACTGTTCGTGTCTTTCATCATTTCTTATCTTAAGCGTCATTTAATTTATATAATTCTTGGGGTTCGAAAGTCGTACTTGTCATGATTTCTTTGTGAACACCTCACGGTTCTCTTATACACCGTGTGTTCCCTGTTAATTACCGCATCACCCGGCGATCACTTAAACCCAAAGTGACTACATTACACGTCATCGCATCACTCGGCGATCACTCAAGCCCAAAGTGACTACGTTATCTGCTCTTCATCACTCGGTGACCACTCAAACCGAGTGACTACATACTTATTCTTATAATGGCGAGGTGAAATGCCTACATCGTCCATGGGCACCTACTAGCTTTAGGTGCGGCCACGTTCCGGACATCTTTTGGAGTTATACATGGTCCGCCTACTGTTATTTGTCGATTCAGGAGTTTTCACTTCTGAGTGAACAAAGAGTTTTATTGGGACACTATCCAATCCTAGTCTTTAGGGTTCTTATAAAACTTAGTTCTTTTCTTTTCTTTGGAAAACATGTGATGATTAAAAAACAAGACTTTATGTTTCATGCATGACATGCAACCCTTATGCTACACATGTAGATCATAGGGCTAGTGCAAGCATACACATTTTCATGTTCATTCACAATCAAAACACCTCACGAATTCATCAATAATTTATATAAAAGCATGCAAATTGATCTAACAAGGAAAAATGAGTACTCGACCTTCACTCATAGGGTTAGGTCGAGACCTTCTAAGGTACTAACCTAGGGTTTCCTTCATCTAATCTCATCTATGTACTTGAATATGCCTTGATAAAATAAATAAATATTTTTAGCACCACAAAGAGAGCTTGACCAAAACCCTAAGGCCCTTAGATTAAATATTTTTTATCATTCTTTTTGAAAATAATAACACACTTGATCCTACATAGGAAAACCGAAATTTAAGCTATTAAATCCTCCTAGTTTCATGCTTCCAAAATTTTCAAACATCCAATACAAAGTCATCTCATGAGTGAATAGTTAAGCATCGAAAAAAAATCTTAACACTAAAATCTTCAAAGCCGAAACCTACATATGCACTGATGAGTGCGCGAAAGTACACTCTAAATATCTTAATATTTGACTAAATTACAAAGAATAAATATAGAAATAATTGGACTTCACTTATTTTATTAAATTAAGATTTCCGTTTACATTGAGATGTTTTTAAGCATTATTTGTATTCTTTATTTTCTTTATTTTATTTTATTTTATTTATTTTTTATATATTTTTTTATTTTAGTAGTTGAAGGAGGGAAATAACACTTCAAGATCAATGGGTTGAAATTCAAGTTCAATGTGATATAATGCAGTCGCAACATTCATTCCCTTGGACCCGCATGCATGATTGAAGAGGCTAGATAATTTGACTTTTAATGGGATGCACCCATGGACCCACCTCACTCAAACTCATTTAGAGCCACATGCACATGGAACAAAACCGCAACACTCAATGGAGGGGCATATATGTTTAATTTAAGATCTGGATGATGCACTCTAGTTGGACATAAACAATTGGGCTGCAATTCACTACCACGTTATGGGCCTTCACTTGGGACCTGCAAGAGCATGAAATTAAAAGGGCACTTGGAATTAAAACATGGCACGTTTCCTTCAATTTGAAAAAAAGAGTATCGCATATATATATATATATATGTGTGTGTGTGTCTGTGTGTTAAAGTTTGACGAGTAGGGCACAAGACGACGGCAGAAGGGCTGGAACGTTGGAGCGCCGCGTAAACGGAGAACGAAAATCCATGGCCGATTATTCTTTGATTTTTTTTTGAAGAATTTATGTTGTCCATCATGTGCATAGATAACTAAATTCTCAAGTAGGATTAGGGATGAACTTGCACACTAGATAGTATTTTTAATTTATTTTTAATTCATGTATTTGGATTTTAATTTATTAAAACTCTTTATTCTATCATTCTCAATATATTATTGATATTTTTTTTCTCGAATAATTTTAGAATTTATTCCGTTTATAAATTCAGTCATACCTTTTCTATTGAATGGATTTGTTTTTTGATTATTTTTGGATCAATTGATTATATATATTGATTTAATTCTTAGCTGCAATATCGCTTCCTGTATATATTGTCGTCGTTGGATTTTCTTAGTGTGAATAAAAATTTGTGTGATTTAAAGTGACGTATGATTTTTCAAAGAGTTACATTTGATTTAATTTTTGGTTTATAATTTTATATCTTCCGATTGAGAATTACAGAATTGAATTCTCAATTGAGTTATCAGTGAATTAAAAATAATTAAAATACTGGGTATGTGCAATGGATTCCCGACACTCTACTGTTCGTCAACTTTGATTACTTTTCCATTAATTACTTTGTTTAATTTTAATTTTAATTTAAAATCACTTTTTCTTTCTTCATTAATCATTTAATTTATTTTAGTTTCTTTACTATTTTACTATTCTTTTAATTGTCTCCTTGTAGAATCGACACCCCAAAGCTGAACTACAATTACCCCGTTATTCTTTGGGCGTTATCATGCACCAAGCCAAATATTTTCAACCCTAAAACCTTATTTTGATCATGTATGCATTTTGTCACCATTTACCATATAAACATTCTATATTTTTCCTTTGCAACAAAATAGCTATATTCTTCAACATCATATAACTTCAAGCCTAAGAATGATATGATTACTAACATGGATTTTGTAACTAAATATTGAAGGCATTTATTCAAATATACTAACCTAGCATCACTAAGTATTCAGCAAGCGATATAATCACATTTGCTATGCACATATAAATGGAATGCTAGGAGCACATATAAATGGAATGCTAGGAATAAGATAAAGATGCACTTACTATACTCCAAGTGTAGATAAGAATATTTTTGAAAAAGTATGAAAATGATAAGATAAAAAAAATCATAAATATATAGTCAAAGAAGATAACTAGAACATAGGCTTTGGGATGTGTGTGTGTGTGTGTGATCAAACCTAAGATCATATGCATAAAATGACTTAGAGATTTGCTTACCTTTCCAAAGATAGCTTCCACTCAAGGGTATCTTACACAACTCAACTTTACTCTGAAGAAAGAAGTGCTTGGGAGATGGAGGAACACAAAAAAAAAGTAGAAAGCGGAGAGGAGAAATGGGTGTTGCCATGTGGTGTTTGTGTGGAAAATGGGAGCAAAAGAGATGGAAAGAAAGGATAAGACCATTCGGCCAAAGGGGGTTTCTAGGCACTCCATTCCCCTAGTTCTAGGAATGACATTTGATGGGTTGAAAGACCTCCTGATTGACCTACATCACTGGAGCAAATGATGCCTAATTTTAGTCATGTACTAGGTTGAATCTCTCTTTCCCAAAACCAACCATGTCTGGCGCTTACTAGGGTGATTTTTCACTATTTCTTCCATCACATCACAACTCATCCCCTCTCTTATCACTTCACATGTTACTCACAAGAATTTGAAAACCTAACTTAGGAGAACCGGCCATGAAGTAGTCGGCCAAGGCATTGCCTTGTTTCCACTGAATATCCACGCTTCCTCCAATAATTTTCTCTCTTCACAAGTAACTATCAATCACCCATCAAGTCACTCACTCTTACACACACGTCTTACACAATCTTACATGTCATGATCACCTAGATTTGAAAACACTTAAAAAGACTACAAATGGGAGTAGTCGGCTACCCTTACTCAAGCCTCACCTGAATCCCCTTCTCTTCCTCAAGCACTTTCTTCTTTCTAATGATGATTCCTTTTGACTAATCACTCATCATATCACAGTCATCCCTTCTTACAAGATCCATCACTTGTCCTACACTTGGATTTGAAAGTAACACATGGAAAAACATAAGAGAAAGGTTCGGCTATAGTTCCACCGAAACACTCACTCACACACAACTACCACTCTTCACAAAATCTATCAAGTACTAATCACCTAAATATGGTATACTCCTAGGGAAACTCAATTTAGAATAGCTGACTTCATCCCTCCATTGCACCCCATGGTTTCCATGCTTTTCATGTGGGAAAAATCTCATTTGATCTCCTTCACATTCTTTCCTAAAAAACTCACTAGTCAAACCTCCCATTTACTAGTTATTTCTCCTATAAACTTACTAGTATTTGAAGACTAATTAGGGATCTTCTAAGTGTGGCAAGTGTCCCTCTATATTGGGCTTGGTTGACCATGTATATTCTTTATGGGCTTATGGGCCTTGCCACTCCACTTTGGGTCAATATACAAATCGTGTCTCCAAGACTCAAGCCCAAACCCAAACTTCAAGTTCCCTTTTTAATTAAAATACCAAATTTTTTCCTTATAATAAATAAATAAAATAGAATGAAAATTCTAGGCTATCACAATCGGTTCTCATATGTTACTGCTTTCAGTAACTAATAATCAAGAGGATGTAGATTTGATAGCATTCTTCGGTTAGAACAAATCAACAAAATGCAGTGCATCTTTCTCGACTGTGGCTTTTAGTCGTAGGTTTATAATCTATTTATCAGATTATGTCGAAACCGCTTTTAATCGGCTTCCCTTGAGAATTGGGATAAAGTCAATTTATTGGCGAGATAACCTGTTTTTTACTTTTTTTTTTTTTTTTTGTTTTGGTGCTGCTTTTATTTGTTTTCTGATGACTGTTGGAGACTCCTATCCCACTAAATCTTGTGTCGTTGTATCCTGTAGTTTATCTATGAAATGCTACCGAGGGGAAATATATGCCACCGAGGGGAGCCACCGACAGTTCTAACAAATGGTCAATTTTTTGTTTTGTTTTTGTTTTTAATTTTTAAAGTAGCATCGCTTGAATGTATCAATAATGTATAATTAGTTTTCTATTTTCTTATTTTTTTATTCTATTTTTTTTATCATTTTAAAATGCTTTTTAAAAAATATTAAAAAAATATTAATACATTAATAATCACTTTTTTAATTATTAAATAAAAAATTAAAATACATGAGATCAAAATGAGTGGATAAAATCTTATTTTTTTAAAGTATATTTTAAAAATATTTAAATACTTAATAAAAGTTATAAATTTATGAAAAAATACTTCTTCAATCAAATGAATTTTGTAAATGTGTTTTATTGATAAAAGTATCATTTAAATTATTTTAAATAAAAAAAAACATAAAAGTAATTTTTTCATAAAAATAAAAAATGAAAAATGAAAAATAATAAAATAATTAGATTTATAAAACCATTATTAATATGTTTTCAAACAAAAGAAAAGCTTCAAAATAAAACAATAGCAGTTTTTTAAAAACATTTTTTCTCAAAATTAAAAATATTAGCTACAGTCGGGTTGCGGTTGCAGCCTCTCTTTAGACAGTGGAATTACTGTTCACATAATAGTAAATTTATTTATCCCCATGATTGAGAGGAAGTTGAAGTAGAGGGAAAGAAAAGGTTAAAATTGCATAAATCCGGCTAAAGTTTCTTGAATTTACCCCCCAATTGCGAAGAGGCAGAGGAAACCTCTTCTTTTTGTTGTACAATTACGAAGACGACACGAGGATCACATGTAATTGGAGAAATATCCTGGAGCACCAGATTGTTTGGCTCCTCAGCCTTCTCAACCTTCCTCGAAGAGAGTTCTGTCTCTGGTAAATCTAGAGCTTTCCTTTTCTCTTTCTCTAATATTTAACTTTTTTTGTTTGATTTTTGTTCTCTTCGTATTTTAAGCTGCAGATTTTTGCATAACCAATCGGTGCTATCGACGTGGTAATCCATCCAGGATTTCAGGCCATCCATCTGAGAACAACGCCCTAATTTCTACCTTTCAGGTAATTACTTTTGTTTTCGCCCATAGATTAACTACGATTCTTCTTGTTTTTTATTCTTTGTAATGACCTGCTTAATTTACAGAACAAGTATTTGTTTTTTCATGCGCGCGCGGGTGAAACATAAATGCTGCTTGAAGCTTGTTCTTCGAATCATTAGAAATTGGGGCCTGCAGAAAGATACTCATTTTTCCTCCTTTTGCTTGTGGATGGATTGAGTGGAAGAATAAATAAATATGATGTTTTATGTTGTTTAGCTCCAAAAGAGTGCGGCATCTTTAGTTGGACAAGTTGAATGCTGTGTGATGTCTACCTAAAAGGGTCTCAATTTTCGAAAGCTATGGAACTCGTAATCATACTAAAGCACATGATTTTGCTTTGGTCATTTTGTTATTATATTTACTTATTTATCACCAAGATATTAATATGAATGTACTAAAAGCTTAAGATGTACTTAACCATCAGAAAACATTCACACAATGACCTTTAATGAATGACTGCATCATTTGATATCTGGGGTAAAGTTTAGTCGAGGTAAGCAAGTTTTGTGTTGGTATGCTTTTTTTTTTTTTTCCTTTTGATGTGTTGGTATGATTTTTAATGACGTTGTTGCAACATGTAAATGTAATTTTCAGCTGTTTTATGAGTTGCTGCAGTTTAAGCTCATTGTCAATGGCGGATCTAAAAGAACGATTGCTTCCTCCAAAACCTCATTCAGCCATAAACCTTAGAGATACATCTTATCGATCTTCGACCTCTGGGCGGCAACCTTTCCAGGTTATGGATGTTTTGGGGCTGAAGAAACGGGGCCAAGGCCTTCGATCATGGATTCGTGTTGATACATCTGGTGATTCCCAAGTTATTGAGGTTGACAAATTCACTATGATGCGGCGTTGTGATCTTCCTGCCCGTGATCTACGCCTATTGGATCCTTTATTTGTTTACCCCTCGACGATCCTAGGTAGAGAGAAGGCTATTGTTGTGAACTTGGAGCAGATTCGATGTATTATCACGGCTGATGAGGTTCTACTACTAAATTCCCTAGACAGTTCTGTATTGCATTATGTGGTTGAGCTACAACGGCGATTGACAACAAATGCCGTGAGTGAGGTATGGCAGTCAGACGCCACAGGCTTGAATCGGTGGAGGGGAAGTAGAAATTTGGATGATGTGTTTGGAAGCCCATCACCAGACTATTTACCGTTTGAGTTTAGGGCTCTTGAAGTTGCTCTGGAGGCTGCTTGTACATTTCTTGATTCTCAGGTGCGTACAGAAGCGGCTCTTCATTTCACAACACGCTCATTGTCTATCATTGCTCTTTCCTCTTTCATCGTTGATTTACTAGAATTAATTTTTTTATAAGTAAGAATTTTAATAAACCACGTAATTCGCATAGCCCAAGTACACATGATGTATACAAAAGAAAAACACCTAATTACAAACTAAAGCTGAAAAACAGCACAAAATTCATTTAGACTAGCCCCATCCATTACAATAATTGAAGCCCAAAGCAACAAAGTATGATAAAAGATGTCTTTAATCCCTCCCACCGAGCATTCTCTGTTGTCAAAACAGCGCCTATTCCTCTCATTCCAAATACACCACATAAGACAAAGAGGTACCATCTTCCAAACAACTTCTAATTGACGATTTCCTTGACTCTCTCTCAAACAGGCCAGGAGCATCATCCATTTAATAGAATTATTATGGAGGGGTTTATGTTTTTGGCCAATCTACTGTTTGTAGAAGACCGTTTCTGAAATATTCACGGTCATATATAGTTTGAGTTTGTAGTTTCTACACATGTTCATTGGAGATATAAGCATGGGATATGGAATTCTTATAGGATCTATTTTAGAATCCTTAAGAAACCCTGAGGGGTAGCTCAGTTGGTCAGGCCTTGGGTTTGCTCCCCAATGGTTACCAGTTCGAGTCCCCTCAGGGCCACTAGAGGTTTACCCTGCTGTTAACTTCAGGGTCCCGTGGGATTAGTCGAGGTGCGTGCAAGCTGGCCCGGACACCCACGGATATAAAAAAAAAATAGAAAAAAGAATCCTTAAGAATTTGAGAGTTGACATTCTTGAAGCAAAATTAGAGTTAGGTCCTTCAGATGGACTTTGAACCATGGTTTTCTCTTACTTATTTTTGGAAATATTTTTTACACTAAAACCCGTCATAAAAAATATTTCTGATACTAATTAATGACTACTAGAAGAGAAAGTACTTGCACCAGAGGTAACCTGATACCACAGGTGTCTTGGTCATTTGGGGAGAAAAAGAAAAAGAAATATGGGTTCAAATCCTACCATGAATATATTTTTGGGTTAGTAGGGACCGAAGAGACTTATAAAAAAAAAGGACCGAAGAGTCCATACGGCTAGTGATTTCTCTTTGTGATCCTTCTCTTGTATGCATCCTGTGGACATGGGCTATATGCCTATTTCCTTATAAATAAGATATCTTTGATTACCTATAAAAAATTTCTCTTTGTGATCCTTAGCATATAACTGCAGTTTTAAGATTAGTACATGCTGGATTCTTTGTGGTGCCTTGTCTGTGAATTTTGGAAGGGTCTCCATTAAGATTTTGATGGGGATACTCGTGTTCGAATGGTATGTACTTTGGGCAGAATTGTTCACCTCCTGTTTAGTTTGGTAAGTCTTGACGGACACAATGTTTCCAAAATCTATCTTCAAATTTGTAAACGAGCTTAAAGCTCTGATGGGTTTTAATGTGATAATATACTTTATCTTAATTTGAAGGCCGCATTAGTTTATTTCATCATTTACTTGCTGGTTTGGAACATGTGCATTAACTGTTATGTGAAGGACTCTTAACTCATTTAATATTTTATATTTTCCAAAGGCAGCAGAATTAGAAATTGAAGCATATCCGTTACTAGATGAACTTACATCAAAGATCAGTACGCTCAATTTGGAACGTGCTCGTCGATTGAAAAGCAGGCTTGTTGCATTGACTCGGAGAGTGCAGAAGGTACTGACATAAAGGACTGTCAATGGATTGGCTACAGATGGCAGGATCCTACCAAAACTTTGATTATATCCTAAGAACCTGTTTATAAAATGATGAGATCAAATTCAAATCCAAAAAAAAGAAAGAACAAAAAGCTCATATAAAATCAAGTTTGAATTCTGTAATATATTTGATTTTTTTTCTTCTAATATTAAAAGACCGTTTATCTCTAAATAACTTGTCTTTTTTTAGTATCTTTAGTTTTTTTGTTTTTGACAATTTGTTATCGGTAATAGGTTTGTTATCTGATAAAAAGAAGTACCGTATAATGTATATGAACTTTGATTTGTCAAATCTTAATCAGGTTGGTAAGCATATCTTGACTGTACTGCCTGCTGACTTCTCTATATTTTTGCTCTCGCTTTTGAGTTGCATCTATTAGGTTAGGGATGAAATAGAGCAGCTCATGGATGATGATGGAGATATGGCCGAAATGTATCTCACCGAGAAGAAAAGGAGAATGGAAACGTCACTTTATGGTGATCAGTCTTTGATGGGATACAGATCAACTGATGGTGCATCTGTTTCTGCTCCAGTTTCTCCTGTTTCTTCACCCCCTGAAGCCCGGAGGCTTGAGAAAAGCTTGAGCATTGCAAGGAGTCGGCATGAGAGCATGAGGAGTTCTGAAAGTGCCACAGAAAGCATAGAAGAGCTTGAAATGTTGTTGGAAGCATATTTTGTTGTCATTGATAGCACCCTCAACAAGTTGACATCGGTACATACACACACATTATGCTCAATCTTTTCACGTCTCATTTTCCTTTGAGTAAGATGAAGTGACTTCAAATCATTTTCTTAATGCTGTTCCAGTTGAAGGAGTATATTGACGACACAGAAGATTTCATCAACATTCAGCTGGTATGTTTTTCTCTTTAATCCATTTTTGTTCCCTTTCCTGATGTAGAGGTGTGTTTTAAATCAAAGGAGTTGATCTTAATAGACAGAACGACACAGACAAAACAAACCTCAAACAAAACTGAATACTAAACTGAATATTCGGGGCAGGCCAGACTGGAACAAGAAATATTTCCGGGTGTAGATACTATTGGTCTTTGAGCTTTGTTTGGATTAAAACTAGCATTTAAAATAGGAAAGTGAAAGGTAATTGATGCCTGCAGGATAATGTTCGGAACCAGCTGATCCAATTCGAGCTTCTACTCACAACTGCTACATTTGTTGTTGCGATCTTTGGGGTTGTGGCAGGGATCTTTGGCATGAATTTTGCAATACCCTTATTCGATGACACTGGTGCATTTAAGTGGGTTCTTATAATCACAGGCGTTACTGGGGTTGTCATATTCAGCTTATTTGTGTGGTTCTTCAAGTACCGAAGACTGATGCCGCTATAACTCCGCGAAGAAACTGCAATCAGGAAAGTACAGAGGAAACAATCATTATCATTGTTTTACCTTTGGTACTCTAGAGGATTTATGGTGGATAACGACTGCCTCTATTTTAGAGCGATTCTTTTGATTAAGTCTAGGTTTAATTGCAAGAAATTTTGGTAATTACCTTAGTAATAAGGGAAAATCTGTGGCCAAAACAAGGCTTCCTGGCGAATGTATATTGGTAAGTACCCAGTTTTATTTAAGCAGCACTCCGAAAAGTTGCAAAGCGTGCAGTCCAGATTGGAACAAGAAATATTTCTGGGTGTAGAGTCGTAGACGCTATGGTGGCCCGGCTTGGATTCAAAATAAGATGAGATGGGTTTTGAATGTTGAAGAAAATATTATTGAAATATTATTTTTAATAATATTATTGTTTTAGAATTTGAAAAAGTTGTATTAAGATTTAAAAAAGTTAAATTAAAATTTGAAAGTTTGTGATGAGTTGAAATGAGTTATCCGAATCCAAACAACGCAGTCTAAACGTGCGCCCTCAATATTTGCATTCATTAAGTGGCAAAAGAGAAAAAAACAACAAACAAAAAATGAAAAACAAAATACAATCACTGATCTAATGCACATACAAAAACATAATTCTCAGAGCACGCACGCCTTCAATGTCCTTCAATGTCCCGAAACTGTTTCCTGTATGTTTCAATATGACCCTGCAATAATTGGTAAAAATGAACATTGTGATACATAGGCTACTCTGCATTGCCTTTCTTTTTTCTCCTTGACCTGCTGTATAACTTGGAAGCCGGAGAGGGTGAGAACTCTGGCGGAAGCGGCAGGAGATCCATCTCCCCTTTCAATATGTTGACAATTTCTCCAATATCCGGCCGCAACTCCGGGTATTTCTGTAAGCAAGCGAGTGCCAGGTTAATACACAGGGTTGCCTGGTCCTTGTTATAATCATCTTTTAGCCTCTCATCCACAAGTTCTAAGACATTTCCAGCTTGAGCTAATTGCCGACACCAGCTTATTAAGTTTGCTTTCTCAATCTTCATAGGGGAGGCAAGAACATGCAATGGCCTTCGACCAGATACAATTACAAGAATCAGAACCCCTAAACTGTAGATATCACCCTTCTCCATTAAGTACTGATCACATCCACCATATTCTGGTGCCACATAGCACAAAGTTCCTCTCATACTTGTGGTACTGCTCAACTCACGACTGAAAAGATCTCCACTCCACATATTGTCACTACCAATAGATTGAGTGCTCTTTTTCTTGCACCCTCTTCTAAAACTGAACTCCCCACTTAATATATCACACTGATTCTTACTCTGTTCCTCAAAGTTTTTTCCTCTTCGAAATCGAAACCCTCTTCCAAGACCAAAATGTGGCATTTTGAAGCCAGTTTCAGACTTTTTAAGCTTACTACCCTTCTTGATAATCTCAGGAAGATGCTCTTCTCTCCACCACTCTTGCATCTTTCTTTGTTTCTTCCTACGATTTGACTTGCCCCTTGACCCTTTCTTCTCAAACCCTTTATCGAGATTTTTGCATCCGATTTCTTGTGATTGGGGTTCATTTAGATCTTCTAATTTATCTAATGGAGTTGAATCATCCAAGTTGTTTAGCTCGGAAGGACTCTTATTTTCTTCAAGCCAATCAGGATTTGTCGATGGGCAAATCTGACTCCCTATCCATTCCATAACATAATCCTTGCTGCAAGATTCACCACTCCTATCCTGATTCCACCACCAATTATTTCCCCACTGTTTTGTATCCACATCCTCAACAACAGCCGAAGAAGCATTAAAACTCAGCTCCTTACTCTGATCATTGCTAGAAAATTCATCATCATAAGGCATAAATCTGTTGCTCCAATCATCCCCACCATTGTCCATGACCGAAAGCTCCTTCCCCTTCACGCTGCTAATCTTAACATCTTTCTCACTTGCCATGTTAGCATTATAAGTACAGGAATTAATGTTCAAAGCTCTTACATTATAAGACATCCTCCCATTTTTCGATGATTTAGAGGCATGTAAAGCAAGAGCAAAATCTACCTCAGGAGCAATCTCCACCGGAGTACCGATCGCCGGAGTCTCTGCAGCCAAATTCCCGGACAGCTTTTGATTCTTCCACAGATCCCGACTCTTCCCCAACTCCTGGCTAAACAAATGCACCCCCGACTCACCCTCCATCTTCACCCTTGACAACCCAAAATCGGAAATCTTTGCTCGGTACTCCGAATCGAGCAAAATATTGCTGGGTTTAATATCCCCATGAATCACCGGCGGATGACATCCGAGATGCAAGAATTCTATAGCTTTAGCAACGTCCATGATTATGTCAAACCTCCTTTCCCAACTCAAACTCAAATACCCATCTCCAAAAAGCGCATCTTGCAGGCTGTTGTTGGGTATATACTCATAAACCAACACCCTCGTGTTCCTTTCAGCGCAGTACCCCAAAAGCGTGACCAAGAATGATGACCGTAGCCCACCAAGAATCTGCAACTCATTCTGAAACTCTCTCTCCGTTTGCGAAGAAAGAACGTCCAAACGTTTAATAGCAATGAGCTTTCCATCTCTTAGTGTTCCTCTAAACACAGTACCCGACCCGCCTTTACCAATGATGTTGGCAGTACTGTCAAAGCCATTGGTGGCTTGCTTTAGCTCTCTGTACGAGAATTTTTGCAGCTTGAGAGGAGCGCTGGAGTCGAAGGGAATGGTTTTAGTTCTGCGCACAATTAGGAAGTGCCAGGCATGAAAAAGAAAGTAGATGATTGATAGCAATATAACTACGGGGCCTGAGATGGTGAGAATCAAGAACAAAACCCCGGTTTGGGTGAAGAAACTTGACCCCGGAGGACTAAGAGTCGGAGCTAGGGGTCTTGAAGGCATTGTGGGTTGGTTTGTATTTCTGTGAATTGGAGGAGGAAAGCAAATGGGCATGGATCTTCATGCGTATCTCAGTATCCAATGTGGGTTAATTGCTTTACAGCCCGGATTCATATTAGAGAATGTTAGGTTTGCTTTGATATAATCATTGTTTGGATTTACATAACGAGTTTAGAGATTGGGAAAAGAAGATCAGAAAGTTGTTTGGGGGGGCCGGGGAGGGGAGGGTCCCGAGGTGCTTCTGAATTTTTGACTAAAAGCTAAAGATCCTCTGCACTCTGCAGACAAAGTCCTAACAAAGTAGTAAAAAACTTAGGAAATTAAGGTAAGGGAAAATGGAGGAAGTTTTCTCATGAACCAGAGGTTTTGTCTTTGTCTTTAGGTGCATGATGAGTGTGGTTGGACAAGTGCACCGGTATAGACTTTATTTGTAGCTTGTCTTTTGACTCAGAGAAGTTCACATGCGAATAATAGAAAATATTTTATAGAATCCACTGTTGTTTGTTCAGTGTTCACGCCAATATTCTCTTTCTGACAAGTCATAGATTGTAGATTCCAGCTCATAATAAGCGTTCCTCCGCTATCATCCAATTTCAACAACAACTTGACGTAACAATTGCTTTCTAGATTTGTTTGGTCGAGGGAATAATAATATTAATTTATAAGAAAATATAAATTTTAAATTTTGCTTATTTTTATATTTTCACTTTCAGATTTATCATATTTTTATTTTAACATAGACACATACGAACACGTCTTCTTTGTCCTTTGGAGAAAAACGGCTTCAAAAATCACGGGGATCGACAAAAATCACTGATGAGGAAGATTGAGATTTGATCCAATCAGATGGCTCAAATTTTTCGTGACTATCATCATGATGATCATAATTGGCATCTACAAGCTTCTTGATGCACCATAAATCTTGGGCCCATGAAAATCTCTTCCAATGAGGGATTGCCTCTCGAACTGGGTCGCACTGGCCCACCTCGGCCACCAGGGCCCCACATCCCGCATCATCCCTAGCCATGTTATGAGCAAATGCACATAGGGACTTCATGAGACGTGATGCATATTCATATTTCCCTCCCATATGTAGGCCGTACAAGAAGTACACTCCAAATTGTCTGAAAACGTCAGGAAACGACGGTAACCTTAGCCATGGCAGACATGCATCCAACAACCTAGTCCCCATGCAGCACACGTACGTTAATGCCGACACTCCCTTCACTTGCAGTTTGAACACTTCCTTAGTGTTCCACACGCTTAGGATTGCGAAATTGGGCGGAAGAATGCCTGTTTTCGGATCCCATTTGGAGAGGGATTTCTTGGGGAGGGCCATGAAAGTGCCCAGATTCAGGTTGTTGCGTAAAATGTTGTCTATATCTTTAGGGAAGAACTCTGAATTCGCAAAGATCTTACGATAAATTGACTCAGCAAGTTGTGGGTTGAGTTTAATAATTCCAATGCCTGAGCCGATTGGCTTGTGGTGAGCGTGGACGGGCTGCACCAACACGGTGGGAGTCCGGAATTTGAGGTAGGCGCATTTCTTGGTGAAAAGATTGATAGAGGCCTCGTTGGTGTGGTCGGTGGCCATGTATGCATACTCTGCACCATTTTCTTTGCACCATTCTTCTAATTCTCGAACCAGTTTTGTGCCAATTCCAAGCCTCCTGCAAACGAGTTTGAAAGGAATGTTCATAATCATAGATATAATGGTTGAGTTTTTGGAGAAATTAATGTCCCGTTTAGAATTTGGACTGAACATAATTGATTTGAGTTAGTATTCCAAATAATTTTAATTTGAGTCTAATATCTAAATACTCAATTATCAAATTATTAAATTTATCTTAACTCAAAACTTTTTTATATATAAGACCTACAACCTCAACTTAATACATCTTTACATATGAAATCCATAACTTTTTTTTAACTTTTTATGAATATATCTAAACTCATTTTAATATTCAAACACAATATTTACACTTATCTTAAATAATTTTCATAAAATTCACTTTACCATCTCAATTCACTAGAATTAATAAAATTTTCAACTCAACTCAAAATTCAATCCACAACCTAAGTGCTTGAGATCATGAATGTTCTTATTGGTCATGATCATCAATGGGTTCCTTCTAACGTGGAATTTGATTGGAAATCGGCTGGTCATTATTCTTCGACAACCAATTAAGAAACTAAAGCAATTGACTCAAAAATGGAAAAAATAAAATAAAATAGAAAAAGTTTGAGGTACTACAACATAAAGCGGCTTTATTCGGAATAAATTAGGTAAAGGAACATTTGAGGAGATAATATATCTAAAATAACATTGCATACTACATTAAATTAATTCGTGATCTCAGTCACATCCAAAGGAGGCTTTGCCTTTGCCTAACGACATATCTAACACTATAGCATCAGAGAAAATTTGAGTTAAGAAAGGTCAATTAATATATACGACACACACACTACACGTCGTGGGTTTTGAAAATCGTTTGTACTTGTACCCTACGCTGGATAAAGGCTTATCCTTTTGTCAAATTTAAAGATTATGACAGGGATAACAATGATATTAACATCAAAGAATATGATAAGAACTAGCAAAAAAAAAAAAAACAAAAACAAAAATAGATCAGAGACAAGAAGTCGACACTGGTGGACCATCTGTCTCTCCCTCTTTGTGGAACGTCCACTAGACTGTTTAGGTGAACCAGTTTCGAACAACTTCAAACAACAAGAGTCAAGACACTTTATTCTAATATTATATCGCCTTACCCAACAAGTAAACAAATTACGAAGTTGCGTTTACTCTGCTTTCTTTCGTTCCCATGCTAAGATCGAGGAACTAATTAATATTACAATCGATCTCTTTATTGTGTATTGTCGAATCTAATGATCAGTTTCGTTCTTTCTTTTTCTTCTTCTTTTTATTATCAATGGTGGTGTTAGAATCAAGAAATCACACAGATGAGAGAGAACCTGTCACCTATGGTTGGGGGAGACCCGTAGCCCCAGAATATAAGCTAGCTTTACGTGAATTGAGTTCCCTCTTGTCACAGATTTTACACACCCTCTTATCACGCCCACAATTTTCTTTCCCTCTCCATACTCTGCAACCTGTTCTAATCACAAAACAAAAAAAAAAAAAACCAAGAATTATATATATACCTGAAGTAGAATTAACTTTCCTTTCTCGTGTGTTCGAAACCAACAAAAAAAAAAAAAAAAAAAAAAAAAAAAAGAGAAAAACGATAACTTTCTTCCATAACGCTTAACATCAGAGTAATTAAAGTTTCAAGCTTTATGTTCAGACTTTTTCTTTGGATTGAAAAATGTAAATAAAGTGTTGGGTTAATGCGGAATGAATGAAATGAGAAATACCAGCATGATGTGCAGTGGCAAACTTCGGGCGCGGCATAAAGGGTCGCCCATTAGGTCAGTGACAAGCGAAGCCTGGCCCTGCTGCTCCACTTCACACTGCCTTTCCAACTCCTCCACTGCCACCTTATCTCTCTCTTCATCATGATACACTCTCACCACCACTCCTTCGTGATCTCTAAGCTTTGGAAAGTGCTCCTTCGCTATCTTCATCGACATATATCACAACAAATGGGATGGATGGATCGAGGAATTAATTGTAATTTGTAGGAGATAGATAGATAGACTAGTCAGTGGAATATTAATCTGTTCGTACTGCTCTCAGAGTTGATATCTAGCTAGCTGTAAGCCTATAACGTCCTCTATCTGCTCATATATATATATATAATATGATTTAATATAATATATTAATCTACATCAATTTATAAATTTATTTTTTTTAATATATCTCATGTCTTAAAAGTATTTTTCTATAACAGATGGTATGCCGACGTGGCCATTCCACCAGTTTTTTGTGGACTCCAATAAAAAGAAACAAAGCAAGCATTCACACTGGTGATCATAGTATGTCAAATTCTCCATCCCAAGCATGCATTTGAATAGTCGATGAAAGTCGAATATTACCTATCACTGGCCCGAAGCCAGATATTCTTTAGATTATTGCTTGATTTTATTGCCAGCATACCATTGAGCCCTCTGACAACATTCTTGTAGTGACAAATACTAGGTACGATAGTATTTTGTCCGACACAAACAATCATGATGTTGTCAATGTCATGTGCTTAACTAGAAATACCCAAGTTATGTAGACGAAATCCTTAAGTCTCAGACAATTAGAGCATTGCATTACCATACATATCATACCACTGGCTTGAGTCATTTGTCAAGTTAATTTTCTGTTTCTCGATTTTCAGCTCTTAAATTAGTCTTTACTTGCAACTCAACACTATCTCCATTGACTTATACACATGCATACATTTATGTTCTAGCCTTGCCAATGATCTACAATATTTATACACATCATGAGCTGTGTTCTAAAATTTTTGTACTCCTAATATCTTTTGCTAGCCCCGATTGAGTTATCTTTCATTAAGGTTGGGACCGTTGGGCAGATCCAATCTTCTCAAATATGGCTCACGTCTAGCTTTTTGCTTAATATCAATAGGTGCATATAAGCATGGGCAGGGTCTTGTGTACGTATAGAAGAAAACTTGGGAACATTAAATAAGAGTATTTGAGATAAAAGTAGAAAATTGAATAAAATATTATAAAAATATATAATTTTTTAATATTATTATTATTTTGAGATTTGAAAAAACTGAATTATTTATTTATTTTTATATAAAAATTTGAAAAAATTATAATAATTAGATGGCCAGATGAAATGTGTTGTGAAGATTAAAAAGGGATTAATTATTCATACCATATGAACAAAATATTATGGTCAAGCATATTCTATTTGATCTACAACACTTTTTTGACGAGAAAGCTGATCATTTAGATCATGGGAAAATATGATTCGATCATTTTAGGATTTCCTCCACAGTTTCCCTCTTTCACAATGTTACAAAGTTCGACATAGAACCTGCCTATTATTTTCTTTTCTCATTTCTACTGCTTCTAACTTGAGTGGCACTCGTTTCACTGACTTTTTGTCCCTGCAATTTGGCTTATGCATGCCATTGCTTAGATAAGATGTAAATATTCGGTTTTGATGATTATTATTAAAGATTATAATGACTATATTCTCCTTGACGTCCATACTCCAAATTTGAAGTGAACAAAAAGCAGTAACATGGTACACAGGAAATGATTCTTACATATATATATATAATATTATACGATCCTTCAAACGACAAATTAAAGAAGTCTGATGTGGTGGGAGTAATTGAAGAAAGCAAAGGGGAAAGTTTCTCCGAATAGGAATTTATTCAAATTGCCTTGAGAACCCACCCCACTTTAATTACATTATACGACCAATGCATGTTCTAAGTCATGTTTAGTTTCAATAATTGTCAATGCATGCAGTTAAATATATTATACTTTCTTAGATTACTAAGAAACAAAAGAACAAGTACATATTCTCTAGACATCCGACAAAAGATGCATGTGTACTTCACTTGTTTATTCTTTCAAAGTGCCCTTAAGATGTTCTGTTCTGATAGTTAGCAGTAATTGTGCATAGAGTCAAACGTCCAGCCTCTTTCTATGTTCTGGACCAAAAGATGTTCGAGCCAAAAAGTTTTTTTCTCAACTATGGCTTACAATAATATTATTAAATAATATTTCCTTAATAATTAAATCAAAAGAAAAAAAAAATAAAAAATTAAGAGCGAGATTCGGAGTGAGACTCAACCATGTGATCTTTATCATTTTTCATGTTGTAAGATGTTCTGTTCTGGTACTTTCAGCAGTAATTGTGCATATAGTCAAACGTTCAGCCTCTTTCTATGTTCTGGACCGAAAGATGTTGCGGCCAAAAAGTTTTATGCTCAACTATGGCTCACAATACATTAGCTTGAGCCACTCCTTAGAATCAGGTCCATAATTAGTGGTGTTTGTAGTTTTGCCACAGAGCCCATGTTGTCATGCTCCCAATCGCAATGGGTCTTCACTGTCACAATTCCACTGGCTCTAATCGGATTTTCCCTTTTCAAGTTTTAGAAATGCATGTCTTTCATGCCTAATCTGGAGAAGACAATAATGCATCGGAACCTATATTCAGCTTAACTTTTTATTTATATATTAACACAATAAAAAACCGACTTCAGGGGCTAGCTTCAGCTGAGCTCTTGTAATTTTTATCATGTTTTGGTCCATAATTTTGGTGAAATAATAGCATAGACTTTGAATTTTGGAATTATAAGCAGCAAGCGTTGCTTCAGAGAGATGTTATGCTTGGCTACAACATGTACAGAAGGATTGACATTCTTGTAAACTCTTCTTCTTCTTCTTCTTCTTCTTCTAGACCAGAGCTAAGGAGAGATCAAAAATTTGAAGTGATCTTTTGACAGCTCCAACGTCGATATCTACTAACTTTCCTGTCTTGGACGAAACAATGGCACATCTCTTCTCTTCTGCATTGGGAACAAATAGTTTCCCTTTTTCTTCAGAGCAAAACAATGCGATGCTGCAACAAACATGCACCATAGATACACTAAGCTTATGCCACTTTCACTTCTCTGTAAACTTTTAACACTTTTTTTTTTTTTTTGTAGAGGGTTTCATTTACAACTCAAATGACAAACAAACAAGTCTTCTATCAGATGCAATTACCTGGGTTTTCCTCGTGCATTTGCAAGTTGGATAGCTGCTGTGTTTGTGGCAATTACCCCAGCTGAGTCGTTGATAAGGGCTGCCAGCTGAAGCCAGATGAATCCACAAAATTAAGTGTCCATATTAGAATTTGAAAAATACTCCCCCATCTTATAATCATCTTGCATTATCACCAGGAGAGAATGTATTTTGTGAATGTGGAGGTTTTCACTTGCATTTTTATGAGAAATGATATATACAAGCCCCAAATGCACAAATCTTTTATAAAAAAAAAAAAAGAACCACATCATGAAAAAATGTGAAAAACTCACTTTTTCTTGATGGGTCCACATTTTTACTAAAGGCTTGTACAAAGTTTGTATATTTTGAGGCTTGTATCTAATATTACTATTTTTTTCTTATTATTTTTCACCTATTTTTTACTACTAGTTACTATTATTCACTACTATTTAATATTCTATTATTACTTTTTCATTATTTTTTTACTACTAGTCACCGAGCATCTGAGTTCACTTCGGTACCCAAATGCAAGCTAAGTCTATGCTAGAGGTACTTGAACCACCATCAGGGCTTAGTGTATGGGCAAAGGCAGATGCAGATGGTTTAATTTGTAACATTTTATCTTCACTTCATACCATCTCACCACAAATTTTCTATCAGTTTTTCTTGTTTGGTAAAATAATTTTGCTCACAAGAATAAGACAGGGAGATAAAGTTACCTGGCCAGGAGTTGTGATGAACACAATACTTACATCTTCTCCAAAAAGCTCCTCAACATTCTCCCGTTCTTTCTCATGAGGAATAACAAAAACTGGCCTAAGTCCCCTGTTTACAAATACAATCTCATATCAATCCTTCCACATGACAGTGTGTTATAATGTCTCACCTAAACATTAGCACATTTTAGCACACGAGCCTCCACCTCTTTCTTTTAATTTCCTTGCTATTCTTTTTCCTATAAATAAAAACTCAGTAGTCAGTACCTTATAGCGTCTGCTATTTCAGCCCATACTTCGATGGGTAGCAAGCTATCGGGATCACCCCTAGACTGCATTGAGGCCTTTGAATCCGATTTTATCCCATGAATTACAATATATCTTCCTTTCTCTGCACCTGCACTCCTATATTTGGCCTCTGCAACCTCCTTCAACTTCCTCGAAATTGCAACTCTGAGAGGAAGCACAGGTTCCCTTGGCACACTTCGGAATGGTTTCCCCAACCAATCAACCATCTGATGATACCTAATCCAACAAACCCACATATTATAGAGGAGTACTTCTACTTATAATCATAGAGTATACATATACCATGCAATTACTTTGAAAAAAAGTTAGTCTACTATTAAAAAATTAATTTTCTTTTTTTATATAGATTCCATATTTTTTACTTTTTTTTTAAAATTATTTTGCAATCTTACACACTCACGACTGTAACTATTATTTCTCATTAAAGAGACCTAAGATTCATAGACCAAATGGAATTATCACAACCATAACACGAAAATCATGACTCACATGTTATATCCACCATCGGATAGATTCATACTGTCTGGTGTAAACGTTTGGGATAGAAGTAATCCCGCCCCAGCAGCATTTACATTTGGGTAAACATAGCTGACTCTGTCTCGAGCTGTTGACATAAACAAGAATGCAGCATGTCCCAGCCCTGCCAGTTTAGTTGATAAGACCATATCATAGTACCTATTCTGCAAGAACCATTGATTTAACTCATCTGAACTAAAAGCGTTTGATAATTTTTAATTTTGATTTTCTATGTTGTTTGAGAACTCCAACCTTGAGAAGTCCAACCATGTCAGTATACTCCGCGGGCTCCGGGAAATCATCATCAGGATCATAAGCATTAGCCCACCTCACATTCTTGTTCAACTCGTATGTTTGCTTCCCCCTCGCCGAGGCCACCACGTCGACCTGAACACCTGGGTACCTATCCTTTATCAATTGAATGGCTGGAAAGAAGAGCAAATTCTCATACACACCGCCCGACACCACGCAGCAGCAGCGCCGCACGTCGCCTCTAGTTTTCAATCCTAACGGCGCGATTTCGACGTTGAATCCGGCCGGGAACTTCAAGAACCCAGAAGGGCTATTGGGGTTATCCGGTGGCCGAGTGTCCTCTTCTTGTTTTCCATCTGTAAACAGGGAGCCGTATTCCATGTCAGGGTCCTCTCCATCGTCGAAAGGGTCTAGCCATGAATTCTTCTTTTAGCTTGGGCTTGAAGGTTGGGTCTCTTCGTGCATGAATGAGGGTGGTCAACTGGGTGAAAGAAAGAGAGTCTGGTGAAGTAGTGGGTTGAGGGAAATGAAGTTGGGTTAGAGAGAAAGGGAGACAAGGGTTTGGGCAGTAGAGAAGTTGTGGCCATGAGATAAGATCAGTGATCACAGAGGAGTGAGTGAGTGGTTCTTCTCTTTGGTTTCTGAGTTTGTCGTGTTTTATCGGTTGAAGTTTAAAAGCAGTTGAAAGGATTTTACGTTTGTGGATGTTGGTTGGATAAGTGGGTCTCTTTATTCACTTATTATTATTATTATTTTTTTTTTCTTTTGCTTTTAGCTTGTTTTCTTTTAATAGTTTTTGAAGAGCAGAACATGCAAAGAATCTGCTCATGCTACGACCTGTCCACAGGTCAAAGAACTTATGCAGCAGGGCTTGGCTTGATCACATAATTAAGGCAAATATTTTACTGTTTATATCTTGAGTTAAGTTGAAATAAGTTAAATTTATTAAAGAACTGAGTTTTATCAAATTTATTTAGAATAAGTTTAGATTTATTTAAATGTTAAAATAAATTAAAATAAATTTATATAAAATTAAAAAATGTGTAGATTTCACGTATAAAAAAATAGTTTTGAAAAAAATTATGAGTGTTATCTCTAAAAAAAAAAAAATAATAATTAAATATTTAAATATTAAACTCGATATATAATTAAATTCAAACAAATTCCTAGCAGGCCTGACGTTTGGTTGGAGAGAAGCCAGGCAGATGCAAAAGAACAAAAACAAATTGATTAAAATAAATAAGGCTAATACTACGTATAGTTGTAGAATTGTAAACGATATATAATCATTTTAAAAAAAAAATTAACTTTTTATGTAAGTTCTATATATATATATATTTTTAAAATGATTTTACATTATTTACAAACTCCATGATTACATTTATGATTTCTGAATAAATAGAGGGATAGCCATTATTTGTTCCAACTAATATCAATAAAAAAAAAAAAAGGTTAAGGAAAGCACAAGGGAAAGGAATTGTGATCGGCTATTGGGCAGTCAAAATTCAAAAGTTTTTAATAATAATACTACTAATAATTATGATGATGATTACGGGAGCACATCCTAACATGACGTGGCAAGGTTTTATTGGCAGCCTGATTACCTTTTCTCACCCTCTCTCTTACTGTCTCTCAGATTCGTTCCTTTCTTCGTAAAAAAATCTTCACTCTCGTTTTTCCTTCTCATTGCCCCAACTTTTCCCACACTTTCCCACTCTTTCTCGTTCTTTCCTTCTTCCACAATCGTCCCCGCATCAGAAGTCAAACTAAACCTACCCAAACACACACTTCCGAATACAGAAAAGGTCTGCCTTCAACAATGCAGCTCCAAATCTCTGCCTTGCTTCTACCTCACTTCTCAGCCTGCTGACCAACCCCTAGAACTGTAAACTTGACGGAATCGAAGGGCAATTTCGCAATCTATAAGTAAGTAATCGAAGCAATGTCAGGCCCACCGCGAGTCCGGCCGATGAATATTGCCCACTTAGAGTCCCGGCCAGTCCTCGCTCCAGCCGGCAACAAGACCCGGCCCACCGAGCCCCGAAAACCTGTCTCGAAACCCACGAAGAAATCCGAGAAAACTCCCCAAGATGTCAAGCACAAGAAATCCACACCATCATCGCCTCCCATCGCCGTACCTAATTTTCCGCAACGCGAAACGGCGCCGTCCTTACTGAGGCGGCAGGACTCCATGACGGCGTCGTGCTCGTCGGATGCTTCGTCTTCTACTACTGATACGTCGTCGTTGAGTGGGAGGGTAGGAGTGAGGAAGAAGCAATATGGGTTGAAGAAGGAAAAGGTTGAGAGGGTTGTTGGTGAGGCAGATGGTTTGATGGCTGACCCAATTGATTCCTCGGAGAGCAGAAAACGGTGTGCTTGGGTTACACCCACAACCGGTATGTATAGTTTTATCATTCATGTTCTTCTAATTTCATGTGGCATGTCCCTTCTGTTGTTTTGACCATCTTTTGCTACAATTTCGTCAATAACACGTAAAAATTGGAAATTTGTCGACTACTCCAATTCCTTGAATAAGCTGTTCTGTAATAAGGTTTTAATTATGAAGGCCTCCGAAACAATGAAGGGTTAGCTGGAGTTCTTAGTGTTTAGAATGTCATGATGATTTTTTTTTTCTTCTATTTTGTGGAGCTGCATTAAACATGGAGGAATAATTTTAGAGGGAAGGCCTATGTTTGATGTCCCTTATCAGGGAAAGTCTCCCACTCTTCCTTTAAGTTCAGAAAATAATTTTTTCAAATGAAAATTTTATTTATTACTTCTAATGACGATGAACGAAGGTGGTCGCTGTCAAAGGATGGAGAATTACACTCCTTAAGTTTAGATGCATGTTTGCTGCCCCTAAGGTGAGCATTGACCTTTAGAATAGTATATAGCACAATCTTCGAGGGGCTTTCTTTACATGTTTGGCTTGATTTGACATGAACATACTATATCTCCTTATCTTGGAGTACTTAGAGAGACATGAAGTTTGTGCATTCTACTGGATTTGCTTATAATCAACTTGCCTTGTGAGATTTTCCTCAATATTCTGTCTTGTTCTGGTGGAAATGGTGGACTCATAGTTTTTTATTAAGTAATGGTGGCTAGATTTCTTAAATCCTCACTCCTACATCATTATGGGAGAATTATCAGTTGATTAATGAATCAAAGCATTTCCTAACCAAAAGGGTCGATGATTATTTGTCACCAAACTTTACATGGTGGCATGAGCCAGGTTATAAATCGTATAATATTCTTATAATAAATATTATTATTATTATTATTATAAATATTATTACAATAATAAAGGAAGGGATATAAAGGAAAAAGATAAAAGATAAAAATCAAATCGAAAAATAAAAATTAAACAAGAAAGAGAAGAAGAATATATACAAGAATAACATAGTTTAGCTGTCTAGAATTGTGAGTTTTCAGTCATGTTACTCCAGTTCCAGCATCCTTCAATTTACTGTGCTTGGTAAGGAAACTCTGCACACAAGTGACTTGGGATTACTACAAATGCTTCATTCTACCAGCAGTATTCATTGTATATTTACGGAATGATCCAAACATGGAAGCTTGGAATATGAGAATATGTTGAGCACTACTACACAATATCCATATGAAAGTTGAGGGCTCTATATAAACAATTCCAGTCTTGATACACACTTTTTGACACTGTTTGCCTTGGTCTAGCGGTATGGTCTTTACTTCTATTTATGTTCACTTCTAGTTTCTTATTTTGGTGTTCACTATCTAAAATACCAATTTCTAAGTGACAATTTATTTCATTTGTTAAAAAGATCCATGGTATGCTGCTTTTCATGATGACGAATGGGGAGTCCCAGTCCATGATGACAAGTATGTATCATTCCAATAATGTTCCATTATGTTCTTGTGGTTTATTCCATTCTTGAGCAGCATCTGACTGCTTTCTCCAGTCCTAAGCATTCTTGACACGTGCAGGAGACTGTTTGAATTGCTCAGCCTATCAGGTGCTTTGGCTGAACGTTCATGGCCTGAAATTCTTAACAAAAGAAATATGTTTAGGTATTGATTATACTCTTCAAGTGATGAAATACCTTACTTAGAAGTTTATAACAGCAGAATATTCCACAAAATATCATGTTATCAATTAATAGTAAACAGATTATTCAACTGCCTATCATACTAGCGTTTGAAACTCTAAAAGCATGTTATTCTTCATATAGCTTTTAGCATTTTGTGGCCTTTTCAACTTAAGCTGATATGCATTACTTGCATCTGTACAGAGAGGTCTTTTTGGACTTCGATCCAATTGCTGTTTCACACTTAAATGAGAAAAAGTTTGTTTCACCAGGCAGCTGTGCCAGCTCTCTACTATCAGAAGTGAAGCTGCGAGCCATTATTGAAAATGCACATCAAATGTGCAAGGTTGGCCATCTTTTTCGTTTCATTTTATCTTGCTATTCAATATTCTTGATAGAAAATGAGCTCCTTTTGAGGTTTTGGGAATTACTGATCCTTTGTTTGGTAAGGAAGATCTTTCCTACTGCTGTTGAAAACCTTTCTTCTCCCCCCCATTTGAGGACAGATAAATGTGAACAGTAAATACACTGTCCATTTCTCTGTCTGTATGCATGGATGCCCGAGTGCACATTAATTTTACTCCCATTAATCCCAAACCTTATGGTTACCCCTAATAAGCACAGAGAGAGAGAGGCAACATAAATTCACCATTTGTGTGTAAATTTAAAACATTCTTCTTCTTTTTGGTTATTTTTCCAGGTAATCGTAGAGTTTGGGTCCTTCAGCAAGTACATATGGAACTTTGTGAATCATAAGCCTATAGTTAATCAGTTTCGGTACCCTCGCCAAGTTCCAGTCAAGACACCCAAAGCAGAGATGATAAGCAAAGACCTCGTGAGGAGAGGGTTCCGCAGTGTGGGGCCCACAGTTATCTATACATTCATGCAGGTGGCTGGACTAACAAATGACCATCTCATTACTTGCTTCAGATTCAAGGAGTGTATGATCATGGCTGCTGAAACAGGTGAAAAAGACGGCACCCTCAAGTCTTAAGGTCAGAGAAATTGCACAAGTCGGGATGAGCACGAGCTCTGGTCTTATTTGAGTTTCATTTCAACATAATAATTAAGCTCTTGGTTGAGAGCTGTAAATATGTTTCATCTCTTGATGTTTGTACCTCCATGACATGGAAATTTGGAATGTTTCTACGAAAGTGTTTTCTCTACAAATATGTGCCCGCGTGTGTGGATGTAAAGAACACCTAGAATCAGCTATGACTGGAAATGCTCAAATGACATGGTTATATACAAGATTGATATTCCGCAAATATTACAGGCTTGTGTTCGGTTTATGGGCAAAATACAGTTACACGGCAAAGCATTTCCTCAGTGCCAATTGTTAACAATAGCCAACGGCGCTTCTGTCTCACAACTTGTTTATCATCTATGCGATTTTCATTTAAACCATTGAAAAGGGAAACGTTTGCATGCCTAGCTTCAGTTATCTTCAATTTTTGAGTACTGCTATCTTCACAAAAATAATCTCACAAATTGATGTATACATTAGATCTATTTTATAATAAAATCATCTTTATAATTTGAAGAACTACATTAAGTCACATCAAACATGATTGTTCACGAATGACACACATAACTTGTTTCCTGAGTGGCCTGAGGTACAATTGGGGACGCATTCCTTAAACTCAGAAGGCTTGAGCAATGAAGAAAGGAAAGCATAAAAAGACTGCAGGACTGTGAAGAGGAGCGTTTCATTTGCTCTGAAGATTTTACTGCTCAATAATGGAACTACAAATTAAGATGATTGCCTACTGTTCTTTTCCAAACTTTATATTTACATAAGCATCCTAATCCTTACTTTTAAAACATTCGATATTCATTTTCTAGCTGATATTCACCATTTTTCTGTTGGATTTTGTTGTAGAAATCTTCCTGAAATGGCCTGGGCAAGTGCAGTTGTGAAATTGGGATCCTTGGTCAAGGAAGACGCCATATGTTCCACCAAGAATTGTTTGACTTCCGGAGAATCAATTCTGGTTTTTGATTGCTTGGCATCATTACTGGGTTTGGATTTTGCCAAGTCAAGAGTGATGCTAGGTCCCAACGGCCGGAGAGAGGCTGAGGCACCGGGGCGTGAACCGAGAGTCATACAGCGAGTAGACCCTGATGTTGCCTCGAGTTGAGATGAGTTGGGATGGTTGTGGTCACCTTCATAGGTTGCTACCAAGATAGATTGGTCTTCTGCACTTCTCTGTACCTAAAGAGCAAAATATGAGAGTAAACACTTTAGCTTGTCTCCATGTATTCTTTACTAAAACAGAATGGATGGCATAATTAGATCTCTTTTGATGTCTCACAGAAAATGAATCAGCTTGTTAAAAACAATGCACAACGCATATTTCAAACTCAAATTCAGAGATCGGCCTTTCAAGCATGGTAACAACAATATTTGCAGATTCAAATTCAGATTGATCATGAATCTCTCAATCTCTCACCTTCTTTTTTACAGGGCAGCTTGGAGCAAAAGAACATTTGAAATAAGCTCTCGGACAGGGGTTTTCTCTGGTCACCTTCTGTCCATATTTCCTCCACTGATAACCGTCCTTCACAGTCTACAAATAAATACAAAGGAAAAGGGTATAAATTTTATGCCCGACGCATCCAAAAATAAAAGAAATTTTACAAACCAGCACAGTTTCACGTAATCTGTTATATCTATTTTATAATAAAAATAATTTTGCAATCTTACGAATCACATCAATTATATTAGTTTGTGAGATTAGGTTTGTGTAATACTAAAGTATTTCTCTTGTATATATATATATATATATATATATGAGTTTGTGAAGGACTTACAAGGCTTGTATCAGATGCTTCTGTCTTGACATAAACCCTTGAAATCTTTGCCTTTATAATTTCCTCTCTGGGTTTCTTGCAGGTTTCCTCATCGGTTGAGCTGCTTTCGGAATTGCCATAAATTCCAGCCACATTATTATTGTTATTGTTGTTGTTGTTGTTGTTGCTGCTTTCGGACTTTCTTTTCCTTGTTGGGGTATTCTCCTTTTCCTGCAGATTCTTGCTAATATAATCCGTCAACTGACTTCGCAAAGCATTGTAGTTCTCGCACATCACCGTCAACATCTCGGTTAACTTCTTATTTTCTGCACTCACTCGTTTCATTTCCTCCTCCAAAGCACCGGAGCTCTGAATTACATACCCACACAATGTTTAAATTTTAGCAAAATAGCAGAAAGGGAACGATGAACAGATAATTAATTAATAGCCCAAAAGAGCAAAAAACAAACCTCATGTTTAACTGAAAGCTTCCTTCCAAAGCCTAGAAAGTTGCTTTCCACCTCCTTGTTCTGAAACCAAACACAGAATTAAAGAACTTCTTAAGTTCGTCAATTGAAGAGAATATCACTAAGATCGGCTTCTGGGTATGCCGGAGTGAATGAAAGAATTAATTTCCACGTACCGAAACATCATCAAGAACATGGCCGGCGGTAGGATTAGTGTTAAGATCCAAGCGGGTACTGATTCTCCATGAAGAATAATCCATAGCTGATAGTGCTTCTAGTGCTTCGGCGTATAATCTTGTAGGAAAACCCAATTCCAAGTTTCCACCAGATCTAGAAGCCGTCTCCGTTTGATCTCCAAGAAAAAATGAAAGCCGTAATCCCTCTACGAAGAGTTATAACGTTCGCTTCTTAAATTTGCCGAGTGAACCAAACGAAGGAACATATATACACACACGAATAGAAGAGGACAAAGATATCAACTTGCAAGGAAGCGTGGTGGAAAGAGAGTGAAAATAGTTGAATGTGGCAGCTGATCAAGAGCTGGCATGCAGGACTTTTACTTCAATTTTTTAAGTCCCTGTTTGGATTGAAAGTTAATCTCAATCGATTTTAAATTTATTATTATATTTTTAAAAATATTTTTATAAAATATTAATTTTAATATAATTTTTTTTTAAAATTTTAATATAATAATAATATTAAAAAAATAATATTTTATTCAATTTTTAAAATTTATTTTAATTCATCTCTCAATTCAAACTGAATTTAATTTTTTTTTTATAAAATAATAAAATTAAATATTTTATAAATTAATATAACTTGATATCTTAAATTATATATAAATTATTTTTATTATAAAATAATATAATATATAATATAAAACTCATATCCATATATTTAAAACATGTCAACGACTTTGCGTCTAAAAGGAAAAGGGTGCCACTTTAGGTTGGTGCGCGTTAATTAATTTAGACATGAAAGAATGTGATAGGTGGAATATATAAGCCGGTTGCGTTGAAACTCTTTGTAAAAAATTGGAAAGTCAAGCACACCATTGAACAGAAAGTATAATAAACAATGGACTGTGTCCGGTATTGCTCTAATTTGCTATAGAAGTTGGAAGACTTGAAAGAAGTTCTATATTGACCCGAAACCATTGTCTGCTAACTATATATTCATCTATATCGGGGTAGTACTTATATGTGGGTGTATGGCTCTTTAGTACTTTGTTGTCCCGTTTCAAGCATTTTTTTTCCGGAGAAAAATATTAAATTGACTCAAAATGTATAGATAAAATAAAATGAGATGAATTGAAATTAAGATTAAAATTGAATAAAATATTATTAAAATATATTTTTTAATATTATGTTAATATTTGTTTTTATTTTTTTAAAAAAAAAAAATTATAAAAATTATAATAATCAGATAAAACAAAACGAGTTGAGAGGAGATGAATTGTAAGAACAAACAAAACCATATATTTTCAATCCTTAATTTTTAGGCATTTCATTTTCGATGGGAAGGTCAAAGGTGGTTAAAATTCAAATCCTAGAAATTGATGAGTGATATTATTAACTGATTTTTAGCTAACTTTGATACGGCATCATATAATTTTTAGAATATTTATTCATTATTATTATCTATCAATTATTTAAGAATTATTCTTAGTCCTACACCACACATTTACTTTTCATCTTTATTTTTATATAATATCACATCGTATCAGTTATAGATGAAAATAATAATAATAATAAATATAATGCCCATATGTCACAACATTGAGATCACCATTATAAGAAAAAAAAATATTTATAATATTTTAATTACAACTAAAAGAATTATTCTTGACAAATAATTTTTTTAAAACACCTAATCCCTTTGATTAAAAGAAACATGACATCTCGAAATTAAACAAAGAGCAATTAAGGTGGCTCAACCAAGGACCATGACCAAACCATATAAAACTCAAATTCCAAAGTATACTGAGTCCATTGAATTGGAACCACAAAATTAGTGTACGCATGTTAGTATTCATGAACGGATTGATTTTAGTAATTAATGTCCATGTCCAATTAATTAAATGAAGCCCTACGCTGGAAAAGTAGTCACGAATTCGTACAACCACCGTGGAAATCAAACCCTTTCTGGCGGTCTTCTTTCTCAGCACATGTGTGAGAACATTTGTCTGAATTTCAACGAAAAAGAGGGTTGGGCTCCATTAACCGCTGAACTACATGGACTTTTAGGCACATGCTTTTAATTTGTGGGCCCTATTTTTATAAGCCCTTGATTTTATTTTTCTTTTTTTGAAAAGATAAGCCCTTGATTCTGTTCTTTCGAAACAATAGCAAAGCAAAGTGACAGACAATGCACACTAGTCACTATGGAGATTTGTTTGTCTTCTTCTGTCGGCCTATTTTAATTGGATGCTTAACATTGAAATCATATCATATAGATCATGATACACCATGAACTAGCTAGATTTTGCTATATATATATATATAAAATATAAATATGAGTAATGTTGGCTAGAAGTTTTAAATAGATAAATTTTATACAAGTTTTTTTTTTTTTTATAAAAAATTAGATCTCACTAATAAAAAAATAGTTTCTTTTACACATTTTTTAAATGAGGTCTACTTTTTTTTTTATAAAGGCTTATATATTTTTGGTCTATTTGAAACTTGTACAAATTATTTCTCATAAAATATTAGGGCAACTTATATTACAAAAAAATTATTAATTATTAGGGATTAATTATTTCTAACAAAATAGCTATTCATGTCAAAATAAATTTTTTTTTGTCATAAACAGTTATTTTCATCACAAATGTCAATTAGAAGCTTACATATGAATTCTTAGAATATTTTTAATAGTATTGAAATAATTTAAGTTAAATTAAGATATCTTCTTAGATTTTAAAAAATAAAAGAGAAAAAAAATGAATACAAATATTATAAGGTTAAAAATTTGTTTGAATATAATTTTTAATATAATTTTTGTTTTGAATTTTTTTTTGTATTTTATTTTAAGAGTTTGAAATTTATAATGATTAGATAATAATTATATAAAAATGATAAATATTTGAAATTAAAATATCTAAGTGATGTTTGGAAAAGAAATTTTTAAGAATATTTAAGAACAGTTGATTTACCAAACAGATCTTATATTTTTTCTTTAAGTAGTATTGTCAAATATTGTCTATTTCGCGAATCGCAACACAACTATTCTCAACACAATTGTTTTTTTTTTTCTCTGTATGTTACGTTGAATATATTTGATAATATAAAGTTGGAAACATTATATATATATATATATATAAAATTTGGGCAGTAGTCTGGTTGCAGCAGCAACAATCACTCATATAAATAATATTTTTACTGTTTATAAATAATAAAAATAAATGATTGTTGTTACTGCAGTCAGATTGCTGCCCAACACTCCTCATATATATATATATATAATCAATTATATCTTATATCATTTGAACTTTCAGTACGAAAGTCACCGCAGTTTACGAGACATATATTTGAGTCAAACATTGGTTGAATTCAAACGTAGTAGCAAGTGTACATGCATGGCTGGAAACCACCGGCCGGTGACCATTCGAAAAATATACGTAGGTGATCATGCATGAAAGAAATTGAAGGTAGAAGAAAGTCGAAACCCAATGCCCACTTGATCTCCTTAGTCCTTCCCTTTCTTTTCAACACTCATATCCCACTCTCACCTAATTCCGGTTTAGGCACATGCAAATATCCTTGACGTCATGCATGAAATCATAACTAGCACCACTAGTACTTTTTACGCATCAACAACAGTATTTTGGGAATAATGCATATACTTTATCAACTTGTTGGGAATAAATACTACTAAGACTTTCTTTTACTTTATTATAAGAAAATTATTTATTAATTATTTATAATCAGTTATTTTTTATTAAATTAATTATTTTGTATTAAAATAAATATTTTTTTATATAAATAATCATTATCATCATAAATAATACGTTATAAATACTCATTTTTTTTTTAACGTGAGCTTCCATCTTAATCTAGTCTAAAGATCAGTATTTTTGTGAATTTAAATTTGACCCAACTTTTATTCTGATATTCATTATGAAAATCGAAATATTGATTTATAACCTGTAAAACTGTTGAATATTAAATTAAAATCTCACTCGTGCCCTAGCTATAATTATCTAGGTCTTCTTCGGTTCTTTTTCCAATTGAACAAGTCATTCATTTCTTTACCTGTTAGTGACGTTTTTTTTTTGTCTTCTTTGTCGGTTTCTTTTTTTATTTTTTATTTTATATATATATATATATTTTTTTTTTAGGATGGGAGTGTTTTCAAATGGGTACAAATTTCAAAACGTTTGAATTGCAAAGACTCTTCGATTTGGTCGCAATACAGAATAAGAATTATGTACTTATTTACCAGCCTGACATGGATTTATTACATTAACATATTCGTAAAAAATATATTAAAATGAAAATTATTTTTTATACAAATTACACAGTAAATTTTCATGAAAAGAAATTAAATTTCGTGTGATAAATGAATAATTATTTAATAGTGATAAATTTATTATATTTTACATAATAAAATAAAAACAAGATGATAAGATGGTATATAAGTTTATTTTTTAAATAAATAGATTAATTATTGCATTGTTTGATTTTGATTTGAGGAATGAGGATTGGTATATAATATAATATAATATATATAGCTAGCCTGTAGACTGTAGTAGTGACTAGTGGAAGTTGACGAAAAGTAGGACAAAACCGACGCGCACTTAATTTGACAACGTGGAAAGCACGCCGCACGTGTTATGTACTCAAGTCTGGATAAGACGTGTTCGGTCCACGTGCACTCTTGGGTTTGACTTGACCGCGTTTTCTCGTTTTTGGCCTTTTCATTTTATTTTTTTCTAAAATTATATATTCTTTAATCTTTTATGTTACGGAAAATTATATTTACCTCCATTTTTTTTTTCCAGTTTGTTTCTAAACCACCCCCTAATAATTTATAAACCATGAGTACTTTATAAAATAAAAATAAAATGAGTACTTCATTTTAATTATTTGGATTATATTTAGGGAAATGATATGGGGTCCCGACGTTAGAGTCCTGTTGAGGCCCCGATTGATATGATAGATGTCACGTCAGCCAACTTATTTTATTAAAAGATGAAAATGAAAAGACGAAATTTGAAAATTAAGAGCGAAAACACATTTTGGAGATCCCTGTTTTGGAAACTCATTTAGAGAGAAAACTCATCGTGTGGACATGCCCAATCCGATTTCATCGCAAGCATGCATCGTTTCTCCCATTTCTTGGTTTACTTTGATTTCTTTTTTGTTTTAAATTTTTTGCTATATATTTGTTTTATGTCCATAAATTTATCTTGATGTACGAAAGAACATATACATATATGTTAGTCTCCATTTGGATACATACTGGGGACATATTTCTTGTTTCTCAACTTCTCGAGTTGTATAAGAACTGGTTCCTTTATTATTACCGGTACGACATTCTTTCCCTTTGTGTTACATCTGTTTTTTCACATTGTTCTATTTCTTTCTTTTCGATTTTTAGTTTTATTTTGTTGGCTTTCAATAAGAACATCGATGGTCTTCTAAATATATTTGGCATCTTTTGTGTTGTTTTGGGGGAGGAATTGATGTATAAACTAAAAGTTTTCCATGGACTAGTTGAACAGAGAATGATCTTGAAATAATTTTAGAAAAAAACAGGGATCATAATGCTTTGATTTAGAGACTTTCGTCAATGTCTTGTGAAGATAATAATATTGTTCTATGTTTTGTTGGTTTGATTTGTTCTCTTTTCTCTTATTTTGTATATCTGTCAGGTCGAGTTTAAACATGTTGGTGAATGAATTCACGTTCAGAGATGCCTATACTGGATTTTTGTTGAACCCAAAATTTTAAGTCTCGTATCTACGTATAGATTTTAATAATAATAAATAAATTCAAAACTCAAACTCAAGTTGTATACGTATGAAGGAAGTTAAGCACATCAAGAAATCAAGCATGAGCAAAAAGAAGAGCAAGTCTATAAATGAAACTCACAGAGTAATTTGTACATTTCTTAAAATTTGAAATTGGATTAAAACTCAAAATTAATCTTTTCTTGTAAAGTATTAAATTGTATTTTTTTTACATTTGCATAACATTATTAAAATGTTTAATTTCGAATTTTTTTTCACATATGCATAAATATTTGAATTTGTAAAATGATTGATTGTCAGATTTGATATGTGCATGTTTTGTTTGAAAATCTTGAAGGGTGGTTGTATGTTTTTTTGACAAATGTAAAAAATAGATGATTTTGTTTGAAAATCTTGAAGGGTGGTTGTGTAATTTTTTTGACATATGCAAAAAGAAGATGATTTGGTTTGAAAAATAATTCATGCTCGTTTTGTCATGTATGAAAAGTAAACGATTATATTTGATTTTTTTGAAAAATGAATGGAGTTGTCTTTGACAAATGTAAAAAGGAAATGTTTTTATTTGAATTTTTTGAAAAAGTGAATAGTGCTCTTATTTGACATGTGAACTTTTTAAAATTTGAATATGAAAACTCATTTGCATCATTCTTTTAAAACCCTCATTCTCTCTTCTCTAAATTTTGTGCCTTAATCTTTATTCATTGTGAGAGAGATATATGTTGTACTGTATTGTTTTTATCTCACTCATTGAGAAGTGTATTCTGATAACCTACCCATTATCAGTTTTTATATTTGTAAGAGGGTGCGTATAACTCTTATACGTGTAGAAGGTGTTCTACACAGTGAATAGTTGAATCACCAAGTGTGAGATGATTGCAAGTGTAGAGAGTGTTCTACACAGATTCTTTGTAGCGGTGTTGCTCAAATGTGTAATAGGTTTCTATCTCCACCTGAAGGAGATTGAATAGTGAATTTGAGATTCTCAAGGAGTAGCTTGAGGCGAAGACGTAGGCAGTGCGATTGAATCTCATTAAAATATTGAGTTTACTTCTTCTTACCCTTAGAGCATGTTTGAGATTGCGTTTTGAGACTTTAAAAGTGTTTTTAAGCAGTTAAAAACACTTTTAAAGAAAAATGACATGTTTGGGTAACTTTATTAAAAGCGCTTTAGTTGGTTTAGAAAACTAAAAATAGGTTTTTTTAATAAGCACTAAATTGGTGATAAAAGCTTCAACAGATAACTATATATTTTTAAAAAACTAGCGTAACTAACTCTAAAAGTACTTTAGACATATGGATTCTAAACAGTAAATGACTTTTAGTAGTAGAGCTTATTACATTAAATTTTAAGTTATAAGTTTTAAACTAAAAGCAAAAAGCAATATTTCTCACCGCAACCCCAAACATGCACTTACTCTTTATATTTCTTACTGTTTCGTATTTTTTATATATTTTATATTGTGTATTTGGTTTATAAGTATTACTTTTTTTAATATAACTCAATTCACCCTCCTCTTATGTTAGTCTAGAGTTTTATAGCAAATGTTTGTCATTTGGACAACAGTTTTTATAACAAATGTTTGTAGTTGAACCTTGTGACTACTACTATGTCCATTATAGGACTATAAAGAGGGCTGAAAAATAGTGTGAATGAAATGAGATCAGTAGCAGACTCAAATATTGCAAGTTGATGAGTGCCACATTCAAGTGGCTTTTATATGAACTAAACAATTTATTTGTAGACTACTTGAAAATCTTTCCAGTTATATTCTCTATTTAAAAAGACGCCTTAGCTAGCATAGTGTAATTTTCGCACTCTATAAGTGTCATTTAAGCATGCATTCTGTTTTTTCATTTAATAATAGAGGTTGAGAATGCAATGAATATATTAAATTGAGTAAATCAGCTGATTGCAGTCTAGGTAATGCCCTTGCAGATTGGAAGCAAGCTAAGGGAAGATTGGGATTGAATCAAATAGCTGCCAAGCCGTGTAGGTATCTCATTGTAACTTGTTTACAGATAAATAAAGATAGCTACTATTTGCTTAGCAAAATAGGGTGTGTTACGAACTAGAAATTTTTTATTTAGGATCTCTACACCAAATTTTTATTTGAGACACTCAATTCTTACCTTGTTTGTTTGAGACGCTCATAAATATATTTTATTTAAATTATCAACGAAGAGTTTGAAGTGTTGTGATATATAATTGGACAGAAAAAAAAGACAATAATATACTCTAGTATTCATAAAACTCATGGGTTTTTTTTTTTTTCAGGGAATGTGGTGATTTTGATGAATGTATTGAAAAAGCTGAATCCTCCTAGGGGATGCCTATAAAGAAAAGGGAGAAATATGCATGTCGAGAAGATGCTATTCTGCATGCTCTTGAACTTGAGAAGCAACTTTTGGATTGAACGTATTCCAGGGATTGTTTTATCGATTTAATGTATTTATGTGGACTGATCTCAACTCATCTCAGACTCTGTTTGTATTTAAAACTCATCTCAACTCATCTTCATTTCATCTTTACACTTTTATAATTTTTTATACAAAACACAAATTCCTATACATATTTTTCAAATCTCAATACACATTTTTCAAATTTCAATACACAATTTTCAAATTCTAAAATAATAATAATAATATTAAAAAATAAACTAAATTCATCTCAACTCATCTCATCTCTAAATTCAAACGGGACTTGAATATATTCCAGGGGTCTTTTCGTGTGTTTAATGTGTTTTTGTGAGTTGAATGTATTCCATGGTTTTTTGTGTGTAGTTAATGTATTTTTGTGGGTATTTGGTTGTGTATTTCATGTACATATATATTAAAAAAAAAAAAGAATCTCATGTGACTTTTGGTCTTTTTGTCATTACTCTCTTGTAGACTCGTGAATTTGTTTACATGCAAATAACTCCATGATTAGGGGCGCAACCATAATTTTATGTTGGGGGGGCGATTGATAAAGTGTACGGTGCATATAAATTTTAGAAGGATAGTCATCAGTGATAGAAGTATTATACTCTGTTGTTACCGAGCTCTCTAAACATACATTAGTCTTCAAATTGTCTATGTCTTTTTTTAAAAAAAAATCAATTATTTTTAAGTACTTGCTCATATTTTTATATGATTTAAGAAAAATTTATAGATTAAGAATAAATTTGAGAACTTTCTAATAAGTAATAATGTAGCGCTATTAAATTTTTAACAAACTATATCTCACAATCATATAAGCTAGAGTAAAATTAAATAAGTGAGTATAATCAATTAATTTCACAATCATATAAATTTAAAATCAATTTTTTTGTTAGAGTTAGATTGTTAGAATAACTGCAATATTACATGAGTTAAAATTTGGGTTTAAATGAAAATAAAAGTTAAAATATAAATATATGTATATGAAGATTTAGATAAATAATTTTAGTAAAAAATTGAGGGGGGCAATTTTTTTTAAAAAAAAAATTAAGAGAGAATTTTAATTATATATATCTAAATTATATATAAATATATTCGAGTAAGTTTTTGAAAAAATTTGGGGGCTACCAACATGGGTCCGCCCCTGTCCATGATCATTAGAGCAAAACAACAGTTTTATATGGCCATCTCCATCGCAAATGCATCACCACGATAGCTTTTGAGATGTCAAACTTGGCAATTTGACAAGCAATTTGGTAAGCATTTTGGTAATCTGGGCAGTTAGGCTGGAGAGCACATGATTAACTAGACTAATTTGGAGACTTGTGCTGGGGTTTTTGACATCTGTTGAATGCCTTTAGCCACATTTGTCATCTATAGCTATTATTTTCACAACTCAGAAAATTAAACCTGCTTCTTTGACATCCATAATTTAGAATATTGGACTGCAGATCAACTTCCTCTAAGGACTATACTACACGCATGTTTGATAAGAACTGTGGCACATAAACAAAGAACATTATATATGTAGTTGGAGATTGGAGAATATTAATATCATAGCTCACTATAACTATTGTTTTCATAACTCAGAAAATTTAACTTGATTCTCAAGAACCATTGAATGAACTGCTTTATAAACTGCTATATAAAGCATAAAAAATTCTGAATAATAATGGTTTACAAGTTGCTCGATGGCCAATAGGAAGTAAATCTTACAAGTTAGCACCAATTATTGGAAAATCTGAGAACTTAATATCTTTGCATCAAGTACAGAGTCCAAAACAAAGTATTTTCTCGAAGCTGTTTCGATGTTGGTAATCTGTTGAATGCCTCTATCCAAGCTTGGGTTTCTCGAAGCTGGTAGTCCAAAACAGAGGATTTTGTCGAAGCTGGTAATCTATTGGATGCCTCTATCCAACCTTGTGACCATCGCTTTGATAGGTTCCCCAGTCCTTCAGAGGTGCATGTGAATTTGGATTAGTACTAACCAAAAAGAATGGCACATCTATGGCAGACACCTTAAACTTTGATTAAAAAGAACAAAAATAACATTTACACTCGACTAAGAAAAAAATTTAAAAAGTTACAAATAATTTTAAAAAAATGCAAATAATGAGCCATGAGGAGACATGTTTACCTAGGGCTGTGCAAAATATCCATGACCCGACCCGACCCGACCCGACCCATTATTCTGATATCTGCCAACCCGTTATTCCGACTCGATTTCAGTTAATCAAGTTAACGGGTATTGCCCGTTACCGCTTTTAAAGTTTTAACCCACTGCATTATCGGTTATTTCTCGATCTCCGATCACCCGATCTCATCTCTCTCTTTCTACTCGATCTCATCTCTCTCTTCCTAATCTCCTCTATTGATCTCCTCGATCTCTTCCTCCACCGCACGATTCAGAATATACCACCGCGTTCTCTTGATCTCCTCATCGACGACAATGCCGCCATCTCAAATCGCCGACGTCCACCTCCAGACCCTGCTGGACCAAGCTTCCTGCCGCCGGCATCAACCTCAACTCGCACGCATCGTCATGTGATCTCCTCGATCTTCTCCTCCACTACACGATTCAGAATCTACCACCGCATTCTCTCGATCTCCTCGTCGACGACAATGCTGCCACCTCAAATCGTCGACGTCCACCTCCAGACCTTGCCGGACCAAGCTTCCTACCGCCGGCATCCACCTTTACTCGCATGCATTGTTACATAGTCACGCACAGAGACCAAACCCATCCAGGAAAACTTTTTGGATATTTTTTTTTTGATGTTGGATTTTTGTTTTTCGAAGAGTTAGGATTTGATTGTGGTTTGATTGTTTTGATTTTTTGTACAAATGAAGCTTTTGTGTTAGGATTTTTGATGGGGTTATTCTTGCAACTTGCGAATGAAACTTTTGCATTTTTGAAGTGGATGAGTAATTTGAGAACTATCGAAATAGGTGAAAGAAAAAAAAAAAGAGAAGATGATGAAGAAAACGGGTTATCAGTTAATCGGGTATCGGATGAACGGAATAGATATATTATCGACTCGAGTCGGAATCTGGTATGTCGGGTCGGGTCAGATCGGCTGAACAACCCTATATTTACCTACTTGAGTTATGCCACTCATTACAAGCTGCAGAAAACAGATTCTACCTACAAGTAAAACAACAATTTGGGCATTAAAATAGAGATATGCTTGAGAAAAAAAAACTTACATTTCATCGCAATACCAATTGGAATGTTTTGATCCCTCAATCCACTTTGATTCGCTGAAACCTAAAAGGAATGAACAAAGAGATATAATAAAATGATGTAAAGTAAGAGAGCAAGTAGTGAGTAATTTAAGCATGAACTACGAACTCGCCAATTTAACCAGCCACCAGTAAATTGTTGCAGTCATTTAGATATCCCAACTAGATAAGATATCGCAAAGGCAATATATAGGATGCATCGGGATTTCTTCACGGTTCACAAACATGGCCTCTGCAACTATAGGTCCTAAAAAAAGAATAGATAAATGAAAAACATAGAAAAAATAAAACCAGCCATGGGAACAATTGAGTACACAAAACACCAAATTTTGCTTCATCTCTGCGCATATAAATTGCAATGGGTATCTAGCCTAAAGTGCTTCAATTTGTTACTTTTTCTACATTTGCCCAACAAAGGAACGAAGAGCTACCATATTCAAAAATAGTTTTTAAATCTTCTAAGCAAAGAATGGAAATTATGGGTACCCGACTTGACAACATGCTGATTGGTAAGGTTGATCCCATGATGCTTGTCGAAGACGAAGCTGGTGGCATAGCTAGCACCGGTAGACTCAGTGTCAAAGGCGCTGTAGGCAGTGGTGTGGAGAACGACCACGGCAGGGACCGCGTTGTTAAATGCCTTCCTCCAGTCCTTGGCGGTGGCCACATTCTCACAAAAAGGAGGGTCGATCTCCATGCATAGTTCATCCTTCATGGTGCTGGCCCCATCCACGAGCCCCATTGCCTCCGATCCCAGCCTCTCCAACTGATCCCCCATTTTAGGGAAGGGATCCCTCAGGCTGATGGCAACGGCTCAAGCAAAGGCATTGCGATTGGGCTCATAAGACGCCGAACGGACGCTAAGACGAAATGAGTCTTCGTGTTTCGTCGCGTGCTAGGTTTCTGAAATAGGTTTTCATCAAATGGGTTTTCCCTCTCCCAATTTGATTTTTTTTTTAAACAAAATAAATTGGCTGACGTGTATCTGCCACATCAGTCGGAGGCGCAGCAGGGCCCCAATGTCAGAGTCCCATATCATTTTCCTTATAAATATATATATATAATAAAATCGGTCCGTGCTAGATGACTCAGCTAGAGTCATCTTCATGTACTTCAATCTAGCATAGGAGTGTTCATTCGGGTTCCGGATTCCCAATTTCGAAACCCGGACTCAAAATTTCTTTAAATAATTTTTAAAAAAGAAATTAAAAATATTAAGAAATAAATAAAATTTTAAACCGGACCGAGTACAACCCGGCTCGGATGAACACCCCTAATCTAACATCATGACCATAATTATCTTTCATCACAGGCATATGTATTTTGACTTTATTTAATTACATATTAATAAAATTAGAAATTGGTGTTGTGCGGTAAGTCCGATGAATCTGGTCAAAATTAGAAAGCCTAGCTGCGGTCTATATATTTTCACATGATTCATGAACGGGTTTGGCCTGTCCACGTACAATTAATTTCCAGGACAAGAATTTCGAATCGGAGACCTTGTTTTGTATGGTATAAGATGCTGTTCTGGTCTTACTAATTCTCCACACGTGTTTGAGAAATCATTGTTGATTGTTTTCTTCTACGACGTCGAGGTTATAAATGCCTAAAACCAGATAAAGACTTTCATATATGGCTGGAGTTTGAGGCCCCTTTTTTCTTTTTCCTTTTTCTTTTTTTTTTTTTCCTTTTTCCTTTCGTGTGATGGAAGTTGAAGTCATTAATTTGATGGAAAAATAGAATTTTATGCGCACGCTCCCAACAAAGATCCAAATTAAGGAAGCTGAGATATTATTAAAATAAATAAATAATAAAGGAAGACGTATATGTACGTACGTAGACGAGGCTGATTAATTCGCTTGACTAATAAGTATTGAGATTCTCAGTCAACACCTTGCGTGTGTAGGGTCACTTGAAAAAGAAATTAACTTTTTCGTGGAAATATATAAGATTTTTCCTGTGGCCGGCCATGCAGAATTCAATTGAGAGGTTAATTACAGCATTTTCCTACTAAAAATATATTTATGAAATAATATATATATATATATATATATATATTTTTTTTTGATTATATTTGATGGAGAGGAATTTTGAATTCCAGATTTTTATTTTAAAAATTGAGAGTTATTTCAATTAATTTTTAAAAATTGACATAATGGATTTAAGAATTGGGCGTACAAAATGGATTTAAAATTATTTTACTTTCAAATTGGTATGATACGTTACGATCCACATCATTTAATTTTTTAATTTTGTTTTTTATTAAATTTTGGCACTTGTATTTGATCGAATCTATACTACATATACTGATTTGAAAATATAATAATTCTTATGGGATTTTTATACCACGTGTCAGATTATGATTAACTTACATGTGGCAACTAGATCCATCGTCAATGGATTTTACAAAAGTAGATAGAGCTGGAATTAAAGGTAATTGCAAAACCTATAAAAAATAATAATAATAATAATAATAATTGCAAAAAGATTTTAAACCTCACTGAAGTTGGAAGCGTCAATATCAAGGTGGACTAATTGGCTTTTGTGTCCGTCTCAAATGATTCAAATCTGGATTAAGTGGGATGCGATGCGATATTAAAATCAAGTTACAATATTTACATCGTAATTCGTACGTTAATGTATCTTAACAGAGTTGAAAAGCCTTAAAGCTTTTAACACGTGTTCCATAAAAAATAAAAAATAAAAAAGCTTTTAACACGTGTGTAAATTCAAATATTGAAATTTGCTTTTAACCCTTATAATGATAATATTTTGACACGATTCTATGTTGTGGGCAAGATCTCTTAATGGTAGTTCAAAAAGTCAAAACAATTGACAGGTTGAAGAAGTTGGATGAGAGCTTTAAAAAAAAAGTGGATGAACCAGATGAAGAAATAATGAGGCCACAAGCCGTTCTCCCATAAATAGTCTATGAGGAAACCTTGGCAGGACCTAAAATCAGAATCCTAGCCCATTCTCTTCTCTCGTAGCCCATGGTTGAGTACTATTTTTGTAGCATCTTTATAATCTGAAAATGCATATTTGTGATTGGTTTGAATTAGTGATGAAGCGTTTACATTTAAATAGGATAAGATTTTATTTTATCATTAAATATTTACTTTTTAGATGAATATAATTTGATTATGGGATAATCTATAGTAATTTTAATCTTTTTAAAAATCTTAAGAGTCAATTAGTTGGTATCTTGATATATTTAATTTTGAAATCTAGAATTCTTAAATCAAAAGATAATTCGAAATCAAATTGTATTAGAGATTTTTAAAAATCTATCAGTAACATGTCAACAGAGTAATTCTAATGAAGTACGATCTGTCAGCAGATACAATTCAACAGAACTCTTTCAGACTGTCTATTTAAATTAAATCAAACTGTAACTCTACTTAGGATTTTCGACCAGAAACTTATTCTAGGAATATTTGAAGGGTCATTTGAGAGAAAATTCCTTGGAGAATTTTTCCCTATGTTTTATAAACATGAGATTGTAGTCTTACTCAAGGTTTTGAAAGGATCGATGATTGAATTTTAGTCACTGGAGATTCTAAGAGAAAAGACAATAAATTGAAAATGTCAGAAATTCTAGTTGCTATTATAGTAGAAGACAAATATGTCGTTTATCTGGTCAAGTAAAAGTATCTAGTTGCAAAAGGTTTGTAATCTGATAACTTTACTTTTAATTGATCTTAATCAAATAAAATTGATTTTTCTGAATTTAGTTGTCCCGTAGAGTTTTATCTTTAACGAGTTATTCAAAAGATTTTCTTTCTTAACCAAATATTGTGTTATGCATGATTGTTGATTTATTGTATATATTTGATTATTTATATATTCATAGGAGTGAGATTTAACCAGTTTAATTGAGGGAATTAATATATAATTTTTGTTCATATAGGGGACGTATATAGAGAATTTCATAATCATTAATCAAGAATAATTTTATTTAAAAGCATTTATATCACACATCATTCAGTACGTGATAAAATTTAATTTTAAATAAAACTTTTGAAATTTAAATCTTACAAATCAAAATTCAAATGACTTAAAATTCTTAAATTTGAATACATAATTTGAGAAAATATTTACCCACAATAAGAGAGATAAAAATACAAAAGGGAAGATGTTAATTCATTTCCACTAATTTTATAAAAAAAAAAATGTAATGATATATACGTACACAACTATTTTCACAACTGTTTATCTAATCATATTAGTTTTAAAATGATGGTAATTTTACAAAATCATATTACTTTCATTAACGAATTTATGAGAATATCGCTCAGTTAAAATATAATGGAAAAAGCTTGGGAGCCCGTTGGAGCCGGAGAGCTGGAGCCCGCCCAGTGGTCCTGCTCCCTTATTTTATTATTATTGTTTTTTTTTAACTTTATGATTAAGTAAACATTTTTAAATAATATTTTTTATGATTTTTTTTTTATTTTTAAAAAATATTGAAAGATCTTAAAAAATTCATATAAAATAAAACAAAAAAATTAAAAGATTAAAAATACACTAACGAGACTTAGTACATATTTGGGATTGCAATAAAAAATATAATTTAGAATTTTAAAACTTATAACTTAAATAATAAACTCTATATTTTAAAAGTTATTTATTGTTTGGTAAATATATATCTAAAGCGTTTTTAAAGTTAGTTACAATAATTTTTTCAAAATATATAATTATCTGTAAGAATTTTTTTGATAAAAGTTCCAATTTGATGCTTTTTGAAAAAATTGATTTTCAGTTTTATTTAATCAAATAAAATAATTTTTATAAAGTTATTAAACATGTCATTTTAAAAAAAATACTTTTAACTATTTAAATAACATTTTTTAAATTTCAAAACTTAATCTCAAACAGACTTTTAGACCCCCAAACATTCTCCAAATATAATTACTAACAAAATTATAAAAAAGATTGCGTATCATCTTGCTAGTTTATTATAAAAGTTAAAATCGAAGGCGGCGATGAGGAGTGATGTTTGATATATCGCTTAATTTCGAGGGTAAGTGGACGTGCATTGTTAGGTTAGGATGAAACTATATATATTTATAGGTTAGGTGTTGGATCTCCTGACTGCTCATAAAAAATTGAAAAGTGTTGGATGACTTGGATCTCCTAGTTTATATTTAATTTGTTTGAACATATCAAAAGATATTCAAAAGACAAACAAATTAGGTTGTTCACAAAAATAATGAGTTTACTGTAAAGAGTGCATACGGCCATGTGGAATAATCTAGGAACAGATCAACACATAGAGAGACTTCTCAACCTAATCTTATAGCAGTTGAAAGGTGGCAACAGATTTGGAACCTGCAAGTGGAAGGCAAAGTGAAAATGTTTTTGTCGAGATTAGGTCAAGACATTCTTCCTACTAGAGCAAATTTAGCAAAAAAGATTCAACAAATGGATAGTCAATGTCCTGTATGTGAGAGGGAAGAGGAAATTGTGATTCATCTCATTTGAAATCGCTCTGCTACCTCAGATGTTGGGTCTGCTTAAGGTAGTCCAATTCAGAAATGGAGTTGTGGGGAGACCAATTTTCTGTAGCTATGGGATAAAATCACTGACAAATTGGATTCAGACAATATAACTATCATGGCTTATGCAATGAGATTGATTTGGCTAAGAAGAAACTCATTAGTTTTTTATAACAGACTTGATCATCCTAGAGAATTAATGCAGAAAGCAAAGCACAATCAACAGGAATATCGAGCAGTTGAGGAAGCACAAAAGCTCCAGAGTCCCTCCAAGCAGGTCCTAGAGTTGTTAGTTAATGGAAAAAACCAGAATCTTCTGGGTGTAAAGTAATTTGGGATGCTGCAATAGATCATAAGCAAACCAAGAGGCTCGGCATGATGAGAATTATAGTCAGAAATTGGGAAAGAGAAAGCATGGCAGTATTGTGCTCTCCTTCCCACTGCTTGACTCAACCGAAGATAGATGAAGCTTTCACCCTTAGGAAGGCATGCGAATTTTGTGCAGATCTGAGGATGTCATACATCACTTTTGAAGAGGATTGTCAAGCTGTGATAAACGATGTCGGTTGCCAGAGTGAAGACCAAACTAGTTATGGATGAATCATTGCTGATATTCAACACATGCTCGTGTCTTATAAACCTCAATGGCAAGTTTGTTTTGTTTATAGGGAAGCTAACACCATAGCACATAGGCTAACCAAATTAGCTTTATCTTTTCCTCAAGAGAATGTTTGGATTGAGGATGTGCCCATTCAGATAGAGGAACTTGTAAAATTGAAAAGGGATGTAAATGTATTAATGACTCTTTGAGTGGCCAGTTATTTCATTATGAATTAAACTTGAATGATGTTTAAAAAAAAAAAAAAAAATTGCATGAACATGTCATCTCAGTCGGTTTTATTTTCTCGTACGGCCCATATACATCAACTACATACGAAGCTTTTTCAGGAAGAGGCCGAAGAATTATAGAACATCATGCGAACTTTCATAGATTTATTTTTACAAGATCGTCATGAATCAGCATCGATCATCGGATCAATATTAAGCGCAGTCTGACCCATTATTAATATCTATGCATGCTTACATGCTTGCACTTATTATATATATATATATATATTATATCGTTCACTTATTTGAAATTTTTAAAATTTATCGATCCAAATCAGATTATGTCATATATTGGGTGTATATATGGTATAGAGATCTTAGAATATAATTATTTATTTTAAAGACGACTCCTGATCAGAGAAACTTGTTGGTCATGTTTAGGGACAGGAAGGATGCCGCCCTTGATCTGCTGCAAGCTCCTGACGGTGTCGTATAGAGTCTGCTTCACCGGGATGAACTCTAAACCCAAGTCCTTCAGCTTTTGGTTGGAAAATTTGTAGGGTTTTGCTCTCGGGTTCTTTTCATCCGAGCACCTACTTGTACATATCACGATATTCATCGTTATTTAACTTGCAAAACAAGAAAATTAGTAATGATAATTCTCTCATCAGGATGTAGCAGTACTAGATCATTTTCAATTATTTATTATATTTTATTGGTGAACTTATCATCTAATGTCACATCATAAAATAATAAATAAATAATTTTTTTATATACATTATAAATGTAATTAAATATGCAATATGGAAAAGGTTTTTGCGTAGATAATTTCCTACCTGCGGCTGCCATGCATGCTAAAAAAAAGTTTTACGTGTTGTGAACTCATGTGAGCATCTCCGTACTGTTTCTTTCAAAACTCTCCTTAAAAAGTTTTACTAGTATATATTTAATATTTTATCTTTTATATATACACGGTACTACCAGTTATAATAAATATAACAAATTATTATATATAATTAAAAAAAAAAAAAACTAACTTGGTTGGAATAGGATACTCTGGGAAGAGGTTGAGAAGAATTTCGACGACATCTCCACTGAGAATATTAGGAAAACCACCACACTTTTGAGTGGTGAGAGTTTTGCATATATATATTCAATTTACAGAGAGTATAGCGTAATTACATATAAGGATTGATTACACAATAAATGGAAAGAATGAGCTAAACAGGCTCCTATAATTGAAGGTCAATGGTTACATATGGAAGGCCATAGATTAGGGCAGAGGATCCTCAACACCCCCCGGCAAGCTAAGCGTCGGATTAGAACAGACGTGTAGCTTGGATCTGAAAAATTGAAAGAGAGGCCGAGGTACACTTTTGGTGAAGATATCAGCAATCTGCAAGTGTGAAGGTACATATTGTGTCCGAAGTTTGTCAGCAAGAACAAGTTCGCGAAGAAAATGATAGCCTAATTCAACATGCTTGGCCCGCTTATGAGAAACTGGATTGGAGCTCAAAAAAATGGCACTTTTGTTGTCGCATAAGAGGAGAGGCCTCTGTGGAAGAGAAACTTTGAGATCACGAAGGAGATGCGTGAGCCAAAGAAGTTCGGCGGCAGTGAGAGCAAGGGCACGATACTCGGACTCACAGCTGGAGCGAGAAACGGTAGGTTGCTTCTTGGCACTCCAGGAAACCAAATTGTCACCAAGATAAATGGAATAACCAGAGGTAGAGCGACGAGTGTCAGGACATCCTGCCCAGTCAGCATCAGAGTAAGCAACTAAAGTACCAGGAGCAGCAGAGGGACGAAAAGAGAGGCCAAAATGCAGGGTGCCCTTGACATAGCGAAGAATACGCTTGACAGCAAGAAAGTGATCTTCAGTCGGAGAGTGTAGAAACTGACTGACAGAGTTGACAGCATGAGCAATATCGGGACGTGTGATGGTCAAATACTGAAGAGCACCAACAAGAGATCGGTAAAGAGTAGGATCCGAAAACAGAGAACCATCAGAAGACAGGTGCTGGGAAATAACCATCGGAGTGTGAACAGGCTTGCTGTCAAGTAATTGAGCACGACTGAGAATGTCACGCGCATATTTCAGCTGACTAAGGAAAAGTCCATCAGGGGTCGGTGTAGCTTCAAGACCAAGGAAGTAACTGAGAGAACCCAAATCCTTAGTAGTGAACTCAGAGTGAAGCTTACGAGTAAAGCTGTCAAGAAGAGAGGAGTTGTTGCCTGTAATAATAATGTCATCAACATAAAGCAACAAATAAATGATGTCAGATTGCCTGTGAAAGACAAAGAGCGATGTGTCCGCACGACTGCAATAAAAACCAAGATGAATGAGAAAAGAGCTGAAACGCTGAAACCAAGCACGGGGTGCTTGTTTGAGACCATAAAGAGCTTTCTTCAACTGACAAACATGATTAGGGAAGCGAGGATCGATGTACCCAGGAGGCTGTTCCATATAGACTTGTTCAGTAAGATGACCATTAAGAAAGGCATTTTTGACATCAAGTTGGCGGAGAGACCACCGGTTAGTCACAGCAAGAGAGAGGACAACACGGACAGTGGTAGCCTTGATGACAGGGCTAAAAGTATCCGTATAGTCAAGACCAGGTACCTGTGTATATCCCTTGGCAACGAGGCGGGCTTTGAGACGTTCGATAGAGCCATCGGGCAAATATTTGGTTCGAAACACCCATTTGGAGCCCACAATGTTGGTATTAGCAGGGCGAGGGACCAAGATCCAGGTACGATTATTTTGTAGAGCTTGAACTTCTTCATCCATAGCGGCAAGCCAAGCAGGGTTCTTGGCAGCAGATTTAAACCCTTTAGGCTCAGTGGATGCCAGAAGAGCAGAGAGAAGGTCAGAGGATCCCAAGAAGGCAAGATTCGCCGGGTGGCGAGGTTTAAAAGTACCAACCTTGGCTCGTGTGAGCATAGGATGAGAACTCATCGGAATGGCGGCAACAGGAGCAGCAGCGGGCAGCTCAGTGGGCGCAATAGAGGGTGAGCCAGAATCTGAGGATGACAGAGATGGACCTGCAAGAGAATCATTGACCTGCAAAGACTTATCCACGGGATCAGTACAAAGAACACACGGACGAGATCCGGATTGAGCAATGTGCTGGGAATGAGGCGCAGGGGAAGGTGGGGTTATGGTGGTAGGAGAAAGACTGGGTTCTAGAAAATTGGAAAATTGGAGGGAGGATAATGGTTGGGCCTGAGAGGTATCCAGGGAGGGAAAGTAGGTCTCATCAAACTGAGCATGGCGGGTGATATATAGCCTAGAGGTAGTAGGGTCAAGACAACGGAACCCTTTATAAGAAGAGTTGTATCCCATAAAGATGCAAGGAACACTACGAGGGGAAAATTTATTAGGCATATAATCACGTAAACATGGATAAACACGACAACCAAATGGATGAAAGTTTTCATAATTTGGAGGGAAACCATATAGAAGCTCAAAAGGGGACTTACCTCCGAGAAGGGGAGTGGGCAAGCGGTTGATGATGTATGCCGCAGTGCTAAAGGTGTCAACCCAGAAGCGAGAAGAAGTGTGAGAATGGAAAAGCAGAGCCAAACCAGTTTCAGTCACATGACGGTGTTTTCGTTCGGCGCGACCGTTTTGGGCAGGAGTATATGGACAAGATAGTTAATGATGAATGCCAGAGGTACGAAGGTGATCTTTAAAGCGGTTGCTAGTAAATTCTGCACCACCGTCACTTTGAAAAATTTTGATACGAGCAGAGTATTGATTTTCCACAAATTTTTGAAATTGAATAAAGATATCATAGAAGTCAGATTTCAATTTCAACGGATAAAGCCAAGTAAAGCGAGAATAATCATCGATAAACAACACATAGTAAACAAAACCCGAGGCAGATTTTGCTGGTGAAGGACCCCATATGTCGCAGTGAATAAGATCTAACACATTAGACGATCTATTTTCATTACGAGAGTAAGGCAAACGATGACTTTTTGCAAGTTGGCACGTATCGCATAATTTAGGAGATGGCAATAAAGAGGTAAGATAAAGCTGTCCTTTTTTATTTAATAAAGAAATAACAGAATGATTCACATGACCCAAACGAGCATGCCATAAATCGTACGAAGCATGAAGAGATTTATTTTTAAGGACAGAAATAAAAGCGGAATTGCCGCGCTCTAGCACATATAAGCCGCCATCACGTTTACAGGTTGCCACCACCTTTCCCGTTTGGCGATTCTGAACAGTGAAAAAATCATTAGTAAACGTAACGGATAGAGGAAAATCATTCGTTAATTTACTAATGGACAAAAGATTTTTAGTTAGATGAGGAACAACCAAAACATCTAACAATTGAATATCTGGGGAAGGGGAAATTTTACCGGTGTGGGAAATAGGTAGGGACGCACCATTCCCTACAATTACACAATCCTTACCCGTGTAGGTGGAAGACTGATCCAAAATGGAGTGGGTTGGAGTCATGTGGGCCGAAGCCCCTGTGTCCAAAAACCAATCCGAAGCCTCACTTTCGGACAGGGAGCATGAAGAGGTCAAAGCCTCTGCAAGTTGTGCCGTGGGTTCAGACCGAGCATACCGCTGCCTACACCGATCGGCATAGTGGCCTTCTTGCCGGCAAATTTGGCAGCGTGGGGAACGGCGACCATGGTTGGTGTTGGCACGGCCCTGTCCGTGACTGGAGTCACTGCGATTTCCATTTCCATGGCCACGGTGATGTCGAGAACCACCTCCACAATGAGAAGAGCTTCGGGTAGCAGTAAAGGCAGCAGCGGAGGACACCGGAGTCTCTAGGGATTTTTGAAAAATCTCAAAACTTTCTGCTTTAGACACAAGATCAGAAAAACAGGGGAGGGGGGTTTGGGCCATCTGGGCAGTGGAGAAGCTGGAGAAATCGGGACCGAGACCACGAAGGAACCAGTGGACTTTGTCGGTTCCATCAACCGGACGACCGATGGCATGGAGTTGATCACACAAAGTCTTGAATGCACGGGCATAGGCAGTGACCGAACGAGTGCCGCGTTTCATCAATTGGAGATCATCTTTGAGGTGAAGTTCACGGGCTTTGGAGCGGTGGCTGAAGGTGTTTTCGAGGGCAGTCCAGACCTCACGGGATGTAGAGAGGCCAACGGCTTCAGCCATTGCTTCCTCGGTAAGGGAGGAGAGGAGAAGGCTAAGGAGGCGTTGGTCGGTTGCTTTCCACGCCAGATGTTTGTTGTTAGGCGTCTGAGAGGTGGGGGGATCGAATAGAGGTGGCGGCACAAGGGTACCATCCACGTGACCCAGCAAGCCTTGGCTTTCAAGGAGAGGAAGGAGTTGACTCTTCCATAGAAGATAGTTTGAGGAAGAGAGCTTGATGGTAACCATGTGAATCATGGTGTTGAAGGGAAGAAGGGTGGGAGAAGAATCGGGAGAGGAATCAGCCATGGAGGATCGTGGGATGCTAATCCAGGTAGTCTCTGATACCATGAAAATATTAGGAAAACCACCACACTTTTGAGTGGTGAGAGTTTTGCATATATATATTCAATTTATAGAGAGTATAGCGTAATTACATATAAGGATTGATTACACAATAAATGGAAAGAATGAGCTAAACAGGCTCCTTTAATTGAGGGTCAATGGTTACATATGGAAGGCCATAGATTAGGGCAGAGGATCCTCAACATCCACGGTGAAGCATACTCTCAGCACAAAGGTATCGTCCAGAAGCAGAGGGAGCCTCGAAAACGAGAATGTGAGCTAGGGCAACATCCCTAACATGGACATAACCTTGAACGGCGTTTGCATATGTTTTAGCAGATCCAGTCAGGTATTTGAGGATATGTAACAAGCTGCTAATTGCATTTCCTGTTGGCTGTAACAATGGTCCCAGCACCACCACCGGTATCACCGCCACCATATCCACCCCTTTCTCCTTCGACTCCTCCCACGCTGCCTGCTCTGCCACTGCCTTCCCATAGCAATACCAATTCTGCATTATTCATTCAAATTCAAAAGAAGTAAATATAATATAATATATATGATCAGTCGTATTAATTATTATATACAGTTATTTTTTTGCATATTTCTTGTGTGAGAACTGCTATATATCTACAGACACTAAAAAATTTATAAATTGATATGACTTTATAAAATTCGTTAGATCTATTTTATTATAACAAAATTTTATAATCTGACGTACCACATCAAACCACATTAGTTTATGAGTTTACTTTTGTAGAATCTCTTTGTAACTAAAATATTCTTCTTGTGCATTCTATTAATTAATGTGATTGGTTGTTTCAATTTTTTTAATATCTAATAGGGGTGTCAATATATTACATGACTCGTTAACAAAATACGAACATGATACGATAATAGCAGGTTAATGTTTAATCTTAACGAATTTCGGGTCAAAACGGGTTGACCCATTACGACACGATTGCTTAAGGGTTGATAGCAGATTAACCTGTTTTGATCCGTCATGACACGTTAAAAAAGTTAAAATTACAATTAATTGTTAGAATTTTAATTTTGATATTTTTCTTGTTTGGATTGTAATTCAAACTTGTAGTTAATGTTATTATTTTTATAAACATTGTGATTTTAACATTTATATAAAATTATGCTAACTTTAATCAAGTCAAACGGATTAATTTTGAGCATATTCATCTCATTTACTAAACAGATTGAAATGATCATATTGTGTCGTATTAATCTATTTCGTAATATTTACTAATGGGTTATAACGGGTTGACACGACATGTTATGTTAACGGGTCGTATTAGAATTTGAGATTTTGAGACGATAAGCTTAACGGATTGGATTAAGATTAATATATATAATATAATATACAAGTCTTGACACAACACGACTACGACTCGTTAACCCACGTGATTTGACACCCCTAAATGACCTAGTTAATAACATCATTTAAATGCTCAAAAGAATAAATAAAAATGATTACACATAAAAAAAAAATGGAAACAATATTATTGTATATATGTCCGTTGATTTATACGTAAATTAATTAATGTAACATTTATTAAATAACCTTGGTGTTCTTGCAGAATTCGGGGTCACTCCAACAAGACTCGTCAACCACGACATCTGGATTCCTATTAGGGTTCATGTGCACCGCACCGATTGATGATGTGAATACCACCCGTCGCACTTTGGCCTCTGCCGCTGCCATGATTACGTTCTTTGCCCCATTTACTGCCGGCTCCAGCATTTGTTCCTTTCATTTCAAGTTGTAATTAATCACAACCACAACCATTAATAATTTTATTAATTGCCAGAATTTATAAGAACCCTACGAAACTGTGATCGATCGAGTATTAATTAATCAAACCGACACAAACAATAAAAGAAAAGAAGAATTCTTGGAATTAATACATGAATATTTTTCATTCTCCACTAATAAGTTTTACCATTATATATTAACAATGGATCATGTAATAAAAATCTAAGGATCAATCATATATACTAAGATGATTTAAAAAAAAAATATTTATATATTTAAATCTTAATTAATTTCTTAGAGCCAGAGTGGGAGATCAGAAAGCAGATAGACACATGAAATTATAAACTTCACAATAAATATATATATATATATATCTTTATATATATAAAGTGGCTATCTAACGGAAATTCTTATTTTAACGAAAATTCTTGTTTCTCTATTAAAGTTAACACTTTCCGTCAGTTTCTGTTAAAATTAATATTGCATCTAATAAGAATTACCGTTTTAAACACAATTTATTAAATTTATTCACTGAAATAATGTTCTTGGCATTAAAAGTAATTCCACCTCTTCAACTTTCTACAATAATAAACTTTTCATTTAAAACTCATTTAACATCTATTTAATACCACTTAATACTTTAAACACAATTCATTAAGCCCATAAATAATGTTAGAAATTTCTATTTTAGAATTCCTGCTTAGGACATATTTTTTAATTTTATTTTATATAAAATAAATATAGAATAATAATAATAATATAGAATGACACAATAATAATATAGAATATATAAATATAACAATATATATATAAATAAACAATTCATAACAATTTATACGTTAGAGAATTTAATTTTATTCATGAAAATTTTATTCCTATTATATGATTAATAATTTTATTTTTTTAAAAATAATTTAGAATTTTAAAATGAATACATCATTTATTAAATTAACTATATATACGGTATATATAGTTAATATACGATATATACAATTTATTATAATTATATTAAATTGGTAATAATAAGCAATAAATATAATTAATATTATATGTTTGATATTTAATTAAAATATATATGATTAAATAAATTTATATAAATTATAAATTATAAATTATAATATAACATTCTTATATAAATTATCAACTATGTAATTTATTTTTTCAAAAAACTCATATTATTTCTTAAAAATACTCACATAACTAAAAAAATATATATATTTTAATGTCATCTGTTTTGAGGCCGTACAAAATAATAAAAATATTAAATTATCATCTTAGAATTAAAAAAATATCATATCTTGAACTAACATTTTATTAAAATTTTAATCAAAATTGTCTCAAACAAGTTTGATAAAACTATATGTTATGTTTATTTATGAGACTATCGTATTGTTTTTATTAATTTTTTTTATAATATATGAAAACGTATAATTATTTATCATCTACTTAATTATGAATAATCATTAAATTTTTATTAAAAATTAAATTAAATAAACGTGCTTTGTACGTTATTTCTATCTAGTATATATATATATATATATATATTGTGTGTGTGTGTGTGTGTGTGTAGGGCCTATTTAAATCAAGAGGCCGGGAAGCCCATAAAAATGAGAGCTCATAGAAGAGGAAAAATAACACGGTGGGCCCAATTACCTACTCAAGAAGACGCATAAGGATAGAATCCTATAGAATCGCGTACAAAAACTAATACTCAAATTTTCACCACATTCTACGGGATTTCATGCAGATACGTGATCATGTCAGTTACGAGAAGATAACTTATAAATGGAAATCACGTCAAAAAATAAGCACCAGCACGATGCCTACATAAACCAGGTAACCCTCCATGAAGGGAGACACTTCATTAACATTAGCGCTATCTGTGGGATACCCTTACGGACTATTAACGTGGTTCTCACATGCCAACTGTAACTCGTTCTGTAGCGAGCCAAATAACAAGAGCATCCATGGAAGCACGATTAGCAACAACCGAGGAGAGACTGAAGAAGACGTTAGACACTCTGGAAGCGTTGTAGAAAGAAAACGAGGAGTTGCGGTAGAGGAATGTTGAAACCAATGATGCCGCCCACAGTGAGCAAGGTGAAGGAGAAATAGATAACAACGCTGAAGCCAAACATGAACGCACAGAGAAACAAAATATGCACAACAAACTGAAGGATCTAGCGGGAAAATACGAGGAAATAGCAAGAAAGATGGGGGGATCTTCGTCGGTCGACTGCCTGCTGAACTAGACCGACTTGTCGTACAACGAGCGGATTATGAAGGTCCCGCTCCCGCCAAAATTTAAAATTCCCCAGATAGACCTGTACAATGGATCCAAGGATCCAGTGGACCATCTAGAGAATTTTAAAACCCACATCACGCTCTATGATTTCCTGGACGAGATTGCTTGTCGGACCTTTCCTCTGACCTTGAAGGGGATAGCGAGAGGATGGTTTGACACTCTCAAACCAAGGTTGATCGATAGCTTTGAAGACCTTGCCAAACAGTTCATAACCCAGTTCATGCCTAGCAAAAGGCGCTGATGCCCAGCTGCCTACCTGCTCACGGTCAAACAAAAAGAAGATGAAGACCTCAAGAGCTACCTCACCAGCTTCAACAATGAGCGGTTGAAGACAGCTGGTCAAGACGAGAAGATTACTCTGGCCTCCCTCTTGGACAGAATTTGGCCACAAAGCCCATTTATGATGGAGCTGGTTAAGATGACCCCTTCCACCCTCAGGGAATTCATGGGTCAGACAGACACTTTTGTCAACGCCGAGGACAAATTGCAAGCCTTGGTAGAGCTACGAAAGGAAAACAGAAGGGGCGAATGGAAAGGTGGACGGGATGATAAAAGGCTTGGAGCAAGTCGGAGAGAAAGGAGGCAAGAAAGACAGCCAGATCGGAACACCAGACTGATACATAACAATTTAATTATCAGAGAATAAGTGGAAGACAGGGTTGAAAAGCAATAGTACCAGACGGACATACGATACTGCAAATACCACCAAACAGGTTCACACTGGACAGATGACTGCACGACCATGAAAAAGAGGGTCACTGAATTGGCGGGAACTGATGAGCTGGAACGGATGATGGCAGAACGGTCAAAACCCAGGCAACGACAAGAGTCCAGGCCGGAGGATAAAAGAAGTGCCAGCCTCGAAAGTAGGTGCCGAGGTAATGACCGCCGAAACAATGGCAACTAGACAACAAAGAAAGGAGGCGGGGACAAACAGGGCGCCCCCGAGAGGGGGCAGGAACAAATTGCCCCAAAGAGGTGGCAGAAACAGATCACCCCAAGAGATGACAGGAATAGGGCACCCATTGGGGAGATCCGAACAATAGCAGGGGGTTTTGCACACCCATTGGGAATGTCCACATCCAGCCGGAAGGCGTATACACGAAATGCGATGTATGAGGAAGTTTATTTGGCGGACAGGGTCCCCAAACAACGGAAACTTAGCGATGATCAAATAGTAATATCCTTCGGAGAAGAGGACAGAGAATGGGTTTTGTATCCGCATGATGATGCTCTAGGATCACCCTCGTCATAGCCAACTACACGACCAGGCGAGTACTGATTGATAATGGGAGCTCTGCCGACATATTATTTTGGAAAGCATTCAGCAAGATGGGTATCGACGGTGACCGACTACAACCTTCCCTAATGCCATTGAAGGGTTTCTCTGGAGAAGCAGTCCAACCTGTTGGGGCCATCATACTTTCGGTGACAGTCGGAACTAGAAAACAAACGACCACCACTTTGACCTACTTCTTAATGGTCAAAGCTCCCTCTTCCTACAATATTATACTAGGGAGACCAACACTCAACCGGCTTAGGGCAATAACCTCTGCTTATTATCTCAAGATAAAGTTCACAACCAGAGGCGGGATGGGAGAGTCAAGAGGCGAGCAGGCGCTGGCTTGAGAATGTTATGTGCAAGAACTGCGGAAGAATGGAGGCGAGGTCTGCACCGTGGAAGAGAAGAAGAGTACGTGCATAAGTCAGGGGGCGTCGCCTTCTTTAGAAGGTGATAGGGGAGGCACGTCCACAAAGGCATCAGGAACTTCTTTGCGCCTGAAAGTATCGGCGCAGCGACAAGCGGCTATCTCATGGGAGAATAAGCTCGTATTGAGAGCTTGAAGGTTCGTAGAAAGATCAGCCAAGAGGCGGTTCCTCAAGCGCACAATGTCAGCACCATGACCATAAGTGAAGGTCGTGTCCTTGACCTGAGGAACCATAGCCAATTGAGCCCGAAGGCAAGTAGTTTTTGCCTGGGTGGCAGCCAACTGGTCTGCTTTCCTGGCTAGCTGTTCGTCCCTGGTTAGAGCAACCAAGTTAGCCTTCCTGAGCTCTTTGTCCATGTTAGCATGGCTTGCCTTATACCTCTGGTGATGCTCTCGAAGCTCAGCCAGAGAACCTTGTGCCTCGGAAAGGTCTTGAGCTGTAAGGCGTGCCTTCTCCAGGGCTTCTAGTAAGTCCTTGGTCAGCCCACTGCACCTCTCCTGCGAATTGACAAGCTCCTCCCGAACTAAGCCTAATTCGTCGTTGCGAGCGAGGAGTTTCGAGCCCAAGCAGGCGGACTCAACGTCGAAATTTAGTTAAGTTTCGGGAAGTTGCACCTTCGCCAGGTCTCTTTTTGACTGCAAAACCCGATGGAAAAAGTCATCCCTGATCTTCGTCTCTTGAGCAAAGCAAACAGCCTCCTGAAGCTCAAGGACCTCACCGTCACGGAGCTCTAGCTCCTCTTGGAGAGAGTTGGCAAAACCTTCCGTCTGGTCTAAGCGGAGTTCGAGCTCCCTGTTTCTCTCAACCAGAGCTTCCAGTTTGGTCCTGTCGGCTTGCCACCTCCCCTTCATATCTTCTTCCCTACGAACAAAGTCAGCCACTATGCGCGCCGCCAAATTGTCAACACCCTGTGAGGAAGAGAAACTAAGATCATTCGTGAGGTTACCACTGAAAACCAATCCTTTAATTGGTTGGCCATTTTCGTAACGATGTTGGTTTGAGCAAGAATAGTTGAGGAAGAGGCATCCCCGCTGCCGTCACCCCCAGTGTTTTCAACGAGGTCACCCACCCTCTCGGCTGCCAGAGTTCTCACAGGCTTAGGAGCCAGAGTCGCCACTTGGCCCAACAAATGCCCAGAGTCAGGTAGCGCCTCAGGACGAGCTGCTTCCTCCCGTACTGCATGGGCACCCTCCCAAAGCAAGTTATCAAATTCCTCTTCTGTAAGAGAGTCAAGATCCTCGCCAAATGAAGACACAGGAAGAGAGATGGTCAAGAGACACTCTCCACTACCAACCAAAGATGGAGTGTAGCCTCCAGATATGGTGGTTGGGGGAGTTTCCAAATCAGACTGGCCAACGACCAAGTCCCCGCGGGCGCCCTCGGGAGCAGAAGACTGGAAGCCTTCTTGACTAGTGGGCTGGGCACCAACCAAATTCTCCTTCATTCCCCTAGGAGCAATTTCGGATGAAGATAGTGGGCGAACACCGGAACTGGTAACCCTTTCCAATTGAAGGGCGGTCGCCACATCAGAGGGCAGATCGCCACCCTTACTAGGCCTTCGGTAGTTGGAGGCACGAACACAATAGCAGACTCCAGAGGACTAGTCCGGAGAGGCGCCTGGACTTGGAACTTGGCGGCCAGCTCAAAAAGGGCAATGCTGGCCAAGCCTTCCCTATTCCCTAAGCCAGTGGAGCATGGTCTCGCGGAAAAACCTGCCAGAGGCGGCAGGCGCAGTAACCACAGGCAAGGAAAGTGTTTCGGCCTGACCACCCTCCAAATGAGTTTCAGACTCTTGGGGCGGCTGCTTGCAGGCGTCCGCTGAGAGCGCCAAGTCTGTTGTTGAAGATGGGGGTGTAGGCGTTTGCTCCCGAACTTCCTCGACGGACACTGAAGATTTCTTTGAAGGAAGAAGTTGAGAAGAATCCTCAGCACGAGCCCTTTTTCTCTGACTCTTATCGTTTTTCTTCTTGGATCTTCTCTTTTTTTTGCCTTCACCTGCGTCAACCTCTGACCGCTTTTTCTCTTTCGACCCTTCCTTCTTCTCCCTCACAACAAGAGTACCTCTTGTGGCCTTTTCAGAAGGAGCTAGTAGAGGGGTAGGAATAATATCTGTGATCATGAAATTACGCCCCTAAACGAAGGAGCAGTTGGGAGATGACAAGAATCGATCAATATGGGCAGGGGACAGTAGCTTGTCGGTCCAAAGGTCATCCGAATGGTCAGCAGCTCAGGCGCGAACAACATCAATCTGAGCCAGCTCTCAACGGGACAGTGGAGGCATGAGAGTCCACTGACGTCAGTTTTCAGGGATAGGACGCCAGATCACCCTAACTGGAAAATCCCTGAAGACCTCCTCTTGGGCGAGAAATTCTCACCCCTGGCCGTTGATAAAGAAGAACCTTGTGGTCCATGCCTTAGCATTGGAGTACTGGCCTTCAAACAGAGCCAAGGATTGCCCTTTCTCCTTTTTACAAAAGCCGGCCACTCAATCCTTGGTAGCCGCCCTCACATCATAAAAAGTCAAAAACTCCCGAGCAGTCATGTCAGGGTAAGGATCGCGAATGGGCTCCAGGACCATCCGGAAGATGATGCAAGCACATAAATAAGCCCTCAAGGCAAAAGGATGAAGTTGAATAGGGGCTAGTTCCAAGAGATCCAAGATGTCGCGAAGAGGGCGGAAAAAAGGGAGCTTCAACCCATTTGACAAGAGGGCTACAGAGATGGCTACCCAGCCAGAGAATCCCTCATCGTCACAACATCCTGACTCAGGAGCTTTCATCGCGATTGAACTCGGGATATTAAACTCCTCCCGAATCCCAACTAAATGTTTCTCTCGGATGCTCGAACGCCACGAATATCTGTCGAATGTCGTACCCTCAAGAACATCAAAAGGTTGAACCGATCCGTTACCTTGATCAGCCATTAAGTTGTTAAGAGGGAGATGGAATGAACAAAAAATGAGCAAGAACAAGAAGAGAGCAATGAACAAGAAAGGAGTAAGAACAAGAAGAGAGCAAGGAACGAGAAAGGGACAAGAACGAGATGAACAGAAAAAAGGGGAAAAAAGAGAGAGAAATGAGTATTTAAAGGAAATGATGATTGTGGAACACCAACCGACAGGGGCATAATGATCTGACAACAAAAGCAGGAGAATAGCCGTCTGATGGAAAATAACCGTCACACGGTAACTCCCACCCCACTGCCACGTTTGGCTAATGAAAAGACGAAAGGACTGTAGGCATTTAACGGTTCACAGGAGTTTATAAGTTCCTAGGCATATTACGGCGGGAACCTAGACATTTAAAAGCCAAAACGAATTGAATTTCCTGCGCCTCGAGGCGAAGAAAATTCGCGGGATAGCTGTAGGGCCTATTTAAATCAAGAGGCCGGGAAGCCCATCAGAATGAGAGCCCGTAGAAGAGGAAAAATAACACAGTGGGCCTAATTACCTATTCAAGAAGACGCATAAGGATAGAATCCTATAGAATCACATATATAAACTAATATTCAAATCTTCACCACATTCTACGAGATTTTATGCAGATACGTGATCACGTAAGTTACGAGAAGATAAATTATAAATGGAAATCACGTCAAAGGATAAGCATCAGCACGATGCCTTTATAAACTAGGTAACCCTCCATGAAGGGGGACTTCTCTCTGGCTCTCAAGCTATTTTTCAAATATTTAACGAGATTACTGACTTAAGTATCGGAGCTTTTTCAGGCGAAGATCATCGGATCTCTTCTATTCCTTGTAGGTGAACGGTTGTCGAAGGGAAGCGAGACACATTCTTAACATTGTGCTCCATAAATTCTTCTCAATATTAAATGCAGTTTGATAATTATATATTGTGTAACTCAATACTTTATGTGTCTATCTTTCTTCTAATCTATACCATAAAATTTGATAAAAAAAAATTCTGCCTATCACAACAAACACGTACGCTACTTAGTTTTTGAACGTAGTACTTAACCCATCATACATGCCCGGCCATTAATAATATTTCATGTTTGGTTAAAGCTTGTGATCATGATATATATTTTACGAATGGATCAGCCATGACAAATATTGCACACAATCATTTCTGTCGAAACGTGCCAATCATCGTGATAATATTTTATTGGATGATTCTTTATAATTTAATAGTGATAAAAGTGTTATTCATATATATATATATATATATTACAAATCAAAACTTAAAATTATCTATTCATCATATTAATTATGTAACGTCATATATATCGACACTCACATACATGAATATGAATAGATAAATAGCAACGAAATAAAAGATGAGAAATTCATCATGTATAGGTAATTACGTACGGGATCATTGGTAATGGGTGACGCGGTATGAAAAACTCCAGCACACCCATTAATGGCTGCCTTGAGGCCCTCGTAATCAAGAAGATCAGCTTTCCATAAAGTTAACCTCTCCTTTGCTCCATCAAGCTCTTTCAAATGAGCATTCTTTGGGTCCTCTATGTACATTAACCCATGCGCATACGTAGTTCATATATATTTATGTATACAGTACACATGAAATCATATTGCATTAGTAAATATATATTAAAGTAATTAATTAATTCCAATATGCAATTTAATGAAAGAAAACTACGTATCAAGTATGTCTAATAATTACCTGGATTTCTCACAGTCCCTTTAACAGTATAGCCTCTATCTAGGAGAAGCTTCACGATCCATGAGGCAATGAAGCCGCCTGCGCCGGTGACGCAAACAGTTTGTCCGGAAACTGAGGAGGAACTAAGTTCAAGTACTGGCATTATAACTTGGAGGCCTTTTTCGGATATATTATAGATCTATATATATCATGTATCGTCCGACGACGTTTGGTGTTCACTGTTTGGATTTGGTAAGAAAAGGGGCGGAGAGATCAAGCTGGAAATTTAAGAAACGTGTTGTTGCATGCATTGAATGGAATGGAAGAAACTAGCATGTGGTTTTTGCTTTTCATAAGCAATATTAATGTACTTCACCCCACCTAGCACCAGTAATCGACAGAGAAAAACAAAAACCAAAACTAGTATAAAATTCAAACGGTGGTAGCCAAGCTGGGTAATTAAAGCCGACAGGCATGAAGTACGGATATATCCCTCTAGTTAGACCGGCGTATTTTCAATGGATAGTGTGATCCAATCTTCTCTTTATGGTAGACACTATTTCATGTGATCCTAACTCTAGAGATATATTGGAAGCTGTTCAAGGTAGCTAGGCATGCAACCCGACAGTTCTCAGGGTTTGGGCCCGACCCGCCGTGCAGTCAGTTTGGAAACTGGCGCCAAGTCGACTCGACCCCGAACCAAACTGTTCGAGTTGGGTCGGATCGTCCTTTTTATTTGATTTTTAATTAGGCAATCAAATAGCCGCTAACTGTGATAATAGTTTTATTAATTGTAGGTTAGGGGATAGAGAAATTTAAAATAGCCGCCTAACTGTGATAATAGTTTTATTAATTGTAGATTAGGGGATAGAGAAATTATGAAAATTGATCATAGGAAATAAAAAACTGATTAAATGATTAAAAATGATTCATTATAGTTTAAAAAAAGGATTAAAAAATAATTTTTAATGGTGTTGTGATTCGGTGGCTGTAGAGCCACTGTTTAGGCAATAGGGCTGGATCAACTGTGATGCATTATTGATTGAGAATTTAGCAGCCTAACATAAAGATGATAAGAATTTCGCGGGAAGGAATATCATATCATAATTGCACTCTTTCAAAACCCACAAAAGTCAAAACTAAAACAATCTCTGTTTTGAGTTGCATCAACCCAGCTCTCCTCCGCCAAACATTTAAAATTGAAACAGAAGTGCCGAGATAGTGGGTATAATGGAAGAAGTAATACACTTAAATAATTAGGCAATTAGTTGAGCTGTGAAGAGAGAGAGAGAGAGAGAGAGAGAGAGAGAGAGGAAACAGTGAAAAGAAAATTGGGGGAATGAATATGGATTTTCTCATTTTAATCTGCTGTACATCTGATGATATATGTAGGTTACAATCATATATTATTACTGAGATTTGAGGGCATTTTATTAACTCTGTTTTTAATTTTGGGTGATCTCTCGTGCCAAATTGCAAGCAGGAAAGGAAAATTTTGAAACACAACCCTGTTCAATTGAAATTCATTTCTTTGAAAGGAAACGTTCTGCATTTTATTAATAAAATTCAACATGAACAGGTTTGAAAAACCCCTACATTGGACCAATTGGAGAGTTTCATACTGGAGATGAGCAGAACCCAGAGAACAATAACATGAAACAAGTTGGTAAGAGTTAAAAATTCATAAACCAAGTCTCTGAAGGCAGAAAACACCCTATGCTTGCTTCTGCCGTTACATGAGAAACAAAAGAAAGAGACTATGACTGATACTATTCTATCCTAAAGCCAAAATTATAAGCCTTAGAGCTTCTGTCACCAACCACTCTATACACAACCTTGTCTAACTCAGGTAAATAGAACTGAACTACCTCCATTTCTTTGCACCCTTTCTAACATATATAAGTTAAAGGAATCCCTTAGGCAAGGTCGTAGCCTTAGGCATGTTCTGCATCAAGTTGGTACCAGTTTTTAGCCTCTCAATCCTCAATTTTCCAAGAGACTTTATATGTTTATCATGTTTTAACCCATCTTCTGCCATAGAAGGGTCGTTCACAGACTCGGAGACAACAATAGGTTTGTCGGGTTCAAGATTATCTGCAGAATTACCAATAGGTTTGTCCGGTTTAAGATTATCTGCAGAATTACCACCAGATTCTGTTTGTTCAACGACTTCAGATTTGCCACCCAAAGCTCCACTCCTGGAAAGCCTCCAGACTTTTCAGTCCATTGGACACATAAAACAGAGGAAACATTCATAGATTTATGAAAGATTGTGAACCAACCTTTTCGAAGAAGAATCAACTCTTTCTCGTTTGGCAGACTTTGACTTTGACTTTGCTTTCCCCCTCCGCTTTTGCAGTCTTTCAAGATGCACAGCACAAATAATGTATGTATGTATGTATGTATGTAGGTATAAGATCAAACAAGTACGAGGAAACAACATACACCATGATCAGGCAATCACCATATCAAACAATTTGGATCAAGGAAAATTATTAATAGAGAATCTAAAGATGCCATGCAAGTTTTTGTCATTGCATTCCAACTTGTCCCTTTTTCAACCATGGAATTTAGGAATGCAAAGCTTTTGCCATCTTAAGTTTAGAAAAAATGCAAGTCAATTGAATTCAAATAAATTTAAATTTGTGACACTCCAATACTCAGCTATGCACCTAAAGTTATTCCCCATCAGGTATCAGCATTGAACAACTATGTGAGCATAACGCCCGAACCCATATCACCATAACACCTAGAATTTAGCAAATCCCACAAGTTGCACAAATACCTTTGAACAGATTATGCTTTATGCAGGAGCAAATATAAACACGAGACATGTCAAACTAGCAAAAATGGAAGAAAAAGGGAACATGCCAATCCAAAGAAGTTGAGTTCGAAGGATCCAATTAGCATTTTTATTCTTTAAGAAAGTAGCTGCTGCTAAATATGCCAAAAAACAAGTCCCATATTAGTGAAAAGCATTAGAGTTTTTATCCGAGGGCCATCCAGGATATAAAAAGGAAACTTCTGGAGTAAATTAAACTAACAGCAATTAATTTACCGAACTATTGATAAAGGCTAATAGTAATTAATTTACCGAACTAACAGCATAATTACAATTCAAAAAAAGACTACCAAGTTTTGGCTGCCATATATCAATACTCAAAATAAAGCATTATTCTGGAAGGATAAAAAAACAAGATATACAACTCACAGATCAGGTGAAGCACGCGGTTCTTGAGCATTATTCTCTTGACCCCCCTGTTAATAATATCAGCATAATAGCAGTATGCAAGAGTTATTTTTCAATTATTATTTTTTTCTAAAATAAGACATTGGGAAAACAATCCAAAGGCAAAACATTATCTCCAACCAGTTCCCAGCGTTCCTTTTTGAGATTTAGGAGTTCTTCATCACCATCAGCATATAACACCTGTTCATACCCAAAAAAAAAAAACATATAACACCTGTTCATAACAAAAAAAATTAAGAACAACAATAATCAGAAACAAGAAATGATAGCCCTCAGGTTTGGCTCAAGTGGTAGGAGCCTTGGTTCTGGTGGTCTGCTCCCTCCAGGTCTAACATTTGAATCCTTGGATCCAAACAATTTATAGGAGCCATCGATCTAGAGGAATTTCCCTTGCTTTATCCAAGGTGCATTGTGTGAAATTTCTTGCTGAGGGCCTATGCACCCCCGTGATTAGTCGGGACTTTATTCCAAACACCCGGTGCCAATTAAAAAACAAAAAAAGGAAATGAAACTCAGAGAAAACATGTTACATGGTGTGGTTTAGTTCAACTTGATGTTACATCAAGGGTAAGAGGAGCATCAGAAAGAACATGGTCAAAGGCTGGCTGAGAAAACACAAACATGGACTGATTTATGAAAGAGACACACTCGTAGGCATGTCAGAATATGCAAAGATCCAAGCCCAAGTACATGGAAGAGGTTATGAAAACTGAAAAGAGAAAAAAAGAGAGAAGAAATAGCATGTTGGGATTAGTGAGAGCCATTTCACCTGGTGCTTGTTTTTAACAGGGTCATAAGCATTTACAATGCCTTCATAAAACCTGCAAAATAAGAACTATCATATAACAAAAGAAAAGAAGGCCTTTCAATTCAGTGTCAGAAACCTCACTGGAGGCTTCTTTTTCACCAAAATGTGAAGCGCATATTTAGTATAACATAGTAACAAAAATTTGCAGAGCCTTAACGTTTATCAAGGTCTAAAAGGATTGATAGTAATTATAATGGAGAAAACACAATCAACTTGAAAGAGGGGAAAACAGAGTTATAAAATTAGCTAGAATATTACAAAGAGGAACGTCATACAGTCCTTAAGTACTCACATCTTGTCCAATGGCCACCAAACTTTTATTCTGCTACCGACTAATTGCTCATCAGGGTCAGACTTTTCAGAAGACTGCATTAGAAAAATTAAGCACCGATAAGTTAAAGAGGCAAAAAGTTGTAAAACATAACATATAACTAAGATAAACAGGAGAATGGGATGAGGAGAATACTAAGCTAACGTGTTGCCTCACTTCCTAGGCATCCTACTAGGAATCCAGATCTTCAACATACAAATAACACTTCGCAGAATGTTTCCAATAACGACATTATATCAAACAGGTAAAACTTGAATGAAAGTTTCTCCCAGCCAAATAAATTCCACTGCACTGTCTGAGTCTGATAACCAGGACTTGGATGTGAACATTAAAATATGATATTGAGAATCTAGTTTTTGTTTAATAGCTAATCATGTTGTTTACAGAGACATGACCAAGAGGAAGTAAAAGCATATTCAGTAAGAACGATTAATTTGGTCAAATAAAGAGTACGCAGATGAACTAATATCTCCTCAATGCAAGTAGAAAACTGACCATAAACCAAGACCACGAGTTAACATTTTCAATTACTCTCAAAAAAACAAATGGTCCAGACAACCCCAAAATTAAGAGAAAGCAATCTATTGATTTTTTTTTTTAATAAGTATCTTATTGATTAATTATATTAAAACAAAGTGATCCATAGAATAACTAGAATACGCCATGGTTCACTACCAAGCGACACTACAAAGCTGATTACATGCTAGTACCTCATTCTTTCCGGTTCTACCCATCCTCTTGAGTTTAGATTTAGAGATTTCTTCCAAGTAACTGTCATCTCTATCAGCTGACTTAGTTGCAGACTTTGAAATCATCTATAAAGTGGTGACCGGTGGGGGAAAAAAAGCCATCATTAAAATGAGAGAGAGAGAGAGGGAGAGAGATTAAAACAAAATGATCCATAGAATAACTAGAATACACCATGGTTCAATACCAGACAAGCGACACTGCAAAGCTGATTACATACTTGTATCTCTTTCTTTCCAGTTCTACGCATCCTCTTGAGTTTAGATCTAGAGGTTTCTTCCAAGTAACTGTCAACTCCATCGGCTGACTTAGTTGCAGACTTTGAAATCATCTATAAAGTGGTGAACCGGGGGGGGGGAAGCCAACATGAGAGAGAGAGAGAGAGAGTAGTGGAGCTTAACATACATCTTGAGTGGAAGAATTTGAAAGGATTAATTGCAGTACCTTACTGTTGGATGTTTCAGAAATATCCCCTTTTGAATCACCCCTCTTCCTTTTATTGATAACCAGTTGGATTAAGGACTTATCATTCATTCCATCTACATTCATAGTCGATGGACACAGTGGTTTTTTCTCAGGAACACAAGGGACAGCAGCTTCCTTTTCTGACACTACATATCCAGGTGTTACCATTGTCTCTCCTTTGGGCATTGTAGCAATTCTAATCTTTCTTGAGCGTCCCTGTGTTTTTGCATCACAGTTACTCAAAACTTCAGATTCCTTTTTCATACTCAGATCTGCAGATTGCAGAGCTTTCTCCCCATCATGAGCTTTCAAAAACCTTCCTTTTGACCTAGAAAGGGAATCGGGATCGGCATCTTGATTCATTGCATTCCCTTTTTTCTTTGGCCGGCCCCTTTTACGATGCCCTGAATCAGGAAGGCCATGCTCTGGGGATGGAGCAGCAGGAGCTACAATCTCATTAGTTTTAGCTTTGAAAGCTGATGGTTCAGTCTCATTCTCAAGGGATAAATTGGCCATTGAGGAATCTGGGTTTTCAGAAGGTGTATCGTCAACTCCCCCATCATGAGACTTTCTGCGATGCATGATCGTAGTTTTCCTTCCAGGAGAAATCCAAGCATGATCATAGCCTTCCTCAGGATTTATTAAGGAATTAGGTTTCCTACCCCTTTTCTTTGGAACAGAGACTCGCTCAATTTCTGACTTGGCTACCTTTGTAGAGCCTAAGCTGCCAGGCTCAGAATTGCTTCTTGCACCAATGCTTTTGGAATGTTTAGCAAGAACACAACTCTGTAATGATTTTGAAATTTTTTTGTTTTTTAGAGTTTCGTCATTCCTAGTGCCATTACTCATTGCTGATTTCAAAGTACCATCCACAGGTTGGTAAATTTTGGTGCTACAATCAGTATCTGGAGCAAGACCCTCGGTCACCTGATTGATAAAAATTAAAATTTTATAAAGCTTCCATAATAAAAATAAATAGTAGTAAATACAAAAAAAATTCAATGGACAAATGACTTGGAGATGGCAGGGGTAATGAGATACCTGGGGTGGCTCATTTGGATCTATCTTTGGTGGCAGATCGGAATCTGTGCTTTCTTCTGACTTATCATCAGCCTGAAGCACATAAATGCAATTAATCAGAGCTTGTTACAGATTCGTGTATGAGAAAATGTAAGGGCTTTTTTGTTAGTTTGCCTCCAAAATTTTGAAATAAAAAGGATATTTCAGGGTATTTTTATAAAATTTTATTTAATGGTGGCCTCTCAGAAAATTTCAGACCAGCCTGGTTCCCCATACACTTTAATTCTAACCTCCTCCCTGTAATCGTTGTCCCTCCTTTGAAAATCAAATGGTAGGTAGGAGAGCAACATGGAGGTTGTAATTCACTTTGAGAAACATTCTGAGGATAAGGAAGTACCTAGCCTAGTTTTAGAGAAAAGAAAAAAAATGACTGCTTGGGAAAGAGGCATGAAAAAGTATGATATCAGCAACTAGTATACTGGCTAACTTGAGATCATTCCATAAATGAGAATTTGATACGCACCGAATGCTCCCCATAGCCATTGACACATTCATGTTCAAGGGGAACAGAATCACTTTGGCATATAGAAGCAACTGTTTGAGAATATTCATCCAAAGCAATGCCCATAGATTGAACTGCTTCCTTGAGACAAGGTTTAAGCTTAACAGCACAATTACTAACAATTCTCTCCCCCAGTTCCCACTCAATAGGTGCAGCAGTCTGAAACAGTGAGTAAAGATGGATAAGATTCCAAATTCATAAAAAAAATTGAGATGCAGCATATGTAAAGTCAGTAAAATTACCTCATTTTCCCTTTTTACAGTAGCTAGAAGAGAAACGAGAAGATCTAAGGAAATTTCTTCACTTTCATCTATGACCAAGGTCATAATTGTTTCCATGGCTGAAAATACAGTGTGTGGTTGGTTGGACCTTAAGTTGACCAAGAGCAAATATGCAGATTAGACATAGAAAATACGCAGGGGGGTTAGACATTAAAAATCCGCAGCTCATTTATTTAGAGAGCACTCAGAAAATATTCTGAATTGCTTCTACTGGAAAATTCAAATAGCCCATAAATTGTTCCAAACAACATCCTGCTAGACTTCCTTCAAATTCTTTTCTTATTTGCAAACTCTTCTTCCTTGATAATGCCAATACTCCTGTCTACATCCTCCACATTTATGGCCTTAGTTGTAAGTATTTTGTCAATGAAATAATTACACTCAAATCAATGCAAGCCATGTTCTCAGCAGAGCAGCAACAGTTACTGGCTGGAGGCATCAGGATTCCTAAGCATAGACTTTTCACCAAGAACCCATTTTTTCACTAGAAAAGTATATTAAACAGATAAATAAACCCGTTACTGAAAGCCTTGCTGTGTCATAAGGAACAGCAGTGAAGTAATTTGCTGCATACATTTCAGGTACGCATGCAAAACTTTAAACTTGTCACACGAACTACATTTATATTAAACAGTATTATTGTTCATGTAACGGTAAATAAATTTGACAAGAAAACTGCTACGCAATGAAACGAACACATCAACCATTATTTGTGTGCTAAACTCTTGTTGTATTGCTCTCACCATCTAAGTTAGTAACTCATAAAAAAAAACAATATTAGCAAGAGTAGAGGGTTAGTAGAATAGCAAATACCAGTGATATTACTTTTACCTGAGACCTTTCAAGAAATTTTGAAACATTTCAACTACCAATGAATCACATTCAAGGTCCAGCATCACCAAGCATGACCTGACCTTTGCAACGGTTTCAAGAATTGAAACCGCCTTTGTATAACAGCGACTGGACATGTGAGGCAATTGTTCAAATGCTGCTACAGTTAGATGAAAGATTTCCTGTGCATCAATCAAATTGGAGCAGCAGTTTATTTAAGATACCAGGAAAAAAAAAATGGATCCAATTTTTTTTTTTATAAGTAAATGGATCCAATTTTTTTGTATGAAATTTGGTTTCAATCCCAAGAATGTTTTAACTGTCATGAGTACCTTCATTTGATCATCATTGTAAGGGGCATCCGGAGCTGTTATCCTTGTAATCTCAGTAAGGCACAATGCAACTGAAACCTTCACGTCCATTGCAGAATGTGTCAAAAGTTCATTAGCAATCAGTGCCTTCATCGAGGGTAAAAGTGCATCTTTCATTGATTCTGATGGCGCTTGTTCCACATTTGCTAACAAACTCTCAACTTTCTGCAAGTTGAAGGAAACAATTCAATTTAACTAAGGTTTAGCCTCGATTAAAACATGGAATGAAAAAAAAAATGAGAGTTGGATTCATGTCAACCATCAAAGCAACTGGGAAAGTTAACAATTATATACTGAAAGAAAATCAGAACCAGAGGAAAATAGAAGTCAAGACAAACAAAGGATGAACGTTCCAAGACAGATTAAAGCAATTTTGCTCAAATGGATTAGAAGCTCAAAGTAACACTCATCAGACTGAAGAAAGTCGAGATTTTTTTTTTTTTTAAGTAAACAAATTCATTCAAACAATAATGAAGAACTAAAGCATATGGCAGAAAATTTTCATAAATAAAAGATCCAATACAAAATCACCCTAGGGCATCGTCGATTGATGAAAATCTCAACATTGATTTCAAAGAGAAACACCAACCTACTTGAACAATACCCACAACCAAAATTGGAAGGGAAAAAATCACATAAACCCGTTGGAACCAGAACAATAAATCATCAAGTACACAATACATTTATTTCAGTGAATTCACGTTCCAAGAAATATTTGTTGTGGATATACGCATTTGAAACATAAGCAATGAGAAAAGAAAACCCGTGTACCAACACCATCAGGCTCCCAACCATGAAAAACATCTCATTGATCAAACAAGCCATGACAAAACCATATAAAGTCATCATTGATTCAACATTGCAGTAAACAAAAACCTTAGTTTATTAGAATCATTATGCATGTTTGCATATGCCCAGTTGAAAGATTAAATGTTAAACAGACACTTGGGAAGGGAGAACCCATATACCAATACGAGCAAATTGATTAAGAATTTGCTTATCAACCCATATAAACTCACAACAGACCGACGTTTCAACAAACTCACTCAACCAAAACAACCCCAAATGAAAATTTATATGAGGGAGCAAAGGCTCGTTACATCCAGAAGATTGAGGAGTTCATCAATGGAGGAAGGAGGGTTAAGGAGCTTAGTCCCAATCTCCTTAAGCTGCTCCTCAAGTTCTCCATCAGAGGACGTCATTTTCAGCTCACAGCCCCAGAAAGCTCATGCAGAATTTCACTCAAATTGTGGCCATTTAAAGCCCTAGAGGAGAACTTAAAGACCAGAGGAAATGGTTGAATGCTAATAACTCTGGACAGCTGAGATTAAGGGTTTTAAGGTAAGTGTTGAGCATGCAAGCAGAGTCTTACAAATGGGCAGTTTCGGATTCCGCCCAGTTTATGAATTATGACTGAATTTTGGGTCTCAATTCCGGTACTGGGTTTTCCCTTTTTCTCACACATTTTGCTTCTTTTTGAGAATCTTCCCGTTGGCGCTTTATAGCTGTTTTGAGAGACTGATCATCTTTATATACAGATTCTTTGGGATTTTTTCTTTCACTTTAAAGTTTAAATTCTAGAACTCTACAATATTTATTTGTTCAAGCAATTGTATATTTTTTATCACTTTTTTATTCAATATTCTAGAACATGGGAAGTTCAAAACTGGCCGGCAGATAAACATGAGGTGATATCTCCTTGAGAAATTAGATTGTTATCGTTATAAATTTAAAATGCTGATTAATATGATAGAGTAATGTTGGGAAGTAGCCAATACTCGACGCACTCCCTCACATGAACAGTAATATTATACACAGTTTATGAAATTATTCATGTGAGGAGAAATGTACTGAATGTGACTTCTCATTCTCATTTTCTAATATGGTATGAATGCTTGTTTCGATAGTGTACAATCGAGCACAACTTATATGCTATATTATTGTTCAAGCAATTGCTACCTATGATGTTTGTCCTCTCACATCATATTTGTATTTTTAAATAGATTACTCACTTTCTTTATTTTGTCCAGAAAGAATGAATTTTTTTCTCTAATAGATATCCATTAAATGAAAATCTATAAATGAAATAAATATAAAATCTAATACTTATTGCATCAAAGGATAGATAATTGCATTCAGAACTCAAGACTAAACCTAATAAATCATCAGCACCCACTAAACATTTACAATAAAAAAAACAAAACAAAACTGATTGAATAAATAAATACAATATTTCATCTAGATTTCTCAATATAACTATTTGTTTACTTGACATTAACGAAAAACAAGCAATAGGCGTTATTGAATTCTTAATGGAAAAACCTAAAACATTCTTCATGTAAATACATGCAGACTAATGTAGATATTTAGAAGCACACCTTAAAGAAGTTTATTTGAGACAAACTATAGAAGATCTAGGCACCATAGATACTTTCACTCATTGGTTGATATTCATGGTGATTGGAAATTGAGTTGAACCCTAACTTCATTCAATTTGAGAATCCTAGTATTATAACATGCAGTGACAATCAAAATTGATAGTTATAGGTGTGTCAAACATACCAAACTAAGTAACATATCTATGCCTAAGATCTGTGCCTGAGATATGGAGGGGGCAAAGAGGAAGAAAAACAATTATTCAACCTATCTATATCTTCAAATGTATAAAAATCTTACAAAGGATGATAGCATATAAAGATTACCTTATTTCATCTTCTCACGAACAACACTTATGAGGGACTTTCTCAAATAAAAGGTCGTCGACGATGCAACTTAACCACATCCGATTAGGGTTTCATTGAAGAAATTTATGAATATATTAACGAATTGTTCGGTAGAGATTGATATTCGAGTTGAAAATAATAGGATCGATACAACTTTAATGATTAAAAGAATATTTTGTATAGGATAGGTTTGAAGAGCATTGGGAAAGGTCGAGCAGAAAGAAAAAGGAAATGTAAAAGAATACTGACATGTCAAAAAAATGAGAATGAAGTGGAAAGTTAGAGAAAGAACATATCGATTTCACAAAGTAGAATCTCCTTTTATATTCGTATAAAATATAGAGGATCTTCGTCTGACTTAACTTATAAATCATTCATTATTTTAACAATTAGACATCCCACAAAGTTTATCATTAACAAATCATTATTATCAACACTAATTATTGTTAATTCACAATAAAGAGTGTATCTACATTTTTTCCCTTTTATTAAAAGGAATAATTATTAATTTCTTGCAAAGGATGCATGATATTCACATTTTAACATAAAATACTTTGCCCATTACTTATTAAGGGTGTGTATCCGGACTATTATTTTTTTAGATCCGGTTAAAAATCCAAAATTCCGGACGAATAACCATCCGAATTAGACCCGGGCAGATCTATGACTGCTATGCTTAATTACATTACATGTTACAATAGAATAGGACTACCACATCATAGGCATTCTAGAAATATCTAACGATCTTTCATTTTTCTTTCTCATTGAAGGAGTACCAATAATTCTCATTCTCCAATCTTGGATTTGAAGTTTGGACAAAAAGATATACCCTCGATTAATTTGTTCAATAAGTTTAAGATTTCGGATAAAATTATTTCTTTCCAATGCGAAGGGTATGTCCAGATGGCAGGTAGAACTCTCTAAATATTTAACTAATTTCATCATTCATCCGAGATTTTCAACAAAAAAAAAAAAATTTGAAATGGTATCATATAAGATTGTCTACGCGGAAACCTTTGTATTGATTATCGATCGCCATCTTCCTAGTTTGCTTATGTAAATTATGGCTCGCACCTTTTCACGATATTCGAATAGATTTCTTATCATGAATACGAAAACAAAACGAGGGGCAAAGCAATTGCAGGTAATAAGAGACTGTTAAAGAGCAAACAACTAGAACCAAGTAACTTTGATATAGCAACATTCGAGAAAATTCCTAGTGAAATTCCACCAAATAAACAAAAAGGAAGAGTCTATACGGACAAAACATCACATCACTTCCCACAAAACCAACCATTGCTAACTATTTAGTGAGACTTGACATGCTCCCTAATAATATGAAGAGCTTCATGATCCTCGCCAAAATCCTACAAAAACATTACGAGAAAAAAATTAAGAATTCATCTGATAGATAGTAAAATTGTATGCGCCATCATGTGTGCCGTTTTTAGGATTTTATATTACCTTCACAACAACACAGGAGCAACCAACAACCTTCCTGGCTTTGCCCTCTGAATCAATCTTGCACAACTGCACAGAGAAAGCACAACCAGATGTTAAAGAGAACCTGTAATAGAGTTTGATGGTCGATGAATGAATTAGAATTAATGATCAATAAGGCGAAAATATATTAATTCAAAGATCAGAGCCATAATGCAATGAGCATATTGATATGGATAGAACCATGTTACATAGAAAGTTGTGAGCGCACTACTTTATTAGTTGGTAGGTTAAACAATGGAAACTAGAAACCAAATGCATTAACATCTGTAACTTCACTGGCTACGAACTAGTACTCCATAAGAGAGAGACTCAGTTTCTTTATTCGATCTTATAAGTTGTAAAACTTAAGTCTTATTCCTTTTATTTTTTAGTCACGACCTCTTACTAAAGTTGAACATTTCAATTATAGGCGCATTTTAGAATTAAACTCATAGAATGCTGCAACCCCCCCCAAAAAAAAAAAAATCTTTGCTAACCATTTATTGTTTTGTCCTTACTGATGGAGTATCTCTTTATGTGAAACTTCACAAGAACAATTAGCAGATCTTCCAATTTTATTGATTACAGTTCGAACTTAGGAAATCTGGAATAAAGAAAAAAGGCAACTGCAATCTCACTTTATAAATGAAGGAGAATAAAAGCATCTAAAGGATGATACTTACACCAGCCCACTCGCCTAGTGACTTTGCATTAGGAACTGTCATCAAGTTTACATTGTGGTCAGCACAAAGAGCTTTAACCAGTTTAACATAATCAGGCTGGTCACAGTCCTCTGCCAGTACACAAAGCTGGGCAGCATGCTTCTCAATCACTTTTGCACCTTCATGAAGGCCACGAGCAAGCCCACCATGAGCAAGCGATTTTCTCAGCACGAGTTGCAAGGCTGTCATGATATCCATAGCCTCCCCAAGAACAGGGGCAGGTGTCTCAACCACAGCAGGAGCCTCTTCACTGCTCAAGATCCAGAATGAAATCAGTGTGTAATCGACAAATGTGAATCACCTACTACCCAACTACTGAGTGAGCTCATGTACATTTTATCCTACTGAACAATGACAAGTTCCTCCAACAGACCAAATTTAAATCTCCACCCTCTTCTTGTAAAACAGACTGCGAGTCGCTAGATCAATCACTTTGGTCAGTCATTTTCACGGAAAAAGCATTTAGCCACTACCCATCTTAACACAGATAACAGCGAGTTATTTCATGTGCCTCTCTGGGTATGAACAAATTAAATCTGCGAGCATCTGTACAAATCCATACTTCTACCAATGACACTGAATTCACTCTGAAAATCTAAGTACACACAGCATTCTCATCAAACAGTTTTCAAATGCAAATCTCCCCCACACTTAAGTAGTCTGCTAGCCTTGTGCAATTTCTAGTCCACCAATAACCCAGGATCGAGCCACCCCCAAAATTACTTATTATTCAACATCCTTTAAAAAAAATATATATATATATATATTACTTGCTCTCGGAAGTTTTTAGTGCCACCAAATCCCAATATGGTACCAGCTCAGATTATCATTGCTCTTCAAATTATTAAAAAGAAAAACTCACTTCAAGGAAACTTGGCTCTCTTATAATAAGAACACAAAAGCCCAACCACTCCAAAATATAGGCAGGAGAAAAATTTGAACTCAGTAGTTACTCTTAATAGAAAACGATCACTTACCCCGACATTCTTAATGCCTCGATTTCTTTCTTTCGCGTTCCTGAATAACATAAAACGTATGCATTTAGGGAAAAATAGAAAGAATTCAGATCCCCAATAATAACAGCTTACTGATTGATGGTTCTCGTGAAATATAAAATCTAATAAAAAAAAAAGAACGAGAATACACCAAAAACAGCACAAGTCCGTTAAAAAATGATACCCAAGTGTAGAGAAAGAAAGAGGATACGACCTTGAAGATTGACGCAGCCGAATGTCTCTGTTGGCGAAGCGAGCAGGAAAGATGACAGGGCTGCAACAACTGGACTTTATAAGGCAAACCCTAAAACCCTATTTTTGATCCTCAATTTACGAAATTGCCTCTGGTTTTAGAATAGAATAGTGGTGTTGGACCGGGTCGGGTTATAGTATGACCCATATATTGGGCTACCCACATTTTTATATATAGTTGGGAACATCTTAATTAAAAGAGAAATGAGGGGGATCACGCAGCACTCAGCGCATCCCCCTCACATGAATAGTGCCATGAACAGTGCATGGCACTGTTCATGTGAGGGGGATACGCTGAGTGCTGCGTATCCCCCAGCATTACCCTAATTAAAAAGCCCAATCCCCAGTGCTTCAGGTTACCCAACCGTGAGAAGGAAAAGGATTAGTGCTTTAGGATTATTCGATCTGAAAAAAACTTGTTATTGCAGATGAAAAAATCTGTTATAAAAAATAGCATTTTTCTTGTTTGTGTGCGTTTCTTTTTTGCCAATATATAAATATATATTATAGAAAATCTTATACATCACATCACCTTTTTATCTTCATTACACTATACATAATATAATACATTTATCACTAGATAATCTTTTGTTATATTATTTTTATTATTCAATAACGATAAATACTCGCATATTATCTAATAGAATAAAAACGGAATGATGATATGATATATAACGTCACTCTCTCTCTAGTCTCTCTCTCTCTCTCTATATATATATATGCATTAGGTGTATTCTCTTATATTTCTTGTTCTGTTTGAAAGTTGTAAAACTTTATTTTTTAGTAGTGGTTACATTAAACTAATCTTTGTTTAGAAGAATTCGAGGAACACAACCAAGCAAACCACTTGGAAAATCTTCTGTATGGCTGGACAAATGCATCATGTTCGAAAGAATTAGGTTGTTTTTTGCATGCACGTTCGAGAAGTTAGGGGTTGGTCATGATTTATTTGTTTGTTGTAATCAGCTAGCTAGCCTGCGATCGATATTTGGAAATGGTTGCATGTTTGTGGCCGGCATGGTTTCGCTTCTAACACCACTAAAAAAGGGTCTAGTTCTTAATCAAAATGTATATAAATAGGGACTAGTATAAGATATGCTTATATGTAACTAGGAGAAATGCAATAGGCACACAAAAATTTTACAAGAATAAATTTATAAACTAACATAATATCATATGATACATTATATTTCATTTATAATAAAAGTAATAATTTATTCGGGATAATGTTCGAGTATTTTTTATAGTTGTTTATGCTAGTTGTTTTCGGCGCGAGCGGGTTGAAGAGTTTCAAGAAAAAAAAAACTACAACTAAAAATGATGTATCAGCTTATAAACATATGCCCTATTAAGTAACTATTTGTACTTGGCTGCTCTCGACTAGAGTTCTTTCTCTCCTCCTTGATGAGGGATTCACTTCGTTCCTTAACATGGTTCTGATTTTTTAATCTATTTCCATCCCTTTCGAGCTATTGTACATCCAACCCAGGTCTATTTTAGTTTTTTAATTTATTGTTTTTTTTTTCCATTAATTGTCTATCTCGAGATAAGGGTATCATATATTAGTTATCATCCATTCACTTCTTTTCCAACACATCCTCCAAAACTCCTGTTTCCTAAGCTCGGTACGTTTCTTCTCCATCGTTTTCCTCTAACTTTGTTACTCTTCTTCAACCTTTCTTCTTTTTGGTTTGAATTCGGTACGCAAATGGACAAAACTCCAGATCTCAACCTCCTTATTCCCAATTTGGACGAGTTTAAATGGAATACGTTACACCTCAAGCCAACCCTCCTATCTGAAGATCATGAAAAAGACTTTGAGAAGATTCTTCTAGGAAAGATAGTTTCTCTCTAACCTATGAACAAAAAAAACTATTCATGAAGCAGTTTTTGCAAGCTGGATTTTTGCTCAAGGTCTCGAGGTTGAAGATCTACCTCAAAACATTCTTATGTTCTCATTCCGAAAGCTGGTTGATAACTATCACTTAGACTGGAAGCCATTCAGAAACCATCAGAAGATGACCTTTAATATTATAGGGTACCTTTAAAATCTTCACCTTTTTGGATTCAAGTACATGGCTTGCCGAGAGAATATATGAGAGATGAGGGCAATATTCGTGATATTGGATAGTTGTTGGGAGTCTATAAGAAAAAGAGATCCTATTACTCGTTTAAGAGGAATTTTGAAAACGTTTATGAAGATTTAGGTAGAAGTGAATGTTGATCGACCATTGACTGAAGGCTTTCTGTTACTAAGGACCGAAATGTCAACCCTTTGGATTCCCTTTAAATATAAACGTCTTTCTACTTTATGCTATTTTTGCGGTTTCATAGGGCATGTCCAATTTTATTGTCCTTATTTTTCTAATGCTTCAGTAGCGGTTTCTTACAACCCTTGGATGCGTGGTATCTCTCATAATCAAGAAAAATCAACTACGCGTGAACATGTTCACCCTAAACTTCAGCTTTCCTGTCCTAATTTCTTATCAAGGTCATTGGAAATTCAGTCGGAAACTCTTAATCGGCAACAACTATTAATGGACAAGGGGAAACAACTAGAGTCATCAGTTCCTTCATCAATACACTGTTCTTCATTGTCAACTACAGAATGGATGAAAGCAACATTATCAGCAGGCTTCGAAATGAAGATTGATGAACAATTACACGTCTCGAAAGAAGACAAATCTACATCAATCATATAATTTTTAGGAAATTTAAAAATATCACTTCCAGCTTGTGGAGAAACCTCCAATTTGTTGGGAATGTCGGAGAAAAGACAAATTTTCAATCACGTGCACTAACCTTCCTTATCAAATCCCCTTTTAGGGAAACTTAATTTCCATGAAGCCGCCTTCTTTAATTGCTCAAGAAGAATCTTCCATCGTTGATCTCCCCATAGGACAATCTACAGCTCCTACTTCCTCTCTAAGATCTCATTTCCAGCAGTCACAATTAATGCAAGGATCTAATGATGTCATGACTCAGGCCCTCTCGTTGTTTGTTGTCGACCCGAGTAGTTCTCAAGATGGTGCAAAAGTCTCTAGGCCCATCCTGTTTGGGCAAATAGTCTTTCAACTTCAACAAATGTTTGGGCTAGGGATCTCAACCCAGCAGTGTTCCTCCAGCTCGTTTGTTAAAGGCCTTCAAGGTACCAACCCTTTCAAGCATAGTGAGCCCACTCGTACATTTAGTAACCCATCTGGTTCTTTTGAAACCTCTAACCTTAGTTCCTGATTCATTGCTTCTTGTACCTTACCTCTTCTCACTGAAGACCATCCTAACACAGCCTCCCTTGTCATGGAACCAAAGGAACAAAGTGACTCCTCACATCAGGAGATAATTTTGGGATAGATTTCTAAGAGCAATGAGAAAGGTAAGCATGTGGAAGGTAATACTACAACAAAGCCATCACAGATTGGAGGGAAGATAAAAAGAAAAGCTTCCTCTCAAGATAGCAACAAAAAGCAGCGACACTTCCTTACTTGTAGATCGATGATGTCCACATGGGCAGCTATCATCAAACCTAGACTCTGAAAATTTTTCCTTTTCTTGAAAAGGCTGATGGGGCAAGGCCTAAACTGCCACCCCCTATCCATGAATCTACTCTCCTGGAATTGCAGAGGTCTTGGTTCGCAGCTTACGAGCCACCATTAGATCCCAAAGACCTGATGCTTTTTTTTTTTTTTATGTAAGACTCTTTTAAATTCTCAAAATGTTGATACTATTATTAACATATTAGGTTTTGATTAGTACATATGTAAACTACCTGCTTCTAAATGGGTGGTCTTTTGTTTGTGTGGAAGTCCGATCTAGACTTGAAACTTCTTTATAATGATGCTAATATTATAATTGTGTTGGTCTACTCGAGTCATAAACACGCCCCATGGATGCAATGCCTCACTTATTGTCCAGCTGCATATCGTTGTAAATGGAGGTTTTGGGATACTTTGGATAAATACATCAGCTTATTTGGGGGTCCTATACTTGTTATGGGAGATTTTAATGCTATCCTACATCCTTCCGAAAAGAAAGGGAGTAAAGCTTTTGCTTCTTCTTCTAATAAGACAGGTCTTTCCAAATTCATGGAGGATAATGAGATGATTAATTTGAGTTATAGTGGTCCAAAATTCACTTGGACTAATAAGCACCAAAGTTTGGGTAATATCAAGGAAATGTTAGATAGAGGGAATGCAAATTCACTCTGGTGCTCTCTTTTTCCAAATGCTAAGGTGAGACATTTTCCTATCTTTTCTTCATATCATGCTCTCATCCTTTTGGACTCTATAGGAATCTCGAATCATTACAAACCCTTTACTTTTGAAGAATTCTGGGTCCACGACCCTACTTGTCAGTTGGTGATCCAACATGCTTGGAATATTCCTAAATTTGGTACACCGACTTTTATTCTCACCAAGAAGCTTAAAGAAGTTAAAAGAGCCTTAAAGCATTGGAACAAGACTTGCTTTGGTCATATTCAAACGAAAATCAACGAGTTGACCAATTCTATTTCTTCTTTCCAGTCCCAATCCAATCATTCATCCCCCAGTGAAGATGAGTTATCCATCCAAGCAAACATGCAAGAGATACTTAAAAGTAGGACTGTACAAATAACCCGATTTTCGACACAACCCGTTATTTCGATTACTTCCGACCCAAAATGCCGACCCAAAACTATACCTGTTACTGATTAAAACCTCTTACACTTGGACCGTTTTCATTCTCATTCAATCCCCGTCTCTCTCTCTCTTCTTTATCTCTCTCGGTCTCTCGGTCTCTCTTAGTAGAAATGTTGTCGCCGTCACCAGATAACATTCCAGCGGTTACGGAAGATGACCACGAAGCCTCTGGTAGTAGAAAAATTGTGACGGCAAGGCCACCAGAGCACATTGTTGGGCTTTGCGCAACACTCCCTCGATGAGCTCGCTCTCTGATCCAATCTCGATTGTCCGAAAAAAAGAAGGCTCCAAAGACTCGAGTTCATCGTCGGATCAGGTTAATCAAGTTTGGTTAATCGATTTTAGTTAATGGAGTTCATCCGATCGTTCGGTTCACTTCTTAGATCTAGGGTTTATCTCTTACTTTTCTTGAATTCTGGTTATTAGGATTTTGCATTCTTAGATTCTTGTATTAGGGCCGGTATTCTTAGATTATGCCGCTTGTTTCCAAAAAGCAAAAAAATTATTAGGTAATCGGGCTAGGGTTTGGTGTTCTTGGATTCTTGTATTAGGTTTAGTGTTCTTGGATTTTTTTTTTAATTTTTTGGTTATCAACGCCTGAAATTCGAAAGGAGGGCTGGTATATCTTTGCTTTTATTCACCAAAAAACAGTTCCAATAATGTGTTTGTTTATTGAGAAAATGAAATTATCGGGTAAATTGGGCGAGCGGTTAACAGAAGGGCGGAAGTGCATCATACACGGGTTGGGTCGGAAATGCCTGATAGCGTTTTGGTTCGAGTTGGAGAACAACCCTATTTAAAAAGGAAGAAATCATTTGGAAGCAAAAATCAAGACAACAGTGGCTTACTACCACTGATCTTAGTACTAAATTCTTTCATTTTAGCATTACGATATGAAGGAGGAAGAAATCCATTGATTGTCTCTGAACCCGGTCTCAACAATGGGTTACAAATTGAGCTAAAATTGATTTTGTTGTTGTGTCTCATTTTCCCAATATTTTCACTTCCACCCACCCAGATTTATCGGAGGAATTCAGGGACCTCTTTCCCTTAGTTATTAATGACTAGGATAATTCTTTTATTTGCAATTTACCCACTGAGCAAGAAATATGTTATACTCTTAAGAGTACTCCTTCATCTAAAGCTCCTGGCCTGATGGATTCATAGGTATGTTCTACAAGCATTATTGGGGAATTATGAAGCCTGAGGTCGTATCCACTGCTCAAAATTTCTTTTTAAATGGGACTCTACTCAAGAAATTAAACCATACTCATATTACTCTGGTCCCAAAAACTCCCAACCCTCAAACGATGCATCCGTTTAGACATATCAGTCTTTCGAATGTATGCTATAAGCTTATGGAAATCTATCAAAAGATTATGCTCATAAAGATCATTTTCTCTCATCAGAATGCTTTTGTTTCTGGTAGAAAAATTCAAGAAAAATTCATTATTGCACATGAAATTTTTAATATTTTAAGAGGAAGGAAGGCAACGGTTATTCAATGATGATGAAGACTGATATGAAGAAAGCATTTGATTACATGGAATGAGATTTTCTTTTGAAGATCCTTATTAGTTTGGGTTTCTCCTCCAGTTGGGTTGCATGGATCAAAGAATGTATCACCACCCCCTTTTATTTTGTTATTATTAATGGGCAGTCAAAAGGTTATATTCAGCCCTCGAGAGGACTTCGACAAGATGATCCACTTTCTCTTTTTTTTTTTTTCATTATTGATTCTAAATGTTTGTCTAAGCTTATTGCTAAGAGTTAATTCCAAGATGGTCTTAAAGTTATTAGCATTAGTCGCGGAGGTCCTAGGCTTGAACATCTGCTTTTTGCTGATGATCTCTTTTTGTTTGGTCCTACTAATACTAGGATGGTTAATGATTTCTCAACCTATTTAGGGAAATACTCCTTTTGGTCTAGTCAAAAAATTTATCCTGAGAAATCTTTGGTTCAACTTAGCCAGAATACTCTTCCCATTGAAAAAAGAAGACTTCGGGACTTAATGTGTTATAAAATTCCTCCAAACCAAATCAAATATCTTGGCCTCCCATTAATTTTCAATAGAGTAAGGACATCCATTTTCTCTGACCTTTTGCAAAAAAATCTCTAACAAAGTGGCTATATGGAAAGCTAAACTCCTATCCCAAGCTGGCCACACTACTTTGATCAAGTCTGTTGCAAATACCATTTCTTCTTATGTCATGTATTTTTTATGGATTCCCAAAACAATTTCAACAAAGATGGATCAAATCCTCATGTGTTTTTTGTGGGGTTTTAATTATCAAAAGGTTCATAATTTCACCCCTAAATCTTAGATTTCGATATGCAAACCAAAGTGTCGTGGTGGTTTGGTTATTCGGCTTACGTCCCACTCTAATCAGGCTTTGTTGAGCAAACTCACATAGAGTATGCTTACGAAGAGGCAATTTATGTGGCATTCTGTTCTTCGGTCCCATTACCTAAGGCATTCCTCCCTTTTAGAAGTTTCTACCAAACCTACTGACTCCTGGCTGTGGAATGGGATTAAAATAAAGGGACCTTATCAGCAAGAATTCCTGTTATCAGATAAACAATGGAACTACATGTCGTGTTTGGTTGGATCCATGGATCCCAAATACTCCAAACTGTCTCCTTAAAATGAGGATATCTCACCTTCTTTGGACATAAAAGTGGTTGAACTTACTCTGAAAAATCCCAGGTGTTGGAATATGTTGCTTCTTCAAAAACTCTTTTCAATCCCACAATAGTTGAAGCTATTCTCAATATTCTTTGGCTAATAATCATTTTCATTTTGTGGAAGACAAGGTGATTTGGAAGAATAGTCCTTCTGAAAAATTTACTGTTAAATTTGCTTATGCGGCGGTAATTTTCTTGGAAGGCAATTCACTAAATAGTTCTGGTCATCACTCTTTCTAGACAAAACTTTGGAAGCTAAAGATCCAGGATAGACTCAAGATGTTTTTGTAGAAAATTCTCAATCATATTTTGTCCACTCGTTCATCTATTAAACATTTCTTTGATCCTGGGCAATTAAATTGTCCCATTTGTAATAACCATGAAGAAACTAATGTCCATTTGTTCTTAGAATGTCCTTTCTCTCTGATCCTTTGGAGACAATCCCATTGGCCTTTACACGTGCAAGTTTTTTGTGGACCAAAGGATTACTAACTAGATTGAGTGTATATTTTCTCTTGAGAACATTTTCATTTCGGTTAGGGAATACGACCAATTTCAAATATTTGCCATAACTGCCGTAGATATAGCATTTGGTTCTGTCATAACGAGGTAGTGCATAATAAAGCAATCCCATATATTAATGTATTTTATCTAAAATGAATGGCGAACCTTTCATGATCACATAGCAGCTTGTGGCGAAAAGGAGATCATTCAAGTTTTAGTTCAACTAGCCATTCCAAGAAAATACCACTATCTCACAATTGATGTGGCAGTCAGATTTCGTTCAAGTACAAAATGGTGGTTTGCTCTACAGATAGCGAAAAAAAAGTCCCCCATGTAAATCCTAATTAAGGAGAGACTTTGGCTCTACTCCACAAGGTAAAAGAAGCAATATCCTGATCAATAAAGAGTATAGTCTTGGCCGGTGACTCTCAAATCACCATTGATGTAGCAAAAGACCTTGAAAGAGCAATAGATTGATCAATTTAACCAATTGTTAGAGATATCCACTTTCTATTGAAGTCATTTGAAAAATGACAGAATAGGAAAATCTATCGAAACTTCAATCGATGTGCGCACTCTATTGTGTAATGTGCATTCTCTACCAAAATATATGGTTGCTTCCCGCTTATATCCATACCACCCTACTTGTTGGACTTTCATAGTGACAAAGATCCTCTTAGGAGATGATGGTGCTCGGTTTCTTGGTTTGGTTTGCTTGATTTGTTGCATGTTTTTTGTCTGTCGATATGTCTATTTTTAATATGTTAAGTGTGTTTATATTGTACTTTAGTTGGTTTTATAAGAACATTTTTATTGGATTATTTAAAGTTAAAGTATACTTTTAACCAATCTAATCCCTATTTTTATTTTTGGTCATTCTATTCACATAATCCTTACATTGAAATGACTATTTTTTCAAAATACAACAATAAAATAATTAATAATTAAATATTTTTTTAATTATTTATAATTAGTAAATTAATTAATTTTATTATATTTGACTATTCTATTTATTATATGTTAATTAATAATTATATTTTAATTAAATAATAAATTTTAAAAAATAATTATTAATCATATTATATTTAAATTAAATTATTAATTGATATTTAAAAAATTAATTTTTACTTATTTTTCATCCAATTATTTTTTTTTTCAAGAAAGAGAGAAATTTGAAAGAAAAAAAAAATAATCGATTGGACTATTCTAACTAACTTGTCATATTTGATATTTTATTTAAATTTATTAACATAAAAATAAAAAAAACTTAGTCTTTAAATAATTTAATATAGAATTAAAATAATTTTAAATATCTAAATTCTTATTAAATTTAATTTTTAATCCATTCAATAAAAGTGATCTAATATAACACTAATCTTCAGAGGGAAAAAAAAAAAACTACAATTAAAGAGAGGAAAGAGCTTAAAAAAAAAAAACAAACAAAAGAACCACCCACCATTTCTGACCTTCGAAGTATCTGTCTCATCAAAGCTCCGCCGCCCTCATACATCCATTCGTTGCAAAAAACTGCAAGCCAAACATAGAGACAGAAAGGGGGAAGCCATAATTAATCTCAACAAAACCTAAAGAATGGAAAGCCACAAACTTTCGCCTTCTCTCTTGAATCTGCTTCTCAATCCCTCGAGTTTCCCTGATTCAAGGGTCACGTCCTACATCCTCACCCATTTCTTTTAGTCTTTCTTGCTCGTTGGCTTAAGCGTTAATTTCATTGACTTTGTTCGCTTCGAAACCTCCTCGTTCGTGATCCATCAGAGACGAGAAGCGCGTAGCTTCTTTCCTGCTATAGCTATTAATTGTATGAATATTTGGTGCAATCGAGAAATCGGCAGTTCCGATCGAATTTTAGGGTTTCTTTCGAAGCGGAATGCATCTGCTACCGAAAAGCGAGACAATAGAGATCCGCGAAGTATGGGCCGAGAATCTCGAAGCGGAGTTCGACCTGATCCGAGAGATCGTGGATGACTTCCCGTATGTGGCGATGGACACAGAGTTCCCCGGGATCGTTCTACGTCCCGTCGGGAACTTCGGGTCCAACTACGAGTACCACTACCAGACCCTAAAGGACAACGTGGACGTGCTCAAGCTGATCCAGCTGGGGCTCACCTTCTCCGACGAGCGCGGCAACCTGCCCACCTGCGGGACCGATCAGCACTTCATCTGGCAGTTCAATTTCCGGGAGTTCGATCCCAACTCGGACGTCTTCGCCAACGATTCCATCGAGCTCCTTCGCCAGAGCGGCATCAATTTCATGTTGAACAACGAGAGGGGCGTCGATGCAGTGCGCTTCGGCGAGTTGCTAATGTCCTCCGGCGTCGTCTTGAACGACAGCGTCCACTGGGTGACTTTCCACAGTGGGTACGACTTCGGGTACTTGCTCAAGCTTCTGACTTGTCGGAATCTGCCGGATACGCAGGTGGAGTTCTTTAATTTGATTAACATGTATTTTCCGAAGGTGTATGATATCAAGCACTTGATGAAGTTTTGCAATAGTTTGCACGGTGGGTTGAATAAGTTGGCGGAGTTGTTGGAGGTGGAGCGAGTCGGGGTTTGTCACCAGGCGGGTTCGGATAGTTTGCTCACGTCGTGTGCCTTCAGGAAGTTGAAGGATAATTTCTTTAGCGGTTCCCTGGAGAAGTATGCTGGTGTATTGTACGGTTTAGGTGTCGAGAATGGACAGAATACTCTTTGAAAAGAGAAACAAAAATAAATAAACAAGAGATGAAGAGATTAGAATCATGTGGTTTTAGCTGTATGTTTGTCTCATATATACACATCTCTATTGTGCACTTCTTGGCAACAAAGTTTCTTAAAATTGTAGGGGTATTTTATATTGGATACTTGTGTGCTTCTTCACAACTTTTTTTTTATTAAGTTCTTCACAACTTTTTTATTGCCGTACACTTCTAGCAATTACCGGTATTCGGTTTACTGATGTCAGGGTTAGGTGGCTCTGGAGTTTATCTGGCTATCACTTGGTGCGTATACACTGTCTCCAAGATTCCTCTTCATAGGAAAAAATACTTTTTTTGGTTTTAACTTAACAAAGGGAATGATGCTACGTGGTTTTGATGTTTAAGACGAAAATGGAGGATTTTGATTTAGGATTAGGCGGTGAAACATCTTCTACAAGTTAGCTGCTTGGGGCGTCATACTTGACTGTTGTGTTCATTTTTCAGGGCTTGGGACGGTCTAATTGTTTTCCTTTCTGCACTGTTTTCAGAGCATATAAAACTTCCCATTCATTTCTGTCTTGATGGATTTATTGAAGAGCTTGTTCTTTTTCATCGGGCATGTCATAAATTATGCATGATTGTTCTGATTATTATTATTATTATTATTATTTAAAATGGATGATCCTGGGTTCAGAAGTAAGTTTTTTCTAGGATTGTTTGATGGTTATGTCATCCTAGTTTTAAACTTTTTAGGTATTCCTAAAACGTCGAGCAGAAGCAGTTATTTTAATTCTGTAACTTAAGGTAAGCTGATACATAATTATTGTTTTAGCTACTTCCCTTCCCTTGCCTTGGATCTGTGTGATATAGTTTGATCATGCCTAATTGCTATATTCTTGGAACAATCTCTTACAAGTGCTAGTTATGAGTTGCTTAAAATCTATTTTCTCCCCAACTCTCTCCCAAAGGCTAAAGGGCTAACAACATAGAAACATATTTAACTGTTGTTCACCAATGGAAGAATATGCATCCAAAAGAGCAAGAGTCACCTCATTCTGTATGTTTCTGGTTATAGCACAATTGAATATTCTATGCAAGACTCTTCTATTCACATATTATTTACTCACCATTAGGGTAACAGACCATCTTTCTCAATTTAAGAGAAACTCTTAGCATACATGCATCTTTTTTCCTTTTATTATCTGCTCTGTACATCGAAATCATAAGTAATGCATATCACGAGCACAGCTTAAGTGCTTGCACATATGAGTATTGCTTTAACATCTAATTAATGGTTTTGAGCTTTGGAATATTGTAGATGCAGGCATTCTTGTGGTGCTATTTGAACATTGTAGATGCAGGCAAACATCTTTCTGTAATTTAAGACTTCCTACTTCAATTTCTTGACTTGTTTCAGTTTATTTTCAGTTATACACTCTTGTTAACCATTCCGGTACTTTGTGCGCCCAACATGGCATGATTCAGTAAGTGTAACATGATTGTCGGGACATTGTATTCTTTAAGCAGGTCATCGAGAGAGGGCTTAGTTGATACATGATTTCTGTTTGATGATGGGTGAATTGAACAAGCTTCTGCAATTTTTGGAATCGGAGAGATTGCATACATCGAACAATGGATAGTTTGCTTGCATATTGTACAATTAAGGAATTATAAAAAGGAGAGAGAAAAGAATAAGGGATATGTCACTGTTTCCAATAATTTGGTGTTGCGGTCGAGTATGAACAGAATGAATATCCACTCAATTTGAGAGCTAAAAGAGAAAAAAAAAAAAGGTATCAGGAAGTTTTGAAATGAGACTTCTGTCCAGTCTGGATTTTAAACCTTTTTTAACTCACTTTATTTTATTATTATAATTTTTTTAAATTTTCATATATTTTTTTAAATTATCATATAAAATATAATAAATAATTTATTTTTTTCAAATTTTAACGTACTCATAATATTAAAAATTAATATTTTAATAATATTTTATTCAACTTAACTCAACAATTTAATTTAGCTCAACATCTAAATATACTGTAGCTGTCACGGACATATGGAAAGAAAAATGTTATTCTTCTCTCAAATCCTTTCCGATTGCATCCCGTTTTGATATTTATTTATTTTTTAGATTTTTTTACATGATTTTAAAGTAGGTATTTTTATATAATATTGTGTTTTTCTATATTTTTAAAAAATATTTTAAGATATTAAAAAAATTATGTAAAATAAATATATAAAAAAATTAAAAAAAATTAAATCCCAAAATGAGATGTAATCGGGAAGGATTTGAAAGGATGACTAGCACTTCCGATATGGAAATCATATTGCAAATATCCGTCTGTTCATGTTTTTTCTCGACTATTATTATTATTATTATTATTAATTTCAACACTCATCGAAGAATGTTTCATCGTGCCTTTAGCTTTTCTAAAGCAGGACTGCCAGTTGGAGCGGTTTGTTGCCGTAAATGCATCCATGATTGTCACCTCAACATTCTGCATCATAGTAGCGTATACTCTTCTATCACTTCTACGTAACTTCTCAACTTTTACATATCATCATTTTTTATTTTTTTTTTATTTTTTATTTTTTTAATATATTTTTTTTAAATTTGTTCTTTTTAAATTAAATTAATTTTTTTATTCATTATTTATATATTAAATATTTAATTAAAAATAAAATAAAATAAAATAATGTGTAGTGTATAAAAGTCATGTAAATAGTAAGAAGATGAATAGATTTTTTCATAGCTCTATAATTTCCCTTGACTACGAAGGACATCCCTATTTACTCCAATTGGAAGCAAAAACAATCTACAGAGAAGTTAATTTTATTGCGAAGTCTGAAAAACTTTTACCCAGCATTACTTGTAACATTATTCGTACGGATAGCATTCCCATTTTCCCAAATGTCATCAATTTTAATTTTAATTTTAATTTCAAATTTTAAAAATTATAAAATTTTCAATAGTTGGCAGATCAGCCCGTAGGGTTATATAAGCAAAATTATAAGTATAGATAACAATTTTCATTTTCCTCAGCATAGGACAATTTTGACCAAATCCAGATCAAGACCAATCCGGAAACTCTTTAATCCACAATTCAAATTAGCATTAGCTGAAGCAACGCCAATCCAGAAGAATCTCTTCGGCTGGAAATGGTAAATTTTTACCATAATGAAACTACGTTCACTGAAGAAATTTCATCCGATATAAAGTTCACAATTCATAACATAACAGAAAATGGAATCCAAGTTCAAACAAAAACAAGTTGTTATGACACAGGCCGTGACCTTAAGCTCCCCCTTGGAATTCCACCTCCCAAAATTTCCTGCATTCATTAGCATTAAAATTGAGAAACAGCAGCTCATGAAACTTCAACACGATGTGTTAATATTCGAAGTAGACCAACAAAATGAACTAAAAGGGTTCATTCAAGAGGGGTGGGTTGGATATGGTCCCACTCTTCCATTCTTTTTACAGTTGCCAAGCCTATACCATTGCACGGGATACCCCTTGTAAGCATCAAAATTAACTCTTCGTTTTGGATTGGCACCGGGTGTCCTAAAACAGCGTCTTTAGACCTGGGAGGACATACCCCCAAGCCAAGGGCTTTTTCCACTTGAACCAACCCCTAGTGGTTAAACGTCAAAAGTAACATGTGAAATGCCTACGTTATAAAAGCAAACCCATTTGCTATGTCCTATAACTTTCAGTTTAATGGTTCGAAATTGTCCAAATTCAGCATTGAAATATAATACATCAAACAAAACCATAAGGAAAGGGTTGATGCACTACATACATCAATAAATTAATAGCCAGTTACATATAAAAAAGTAAATAAACTTAAAATTCAATTTGCTCAAGTGTATCTGGAAGTAACAGTTACTGTACAATCATTTAAATGATTTTATTATATAATCTAATGATACGACAAAAATATTTTTCATTAATTTTACTATTGCTGACAAAACTTGAAATGACATAGAAGTTGTTACCCCTTATTCATGTCTTAAATTGTTTAAGAATTTCATATATGTATGATTCAAGATGATTGGCCATAAAAGAAAACATATATGTTAATAAGCTAAACCAAATCAGACTTACCCTAAAATGGCCAATACTGAACCGATTGGGGTTGCTCGTATTTTTTCCTGTCATTTGACTTATCAAAAAGACGTTGTTTTTCCTGCCTTTTGATCCTATATATAAGTGTACTCTCATGTTTAGACTGAACCAAACAAAAATAACCGCCCTTCATCTCGTCTGTGTAATGAAAGTTAACCACGTTTCTTGACAGATACTTAAGCCCATTATCTTTCAAGCTTACTTGGCAACACAATCACAGTATGTCAGTTGGGAGTTTAGTATTTCAACATCACCGAATAAACAGTTCATTAATATATATGAAAAAATTGTTAACCTCTGCCTCACTGTCTCTTGCGCTTCAGTGTCCTGATATTCTTCATGATGTAACTGATGACCTCCTTTAATGTGGCTTTCCTTTCTTCTTTGAAGTTCCAGAGCTCAGATACGACGTATCTGCCACTTGGATTATATTCATTGATCTCTTTGAGTGCGGTAATGACAGCCATGTATATATCATCCCCCCACTCTTGTTTGAGATTTTGAAGCTTCTCATCTTCTTCATTTACAAACTCCTGCATTACAAAAATTGAAACAAGTGATTAATTTTTCAAGGCCTAGGCAATTTGGGATAAGGTTATTCAGATAAACCAACATGAATGAATTCTTTGGTCTGTAAAGCAGGCCTAAAAGGATATTCCACATAAGGGAAAAAAATTATATAAACATGTAGGAGACAGATTGCCCATCATGAACTTGTAAGCAGAATGCATACATTTATTAGATAGTTTTGATTCATGCCTCTTAAAATAACAACGTATGCAACTATATATTATAAATGACACCATGAATTCCCACAAGCTCATAACAAATCTGAGTACATGAAATAGAAGAATGAGAGGCTTTAAATTTATCTTTTTTATGAGTATGAGAGGCTTAGCAATATTAAAATAATATACCTGGGCCTTCCCATTGTTGTCAACAACTTTAAAAGGATGCCAATTTGGATCCTTCAGATTCTCCTGCCATAGGGAGCATAGTGTTGAGGCCTGAATATCTGCTTCCCCAGGGGAAAATCGCTGCTTACATGTATTCTGAAATGGCTTCTGATCAATTTCACCCATTCTCTTTATTCCAATATTAGTGCGACCACTCAGCATATCCATCAAGCCCTAAAGAAAAAAAAAAAGGAAGGCATCTTCCATTACTTATTAATGCATTTTTTTTTTAAATTTTATTTGACTTTTTAGCATCTGGCATGATTGCAGGCATATTCATCTCTAGGAGGTTATGAATTTTAACTTTTTTGTCCATTAGATGCCATGAAGGTCTTTCGGGCTATACAATTGGATGTAGTCTGTACCCACTCCTTGAACTTTTATTATCGTTTCACTAAAACATAGAAGATTTAACTCGAACTTTTTTTTTTATAAGAAGATATTATTGATATAAAGATAGCATAGCACAAGTACACACGATGTATACATGTGATTACACCTATTAACTATAACTGCTATCAATTGGATGAGACTATCTTGTGTTTTTTTTTATAAGTGAGAGTATCTTGTTTTATAAGTGACCAAACCAAAGCATGCAATCTATTAAGGCAACATTAGTTTTTGTTTCCTCGTCAGAAAAGCAACATGACTTTATAGATTCCTATTAAGAGATAAAGCAATGTCTTAGTCCATTGACAGCATCCACTACTGCTTTTAGAGATTTCTCAATTGAGGCATTTTGATTGGTCGTTCTTGATTCCTATGCAAGACTTGAAAAAATGACTCAATCGCTTTCCAGCACAATCTTCAACTTGTGACTTCTCTTACATGTATAAGGTCCCCAAACACCCAGACCATACATATAGCCAAACATATGCAGCAAAAATAAAAATAGAAAGTCATACCGCAATTAACTGTTTGCGAGCTTCTTGTAGCTCATCATTGCTCTCTCGCTCTTTTGTAATAAGAACTTGATTCATATCTTCCATATTATTCATTTCCTCAAATTTTTCTTTCAATTCATCATTCATTTCCTCCATCTTCTTCTGAATTGCTGCATCATCTTCATCTCCAAGATGCTTCATCACCTGCAGTTTCCCTTTTATCTCTTCAATTTCCATTTCCAACTTCTGTTTATCATCCAGCTGCTTTTCCAACTGAAGTATCTTATTGAGGGCCTCCTCTTTCTCCCTCTGAAAATGTACTATTCTGATTAATAAATTATATAGAAAGAGTAAGAAAAAGGGCTACTCTTAAAGAGTGCATGCGACAGACTAGTTAAAACCTAACAAAGCCAGACCTTTTGCTCTTCAACCAGCCTTAAGACATTCTCATCAGCCTTTTTTTGCTCCATGGAAGCCAATTGAAGAGAACTGTTTCTCACATCATGCTGGAACAACCCAAAAACAATATCAGTATTCAGCACCATGTACAACATCAAAGAAAATGATTTTGCATGCAGCACTTCAAACAGCTTCTCCAAAATCTCTGTATCTATTCCAAATAAGCCAGCACTAGTAGTTTTGATTTGATTGAACTAAAAGATAATTGGGGCAGTAATATATAGAGATATGAATATATATACATACATACTGCTATACATATTTATATCAACAGTAAATGTACCATCACATTGGACATGAAGATACAAAGTGCATAAATAGGGAAAAAACGCTAAATTGGTCCCCACTTCCAGCATGCAACAAGCACCCAAAGGAACATAGCTCAAATCATGAGCAAGTTCATCTAAAGCAAGTACGTCTAAAACTACCAGGAGTTATTATCCAGCTAGAAAGCAAGTGAAATCGAATGTTAAAACTTCTTGCTAACAAAACAAAAAAAAAAAAATTGAAAATTTGGAAATGCCACATCCACATATCACCTTTTTCTTATCCTCATCCAGCTTTTGTCTCTCAAGCTCGGTTAGTGCTTCACGTTTGTTCAACTGTTTGCTCCAGGAATCAAGTTTCTTTTTCTTAGCCTCCAATTCGTAATTCAGCTTTTCTTGTTCTTCAAATATCCTTCTAACATTATCTCGTGCAAGTCGCTGCATCTTCCTTGTTTCTGATAAATCAAACAGTAAAACAAGATTAGTTTGTCATGCAAAATTATGATACCATTAACAATAACTAACATGAGGGGCAGGATTTTGTGATCAACTCATTCCTTGGGCTGAATGCTACCAATGTATTTCAAAGTGTAACCTCGAACAACTTCTTTCCTTTTATGGTGCAGACAATCATAGCTAATATGATAAGTTAGTCCTAATCCAGCAGTAAGGAATAGTACATTGAACATTAATCAATACTATTTGGAACGAAGGCACCGCATATGCTTATATCATATCGGTTCGCTAAGCATTAGCCAAAAAAAAAGGAAATTGTGACCAGACAGTAACAGATGCAGCAAACGCTCATGTATCAACAAACAAAGCAAGTGTAGGAGCAAACCTTCAAGAAACGCAGTGTGTAGCTGGTCTTTCTCCACAAGGACCCTACTTAAGGACATCGTCTTTTCATTGTATTTGTACTGCAGTTCATTGAGATTTTCAATTGTAATATCAATTTCATTGGCAAGATTTGCCACAACATTGTTTCTCATTCGAGCTGCTTCCTGGTCAATGTCAGATACTGTTCTTAACTGCCCTTTACTCCGAAGGAAAGCCCCTATAGGCCCTTCTGCATCAAAATCATCAGAACGTGCACACCACCCATATGTATTAGAGCCAAGTTGTGGTTTCTGTGCATTCCAATCCTTCTTGCTACAATGCTCAGTCTCAAATGATTTCTCAAATTCAGTTGCATTCATGAAACCATTCCAATCATTATTAAATTTCACTACAGCCATTGCATTCAATTCATTTTCATCAGAGAAAATATGAACTTCTAACGGTTTAAATTTACTGAACTTTTTCAACCAGTATTCAGAACCATGAAAAGTCTTTCTATCCGTTGGGCTGCATATAATGTTAACAACAATGCCCATCCAAGGCCATACATACAGATCATCTTGCTTTGGAGGTTGTGTGACAGTTTGTGGTAAAACTGGTTGTTGGACTTGATCCACTTCACTGGCTAGGTCAGTCTCCAAGTACTTTGCCAAGGCAAGGTGGTTTACCTTTTGTTTTCCACTTCTGTTAGCAGAACCTTTACCCACTCCCGAAGCATGTTGAAGCAAATCCTTGTACTTGTAGTCTTGTTTCTTCTTCCCAGCACAGAAGGGACATCTAAGGGTGCCATTCAGACCCTTAACTTTGTACTTTCCCATCCTCAGCAGCTCATATGGTTTCTCTATGTAGTCATTGATCTCAGATTCGCTAATATCTGACTCTTCAGAGCTGTATTCCATCTGAAATTCAATCAATAAAAAAAAATTTTAGAAAACTGAAAATGTTTGAAGTGATGTTAGAAATCCCCAACTGCTCAAACTAGAGGCTTCTAAGAAAACACTCTAATGAACAGTAGCATCAGTTTTACCTGAAAGATTTAAGTAAAAAATTAAAGCGATGGTTATCCAGCAAGTTTAGAGGAGTGATGCCCAGTTATGTTCTCACTCAGATGCATACAAGGACCAGCACACTGAAATATAAATGTTGCAAAGAAAATTGGATACTATTGCTAAACTTCAAAATGGAATACAACAATCATGTAAATTTCTAACATAATATATCCACACTTTTCGGATTCGCGTATATGTCATCAGTTCAGCCACTCAAAAATATGGCTTAAAGTGAGAAATAAAACTAAATACAAACCAGTTCAAAACTAAAGAGATTTTACTTCTTCTTCTTTGTTATTTTTTTACAATTGGACTAGAACCAAAATGAGTAAAATATGATTGCTCAATAACCCTTGAAGTTGGTGGAGGCCTTCCACACATGAGAAAAAAAAAATACATATTCTCTCTTTGAAAAATAGATTTTTTTTTTTTATAAGAAAGAAAGACGAAATATATATATATATATATATTTATTATAGGTAATCAAGAAATTGGATTCATAAAAGTAGGCAAGGCTCAAGTACATAGGGATATCTCTTCGAAATAGATGTAGAATTGTAAGCTACTTGTGTAGGACTCAACTATAACTGCGGAGAGGTTTTTATAGATAGAGAGGTGAGTCGAGGGTAGCCCTCCAATTGACCGATTTCTCAGAATCGGAGGAAGATCTCTCATGTGATGACCCTGAACAAGAAGGAGCCGCTATCGATGTGAGATCAGCAACAAAAGAAGGGAGAGGAATTGGATGCCCCAGAGCAGCAGCCCCATTTTTGTGAAGATCTTGTAATACATACACAGGAGACAATCTCTTTGAAACTTCTGTGCTAAAATGTTAAAAAACAAAGCTCCAAGGGGTTGGCCCAAGTGGTGAAGGCCTTGGTTTTGGGGTCCCACTCCCTTCAAGGTCCAAGGTTCAACACCTCATGGGTGCAAACAATCATTTGGAGCCACACCCACTAGTGAAAAACTAGCGATTTAACCAGTTCCGTGTAGGGAAACTTCCGAGGGTTCGGTGCATGGGACCGGGGTTTACTTTGCAGGGGTGGGTCCGAAGGGCCTTGCCTTGGAGAGGTTCCCCGACATAAAAAAAAAAAAAAAAAACCAAAGCTCCAAAATAAGGAAAAGAAGAGAGAAGAAAACATGAGAAGTTCTCTTATATCAAACAGGAAACCCAAATGAGAACATCCGTATGGCAATTGAGGTAGTACCAGAATGTGTTCATATAACTAGTAACTTGAGATATTTGAATATTGAGTAGGATGAAAGATAAATAAAATGTCAAAACATATTTCATCAAATTGATGAGTCGAACTTTTTATCTATAAGACTGAGCCCTCTAATTTTTCATCACTGATCAAGAGACAAAAGTTCTGTCCAAACAACCTAGTCAATATGGACAAAGCTCGTAGCTTCTTCACTTGTAAAGTTGCTGGATCTCCCTGCTAGTTATGTAATTTTATGTTCCAAAATAAGAATGTTCTCCTCCTGCTAAATTGTGGGCAGCCCTTAATGACTTTTATACTGATTTTCACAGCACTTAGCTTGTAATTATCTAATCTCTTGTTTACTCCAAGTGTGGCTGGGCTATGCCTAATTACGTGGATTTTCACAGCACAGGTTTTGTTTTATTCTAAAATTACTCAACCGGATAACATTTTCTTTCCTTCGAACCCCTGGTAGGAACGGGTTCGGTCTGCATTGCATTACTACAAAGACTAATATCAAACTTCATTCCCAGAAGGGACCAGATCGTTTTCAGAAATCTTTGCGAATGGATTTCGTCCAAACATCTTAAATATCCACCCAAATCTTTTACACGGCTATTAGTGATAATACCCATATTCGTTTGCAAACAAAGAAAACCCTTCTGCCATAAATACGTGGGGAAAAAAAAAAAAAAAACCAATGCAAAAGGTCTGTATTTTTTGTTTTTTTATGAATAAACAAATTTCATCGATCAAAAAATAAGCCAATTACAAAAGCTCTTATGCCCTAACTAAGTAGGCTCATTAGAGGCAAAAAAATCATGTAGGTCCATGCCATATACAAAAGGTCTGTATATTTTAGTCTCGGGTCCATAAGCAAACCCGTCCGGACCAGAAACCCTAGCAAAAATCGTTAATCTCATATATCCAATTCCTCAAACCATAAATTTAAGCCGCATTGAACGTGCGAATTCACCAGCATTCCTCAGATACCACAGATTGCCTTCATTAGACGAAAAATCAAAAAGAAAAATCTACATATAAATTTTATAAAGAAAGGACAGTGACTTACATTGGACTCTCTTTCTGACTCTCTCTTTCTTCTGCTTCTGGTTCTTTCGAGGAAGCGAGATGATCGCGTGTTGTGTTCTAGCTAAAGACAAGCGCATATTACAGTTCCCGAGGGGAGTCAATTGTAAAGCGTTTAACGTCTGAAATGCGGTGTAAATTTGGGCTTCATGAGATAAAAATTAAAAAATATATATATTATTATAATATTTTTTAATATTAATCTTATTATTTTAAAATTAAAAAAAAATTCATGAGATAAAAATTAAACAATATATATATTATTATTATATTAATCTTATTATTTTAAAATTAAAAAAAATTAAATTATTTATTTTATTTTCTACAAAAAAATTTAAAAAAATATTATAATACATTTAAGATAAAAGGAGATTAAATTATGCCTTATATTTTCATGGTCGAAGTAGTGGAAACTGGAAAGTAATACAAAGGGAAGAGGGTTTTACTGTTGTTGGACTTGGACTGAACCCCATCCTATGCCCCCAGAGTAGATTGTGGTTGTATCAGTGACCAAAGTTAACTGTACCGTCTCTCGGATATTTTGAATTTTCGAGTTTGTAATTTATTTTATAAAATATTTATTTAAATTAAAATTTGATGCTTGCAAAGAGCTTACTCTCACATCATCATTCCTAATCTAAGAATATTTGGTAATTTTTCATGTTTTATACTTTCTTCTTATTCTTATTCTATTATAATTATAATGATAGCTTACCATCATCCGTTATAATTGTTCTTAAATTTTAAAAGGTTTGGTTTTGGTGTATAAAGTCGGTGTATAAAATAAATCAACAATATTGTTTAAATGAAACAATTTGATTTATAATATTATTAATAAAAATTATATAAATCAAATTATGATATATAATTATTTTATTAGTGTGATCTGACTTGATAATAAATTTATTTTATTTTATTTATCTATTTATTAATTATTTAATGCAGTGTTATTATTCTATAATTTTAATAACATTTTCGACCAACGAAAAATTATTTACTTGTATGTCTATGTCCCACGAATTATGTACTTGTACGTTATGGGGACATATCAGGCTTCCAGTGCAATCCGAAGGGCATTAATCAATGTTTTGAATATCGTATCGATAAGCGTACCGGTCATGGTATTGGAACGAAATATTTCGATATCGGTACCGTTTCGTGTACCGTTTCGAAATAGTCTATACATAAAAAAAAAAAATTAAATATATAAAAATATATATAAATTATATTTCAAAATAATAGTCTCAATTATATATATTAATATATATGTAAATAATCTAGTCTAAATTAGGATAAAAAAATTAGGAAGAAATGAAAAAAAAAAAAATTCTCAAATCCGGTATCGGCCGGTACACATGGCCGGTACGGCCGAAATCTGGGCCGGTACGAAACAGACCCCATTTCTGTACCAGTCACTGTTCTGGTACGGTATGTACCAGCCGTACCGGCCAGTACGGTACGAAATTAAAAAGATTGGCATTAATCCATAAAAATCACCACCACTCAAAGCATTTGTATTGAATAATCTCGAAGTTTCGAACTTTGAAATCAATACTGCAGTCCAAAAGGAAAATTAATACAAAAAATTTCAACTTTAATCAGATTTACTCAAAATTTTAGCAATTCGACGATGAATCTAACACTATTTCAATGCCAATTTGCCATACCAAGAAGCTATAGAAGCAGATATACATACACAAAAGAGCTAACCTGCTCGCCCGATGCTTGGGGATTCTAAGGAGGGATAGTTTCTTGTGTTTGGACGGTTGATTGGGTTTGGATTTTCACATGCTCGGACGGAATGGGAAGAAGGAATCACAGATTTGGGGCTCTAGGGTTTCACAGATTGGAGGAAATGAAGAAGATGGGACGAGATGGTTTGGATTTTTTTGTTTCAAATTCTTTTCTTTTTTTTAAAAAAATTTAATCACGTGATCGCCACGTGTCAGTGCCACATCATCAAGCAGTAAAGAGTAAGGAGAACGCATATGCATGTAATCACTCGATTGGTCCAATCGCTGGTTGCCGATGAGAGAAGCAGGCAATCTGTCTTCGTCGCCAAACAACCTCTAAAATCCAAATCTCTAAGTACATTACAAGAAGCAGGAAGAAGAGGGAGGAGTGGAATTTTGGAGAATATACCTGAGAGGAGGAACGATGGATGTGCCGAGCTCATGGGACGCCCTTCGCAGACAGGTCCGATTTGTTCTCCTCCTTTAATCATTCTTTTTAATTCTACTTGATTGCTAGGAAATATATATTAAGGAAGTTCGGAACTCTGCGAGTACAGATGTTTAAACTTCGATTGTTTTGTTTTGTTTTGTAATTTTTTGTCGTTCGGTTTGTCTGCAGCCGGAATTGGAGTTTCTACTGAGATCAGCTTGTGATTCCTTATTTATTGCTTCAATTATCGCCATACCTATAATAAAAGAAATTTCTGCATCCCCCCTCCTTTGGGAACTTTTTTCATTTTCCTGGTCATTTGTTAAAACTTGGGATTTTTTTTTTCTCCACGGATGACAATTACATTTTATCATCTACTTATCGTACATATAAAAAGCTTAGGTAAAGATGTCCTTTTCCTCGTCTAAATTTAATCTCTGATCCTAATTGTTACAATCATTGGCCATATATGTATCTATATGTATGGGTGGCAACCTCTCAAATATTGGAAAAGAAGGTAGATCGACAAATAATGAAGAATTTCTTGCTCTAATTACATTGTCTACCAAATTCTTCAACCCAATTTCTCTTTGCTGATTCAGCTCCTGTCTCATTTTAAGCTTGAACAAACAATTTAGCATATTAGATCTCGGATGATAATACCACATAATTCTAAGAACGTATATGCTGATTAATATTTTTGTATGTACTAAACAGGGCATTCATCATGGGCTGTACTGTGTGCGTTTTATTTTTCTTAAAATTCTTGCTATGTGGTAAATGTAATTTTTCCAGTGAGTATTTAATCCGTCTGTGATTGCAGGCTCGGAAGCTTGAAGCTCAGTTGGATGAACAAATGAATTTATATCGTAAGGTGGTTTCTACAAAGGGCATGGCAAAAACCGATACTTCAGAGAATGATTTTGAATCTGGGATAGACCAATTGTTAAAACAGCTACAGCGGGTAAATTCGCAGATGCAAGCTTGGGTATCATCAGGGGGATCAGAAATGGTTTCTCACACCTTGAATAGGCATCAAGAGATTCTGCAAGATCTTACTCAGGTAGTGTGGCTTCTCAATCAATGTTTACTTCATTTTTCAGAAAGAATTAGAATCAAACTTCATAGTATGGTCCTTCTGCCTCTGTGTAAGAGGTCTCAAAGATGTTTTGCATTACTTCAGAAGAGGTATATAAGCCTGTTAGGCCATTGTCACTTATGTCTCATGAGCTCTTGCACCTTTCAATTATTTTGAAAATTTAAGACGTTGACTTGGGTTGAAGAAATGCTAATAACAAATATTTGGTCTTGCGTCTCTCTCTCTCTCTCTCTCTCTCTCTCTCTCTCTCTCTCTCTCTTTCTCTCTCTCTCAACTCCTAGGACCTGCTTTACCTGCTTTACAGTGTTGTAATACATGTATAAAACCTTGCCCTGCTTCACAATTCCCATTCCTCTTTAAGAAAAATTTTGTTTTTGAGCTTGGCCTCATGCTATGTAGGAGCCAGTGAAGCAGCTTGACTAGTTCCTTTATTCTTCTGCTTGATCTTCTTGTGTAAATATTCTCCATCACTTCTAATTCCTTTTTTCGCTGTGAGTTAAAGTGCGTAATTCACTTAGATTGAACCTATCAGACACCAACTTTTTGTAGACATTATTGAAGTGCAGGAGTTTTATCGTCTCCGATCAAGCCTTAAAGCTAAGCAAGAACATGCTACACTCCTTGAGGATTTTAGAGAGTTTGATCGCTCAAGATTAGACTTGGAAGACGGAGTTGGTTCTGCTGAGCAAGCCCTCCTAAAAGAGCATGCATCTATTAGCCGAAGTACAGGACAGGTATTGTTGAGTACAGTGGTACCCCTTCTTGTTCTTTGTGTGTGTGTGTGTGTCCCCCATTGCATGCATTTTTTGTCCTGGCTGGTACTTTCTCCAAGCTGATAACCAATTCCCATAATGAAGTTTTATTGTTTCATTATGCCCTCTGAAAATCTTCTGTAAGAGGCGGCAATCTTAGTCTGGGAGCCTGACCTTGTAGCCTTGTGGTTCAGCGGTTGAATAAGATGAACTCTTGAGTTCAAGGTTGAGCATGAATCTAAGTCATCTGAAAAATTGGGTGTAGGATGAGGCTGTGGGTCCAAGACCCATTGAATATGTGTCTTTTAAAAGAACACTGTGGAAAGGAATCGATTGGGCCTTGCTATTTTTCTAGGAAATAAAAATGGGACTGCTTTGTTATTATCAAACTTTGTGGTGTTTTATGCTCAATGATGCTTGCCTATCAATTTTACCTATTTCTTTTATGTGGATTATATGTCATGGACAGATCACAAAAAAATTGATAAAATGATTTTATTTTGGTGATTGGTTTTAATTAAGGGGAAGAAACAAATATGAAGAACTGTTAGTTTACAACTTCTGCCTTTTTACTGAATTACCTGCCCTTGCCATGCTATAGATGGATACTGTGATTTCTCAAGCTCAAGCAACACTGGGTGCACTTGTCCTCCAACATTCGAGTTTTGGTGGCATCAACTCAAAGCTCAGCAATGTTAGCAGTCGTCTCCCAACGGTATGTAGACTTCTGCTGATGGGGTTAGTGATACTTCTTGGAACTCGTATAGGTGGGTTAGCCCTTTTTTTGGGGTGCATGTGTTTTGTTTGGGAGGGCTGCCATGATAGAACTCATTGAGGTGGCTCATGGAATGGAATTTACTTTTGTTTTTTACATAGCGCATAACCTATGTGAATTGCACATGTTAGATAATGACACAAAAGTAAGATTGACGAGATTAAGTAAATTGCACAAAAGCAACACCCACCACCATAGAAATGACACGAGTCAATAAGAAGCATTTTATCATGTGCGGGCAAATTTAAGGAGCTTATTTTCACAATCTTCAACGTAACAGGATGAGATCGTCTTATGGACAATTTGCAACATGTTAGATAATATATGTTTTTTATTGGATATTTGGATTCTTCATCAACCTCTGGCCAATAACATGGCACACACAACGCTCAAGAAAAAAGGAAGTTGTAGACAGTCTGTACTTAGTTGTTAGATTGATATGCTACTTTGACATGATGGTGCAGGTGAACAGTATTCTCTCCGCAATAAAGAGAAAAAAGTCTATGGAAACCATGATACTTTCGCTTGTTGCATCTGTATGCACATTTCTCATTTTTATCTACTGGTTGAGCAAATGAGGATGAGATTTAAAGTGTTTCATGTTTGTGGTGAAACCAGTATATTCTTTGATGCTCTCTGTCCAGATGAGGGGAGCTGTCTTATGTTGTTGAGGTGACATTTTTTTAGGGTAGTGCATTATATATCTTGATTCGTATCTGTAACAGAATGCAAATGTCCAGTAAAGTTGAATACTTTCTAGATTAGAGATGTTGAGCAGGATTACCACTGCTATCATAATGTTGTCATTACTTGTACCTTTCATTCCTCTCTCCAAGAAGCTTGCTTCTTTGTTTCTTTGTTGACAATTGATTAATGGAATTTCCTCTCTCCGTGGTTAAGGGTGGAGGGCAAGATTGCACAATTGTACGTATACTAGAATGAGAACTAAATACTGATATTAGCTTTCCAAGGCCGTTCTTATGAGGGATATGATTATCACTAGAATCTCATAATTGATAAAACTACAATGAAGGTTCATTTCTTTGCAAGGTTTATTTACTAGTATGAGAAGGCAAATAGTTCCCAACCTACTACTACTAGCGATAGCGGTACTTTGCTAGACAAAACTTGGTGGATTTGAACATTTTGCCTGATTTGTTTTTATAAATGAGATGAGATAAGATGAGATCAAAGTTAAAAAAAGAATAAAATATTATTATAATATATATTTTTTTAATTTTAATTTTGTTTTGAAATTTGAAAAAGTTGAATTTTTTATATTATATAAAAATTTTTAAAAAATATAATGATTAATTTGAGATGAGATGATATGTTTTTGAAAGGCAAACAAGCAGCATAGATTGTTCAAAGATGGAGTTGGAAATTAGGTCAAAGAATCCAGCAGGAGATTTGCATATCATTGATTTACTACTCTACTGAAATGATGGTCTCAAAATTCCAATTGCTTGTGAGAGAATGGATAGCAGCCAAAGCTAGCTAGGGAGACCATGGAGAGAGAATGAGTTCTGGCGTAACTTCTGAAGCAGAGAAAATGAGTCGAAAGAAAAGAATATAATCTCGTCTTTTTGAGTAGCAATCCATATATATTTCTTAGGAAAATGATATCTTATGTGGGTGAGACTGATTGGACAGAGGAAAGCCTATGACGATGACTTGCCTTCTAGATCTTCTTCATCCATAAAATATCTCTTTTTGTGTTTCTCTGCTTCATTCAAAGAAGAATAACTGAGTAAGGAAGAAAGGCTTATACTTTGGTAACTTGATTTTAGGTCGTCCATACATAATATTTTAGCGTAAGTAAAGAGTAATTCCGAGGCTTCATACATCAGCTTTGTTCATCTAGTACTTGTCCCTGTGCCTTCTTACCAACATGTAGTACTATCTTTGACACACCAGAATGTGTCATGAATATGTGTTTGCCATAAGAAAAACATGAACAGTGATTTCACTGTTCATGTGAGGGGCTGCAGCTAAACAAGCCCCTTGCCATAATGGTTGTCAGGCTATTATTGTCATCTTAAAAGTAATGCAGCGCGTCAACTTTGGGGAGCTCGCACATTCCAATCAGAAGAAAAGAAAAAGGTACTTCCGAATGTGTCTTCTTCTTTTTGTTTTAATGCAATAGATTTGCTACATCCCTTCCATCCTAAGAATTTGTAAATAATGCAGACATAACTAATTGCATACTTTTTCATGTTCATTTTCCTTTCTCGTGAAGAACAATAACACTACGAAAATAAGAACAAAAGAGGCTTGTGAGATCGACAAATATGGTTCTCACTTATCCATCAAATGTCAAAGAATTACTTCCTAAGGCAACCTGAAAGATTAAAAAGTAAGGGTGTGGAGGAAAGCTCATATAAGTATATATATATTGATGATTGGATATTATTATTTTTTTCTTTTTGAAATAATTGATGATTGGATATTGACTATATATATGTGAGTGTGTGTATGTATATTAACAGATTCTTAAGATTATGCCAAGTTCAAGATTAATAGGGTTATCCTAACACGATTAGAACTCAAGACTGATATATAGTACATGATATATATTGTGAATTAGTCTATTAGATCTTGATTAGATATTGGAATGGAAGACTTTGATATGATACTTGAATCAATTACTAGATATGACATCCAAATAATGACCTTTGTTTAGTACTGGAGCACGATCGAGAAAGGTAAACGAGAAACTTGGTGTAAATTTTGAGATTGGGGCGTGCATTAATCAAGTACTCATGAGACGGATCGATCTTATAACAAAGGTTCATGATTTTTTTTTCCTACGTACAGTAAATTATTTGATTCAAATTCAAATTCAAATTCAAATCATAGTGGGGTTAAAATAAAGGTGCGATATAAAGTAAGTAAAGGAACATTTTTTCATGATCAAATTATGAAAATAAAATTATTTTAAAAAGAATAAATTAAAAATTAAAATTAAAAAAATTAAAAAAAATTAAAAAATGATGATACGTAGAAGTTAGGAAGATTATATAAAACAATCCCATGTAAATTGTCTTAGCCATCAGTCTATTCTCTTAGCCATCATTATTTCATAATATTAACGTTGGTATCGTCATGGGATGCGATCATACCAGCACTAATATTACACCGGATCCCACCAAAACTAGTAATTAATCGTACTTGGACGAGAATAATATTAGAATGAGGGACCTACTGAAAAGTCTTCGTTTTGCGCCCTCTATTTATATTTGTCGAGGGCTTGTGTACCCTTTGATCTGTTCTTGAAATGCTATTCCAAACATCCGGTGTCAATAAAATAAAAATAAAAAGTGGGTATCGTCATGATAATCTATCGTCGTTCTTTTAATTTACACGTACAAAGTTTCCCACACGTAATTACAATAATGTGGAGGTGATCATGAATCAATATTGCCAGGTGTATCGATGCTAGTTTTCTCACCAAAATGTGCAGGCAGACACTGTTTTAAGCATTACAAACTAGAAGTGCAATAATATCAGGTACAATTGAGACGTCATATATATATATATATATATATATATGATCGATAAGCCATTATTGAGGACAAGGACATAATTGTTTCTGTGAAGATATTGCAAATCCTCCCAACCCTGTTGAAACTTCACAAAACCACATGTCCTTTTTCTTAGAAACGTCTATTGATCTACGTAGGCCTGTTCAATCCGGTCTGATTTGAAATTTTAATATATTTTTTAATATTTTAATTTTTTTTTCAAAAAGATTGAAGAAAATTTTAAATCTAAATTTTGAATTTGAAAATCCAGAATCTGGATGAACACCCCTATACCCCTAGATCTACGTACACATGAAGGCCTACATAATTTCTGGAGTCCAGAAAAAGCTAGGCAGATGTATGTTACCTTGGATTTTCAGTACTGTTTACCATATCCAAAGGAGGGTAGACCCCAAAAGACAAAAAGTGTATGGAGATGAGAGGGGAAGACAACAGAATTAGAATTAAAACCTGAATGATTTCATGGGTCTTTATACTCTTAAACTGAAAGGTATCAGCTCACATCAAAGACTGGTGTCATTTCCAAATAGACTATTTATTTTCTCAAGGCAATAGCGATTCCTAGGGTATATATATTATTAAGACCTTGCAACTGTAAATTAGCAGTGAAACGTCTTCCTTACGTCCTTCCACTGTACAGATGATATGTTATACACTTCGCTCCACCAATATATAAATATTTCATCTTTCGTTGCTTCTAAACTCAAAATTTCGATCATCACCCAAAACAGGAAAATTTTCACGCCCCTTTTTCTCCTTATGGACCTTCCAAGTACAACAGAATCGCGTTCTTCTCAAACTTCAACCATCATCTCTGTTTCCGAGGCTCAATCATGCCCAAAACATCATGACTCACCCGAAATCCCGCAGGAGGGAATTATCCAGAAAGATCAAGAAGATGATCAAGAAAACCTGCCAGTACTAGACTCCTCGAATCCTGATCTTATATTGGATCTAAGCCTCTTCAGCAGCATTAAGGATTTCAATCATGGGTCGACGTCGAAACCAGAACTCAATGATCATCTCGTCGATGTAAACTCATCGAGAAACTCTTGGGCCGCTCCTGATCATGATCATCATCAGGGTAATTATGAAAACGAGACCCGGGTTTTCTCATGCAACTATTGCCAAAGAAAATTCTATAGCTCACAGGCACTGGGAGGGCACCAAAATGCTCATAAACGAGAGCGAACACTCTCAAAAAGAAGTCAGAAAATAGGTGCAGCTTTTGGAAACCGATACCCTATCATGGCGTCTTTACCTTTGCATGGCTCTTTCAATAGGCCGTCTCTTGGGATCCAAATGCACTCCATGATTCATAAGCCATATTCCTACCCATCATCAACTGTTAGATCTCCTTATGATCTCTGTAGCAAAAACGGGTGGTCAAGACATTCTTTTGATCATCAACAGCCAGCCATTGGGAGGCTTGCGGCGGAGAGTTTTCACACGGGAGTACTGGCGCCGTCGTCGGCTGAGACTGGTGGGGCTGCAAGACTCGATAGCAGTCGGAAGTTCTCTCCGGCGACTGAGGGAACTGGAGGGTTTTGGTGGGATAGTGTTGGTCTTTCTTCACTTAAGCACAGCACCAATTGGAGGTCTAAACAAGATGAGTTGCAGAAGCTCGACTTGTCCCTTAAGCTCTAACCAGCTCTCTGTATCTGTATCTTGCTTCTTCTTTTTTTCTTCCGGTTTTTCTCAAATTTAATTCTATCTCCTTTTTATTCATCGGTTTTAGAACTCATTTTGCCATTTTACGATCAACTTCTGTAAATGCATTATGGCCACAAAACAAAGAGATTTGGTAGCTAGCTAGCTACTTCCGCGCGCGTTGCAATTTCATGACTTGGAATTATCCTCTATTTGGATATGACTGGACTTCGAACTTGTAATCTTTGAAGTTGCTTAATTTGTGATGAATAATAAACTTTGAAAGTTACAATTCATTCTTTGATCTTTTTCGTAATTGATGCTTTTACAGGAAAATCTGACACTCCCAAGTGTAAAAGCGGCTAATTAACATGCTTTAATTTTGGACGCAATCAAGATATGAACTGACATATTTCTTAAGAAAGATAGAGACATCAAACAAGTTTGAAAATATATATATATATATATTTTAAATTATCTTTGGCATTATTTCTTGGTGCTTTGGGTCGTTGAACATTTATTTTCACAGTGATGCGCAGTAAAAGTTGTATCAATCCGTTGAACTATAGGACTCAATCCATGAATGAATAATTACCCTTACCCATACCATTTCAAAAACCCTCTTAACTTCGATGATTAATTCATAATAATTACATGGGATTCAAATTTGAACTTTGGGTTGAGGCTCATGATGATCATTCAAGGTTTATCCATCTAAAATCTACGTACGTGGGGCATGGTCCAAGAAAATATGCAGATGTTTGGAGGCTCATGATGATCGTTTGGAGGCTTAACATGATGGCCCACCCAATTTATAATAATCGAACGGTTGTGATTTCTTTGGACCCACTTGCAGTTGAATCAAGAAACCATATGTGAAAGTAAATCACATAATTGACGACTCTCAGCTATGCCATCACATCAAATTAATAGTTTATTACAATGCATTATCTTGATTGTCTTTTTATTACCAAGAAGATTCCTAGATGGACCCCACTTAATACTGATTTGTACAGCATAATATCATGCTAATCATAATGCAACAAACTCTCCTAGATTTAAGATGTTAAAAAAGTAACAGAAATCCGGTTATATGACAGTTAATTATCATGGTAATCAAGCACTAAGATGGGCTTTGAAAGGATGACAGGAAGTCATACAAGTCTTTGTCAATGAAAAATAAAGTTCCGGTGTTTTTGCCACTTTGCTGTGAAACAGTTGGGCTGTCGATTCTTTTTGTGTTATACTGCCTTAGTCCTTACCTTATTTTGCATTGAAAACTCGTGTGCCTTCCTTTTTGCCTTTGAATTAAGAAACAACTCAAAACACTAGTGGGAAAGAGACACTCGGAAGATGTGGAGCTATCATTTTGCTGGAATTAGGTGCAAAAATTAAAGCAGGAATTAGTGCTATTCTCAGTTACAATCTTATATGATATTTAAAGAAAACATACTTCTGTTCTTTTGTCGCCAATCCTAATTTAATTGTTGCGTTTTGATTTGGAACAGGCTAAATTCATACTCTGCTTGGACCGCCTTTTTAAATGTTTCGATACACAGTACGATGATATTGTAATACAAGCAACATGGTCGATTAATATTGGGGACCTTGAAAATCATAGTCGGACGAGAGGCAGCAGAACCTGATGCAGACAAGCCAACATGCTCAAAATAAAGAGGATGACTAATTTCATCACAAACAAACATCAAACGTGATTCTAGCATACAGTTTACATTTAGGGAAATATTTTAGATATAAAAAAAAAAAATTACACATTATTATACTTACAAACTCATGTGATTTGATATGATACGTAAGATTATAAAATTTCTTTTATTATAAAGTAAATCTAACTGATTACATAAAATCACATCAATTTGCAGTGACCAGCTATCTAGCTGAGGGGTCTCATTTTGAAATCAAAACAGAGATAAATTAGAGTATTTCAAACCCAACAAAATTTAGAAAGGCAATGCTCCCAAGTATAAGGGAACTCAAGTAAATCTTTATAACCCATCACTTCAAAGAGTTTTTAGTGGTCATAAACATATAGGCATGGCAAAAGAATCAAGTAATTTCTTCCATGGTGATGAAATTGTTACTCAAATGACTCGTGCATGAAGCTTAGCCAGACGTCTCGCCAAAATTGTTTATGCTAGCACCGTTGCAGGTCCCTCATCATAAGCAATATATTAAATTGAAGTTTCCATGGGAAAAATGCACATATGACCCAAGGAGCAATCTCATCCACAGCATTGCAAAACCAATCACAAATCACTTCACTTGCTTTTCAATGAATGATTTCACAGTTCCCATCCATCTAATAAACTCAGTTTTATCTTTGTTCTTCATGTATTGATGTACAAAAACAGCAAGTTCATCATTTATACCCCTTGCTTCCAAAAACTTGTAAAGCGAGTCTTGCAACTCATCATCCAATTCCCTGTAAACAAACCAAGCACAAAAAAAACCACATAATCAGACCAAAATTCTATAACCCAACCTTAGGGTGCTATGAAAACAAAGTATCAGATTCGGTGCTATATGGCAGCGTTCTGGTCTGCAGACAATTGAAACTTATATTCCTGGTACTCACGCTATGTTATATTCTTTAAAAAAAAAACATTGTTCTACTGGCTCCTGTAATTCAAAACACCATACTGCCTTCAGTTCCTTAATATCAAAAGAAAATAAACAAGAAAAAACTCAACATACTTGAATTCAGGCCCCACATAAGGCTGAGCTGGCATCTTATCACCACGGCGTATAAAAAGCCCGTTAATCTCTATACTATCTGGCCAAGCTGAGCACGTGATCTCCAAGACATCATCATCTTTCCATTTACTGATGCTGACAATCAAGGTAATGTGAAGTTGGACTTCATCCCCGGTGCCACCACCTGATTTCGCAGTAGGAATGGCTCCATCGAACATGGTGACTTCCACTTTAATGTCTTCATCTCCAATTTTTCTTTTCAATTGAATCCACTGCTCTCCAGGCCGGGAATCAACTGTGAATGAATCAAATTTTGCAACAGGCTGTAGCATGAGAACATAATTAAGTATTAAAGCCAAGAAACCAATGACTGTTTAATCAAGTGAAACCATTCAGGAACAAAATCTCGAGAAACCAATAAGAAAATACATACGAAAAATACTTTACCTTATTTTGATCGGCAGATATGAAATTTCTTTAACTACCTGTTTTGCTAGTAAAAACACCTAGGAGACTGAAAAATAGCACAAAATCGTGATCATAATCATCCTTTTTTCGCTTTCAGAAAACATAACTCATAGAACTATGGGAATAATATTTTATCTAGGCTCATATAGGCAAGAGATTTTGATTAGTGGCAGTCCCTCCCGCCAATAAAAAAGTTCTAATTCAAGTAAATCTCATCAACCAACCAAAGCACAGGCGTCATAAAAAGCTTCCATAGAACAAGTATCGACTCTTAAACTCTATTTGATTGCTGAAAAAAATAATTAGGGGAACATTAAATTAAAAAGGACTGTTACGGTTATGTGGTTTAAAATTCTAGTAAGCAACAGTTCAGGACAAAATTGTAGGATTTTCATTTACTAAACATGAATAGAAGAAATATTCAGTTAAAATCAATTCAAAATTTTATCCCACAGAACCAATCAAGCCCTCTAGGTCTCAGACACCAAAACTTAATACTTTATTTAAAAAAGTAAATATTTTGTTATGACCCTGTAGTAATGCGGCTTCGTTTGCTGGAAAGCCTTGGCTTGCAATGCAGCGTTTCAACTCATGGTAGTGGAGCTGAGCTAATACGTGGTCGTTTATTGAACATTCTAGAATAGTAGTCGGTTACTTCTTATTTCCATTTTTATTGCTTTCTGTTATGGGGAATTTCTGAAGGGAATTGTTATCCCATATATAAGTGGTAGAACTCAGAGGAAGGATATTATGCAGAATTTCCAGCTTGTATGAACTCTGAATTTAGAGCAATTGGGGACCTCGAATACCCCAAGGCTTAGCTATTTTCATTATTTTCTTGTCCACCTACTCCATTACTATTTCAGTCTCTTTATCAAACAAGTTCTGTGCATTCATCTTCCTGCTTCTTCCATCGTCATTTGCATTTCCCTAGGCCAGAGTACATCTCAAAGCTCAGACTGTAACCATCTCAGGAATTACTAGCAAGGATCCTAACACATTTACATCTTTCACATATTCGCCGCAAGAAAAAAAATCTTGTACTTCTTATGGGGCCCATTTGCTTTCAAAACCAAAAGACTCCCAGAAATCAGGAAAGAAAAAAGAACCTGGGTGGGAGGGGACCGTTCGAGCTCGTATTGGATCTCGTTGCGGAGGAGTCTGAGAATGTTTCCTTCGAAGGCCGATTTGCGCATTTCGGTGATGTAAGTCCTATGTTGGGTTTGAAGTAGAGAGTTTCCAACAGTTTTGAGAAGGGGTTCTTGTGGTAGTGGCTGAAGACGGCAGATTAGAAGGGCCCCGGAAGAAGAAGAAGAAAGGGTTTTTCTAAAAAAGGATCGGATTAGACGTGCCATTGAAAGACTTCTTATTGTTGTGGCAAAGGGAAGTGAAATGCAAGGGTGGGGAGAGAGAAGGTTCAGAGGTTAGGGTTTAAGCAGAGCATATTCGGGGTTTTGCTACATTGAAGAAGCGTAAGAAATTAAGATCCCGTTTGTTTAAAATAAAAATCTCATTTTATTTTATTTAATTATTATATTTTTTCAAATTTTAATATAAAATAATATAAATAATTTAACTTTTTCAAATCTCAAAACAAAAATTATATTAAAATAATATTTTATAATAATATTTTATTTAACTTTTCACTTTAATCTCAACTCATTTCATCTCATCTTAATCTCATCTCTGAAAATAAATTAGGAGCCGGTTTGAATTTGTAGACAAGACAAGTTCGTCTCAACTCATCTCAAACTCATTATTACAAATTTTCAAATTCCTATATAAAACACAAAGTCCAATACATATTTTTCAAATTCAAATACACATTTTTCAAATTCTAATATAATTTTTTTAAATTTCAAAACAATAATAATATTAAAAAATAAGCTAAACTTATCTCAACTTATTTCATCTCTCAATTCAAATCGGGTCTGTCTAACACTAGTAAAATTGTATGCGCCCGCATACATATCATTTATTTATTTGTTTATTATAAATGTTACAATAAAGCCTTTATTATTACCATTTAGTTAATATGTAATTTATTATTTTTTAAAGACTTATATTTAAATATTAAAATAAAATAACATATTGATTAGATAAAAATGTATTGTGTAATGCTTATAGAATTTCTCGTTATTTATTTATAAATTAGGTCAGAGTTGAGGTCAATAAGCAGCTTCGTTTTGGTGGCTTAAAATGCCAAAGCATAATACAGTCCACAGGACATTTAAGTTGCATTTGGGTAGCAAGTAACTCAAATATTAAAGTAATAAAAAATCAATGACAGAATATTGAATAATAATAAATAATAAAATAATATTAAAATACTTCAAAAATATTTTACTACCTAAACTATTCGGATGCCATGCAATGGGCTGAAGACTGATCAATACCGATTGCTTGCAAACAGCTTGGGTTATTTGTTTGAGATTTTTAAACCGATCTCTTGTATTCATGTCCAACTTTAGCCTAGTTTGGTTATTAAATTATCTTTAATTCATTTCATTTTATCATTATGATTCTAATATTATAGATAATAATCCTTTAATCTTTCATTCTTATTTATAAACTTCTCAACATCAAAAAATTTTAAGCCTTTAATTATGTTTGATTGTGATTAGAGTTAATCTTATCTCAATCTAATTCCATTATAATTTATCAATTAGCTGACAAATTTAAACCATTCCAAACTCTATTATAGACGTTTTTATTTTCTCTCTCTCTCTGTCTCTCTCTATACTTTATTCAAAGAAAAATATTATTATGAACCGTCATCTGAAAAAGACTCGTGATAGGAATTTTATAGTCTGATCTGTTTGTATAGCCTGTTGGAGATGCTCTAAACGTTACTTTTTCACAGAATCTCGAACTCCCCTTTTTAAGTAGGCTCCGACCCAGCTCAGAGTGTTAAGCAATCCCCAACATCAGGTCCATTTATCTACAAACCGAGATTTATGCAGCAACCATATCCCAAAAATAAATTCACCGTCGGGGGAACGGCTGGCAGAAAGTCTTGATTCTCTTTAAAAAGAATAAAAAAAAAAAGATAATGTTTTTCTCCTTTTAGGATTATGTATTGGTTTTTATAACTGAGAAAAAAACGTTGGGTGGGTGCGTTTAAAATGAATGTTCATGCAGTAAGATCCTGAAAACCATGTTGTGTACAAAAGTTTCGAGGGAAACCGAAGCGGGAACGGTGCCGGTTTACCTCAATGTGTACGATCTGACGCCCATCAATGGGTATGCCTATTGGCTTGGCCTTGGAGCCTACCATTCTGGTGTTCAAGGTCAGTGACGGTACTGTTTTTCTTTCTTCTTTTTCTCATGCTTTTGTTGTTTTGGTCTTCTTTGAGGTTGTTTTTCATATATAGATTTGAACTCTGATGATGAAGTTGGCGATGTGCATTGTTAGTTAGATCTACGCTTATCCGATCTTTATCTCGTCTTTTAAGTCTGGTTTTGATCATTTTAGTTGATTAGCTGTTACCGTTCGGATTTACAGCTTGGACTATAGATGATAGTTTATTTTGTTTTGTTTGGATGATGAGAATATGCAAGCAAAAAGGGTGTTACAGAATTGAGTTTTGGATGTTTTGTGTTGTGCTAGCCATGGAAAGACGGTAAAATATATTCTCAACAGGACGAATAAACATATGAGATGTCTGATGTGATAAAAAAAGTTATTTCTTTTATGTTCTGCTTTCTATAAATCTATCAGCAATCAAACATAAACAGAGAAATCTTCTTCTTTATTGTCAGTCTTTTTTGTATATTTCCTCAATTTTCTTTTCTGGGTTTTTGCTGGATGAACCGCTGCTTGCATATTATATTGTTATAATATTAATGCTCTATTATTGGGTATATTTCAGTCCATGGTATTGAGTATGCATTTGGAGCTCATGAGTCTCCATTAACTGGAATTTTTGAAGGAGAACCAAAAAAATGCGAAGAATTTACATATAGGAAGACAATTTTGATCGGAAAAACAGGTATGGAGCAGGCGGAGGTGAAAGCAGTCATGGAGGAGCTGGGAGGTGAGTATGGAGGGAATGCATATAATTTAATTACCAAAAACTGCAACCATTTTTGCAATGATGCTTGTGTTAGGCTCACTGGAAATCCAATCCCAAGTTGGGTCAATCGGCTTGCTAGAATCGGTAAGACCCTGTTTGGATTTTTGTTTTTGTTTCTTTAACTTCAGTCAATGTTTTGGGTTTTTCACTATTGTTGCAGTCAGTAGATGCAATGGAGAGGTTAATCTTTGCTTCAATTTCGGGTTTTTGATTCAAGTGGTTGAGATGCATGAAGAGCATTCTCAATGATTTTTTTTCTATCATATCCATAATTAAAAATAAATAATTAGAATTCACTTTTATTTTATTTTATTTTATTGACTGATTTTTACAAAATATTATACATCAGTTTATTTATTTATTTTTATATCATTTAAAGATTATGAATAAAGAGTCAAAAATAGATAAAATGAATTAAATATTTATACAAATATGAATAGTGTCCCACCATAGTCTCATAGATGTAGAGATGGTAGTGTAGCAAACTGAATATTAGATATAAAATAAATAATCTAATGGATGAACTATGTTAAACTATTTCTTATAAATTTTTATAAAAATATAAATTTTACATAGCCCATTAAGAATGCTCCAAATATGATAACTCATATTAATGAAGAGTAGCATTCGAGATAGACTCTTATATTATATTTCTTCATAAATAATCTTGCTTTGAGTTGATTTTGTTTTGGGGGTCCAAAATTAATGAGGATACTTTCTTTTTATAGGATTTCTTTGCAAATGTGTTATTCCAGCAACTCTAAATTCAACTAAAGTAAGGAATCATAGAATCGAAGACAAGCCATGTGAAGAAGAAGAAGAAGAAGAAGAAGAAGAAGAAGAAGAGGAGGAGAAGAAGAAGAAAGTCACAAGCGACTCAAACAAAGTAATTTCTACCAACTCTTCTTCTTCTTTTTCATTGTCTCCTTCTAGTTCTTGCTCCACAATTCGTAGGGGAAGAAGTAGAAGCAGACGTAGATGTGCTCTTCCTCCATCTTCGCCTTAGGTTTTGGATGGAGGAAGAAAAATCTCAAAGGGAAGGCCGAAGGAGGCAAAAATCTTGAATTTATATTTTTCTTCATTTTTTTAAAAAGGAACCTCGAAGAGAATCTACATGTTCTTGAGGAACCTCGAAGGCATGGAGCAAATCCCTGTACTATGAGTGCACGCTTTTATTCTTTAGGAGGAAAAGTTATGAATTGACTGCAACTTTATCTTTGTTGAACCAATTTTGGTACTAAACTGCATGACATTGCCTTTGGAAAGATTCTCCTGTCTGTAGGTAGTTTTTTTTTTTTTTAATTTTATTTTAACCCTCTAAATTTGTCATTATTTCATTTAAATATTTATTTATAATTTTCATATATATATATATTAATAGATAATAAATTCAATCCAATCTCAAGGATTATTATAGTTAATAAATTTAAACAATTCCAAATTGGAAATTATAAACTCGTAGTTTTTAGTTTTATGTGAGTATTGGCCTTCGATTCCAAATTTAAAAAAAAAAAAAAAAAAAAAAGCATGACTGCTGCCCAGTTGAATATTTACCAAATAAGTCACAAACTTGTTTTTTTCCAAAATAAGAAAAAGAATGTCTCTCAACCATTGTGTTTTTTTCTCTTTTTTTTTTGACGTGCAGCGACTGAAATGGTTCAAACCGTGCAAAATGAGAGAGGCGGAAGGAAATAGCAGCAAAATGAGAGCCGAAAAATACAATAATGAAAAAAAATGCTTAGCTAGTCAGTTTCACTGACCATAGGCTTTGTTGAATTTATTATGGGGTGTGTTTTGGGCTTCGCTAGTCAAAAATTGGCTATATTTTTATCTATGACTAGCTCATTACAAGTGTTCTAAACGAGTTTTTTTTTTTTTTTTTAAGAAAATAGTTTTACTTCATAGAAATTAAGATGGTATGAAGTTTATAATATGATCAAAAATAGTCAATTAAATATATATCGATGCACAATTTCTAAAATTCATCAGACTAAAAATCTGAGAGACCACGTACTGTCGATGACAATAACTAAAATCTCATCTTTACAGAGAAAAAAACTTAAATTTTACAGACTAAAAAATTGAAGATGCTATTTTTTTATATAAATTTTTTCTGTACAAACGAAAGTTCTAAACGAGTTCAAAATGTTGCATAGCTTTAAATTGTGTGTATTCCTATTTATTTATAAAGTTTATTTGAATAAAAGATTACAAATGATGTATCAAGATTTGGAAAATAAAAAATAAAAAAAATACCGGTTGTTCTTCACGAAAGGCAGTTACTTTTCCCCGATGTTTCGCACATTCTACTGCTTCAACAATTTTAAGATTAATACTTTTTTACAAGTGGAAAATAATTAAGGCCATTCAAATTTGGGGATGTTACCCGCATCTAACATCTTTCATAGGGTGGGTGGTGGTTCCGCCTCTGCATGGGCGGGGGAGACTTGGGCTCCTACTCCTGGCCCCCCTATGTCCCAACTCTTGACCCCAAGGCAAGGTGCCCCTATTCAGATGTGGGAGGTGAATAATTGGTTCCACAGTCATCCACTCCTTGCCTACGACGATGTTAGCTTGCCTTGAAGGCTAGGAGAGCTTTCAGAGAGAGATACTTTGCTTAGGAATCTAGGACAATAACTAGAGATAGAGAGAGACATCCAAGGGCGTAACAGAGGATTTAAGGACAAGAGATTGAGAGAGGAAACAGATTGTCAGATTGGGAGAGAAACTGGGTTGGCTCAATGGATTTGGGGTTTTAAGGCTTTAATTTTGAATTAGTTTTTTTTTTTAAAGTAAAATTACATTCAATTTTTATTAAAAAATAATTCTTATTATTTGTCAAGTAAATTACTATTTAAGATTTTATATTATATTTTCAACTAATATTTTTAATAATTAATAATGTCATATATAAGATGATCCTTTTGATGTTGTCTTATTGAGTTAATTAATATTTTTAATTAGATTTTTTTCTTTTTAAAAAAAATTCTACTTTAGATTTTTTTAGGACCTTCTTCTATTATAAGGTTAGGTTTTGTTTGGACTGAAGAGTGAGTTGAGCTCATCTCAATTCATTTATATTTTATTATTATACTTTTTCAATTTCTCATATGAAATACAAATTTCAATACACATTTTTCAAATTTCAATACATATTTTTCAAATCTCAATTCAATTTTTTCAAACTATAAAATAATAATAATATTAAAAAATAAACTAAATTTATTTTAATTCATATCATCTTTTAATCCAAACAAAGATAAACAATTATTTATATGGCTTAATAGAACAGCCGACCCTGAAGAAAGACCATAAGGAGAGGGTTGTTTTAATAACAAAATATGCAATGAAATGACTTTATTTTATTAAAAAATATTTTTTCCCATTTATATATATATATATATATATAGACTGAACGTACGTGAAAATCTCGAACGAGTTTATGGCTCAATCACTGGCTCTCAAAACTGTGTGGGGCTCCACCCGTACACTAACCTTGTGCGGTGAGAGCCCCTAGCCGGCCTAAGCCAAGGCGAACATGCTAGATGCAGTAGCCCGCCACCCATATCTAATTCAAATACTGATAAATAGATATAAAATAATATTAATATATTAATATTAATATGGTATCCCCTCCTCTAAACCAACGGTGTAGCCTAGATGTTAGATATTTTCATTGAATTGGTCATTGTTAAAATATAGTTTTAATTAATGTATCTTCTATTTTAATTTTTGATCATTTCATTCACATAAATTTTTATATTAAAATGACTGTTTTTTCAAAATATAATAATAAAATTATATAACTAACTTTTGACCTTGATTATATAAATCAAATCTCCATATTAGATTATTTATTTATAAAATTACATAATAATTAGTAATTAATAATTAATTTTTTTAATTATTTGGAATTATTAAATTAATTAATTTAATCATATTTGACTATTCTATCTATTATATATTAATTAATAATAATATTTTAATTAATTTATGAATTAAAAAAATAATTAGTAATCAATTAAATTACTAATCAATATTTTAAAAAAATTATTTCTACTTATTTCTCATCCGGTTATAATTTTTTTACTAACTTAATTTTTTCTACTCAAAAACTATAAGAAAAGAGAGTGAAATAAAAAAAGAGAAAGAAAAATAATAATAAACTAAAGATTTGATCATTGTCTTTGATTGGCCATATTACATTTTGTTTGAATTTACTATTCACAAAAGTCAAGTATTTGACTTTTGAACAATCCAATACCCTCTTTAACATATTTTTATACCCTTTTTAACATATTTTATAGTTTAGAGCATTGACATTAGTTCAATCAAAAATTAATGCAAATGTAAATTTGAGATATTTATTTAAAATATTTTTACATTGAATCTATTAAATAAAATCATGAAAAATTTTGAGTTACAATAATTTTATTTTATTTTTTAAATATGAAGATTTACTATTCACCAATCAAAATAATTTTTTATTTTTTTTAATATGTTTGTTGGATGAATAAATTTTAAATGTGTTTATTAATTTCATAAGGTATATATTATATTATTATTTTAATAAATTTAATGTAAAGTTATAAATATAGAAGTATTTACTTTTTATTAAATTTATATTTATTTTTATCAAATTTAAAAGAAAAAAATTAATAGAAGCAATGTCAATATTCTTACAAAATAAGAAAAAAAAAGAGTCGATAATCTTGTTTGGATTTGAAATTAAGATAAAATGAGTTTTGAAAGTTGAATAAAATATTATTATTATTATTTTAAAATTTTAAAAAGTTAAATTTAAATTTAAAAATATTGTATTAAAATTTAAAAATATTATATTAAAAATTATATTTTATATACAAATTTTAAAAAATATAATAATAAATTGAGTCCAAAACCAACTGCAAGCCGGTTTGTTTAATAAACTAAATTTTATTATTTATAATTTATTTTATATTTTTAATTTATCTTAATTATTTATTTTTTAATTTAATTTATTTTAATTAATTATTTTATTATTATTCATAATTTTCTTAACCAATCTCTTCAAATCATCCAAAATTTCTTAATCTTTATAACAAGTGGAGTCATTTCCTACGTCTTTTCACTCTTCAATCATGTCAGATAATGTCTCTACTTATTCCCTTTTTTCTAAAGAATAATTCTAGAGTCACGAATTCCTGACTGGAAATCTTGACTATAATTTTATTTATATATATATTTAATTTTTTTTAAAATGATTAAAGATATATTTTATAATAATATTCTAATTTTTTTAAAATTTTTCTGAAAATTATAAAAATATTAAAAAAATAAATGAAAACTAAAAACTAAAAAAAGAAAAAAAAAATCTTTTACATCAGCGGAATCCTCACTCAGTCGAAATCCCAATATGTGACTAAATTATTATTTTTGTTCTTGGGGCACAATCCGCACGTGAAACTCTCCGTAATCGGCATCATTCCTTAGCACCGATGAAAGATAAATCCATAATTATTGAAAGAATCCACGCTCAGCACACTCACACTCACATAATACTGTTCACTCAAGGTAAATTAAGATGGAAATTCTGAATGGGCTTTTTTTTTAAAGAAACATATATCCTAATTCTCAGAATCCATGCGATCGAAAAGATCCACCCCAAGTAAAAAATATATGCACAATCGCACTTAATATTAACCAGTTGATCTACTCCAACATGGATGCATGGGAGAAAAGAGAAAAAAGAAAAAAAAAAACTTAAAATTGAATGGTTTAACCTATGTTTAGTTGTTTGAGTGATCTCAACTTACATCTCAAACTAATCATCTATTAGACTCACTACTTCTTCAACTTCTCACAAAAAATTTAAACTCATCTCAATTTACTCTTAACATTTAGACACATATTTCAACATATTTACATTTAAACATATCTTAATAAAATTCACAAAATATTACTTTTTTGTAAATCAACGCAAATCATCTAAAATCATTTCAGTATTCAACTTCCAAAGTCTTTTAAGTACATATATTTTGGGGTCATTGACAAAGACATGGGGAACGTGGCACCTAACAATAGCATCATCGATTAAGACACGCAGAATAAAGGGTAGCAATGCTAGAAATCACCAACTACATCTGTCCATGGAGAAGCAGCCATACACAGCCATCTATCAATCAAAGCAAATTATTGAGAGCCACAAGCCAAGGCAGATGGGAGGGAGGTGATAAGCCATCACAATGAAAGAATTTATACTAAAAATTATGGGTATTAATGAGGTATCGAGCCACATCAAGAACTGTCATTCTTTAAGAGAAGACCCATTGGTTTATTAGGCTTGTCCTTATCGAAGATAAAACATTAAGATGGAATTCTAACTAGAGAAGTACTATAGACATAGGGATTGCGTAAAAATTACCTCACAAAGGGATTACTTTATCATAAAAGTAATTTTACAATCTGACATACCATATCAAGACATATCATTTTATGAATTTACTTTTGTATAACCCCTTCGTGGTTAAAGTATTTCTCTTTAAAAAAAAGCCTCGCCTAGTCTACAATTCACATCCATAATTTGATCGCATCAACATAAAAGAGCATTTTATAAGCAGGCTTAAAATATTAGTAAATTATAACAGATAAGGATAGTATGAGCATCCATGTATAAAATGTCAGTGGGAGCCGCAACAACAGTGAACAAAAAATATATCAAGACTTTCTTAAACATTATCTGTAACACAAACAAGTAGCTTCCAAAGGTGAGGGGAGCTAGGCCATGGATTTTATGTTTAAAAGTAAATGGAGAAAAGAAAAAGAGGGGGGGGAATCCTCAGGCCTTTAATGTGTGTAGTCCGAGGGGTCCTGCAAACATAACAGTGAACTTGACAAAAAGTGAGATGCATAAAAAATGTGATGGAAAAAAAAAAAAAGGAAAGGGGATTTCAGGCTTACCTACTTCAACAACAATTTTGGTTTACAGCAGGGATATTGATTAGCTCTGCTTTGCTTCCAACCATTCAACAAAATTGTCCAGAATCAAGGGCCAAGCAAGGTTAGGATCATAATTATTAAGGTCTGGAAAGCTTATCTGCAAAAAAATAGTGTCAATGTCAGGTCAGATTTTAAAATGATAAGCCATAAATCAACACACACCCCTTTCTTCTTTTGAAATCCGCCAGCTAAAGAAAATTGTTTCTATATTAGATTTGAAAAGGAGTTGCCCAATAACAATATCAAATGCAATGTTATTGGGGGCTTAAGACATCTAAGGAGAAAACTTCTTATTCACCTACAAAATAAATCATTTTCCACTCCATTACCCATTTACTTTTCTGTCTTATTCTTAAATTTCAAAATTACTATTCATCTTTAGTCATCAATTTTGTTTGTAGCACCAAACCTTCATGTGGTTTGGTATGATTCATTTTGGAAGAATTTAGTCCTAATGCTGAGAAAACTTGCAGTAAATCTGTGCGTATAGAAATCAGAGGTTCTCTGACCAAAACAAACGAAAAAAAAAAAAACAAGGGTCTGATTGTCAGTTGAAATTACACATATTCCACCAATGCAATTCATTAAAAGGGGAATGCCATGGACTTGGCCTCGAGTTGGATCATAAGAAATATGTAAAGCGAGTCTTACAAATGCTTTGAAACTGGAAATGTAGAGCTCTATTTATAAATTTTATAACAGTAATTGCTTGACTACCCAAATGCTTTAGATCTCTCAAACATGAGGTTGTGGTGAATTAATTTAGAATTCATTCAGTGTAAGTTGCAAATAAAAACTTCACCCCAGACAACTCAGTGACCTTTGCACCAGAGATAATCCATTATAGGTCAAATTTAGAGTTTTTACTTCTTCATGAAACAAACAGGTACTTACCCACCCGTGGGTAGCCAAAGTGGTTAGGGTAAGTATGTGTGCATGAACCCCATGTCACAGGTTCGATTCCCCCTAGGATCAAATTGCAATTTAAGTAGGAGGCCTTGGAGGTGGTTGCTGTGCTAGTCTTCCTGAGGGTTTAGGTTCCATGGATGAGTCCTAAGGACTCTGCCATGGTGTGGTTTCCTCCGTCATAAAAAAGGTACTTTTGAGTATGTATGGTTATTCACCCCCCGCCCCCCTCTTTTTCCAGAAAGAAGGTGATAAAGTCCGTGTGAGTACACATTCGAATAGAGTATAGGTCAAAAAAAAAAAATAGGGAGAAACACAAGCTCTATAACCAAACTTTAAGTACCTCATTGCAAAAGCGGTAGAAGCCCATCCATTGGTCCATGTTTATGACCTTGTAATCATTCTGACTCTTTATTTTGTTTGCATGCGAGAGAGAAAGAGGAGAAGGTTATGCATGATCAAGCATTACAAAATATTAGCATCACTTATAAAGAGGATGTTTGCTTTCTAGTCTAAGCCTATTAAACCAATCAGTTTGTAACCACATCACACTTCTTACAAGAGGTCAGATAGATCTCTGCAGTCTCAGCAGAAAAGCGAAACAAATCAGCAAATCAATTCTAATTTTCATGGAATATGGCAGAGTTCATTGGTATAACAATCCCAAGCAGTGTGTCATTAAGCTGTAAAACTAGAGTGAAACTGGAACTATACATATTTAGCAGCTTACATTGAAGTGAAACCTTCCCTCACAACTATACAAGAGGGCTGCAGATCTATGAATCGCGACAGTCAATAAATAACATAACTGAACAACTGTGAAAAAATGACAAAAGAGGAAATACTTCAACTCAGGCATCACTCACCTTTAAATACTGAATAAACAAGTCGACCTGTGCGTGAAATTGGGAGCCTAAAACAAGATCCAATAGTTCGCATATGCTCTCTATATCTATGCTCTTTTGTTTCTCCTCTGGCAGAATAAATAGCAGGTGGTTGAAAGTAGAAGTAGGAAACTACTATGAAATAAAAATATATATATGTTTCAAGATTGAACGAAACGGCACCAAAATTTTTTACCTGTTAAACAATATCGAAATGCATAGGAATAGAAATCCACAAAGGTCGATGGCCTCTTAACCTTCTCAGGGAATATTTGAAAAATGGAAAAATTAGTACTCTTACAGCCTTTTTTTCTTTAACATCATCAGTAGCATAATAGCATCTTATGCATGTTATGAACATATCTAATTGCTGGTAAGTTTCCAGAAAGAAGACTTCTTTTTTCAGTTAGTATCTGAAAGAAAACTAATTCAGATATTTTACCTCTTTCTCCAGCTCTGGGAGTGCCTTTTTTAATTTATTTATAGTGTCAGCCCTCAGTGCTTTGAGGCCTCTTCGCCACTCTTCCTGTAAGATAAGTAGCATCATCTCAATATATGAATGAACGTAATAAATAGGCAACATGGTGTCTAGAGTATGACAAACACGAAGAATTGAACATGAGTAAGAACAAGAATGCACCACATTTCTTCATGGGGATGTATTAGTTTGTGTTAGTGTTAGCATTAGTTTACTTGCGCATGCTTCAAATATTAGGGCTGTGCATGTGACCCGAGCACCAGGTGAGCCCGTGCATTCTGAACCACCTGATATTTTCAGGTCATTATCTGGGCGAATAGCGGGTTTGTATTTCGGGTTTCAACCCGTCTGACTATAAAAACCATCCTTTCAGTCTCAAATCCCTAGCCAGTAGCCGCCCGTTCATGAGAACCTAATCCTCTTTCAGTTCTCCCATTGATCAGCCGAAGCAACTTATTATCTCTCCTCGAGAATGTAGCTCAGTTCGCGCGTTGAAATCAATTGAAATCAAAGTAAGTTTCCGAACATATGAAGCCCAAGAGAAGGATTATCAGATGCAAAAAGAAGCCAAATGCTTCCATTGCCAGAAGATTTCTGAAGCTGGTTTTGGTGGAAGTAATTATCTCATGGAAAAATGAATAACTTTTCTTGGGTAAAACTGAAAGGTTATTGGAGCATCCTTATCTCTCATACTTTTCTCATATTTTTCTTCCTTTTTCTTCTCGAAATGCAGAGCTTTATTGCATACATATAATATATATATATATATATATGGAATATTTTTACAAGATTGAATAAGAAGCAGAGAACGTCCAAGACCCCATTCACTTGCTGTGTTGCAGAGATGTTTCCTTTTGGGCTACAGGCAGCTAATCATCCCAACGTAGTACAGAAGCTAATAATTTGGTAGATTATGAGAAACGTTGAGGAAATTAAGGTCCTGTTGAGTTGCATTTTATTTCTGTTGCTACGATTTCTGAAGAAGTCTGAAGCAAATGAAGAGGAAAAAAAGAAGAAGAGGAAAGTCAGGTCATGCAGTTTCGACCTGACTCTATTCTTGTCAGGTCGAGTCGAGACAGGTTGCTTCTGGGTGGGCCGGGCCGGGTCGCCTCAAACCAGCTGTTCCATGTCGGGTTGAAGGCCTATGAAATATATTGCTTGTCCACTTGGTGATGTTTTGAACTCTTTATAAAAATTACTAGATGTGTTTAGATGATCATGGTGATGTTGACAAGTATATAAAAATTTCAGAGAGTATTGAAAACAATAATTTTCTATCATTTTCATGTAACAATGTAACCAAAAAAAAAAGATGAAAAAAAGAACAGAAAAAAAATGCTGTAAATAAAATATTCTTACCAGGATAAAATATCCCTGTTTTTCCGCTTTCATTTTCCTGAAACGTGTAGCCATCAATTTTAATAAATGGGCTAGAGGACGAAATATAAGAACAGAAATATACAATAACTCTATAAAAAAAGCTTACCAGGCAAGCATCAAGATCCTCACATCAGTATGATCTACTTCCATATCCGAACAAAGAGTTTCAATTCCCTCTGGGCTGGTAAAAGAAAAAATAGTACGTATATTACGATTGTGCTTGCATTTACAACATGAAGGAAAAGCTTCTGATATAGAAAAGTTAAAGACAGGTTTTGACACCAAAGCTAGTCATCATAAAGGTTAGGTGAAATAAATCAAGTTTCTATTGTAAATAATAAGTAGTCGGATAAATTTTTTTTTATAAGTAATAAGTAATTGGATAAATATAATACATCCTCAAAATTACAAGCAAAAATATAAAAAAATCTATGGAATCAAGGAAAGAATCACATTAGATAAAACCCAAAAGGAGTAAAGCAATGAAGGAAGGCAAAAGTAGTTCAGCAAGTTCCTAGAGAGCTACAAAGAACTTCCCTCTATTCACACCATTCTCATGATGACCAAAATTACCTTTCGACATAGCAAACATACGCCTAGCATGCCTGAGTGAAGTCAAAAGTTATGTAGAGGTTTAACGACTTGTACATGACTAGCCATAAGAATGTACAAATCAGCCTAGCATGCCTCAAATTTAAATAAATAAAGCTAAGTAAATAATTACATATGAAATTAAGTGCCAACCAAAACTGGATTACAAGTCTCTGTAATACTTAAATTGTAAAATACAACCTTTAAGTTTTACACCATTTAAAAGGCAAACAGTCAAATACTAAAGCTACAGATAAGAATCTGAATTTCGATAGAGTAGACTTACTCAATCATACCAGAAGTCCTATTTGCATATGAATGAAATAGATTATCAATTCGTTCCAACTCTTTTGAAGTTGCTTTACTTGAGGCTGAAAAGATGAGATTGATACCGTTATTAAAACTGGCAACTGAGAATTAAAACAAAAATTGACTAATGAAATAGTTTGGACCACATATACATAAACGATGGCATGATAAATTTTTATTTCAATCTATTCCAAACGGTTATCATGCAACTCAACTAAGCCATAATTGGGCTCTGTGGATCCTCCTCATCCATTAAATGGGACTTAAGATGGATACACATCTAAGTTTAATTGTCCTCCCATATACAAGAAAACTGTTCACACGTTTTCCAATCCATGCAATAATTTACCCAACTATTTCTCGCTGAAATATCTGCAAAATTCTCAGAAAAATAAAAATGAACGCCCTATTTCTAAACTTCAAGTTCTGCATCATTTCCAGATCATTCCAGTTGGTTCATAACTAGCACCCTACGATCATATAACAAGAGAATGGACACTGATACTTTGTTTGGTCATATATAAAAAGTGGGGTAAGGACAAAAGTAATAGTAATGACAATTTTTTGAGGTTTTCTTCCTTACACTTAACATACTCTCCAAATCTTATCTATTTTACAGAGGCAATTTCAGTTGGAACAGAGGAAATGTCAGCCTAATTTACTCACAATTCCCTTTATTTTGGCTTCCACGAGGAATCATATCTAAATAAGAAAAGAACTGCAATGTTTCTTTTTCTTCTCTTTGCTCAAATTTGCTTTTTTCCCTAATAAGCTCTGATTCCTTTTTGATAAAATGGTTAACCTCTAGCCAGAGAGATCATTTGCATGATATCTGAGGTTAAAAAATCCAACTTTTATTGGGATATCAAAGTTTGGTCACCCTTTAGTTCTTTCTATGTCAAATCCTTCTTTCAGATCTTGCCTTGTGCCAGAAAGCAAATATGATTCCTAAGAAGTGAGCTTTAAAGTCTTCCAAATTCCTCTAAATTTATCCTTTTTAGCACGTTATCTAGCGGATTTGCATAAATTCTTCATGGTTAAGAAGATTCTCTGGTCATGGACTGTGCAAATTAGATGGACATTATCACTTGAGCTTTCTTTGTATCAGGTCAAAAAAAACTTTTTCATCTTAAGAAGTGTTGGGAATAAAATGAAGTAGGGTCTACTGTCTAGTCCTACGAGCATTGGTATTGGATTTGTCATCCCAATCTTTAAAATTTGAAGAATATGTAACTTTTTAACTTTTAACTAATCACTCAATACTTAAAATCTACATTAGATTAGTCATCACATTCTCTGTAATAATAAAATATTATTATTTATATTTCTTTAATTAATTTATATTTTTTAATTACTTTTTTTATTTTATTTTCATAATCTTCAATAACCTCCAATAATCATATTCATTTCCATTTTCACAATCTAACAATCTATAATATAATAATCTCATATGTACATAGTTGGTAAAATCTCATATGGAAATAAAACACAATTAAAAAATACATTTAGACTTACTACAATGCTTTTCATATTTGGAAAAAAGAATAAATTTACTGTAGCTCATATTTGGGATGAAAAGAGCTTGGCTAATCCAATATGGAGCACATGTGGATGATATTTGCTAAATTTGAAGATAAAAAGCATTTGGCTAATCCAATACCAATGCTCTTAGAAGCCCATTGTCACTGGTTGACTGACATACAAATACAAAAAGGAGAAAGTGATACAAAGCCAGTGAGATTCAGCTACTAAAGGGATAACTCCAGAAAAGAAAGAAAACCTCTATAAAATGATGGCTGCTCACACAACCACAGAATACTCAATTCCCATGGAGAAGGATTTGGTGAAATAAGGCGCCTCACAAAGCAGCATTTTTTGTATGGATAGTAGCATTCAATGAGATCTCGACGATGGATAATATACAGAAACGTATGGTGATCACAGTAGATCGGTGTTGTATGTGTAGGAAAAGTGGTGAAACTTTGGATCATCTATTGTTGCATTTTGAGGTTGCTAGAATGTTATGGAATGAAGTGTTCCACATATCAGAGTTAGCTTGGGATATGCCTACTACAGTGACAGAGCTCATGGCCAGTTGGACAAATCTTGAAATGACCAGACGTTTGAAGACAAGGAGTGTTCATTAGAAGAACATGGATTATTTTTTGCCAACACTATTTTTCTTTGGGCCACAACTGTAAATTTTCATAGCCTCAATTTTCATGAATTTCTTGTTACCATTTCCTCTCCCTAGATAGGTGTTACCTTTTGTATACCATCTTGTCTACTTGAGCTATGCCGATTCATATCGATATAATCGTATAATCATTTACTTATAAAAAAATGATGGGACCTCTATAAACATAAAGAGAACTTCTCTACACTTTCATGGGACTTTCTCTCCAAATTTTAACAAGAATGACAATTTCTTGAACCTTTTTTCAACTCTATTTTCGCTGTTGTATTGAGAACAGAGTGAGACTATGGGAGATTGTAAAACCATCTAATATAATAGATTTTGTCAGACAACCCGGGACGTAAACTTTTATATCAAGCCACGTAAATCCGCGTCTCTCTTTATTCAATGCAAAAGTATGAGCTATTCGATTGCACCATATGCACGCATGATAAATGAAAGAATTAGATTCAAAACACGAGCTCGTTAACAACAGAATTCGTTTTTAAATCATAATTCACATATTTAACGCCGAAGATTAACCTCACATTCAGATAAAAAAGAACTTAGAACGGAATTCAACAGAACAGATTGAACCATCGGAAAGAGTTAAGGTAGAAGGAGAGGATCGAATACCGGAGCGGAATATATCGGTGGGCAAAGAATTGGCCGACGACGTCGAATTTGGTTGACCCGTTTTCCTGGATGCAGAACGTCGCATCTTCAGGAATTCCAGCGAGACAGGATCTGAGAATCAAGACCAAACCTCGACGAGTGAAGAAGCTAATCGTCGTTCGGAAGCTCTGCTATGCGGAACTCCAAATCGAGAGAGAGAGGGTTCTTGTTTTGGTCTAATCGGTTTTCTTATTTATATAAAAAAATAAAAATGACGTGATATTATGTCAGTGGGCTGCGTTAAGACTGAAGAGCACTGGCCATCTAGAGTCCTCTCGTTAGATTGTCTAAAATTAAAATATACTTTTAATTAATTTAATTTTCATTTTAATTTTTAGCTATTTTATTTATATAATTTTTATATTAAAATAACTAATTTGTTTTAAATATAATAATAAAATAATTAATAATATATCTTTTTTAATTATTTATAATTATTAAATTAATTAATTTTATTATATTTAACTATTCTTTAATGTTAATTAACAATCATATTTTAATTAAATTATAAATTTAAAAAAATAATTAGTAATTATATTATATTTAAATTAAATTACTAATCAATATTTTAAAAAATAATTTTTACTTATTTTTCTTCCAACTATATTTTTTTATCAAGAAAGAAAAAAGTATAAAAGAAAAATAATAAAATAATAAATTTGATCATTCTAGCTAAAAGCATTCTCATTAGATTGACTAAAAGTCAAATCTAATAAGAATTTAGACGTTTAAAATTATTTTAACTCTACATTGAATTGTTCAAATACTAAATTTATTGATCTTTGTGCTAATAAACTCAAATAAAATACCAAATATAGCAAGTTAGCTAGATTGGTCATATCTATTATTTTATTATTTCTCTTTCATATTTCTCCCTTCTTTGATTTAAAAAAAAAAATTAGATGAAGAATAAGTAAAAATTATTTTTTTAAATATCGATTAATAATTTAATTTAAATATAATATAATTACTAATTATTTTTTTTAACTCCTAATTTAATTAAAATACGATTATTAATTAAGATATAATAAAAAATAGTCAAATATAATAAAATTAATTAACTTAATAATTACAAATAATTAAAAAAATATATTATTAATTATTTTATTGTTATATTTTTAAAAAATAATCATTCTAACGTAGAAATTATGTAAATAAAATGGTCAAAAGTTAAAATGAAGATTAAATTAGTTAAAAATGTACTTTAATTTTAGACAATTCAATAAAAGTGTTCTCACTTGCCATATTTGACATTTCATTTAAGTTTATTAACACAAAAACCAATAAATTTAGTATTTGGACAATTCAACGTAAAATTAAAATAATTTTAAATATCTACCTCCATTCTAATTGGATTTGACTTTTAGTCAATCTTATAAAAATAACATTAAAGGGCCTAAATGAGTAGTAATATCCTTATAGCACTTCTAATAAAATAGTTATTTTTTATTTAAAATAAAGTATTAAAAATTTACTTTTTTATTTTATTTATTCACTTTTAAATATTTATATTTTTTTATTCATTTTATTACTCGACTCTTTTCTCTCTCTTCTTTTTTCTCTCGAGAAACAATTTTCCCTCTAACCAAATGGATTCACAAATTCGTCAGTTCAACTTTATGCTTTCCCTCAAACCAAACAGACCTAGGGTTCCCAAATCGATCTTCCGCTTTCCCTCGAACCAAACAATTTCACGAACTCGCCAATCTTAAGCTTTCTCTCGAACCAAACAAACTTAGGATTCCCAAATCGACCTGCCGCTTTCCCTCGAACCAAACAAAATTGTAGTGGAATTTGGGAGACGATTTGGGACCCTCAACGAACTCTCAGATTCTCTTATGCATTTTCATTTGCCATTTTCTTAAGAAACAAACAGAGGGCAATCGGCAAAACCCAACCGAAATCAGAGCAAACCCTAGACGAAACAAGCATTGAAGAAAATTCTCGAGAAACAAACAATGAATTTACCAACGAAAATTCCCAAGAAACAAGCCACGAATTTACCAACGAATCCCCAAGAAACAAACAACAAAATAGAATTGAAAAATATAAAACGAAAACGAAAAACAAACAACGAAAAGAACAGTGTTCCACAATTCTGCGATGGCATAATGGAGTCGAAGAGCTCTGCGATGGCGCGATAGACTTGAGAGCCTCGGGTGATGGAGTTGAGGGCTCTGCAATAACGCAACTCCATTGATAGCTCTGCGATGGTGCGAAGGAACGGGAGGTGAAAGTTAAATTGCCAAAAACAAAATCTTGGTAAAACAATCAAATATGTTTTGCAGGTAAACAGCATTTTGCTATATATAGCAAAATTACTGTTCACTCCTCCAAATATTTTTTATTTTGAAAGTCCAGTGGAGTGGATTTTTTTGACTCTTTTAACTATATTTTAAAAGAAATTAAATATTAACTATTTCATTTAGAGTGTTCTTAACTTAGTTACTCTTGGTTTCCTGCTCTATATGTTTTTATTTTTTCATCATTTTATTTTAAGTATTCTTTTAACATCTTTAATTATTAAGAAAACTTTTTTTAAATATATAATTTTATTAATAATCACTTTCTTAATCATTAAGTAAAATTTTTTTTTTAAAATTAAAAATGAGTAGTAAATGAGTTGTAGACAAATAGTAAGAGGATCATTTTCCTTGTTAAAATATAGTTTTAATTAATGTAATCTTTATTTTAGTTTTAACTATTTTATTCATATAAATCTTTATATTAGAATAGTGATTTTTTTCAAATCTAATAATAAAATAATAAAACTAATTTTTAATTTTAATTATTCATATCAAATCTCTATATTGGATTATCAATTTATGAAAATATCTAATGATGAGTAATTAATAATTAAATTTTTTTTAATTATTTGTAATTATTAAATTAATTAATTTATCATATTTGACTATTATATTTATTATATATTAATTAATAATTATATTTTAATTAAATTATGAGTTTAAAAAAATAATTATTAATCATATTATATTTAAAATAAATTACTAATCGATATTTAAAAAAGATTATTTATACTTATTTTTCATTCAAGTATATTTTTTTACCAATTTAATTTTCTCTACCCAAGAATTATAGGTACTCTATTTCCAATCAAACTATTTACTTTTGCCAAATTATAGGAAGAGAGATTAAAGAAAGAAAAAGAAAAAAAAAATAAAGATTTGATCATTGTATTTGACAATTTTTTTTTTTTTTCCTTTCAGTTTTACTGTTCATTTTAGCCAATATATTTAGCTTTTAGTCAAATAAATGTGAGTTGAAAATAAGATTTATTGTCTAAATTTTTATTGAATTTAACTTTTAGTCAATCTAATAAGAATGTTTTAAAGAGGTCGAGTTTTGTTTAGATAATAGGCTTATTTACCTTCTATTATTTATTTATTATTTTTTAATTTCTTTAAACATTTATTTACTTAATAATTAAGAAAGTTGTTATTAATAATTTTTTTTAATAATTAATAATGTTAAAAAAATATTTTCAAAAGCAATAATTTAAATACACTATAAATAATAAATAGATAATAGAAAATAATAAACCGATCATTATCCTTATTTGATTGATTACCCGCCCATTAAATTGTTCGATTAGCTAGATCATAAAACAAAAAATGCTTCGTATACTTCAAACTACAATTCACACGTGTAATATTTCCCATAACACATTTTATTTATGTTCTGTTAGTTATCATTCCCATACATTATACACTATATTTATTTTAAATATTTTGGTTTTATAGCATTTCTCAATTTAAAATACATTAATTGTACCGTTAATCAATACTTCTAAAATATGGAAGTAGCTTCATATAATTGCACAGACAAACACATCTTATTAGAATAAGCAAAGCATCATTCCCCCTCGCTTCTCTGATAGTCTCCAAACCTTACTAGCTCCTTTTTGAGAGGGGCAAAGCTTCAGCTCCTCCCTCCCTCCCTCCCTCCCTCTTGCCCAACCATTTAGAGTTTTTTATCGTTGTTTTCTTTAAGTTTTCTTAGTTTTTTTTATGAGTTTTTTTAGCTTTTTATCCACAATCAAAGGAATCTTCGATCTACTACTTGTCGAACCTCTCTGACCACCATTTATCAGGTTTTTAGACTCTACTGCCGCTGATTTATCAGAAGGGAGGTTCAGATTAATCAAACGTGCGGCGCATCGCACTCGAGCATAGGGGTCCGTGCGCGTGGTGCCCACGTGCCGCTGCGTCATAAGTGCGCCATTTCTGCCACACGCAGCTTTGTTATGATCAGTTGCATGTGTTTCCTTGTTTTCGGTTACCTGTTCTTTCTCCAGTGTAGCACGTGCTCCACACGCGCCACCACCGACGGCAATGGTCTTTCTCTAGTGTATCGGTTTTTTTTTTCTAGCTGCTATATTCTGATTTCCTTAACTAGGGGTCTAGTTCAAGTAAATGTGAAAATCTCCTCCAGCCATCCTTGGTCGACGAATGCGGCGCACTGCCCCCTGCTATGACTTTTAGTCGCAGTTTTATAGTTTATTTATCAGATTATAACTTTGAAATCGCTTTTTTTGTAGCATCCCCTTTGTCAGAATTAGTGGGAGTTATACTTGTAATTCTGAAATCGTTTTTTTACTCTTTTCCCTTTTTTTAGTGTCTGCTATGTGTTCGTCTTTTTTTTTTTTTTTAAATAGTGATAACATTTTATTTCATAATGTGAAGTTTATAACTGAGACCAATAAACGAAATAAATTCATATTACAAGCCTAACTAGACACAGATATGTAGCATCCTCGCACATTCCGTGGCTGGTTTTGTCTTAACTTCTAGCCTCTCAGCAACCAACACTGAGTATGGTATGACTGAGAGGATGTAAGGGTAAACAAACCTCCATTTCTAAAAAGAGGAAGAGATCACCACCTACATACTCTAAAGGAGTAGGAGGAAATTCAAACCCCATTCTCCAAAGGAGAAGCGGGGGAACAAAAGGGATATACCCATCCCTGATTATACTACAAACAAACTAGCCAAACATAAAGGAAATAAAACAACTATGTAAACACAAAAATCGAAGCCCAAAAACACATAAAATGACTCGGTAAAAGCCAGACACTGCGTCATGGTGGCGAAAGGCACGTGGCAGACACGTGCCACATGGAAAAGCCCGATTAGCCGATCCGTGCACTACTGGGGTCTTTGAGTTTAGCGCCACCGTGCGTGATTGACGTAGACCCCTCCATGTGCGGCATTAAGCTGAGCCACACAAGATCGGCTGTCCGCGCGTGCAATGAAACACCGTCTCTTCTGGGTGGGAAATCCAATAGACAAGAGGATCGACGGCTAAGGTTCCTCTCTGTGAGGCGCGAGTAGACCAAGCAAGACGATAAACTTTGCCTCTGTTGGCCTTAAAATCGCCCCAAAACCTTCCACAGCCGCTGTGATACCTGCAAACAAAATAAAACAAAACAACTAATGGAGGAGGGAGAAGAAACATAGGGGACGAGGGGGGAGGGGGGCGCAAGAAAATCGAAGGAAAGAAGGGGGGGGAGGGGGAGAAACACAACAAAGAGAGAGGTGAAGAAATGAGAGGAAAGAGGTGGAGAAAGAGACAAAGAAGAGGTGAGGGGAAGAAAGAGTAGGGGGAGAAGGGGGAGGGGAGATGGAGGCGCGGCTCACATCCCCCTACGGTTTCATCGACTTTGGTTTTCTCTCAAGGCTCTCTCAGCATGAAGACCTCTCTCACTATGCTATGTGTTTGTCATATTGAGAAGATTGTTAGGGAATCTCATCTCACTAAATTTTGTATCTTTATATCCATTTTATTCTATATATATTATGCTTGCATTAAAAAAAAAAAAAAGAAAAAAAAAACTACATGTGATTGCAACCTCCTTTAATCGTCCAACCCTTATTTTTTCCAGACCATTTTTGCCAACGTGCACATCTTTGAGAAACACCTAATTGTAAAAAAAAAAAAAAAAACACACTAAAGGAAACTGATCACTGCAATCTTGGTCACGAAGATCAATATAATTGAACCAAAGATACCAACAAAAGAATGAGAAAATGAGTTCAGTATGGAGGACTAGTGCAGTGGAAGGCCGCGCAGTTGACGAAAATTATAGATACGGGAAAATCTTCAATGTGGGCCGGGCATCAGATGGATCAGATAAATGGCCCAATGATATTTCCACAGGCACGAAGCTGGGCTGTGAGAAAAAAGTCCCTTGATATATAAGAACGTGAAGATGATAACAATCAATGATAGCAACAATTGCTAATTCCAACACACTGCCTTCAGATCAAGGCGAAACTGATAGGCCTCTTCACCTGCATGTAGAAAGCAATTATTGGAAGCAACGTCTGATCATGTCCATCCACCTTGTAATGATCATCAAAGATCGAGCGAGGCTTTACATGAGGTAAGAATATTACACTTAATTTCCAGGTAAGAATATTACACTTAATTTCCAGATAATTCAACCCTTTCAAGCAATTTATAATGTATCTTGTACGTACCCAAGGGCAAACACTAATGTACTATTGCAACCATCAATGTCCACTCCGCAGGACTTACTAAAAGAGTGGTGCTACTGCTTATTATAGGGTGCCCCGCCCGAGCAATGACCACTGGGCATGCCCGGCCCCTTACGCCCAATTCACTTTCTTAATTTTTTTCAATTATTTCTTTATATTTTTAAATGTTTAAAAAATATATATAAAAAAATTAATATACTAATAATTACTTTCTTAATCCATAAGTAAAATTAAATTTAAAAATAAAAATTAAATACATAAGCGATCAAAATAGAAGAATATACTAAAATGACATGTTTCTTCTTCTATGAAGTTCACTGGAAATCCTTAATGACATCAAATACAACATTAATTCACTGATAACACATTAACTGATTTTCACACAGACAGTAACAAATCTTGTTTTCTAGGGAAACAAATGGCCGGGCTCGAAAGAACAGAAATTCTCAAACCATCACGGCGATCCAAACTTACAAGCACTAGAAATCTCTATCCTTAGATGCTAGCTCTCTGCAGGAAGAGTCCAAAATGACAGCTGAGCTTTGCTATTCATCATCATTCCACACGACACACGACACACTATATTTATTTTTATTTTTTTCTTATCAATTAATGTGAGGTATATGTAGATAACGAGTAGAAGAACTTAATTATAAAAAGGATTAAAAACCAAAAAAGTAAAAAAATAAAAATTATGTATCATGTGAATCTGTGATGTGTGGTATGAGAAAGATGAGTATTTATATATATATATATATATATATGCTCTTATATTAATGGTGTGTGAGACTTTTTCACAAACACGTGCTAATTTACAATCACTATAACAAGATCAGCTTATTGCGTCTAGAATTTTTAACACAAAAAATTCACATATTTTCGCCAATAGTATTTACCGTTCCAATTCAATCGACGCAAGATGGTTACTATTAATGATTCTCAAAAGATTTATTCCATTTAAACGGGTAAATATCACAAAAAAGTGCTCTTACATCTAAATATATTTGATGCAAATATTAACTTCTTGTATCCAAAAAGCACTAGCCATTGGTAGAAGAAATACATATGCATAAAAAATATGGTTTCAATAAATGTATTATATAGTCGGAAAAAAGATTAATTCCATGTTTATTTTATGATCGTGAAATGTGTTGTCACAATAAATTATTTTTTGTCAGTTAAGCCTATCTAAAATGATTTTGTGTCAATTAAGTTATTGATGTGTTTGTGTCCAGCATTACGATCTTGCAAATACTCTAGATTCATATATAATCTCCAATACTAATCAAGTGGTTATTTCACAATCAACTGAAAGGAAGCTCCTTTTACCTGCATCAAAAGAAAGAGAAAGAAAGTAGGACTTTAATGAAGAATAAAATACAACAAGAAATATAGAAACTTGAGAGAAATGGAATCAAAAGAACTCAAATGTTAGCATAGGTACTTAATCACTTCATTTAGATAACCTAGGCTTGCTTATGCAACTAAGAACATGCTAAACATTTAGATCTAAGGAGGAGGATTATGAACATTCAAAAACATTGAAATTAGTGTATATTTACAAGGTGAAAATGAATACATGATTTTGAATAAACTCCATATATCACGCGAATGCACAGGCCTTTAGATGTTTCTATATATCACACGACACATTATATTTATTTTTATTTTTTTCTTATCAATTAATGTGTGGTATATGTAGATAACGAGTAGAAGAACTTAATTATAAAAAAGATTAAAAACAAAATAATAATAAAATAAAAAAATAAAAATTATGTATAATATAATGTGTGATGTGAGGATGATGAATAATATCTATATATATATATGCTCTTATTTTAATGGTGTGTGAGACTTTTTTACAAACATATGCTAATTTACAATATTTCTCTTTACTAACATATATATTAGAATAAACTTCACGTAAAAAGAAAAAAGAAGACACATAATAAGATGGTTTTAAAGTCTTTAACTCCACAACATAAAAACAAATTAATGGAAGACGAGAGAGGCTGCGACACATAGGGCCGGTTTGGATTCTTAAACGAGATAAGTTCGTCTCAACTTATCTTAAATTTATCATTATATTTTTTAAAATTTCTATACAAAACATAAATTAATACTACATTTTTAAATTACAATATAATTTTTTTTAATTTTAATTTAATTTTTTTAATTTTAAAATAATAATAATATTAAAAAATAAATTAAACTCATATCAATTCTGTTGCCCAGATGACTAACACAAGAGGGGCGTGAATTGGGTTATATTATAAAAATTAACACTTATAAATCAAATACACAATATAAAATATAAATAGAATATAAAGCAGCAAGAAATATAAAGAGTAGGGTAAGAAGAAACAAACTCAGTATTTCTATGAAGTTCAGCTCCACTGCCTACGTCTTCGCCTCGAGCTATCCCTTGAGGATCCCAAATTCACTATTCAATCTCTTTTAGGTGGAGATAGAAACCTATTACACTTTAAGCAGCACCGCTCCAAAGAATCCGTGTAAAACACCATTTACACTTCCAATCACCTCACACTTGGTGATTCAACTATCCCCTGTGTAGAACACCTTTTACACACACAAGGGTTATACGCACCCTCTTACTGATACAAGAGTTAATAGTGGGTAGACTATCAAAGTACACTCCTCAATAGGGGTGTAAAAAGACCGAACCGGACCGGCGGACCGGACCGGACCGGTTGTCCCAGACCGGGACCGGACCGGACCGGTTGGAGTCCGGTCCAAAAAATGTATGGACCGGAAAATTCCGGTCCGGACCGGACCGGACCGAATCCATAGTGTTTTTTTTTTTTTTTAATTTTGATTTTTAAATATATATATATAAATAATAATATATAAATTTTAATATTAATATTAATATATATTAACATATTAATATACAATATATACTCTTATAATATTAACATATTATGATTTATAGTAGACTAGTAGTTGACTAGTTATAGTATAAAAATATAAATTATAGTATATTTAGATAAAGTATTAGTAATAACTTATATGTAATAAGTATATTATTATTATTTACTATATTATTACTAATTTATTACTATTTACTAACATATAAATATATAATATATTAATATAAATTGTAATAGTATTATTACTAATTAGTTATAATTTATTAACATATACTAATGTAATAGTATTATTAGATGATTAGATTATTAGACTATTAGTTATAGTTTACTAACATATTTAATATTTAATATTAACTAACATATTAATATATAATATATACTCTTATAATATTAACATATAAATAATAAATGTATTATTATTATTTAATATATTATTACTAATTTATCACTATTTACTAATATAAATATATAATATACTAATGTAAATTGTAATAGTGTTATTACTTATTAGTTATAGTTTATTAACATATACTAATGTAATAGTATTATTAGACTATTAGTTATAGTTTACTAACATACTTAATATTTAATATTAACTAACATATTAATATATAATATATACTCTTATAATAATATTAACATATAAATAATAAGTGTATTATTATTATTTAATATATTATTACTAATTTATCACTATTTACTAACATATAAATATATAATATACTAATGTAAATTGTAATAATGTTATTATTTATTAGTTATAGTTTATTAACATATACTAATGTAATAGTGTTATTAGACTATTAGACTATTAGTTATAATTTACTAACATACTTAATATATAATATATACTAACATATTAATATATAATATATACTTTTATAATATTAACATATTATAATTTATAGTAGTTAAATTTGGGCCAAAAAAATATTTGATCATTGTAGAATTTTAGATTAAATTTAGCCCATTAAATCATATGGGGCACCCCTAGACCGGACCGGACCGCCCCTGGACCGAATTGGACCGGGCCAGTATGGACCAAACTCCTGTTCGGTCCGGTTCAGGGTGAGAGAATTCTTGGACCGAATGGAATCGGTCCACAAATTTCCCGGACCGGACCGGACCATTTACACCCCTACTCCTCAATAAGTGAGATAGAAACAATACAGCGCAACCTATTTCTCTAAAAAAAAACAAGAATTAAGACTCAAAACTTTAGAAAAGAGAGAATGAGAGTTTTGAAAGAATGATGCAAAACTTAGCAATAGATGTGTAAGCTCTTGTTGTTGTGATTTTGTAAAACTCAAGTGAGTTATTTATAGGAAAATGGATCACACTCAATTATCTTCCAAATTCAAAATTCAAATTTTGATGAAGTCATTGCATATGTCATTCAATTTTCAAAAATCAAATTTTTGAATGAAATCATTGCATATGTCATGCACATGTAAAATATAATTTTTGAAAATAAAACTTTTAATGAGATTATTGCATATGTCATGCACATGCAAAATATAAATTTCCAAATTAAAACTTTTAATGATGTCATACATATATCATGTTTATGTCATGCATAAAAAAATGCAATTTAATGCTTTATAAGAAAAGATTAATTTTTGAGTCTTAATCCAATTTGGAATTTGATCAAGAGATGTACAAAAATAATCTATAAATTTCATTTGTAGACTTGTTCTTTTATACTTGATATGCGCTTTGCTCCCTTGCATAGATAATTTGAGCTTGAGACTTGAATTTATTTGTTATCATCAAAATCTACACGTAGATACGAAACTTGAAACCTTGGATTCAACAGTCTCCCCCTTTTTTATGATGACAAATACTTAATAGAATTTTGAGACTTGCAGTAATACTTAAGCTCCCCCTGAGAATATGCGATAGTTTTTTAAGTAATAAATAAACATAATTCCAGCATATATAACAGAGTTAAAAATCTAAATATTTACGTCTAAAACTTCTCCTCCTTTTGGCATCATTAAAAATGAATCATAATTAGCTCAATAAGACATCTTCCTATAATAACCAATAGAAAAATAAAACGGTGCATTAGTAGAGACTGTAGAGAATTCGGTGTGGAGCCACGCATGTCCGACAAAACTTGCAAAGATTGGAGGTCTAGCTCTGACAATTCGGTGCGGAAGGAGATTCAAATCCGCTTGATGTTGTTGACAAATAAGATACGTAGAGATTTGAAAGTTTTATATTTATGTTTAAATGACCATTTTCACCCACCAAATACTAAAACAAATCTCACATTGCTCATTGATCAAGTATCTGTTTATCCAAAACGATAGAATCGCGGAGAAAATTTCGTCTAATAATCTTCTAGATTTAAATCAGGAACCGTCTCAACCAGTCATTTTATCTCCTGAGGTTATAAACACCATGATAGAAGTAGAGATGCATTTTTCTGATATGACTGATTCTGAGGTTGTTGCAGCATCTAGAACTCTCAGTGCTCAATATGCTGCCTCTGTTATGACCATGTCTCGGAGATTACTAGCGAGAGAAAATGAGGTTGATCGACTTAACAATGAAATATCTGTTTTGCATCAAAAGCTTGCCAATAAAGATAGAAAGAATAAGAGGTTAAAGCAAGAAAATAAAGATTTAACGGAATTAGCTCGTATTCTAAAATTTCGAATAAAGGAATCGGAACGAGTGAGAGTTTAAGCACAAAGTCAACATCAGCAGATAATGGCAACGTTTTATGAGATAAATGGAGACAATTGTAATTAATCTCGCTGGTTTAGTTCGGTAACTTTTGACAATATGCATCCGGCATATCTTGTAAGCTTGACTAAGTAAGATTTGAAGAGATGACGGTTTGTCTTGTACTTATTTTCATCTTTATAAAAGCAATCATTAGTTTTATCTAATTCGCATCAAATCTTCTTCTCATCTCTGTAGTTCATCTTCATTCTCGCTCTACAAAATTTCAATGGCTCATCAATTTTCCTTCAGTGCTTCTCGTGATCAAGATATGAGGTATTCTTCAGTGCAACAAAACACTAATTTGGCTAATAAATTAGATCATGATGCCATTTACGAGCTTGTGGGTCTTAGAACTCGATACTCATATTCTATCGTTGCTTTTTTCGCTTGGTTGCAGTCCAAAACTCGCGAAATTGAGAAGTTTAGCGAAAATGTCTTTGTACTTTAACGACTTATTTATGAGTCAAATAAAAAAATAGAAGAGTTAAAGTAACAGAATAAGGATTTAAAATTATTGTCTGCCTCTTCATTTCGATTGTCTAATCCTTTAGACAATGATGGCATGATGATTTATGAGGAGCAAATGCATTTGAATGATGAGGCTAAACGTCTCAAATTTCTGTAGGTCATTTGAGATAATGGAATAAAAGTATCTAGCAGATATTCAGAGCATGCATCATTCATATTTTTCTTCTAATCATGCATAGTCTATCTTCTAGTAGGGGTTTTGTGAAAATGTCTGCCAATTGATCATGTGTGCTAGTAAATTCTAATACAATATCGCCCTTCTGCGCATGATCTCTAAGAAAATTATATCTAATTTCAATATGCTTGGTCCTAGAATGTTGTATTGGATTCCTTGAAAGATTTATAGCACTAGTATTATCACATTTAATAGGAATATAATTGTACATAAATTTAAAATTCTCAAGTTGTTGCTTCATGTAAAGAACTTGAGTATAACAACTGCCTGCAGCAATATATTCTGCCTCAGCAGTAGATAATGCAACAGAATTTTACTTTTTATTAAATCATGAAACAAGTGCATGACCTAAAAAATGACATGTTTCACTAGTACTTTTTCGATCAACTTTACAACCAGCATAATCCTCATCTAAATAACTAATAAGATCGAAAGAAGTGTGCTTAGGATACTATAATCTTAGGTCAATGGTACCGGCAAAATATCTAAAAATACGCTTAACTGCAATCAAATGAGATTACTTTGGAGATGATTGAAAACATGCACATAAACATACACTGAACATAATATCAGGTCTACTAGCTGTCAAATATAATAAACTACCAATCATACCTCGATATACCTTTGAGTCAACTGGCTTATCGCTTTCATCTTTATCAAGTTTGGTAGTTGGACTCATTGGTGTTTCAATTACCTTCGCACCTTCCATCTCAAACTTTTTAAGTAAATTTTTGATATATTTTAACTGATTAATGAATGTCCCACTTTTTGCTTGCTTGATTTGCAATCAAAGAAAGAAATTAAGTTCTCCCATCATGCTCATTTCAAATTCTTCCTGTATGCTCTTAGCAAAATCTTGGCACATATTTTCATTAGTAGCACCAAAGATTATATCATCAACATAAATTTGAACTAGAAGAATATCATTCTATTCATATTTGATTAAAAGAGTTGTATTGATCTTTCCTCTTGAAAAACCTTTTTCAATCAAGAAACCACTAAGCCTCTCATACCAAACTCTAGGAGTTTGTTTGAGTCCATATAATACTTTTGCGAGCTTAAAAACATGATTAGAAGAAATATAATTTTCAAAAACTGGAGGTTGCTCAACATATACCTCTTCATTTATAAAACCATTTAAGAAATCACTTTTAACATCCATTTGAAAAAGTTTGAAATTGTTATAACATGCATATGTAAGTAACATTCGAATAGCTTCTAATCTTGCGACAGGTGCATACATTTCATCATAATCGATTCCTTCCTCTTGATTGAAACCTTGGGCTACAAGTCGAGTCTTGTTTCTAGTGATGATTCCAGACTCATCTTTTTTATTTCTAAAAATCCATTTTGTTCTAATAACAGCATGATTTTTGGATCTAGGAACAAGTGTCCATACATTATTTCTTTCAAATTGATTTAGCTCTTCTTGCATAGTTAGAATTCATGATTCATTAATAAGTTCTTCATCAATATTTTTGGATTGAGATAGAAAAGCAGTGTGATTACAAATATTTCTAAGAGATGATCGAGTACTTACACTTCGTGAAGGTTCTCCTAGAATTTGTTTCACTGGATGATCTTTCACATGTTTCCACTGTTTAGTTGTATCTTGTACTAAATCTTGATGATCTTTCCTGATGTCTCCATGTTAGACTTCTTCCATTGTATTCTCTTTGTCGAGATTGAGACTATTTGTATTATTTGTACTTTATGATTCTTCATCAATAGATTTCTTGGAGAGTAGAAGGTTAGATTCATCAAATACTACATGCATAGATTATTGTACAGTCAAAGTCTTTTTATTGAATACTCTATAAGTTTTACTATTTGTTGAATACCCAAGAAAGGTACTTTCATCAGATTTTGCATCAAACTTTCATAAATTATCTCTGTCATTGAGTATAAAATATTTGCATCCAAATACATAAAAGTAACCAATGTTAGACTTTTTCTCATTTCAAAGCTCATAAGCGGTTTTATCTAATTTAGACCTTAACATAACTCTATTTATAACATAACATGCAGTACTTACCGTTTCGGCCCAAAAATAACTAGATAAACTATTTTCATTAAGCATTGTTCTTGCCATTTCTTGAAGAGGTTTATTCTTCCTCTCAACTATCCTATTTTATTGAAGAGTTCGAGGAGCAGAGAAATTATGCAGAAAACCATTTTCATCATAAAAAAACTCAATATATTTATTGACAAACTCTTTCCCCCTGTCACTTCGGATGTTTGAAATAGTATAGCCATTTTCATTTTGAATTCTCTTACATAACTTGGTAAATGCATTATGTACCTCATATTTATGAGCGAGAAAGATGACCCAAGTATATCTAGAGAAATCATCAACAATAACAAATGCATAATATTTTTCTCCCAGACTCGCAACTCTTTTTGGTCCAAAAAGGTTCATGTGTATTAGTTGCAAAGGTCTAGTAGTGGAAATATGTTTCTTGATTTTGAAAGAAGTTTTTGTTTGTTTACCAAACTGGCATACATCACAGATTTTGTCTTTAAAAAATTTTGCTTTTGGCAAACCTCTCATAATATCATTTTTTGAAAGTTTGGAAATAAGTTCCATATTTGCATATCCTAACATTTTATGCTATAACTAACTATTTTCATGTTGAGCTGATAAACAAATAGTATCTTATGAGACAATTTCTTCAAATTCAATTGTATAAATATTATTGTTTCTAAGAACAATAAAATAAATATTGCAATCATGATTATTCAAAATAATGCACTTATCCTTTTTGAAGGTAACTGTAAATCATTTATCACATAATTGACTTATACTTAAAAGATTATGTTTTAAACCTTCAACAAGTAAAACATCTTCAATTATGAGAGAAGACTTATTACCAACTTTACATAATCCCACGATCTTCCCTTTTGAATTGTCTCCAAATGTCACGTGTCCTTCTTCTTTAAGAGTGATATCAATGAACTTAGTTTTATCTCCTGTCATGTGTCTTGAGCATCCGCTATCTAAAAACCATCTTATTTTACTTACGGAAGACTTCATGCATACCTATAAAAATAATTAAAATAATTTTTCTTGGTACCCATATTCTTTAGGTCATTTATTTATTAATATTAGAAGAAATAAGATTCTTTGGTACCCATATGACCCTAATAGTCATTGTATGTTTTCTTCTAATAGGACAAGCATGATAGTTATGACCATTTCTATTGCAAAAATTACAAATAACATGTAACATACTTGAAGAACTTGAGTGATTGTAATAATATATTTCTTTGACAAACCTAATTTTAGGAAAAAAATTTTGAAAATCTGGTTTTGATTTAATGGGTTTATCAAAAATTTTTTTATAGGGTTTGAATTTTTCTTTTGGCATGTATCTCAAGCCTACCTTATCAAAAACACATATTTGATTACCAATAAGTTTTTCGAAATTTCTTTTTCCATTTGTGAAATTTTCAATAATATTTTCTAAATCAGCTACTTTCTTTTTCAGTTCATTATTTTCATTTTTTGAAACTAGATTTTCTTTTTTTAAAACATCAATTTCATTTATTAAAGAAAAATTTTTCTTTTTCAAAGCGGTATACTTAATACCTAATTTTTCAAATTCCTTATATACCTCTTCCAAAGTATTTTACAATTCTTCATAAGAGGGATTTTCAATATTTGTTACCTCAAGATCATCTTTAGCCATAAGACAAAGATTTGCAGATTCTTCATTACTTGCGTCGCTGTCTAAACTATTTGAATCATCAACCCATATAGCTTTCATTACTTTCTTGCCTTTGTATCGATCTTTTTTTAGCAGAGGACAATCTATCTTGATATGTCCTGACTTTTTACATTTATAACAAATTAATGAATCATTTTTACCTGTATCTTTGTTGGAAGATTTTTTAATAGGTTTCCTTAGAGGAGTTTTATTTTTCAAGAATCTCTTAAATCTTCTTGTGATCATTGCAATCTCTTCGTCATCGCTTTCTTCATCTTCATCGCTTTCACTTTCATGAGGAACGGCTTTGAGTGGCAAGCTTTTAGTTTACTTTCATTTTTCTTCTATTCTTTTCAATGTGTACTCATGGGTAATAAGTGACCCGATGAGTTCATTTATTTCGAGTTTTTTAAGATCTCTAGTTTCAAGAATCGCCGTTACTTTTAATTCCCAACGTTTTGACAAGGAGTTGAGAATTTTCCTTACTATCTCCAAGCTAGAATGAACTCTACCAAGAGATGTCAAACTATTTATAATATTAGTAAAACGAGTATACATAAAAGTGATAGATTCATCATCATTCATTTTAAACATTTCATATTCATCCGTAAGAACATAAATTTTTGATTCTTTGACTTACGAAATTCTTTCATAAGTTACTTCCAAGTTGTCCCAAATTTTCTTTGCTGTCCTGCAAATCATTATTCTGTTAAATTCATTACCATTAAGAGCATTATATAGAAAATTCATAGTCATTACATTTACAGTATAAAGTCTATCGTCTTCGTGATCAAACTCTTCCTCTTCATTTTTGACCTTTACTCCATCAACAGTTTTTATTGGAATATAAGGCTCATTTACAATACATTTCCAGATTTCTCGACCTTGAAACTGAAGAAATATTCTTATTTTATCTTTCCAGAAAGTATAATTATCTCCACAAAATAGCGGAGGTCGACTACTGGATTGACTTTCAGCGAAAGTAGCTGTAATGTTAACCATATGATCTTAACTCAACAGATAGTTAATCTTATAACAGAGTCCTTGTTCTGATACCAATTGTTGCCCAGATGACTAACAAATAGGGGGAGTGAATTGGGTTATATTATAAAAATTAACACTTATAAATCAAATACACAATATAAAATATAAACAAAATATAAAGCAGCAAGAAATGTAAAGAGTAAGGTAAGAAGAAGCAAACTTAGTATTTTTATGAGATTCAGCCCTACTGCTCCAAAGAATCCGTGTAGGACACCCTCTACACTTCCAATCACCTCACACTTGGTTATTCAACTATTCCCTGTGTAGAACACATTCTACACATACAAGGGTTATACGGACCATCTTACTGATACAAGAGTTGATAGTGGGTAGACTATCAAAGTACACTCCTCAATGAGTGAGATAGAATCAATACAGTACAACCTATATCTCTCTAAAAAAGAACAAGAATTAAGGCTCAAAATTTTAGGAAAGAGAGAATAAGAGTTTTGAAAGAATGATGCAAAACTTAACAATAGATGTGTAAGTTCTTGTTGTTGTGATTTTGTAAAACTCAAGTGAGCTATTTATAGGCAAATGGATCACACTCAATCATCTTCCAAATTCAAAATTCAAATTTTGATGAAGTCATTGCATATGTCATTCAATTTTCAAAATTCAAATTTTTGAATTAAGTCATTGCATATGTCATGCACATGTAAAATATAATTTTTGAAAATAAAACTTTTAATGAGATCATTGCATATGTCATGCACATGCAAAATATAAATTTCTAAATTAAAACTTTTAATGATGTCATGCATATATCATGTTTATGTCATGCATAAAAAAATACAATTTAATGCTTTATAAGAAAAAATTAATTTTTGAGCCTTAATCCAATTTCGAATTTGATCAAGAGGCGTACAAAAATAATCTATGAATTTCATTTGTAGACTTGTTCTTTTATGATTGATGTGCGCTTCGCTCCATTGCGTAGATAATTTGAGCTTGAGACTTGAATTTATTTGTTATCATCAAAATCTACACGTACATACGAAACTTGAAACATTGAATTCAACAAATTCATTTTATTTTTCAATCTAAATCTGATTACAGGAGTGTCAATATATGACACGACCCGTTAATCCGAAACGAACACGACAGGATAAAAGCGGGTTAGGGTTGAGGTTTAACGGGTTTCGGGTCAAAACGGGTCAACCCGTTAAAACACGAATCAAACCTGTTATGACCCGTTAAAAAAATAAAATTACTATTATACCCTCCAAACTCAAAAATCCTAAATAGCTAACTTAGCACTGCCGCCGCCCCATTTGAAATTTTCCGTTCTCATTTCATTTTCTCCATTCGATCTCACACTCTCGCTCAGACACTCTCACTCGTCTACAGACTTCAGCCCCTTTCGGCTTTCATTTGTTACCACCCTTTTCTCAAGTCCAAATCAAGATCTCCCTTCTGTCTCACTCATCTTCAACCTTCGGCTTCGGTCACTTGTTCTCTCCTTCAGCAGTTCAAAATTTCAGCCATTTTCATTTCTAAATTCTAATCGCGAGCCCTAGAATCGAAAATCAAAATCGTGAACTCCCTCCCATCTCACTCGTTTTCAACCTTTGGTCTCTCCTTCAGCCCCTTTCATTTCTTCACGGCATCGCGGCGCAGCTCAAGCCTCATCTTCACAGCATCGCCCAGTCCCATTTCTCACGCCGCCCCCTCTTCAAGGTAGCTTCTGTTATGAGTTTCCAAAACAGTTTTAATGTTGATCTGAAAATGGACTTTGTTAGAAACTTGGAGTTAGGGTTTGGTTATTTTAAGAGCAATTTTTATTATTTAATATTTATATTTTATTTTTCCATTAATTGCTGTACCTCTAATTCTTTATATTCCTCCTGTTAGAAACGTTAACCTCTTTGTAGAGGCCATGGAAGATATAATGAGGGAATTAAGACTATACATCAATTAGATGTATCAATGAGCACATGCTGTGGTCTACGATTTTGGATGTTTAAATAATTTGTCTAATTTGTTCCTATTTTTGTTCTGTTTTCACAGTTCATTAGTTTTATTTTCTTTCATTGTCTTGTGTCTTGGATTGTTATATAATTGTTAGAATTAGTTGGTGACTTAATTTGTCTTCTGTCTCTTCTTTGTATTCATATGATAATTCCCGCAGTTCTCTTTTGATAAGTTGTTTATAAAATAATATATGAAACAGATTTTGGGTCTTATTTTACTACTAATGTTATAGATGTTGCAAGTTATATATTAATGCAATATTATGTTGAAATGGGCCTTATTAAGAGAGAATTAATATCACTGAAAAATTGTAAGATTAGTGGAATACAACTACAATTTGTGAAATACATATTTAATCATTGAGGACTTGGTAAAGGAAGGGATAGTTGGATAAGTTTAAGTTATATGAATTTCACAGTTTCTGCCTATCACTAACTTAATAGTTAATCATCAAGGACTTGGTAATGTAATTTTCATTGCCACTTCAATATATTTGTGATAAGTTGAATGTATACAAACCTGCACAAAGATAGTTGGATAAAGCAAAATATTGATGCTTTTTTTTTTTAAAGCAAAAGCTGAATGTACACAAACTTGCACATAGATTTTTCTGCATTATAAACTTGTAATTCATATGATCCTTTGTTCTTGTTTGTTGTCAGATGACTGAGGCAGAGTGTGAAAATAATGAGTTTATTGATTTGGACCAGTTTGAAAATGAAGAAGAAAGTTTTCAAACTGAAGAGGCTAAAGCAAAACGAAGGAAGTGGTCATATGTGTGGAATGTTTTTGAAATGTTTCCCAATTATGAGAAATAAGGTGATAAGAAGCCACGAACCAAGTGCGAGCTGTGTGGAGCTATTTACCTTGCATCGAGCAAAAATGGAACCGGAAATTTGAGGCGTCACATTGAGGTGTACCCTAGAAGAAGTTCACGAGATGTTGTCAGTTGATCTTGGAACAAAATAGTGGATCTATTTCGGTAAACAATTCTAAATTTAGCCCTGAAGAATATAGATAAATATTGGTAGCTGCTATTGTCAAGCATGACCTGCCTTTTCGATTTGTTGAATATTCAGGGGTGAGATTTTTATTACAATATTTGCATCCAGACATTCCAATTATTTATAGGAATACTGCCAATGCAGATTTGGTTAAGATGCACCAGAGGAAAAAAAAATAGGATTAAATGCATGTTAAATAAAATTCTTAGTAGAATTAGTTTGACATCTGACTTGTGGACTTCTATAACCACTTATGGTTATATGTGTATTATAGCACATTTTTTGGATAAGAGATGGACTTTACAGAAAAGGGTTTTGAACTTTTCTTATATGCCACCACCACATAACGACATATCTTTGTCTGAAAAAATTTATAATTTGCTATGTGAGTGGGGAATTGAACATAAGATTTTCTCATTGACTTTAGACAATGCTTCTTCTAATGATGTTTCGGTAGAGTTGTTAAAAACTCAATTGAACATTAAGAAAGCTCTTGTTTGTGATGGTGAGTTCTTTCATTTTTGTTGTTGTGCTCACATTCTGAATTTAGTAGTACAAGATAGGTTAAAAGAGATTGAGGATGCTATTCATAAAGTTTGTAAAAGTGTCAAGTATGTCAAAGGATCAATCAAGAAAATTAAAATTTTAAATTCATCAAATCAAATGTCTTTGGTTAGCAAGAAAGGGATGAAACAGGATGTCTCCATTAGATGAAATTCTACTTATCTTATGTTAGAGAGTGCTATTTTCTATCGTCGTACCTTTGGACATTTGACATTGACTGATTCCAATTTTAAGCATTGTCTATTTGAGTCTGAGTGGGAAAAAAGGTGAAGATTAAAAGTTTATTGAGTATTTTTTATGTAGCCACTTGCGACTTTTCTGGGATCAAATACCCTACAACCAATCTCTATTTTTCAGTAGTGTTTCTGATTTATTTTAAATTAAAGCAGCATTCTATGGGTGATGACGACTACATGAAAAAGATGTCTAAGAAAATGCTTACTAAATTTGAGAAATATTGGTTTGAGTTCAATGTGTTGTTGGCTATAGCAGTTATATTAGATCCCCGATACAAGTTGGTTTTTTGTTAATTTCTCTTATAAGAAGCTTTACGGGGATTGTTACTTAGAGTATATGAATGTTCAGACGTAATTGGCATCTCTTTTAATGGAATATAGTTCTTCTAATGCTAACACTTTTTCTACTATGAGTTATGATAACATTGTTAGTGGAGCAAAAAGTGATTTAATCGAAAATAAAGAAGTATTTCAGGTAATGCTAAATAATATTTTTGTTTAATGATTTAAATTATACTATTGTTTCATATTGCATATCATTAAGAAATAGTTTTATTTATTTTTTTGTGTAAGAATTTGATACATTTGAACATGATGATCGTAGTCTCTATTTGCAAAAAATTCAATTGGATCTTTACTTGGATGAATCTAAGGCAGATAGAAATGCAAAAATCGACATTCTTTTCTTTTGGAAAGGAAATGAATTTCGTTATCCCGATCTTGCCAAAATGGCTAGTAATATTTTGAGTGTACCAATCTCTACTATCGCATCTAAATCTACTTTTAGTGTTGGTGGGCGTATTATTGATCAATTTAGGAGTGCACTAAAACCAGATGTTGTTGAAGCATTGGTCTTACAAGAGATTGGTTATATGGCGACGGTAAAGGTAAAACTTTGAAATTATATGGTTATTGGTTTTTTTTATATATAGTTGTTTATATTATAGACTGTCTACTAAATATTGATGTTTTTTTTTTAATAAAAATAAAAGAAGATCTTGACTTCAATGAGTTAACGGAAGATGTGATGGAGATGAATATCAACAAAGGTAGTGACGACGCTCTACCTATTTCTGCAAGTTCTAAGTTTGTTTAGATGTGTGATTTTATTATTATAACATTAACATGTTTACAATGTGTTGTTTATTATATTTGGAGTGTAATTTTAATACTTTACAATACAATCATGAGTTTGCATTATGGTGGTGTTATGGTGTATTATCATAAATTGTACTGTATTACTTGTTAGATTGTGAATTTGTGATATTAAGATTGTAATGTAAATAGTTATTTCTATTTTCCAGTTAGAAATATAATTTGTAATAGAAACTGATGTAAAAGCAGGGAAGTAGGCTATTTGATTTCAGGCAAACGGAAGTTTCTGCATTGTATTTACTGGTAGTTAATAAATTGAAATGTGTCGGGTCGTGTCGGATTTAAAGAACGAAACGTGTCGTGTCGGGTTTGCGAGTTAAAACGTGTTGTGTCGAGTCGTGTAAGTTTCATGTATATACTTAACGAGTTTTAACATGTCGTATCGTGTTGACACGATAATTTATAAAGTCGTATTAGGGTTGAGATTTTTTACACGAAATTCTTAATGGATCGTGTTTATATTGACCCTTTAAACATAATATATATATATATATATTTTAATACGGCATAAATATAATCCATTAACACATTTAAACACCCTTATCCGATTATAAATAACCAAATCTGTTTCGACTCATATGTATATATCTGCATGAGTAAACACATGAGATAGCTGAGATCATTATCATCAAGAAGCAGTACCGTACCGGCGCCGCGAATGAATGCAAGAACTATTTGCCAGTAATATTGCATGCATATATGGAGCTGACTTAAGTCATGATGTGATTTGAAAATAATTGACGTATTTTGGAGTACTCTTAAATATTACGGCATTTTTAGGTTTGCAGGTGTCTTGTCAAATTACCCTACTCTATCATGCATGGTTTTACTATTCCTACTCATATTTCACCCTAAGAATATTGTAAGGAGTTTAGTCGCAGATATGAGATCTATAAAGTTTTTATCTTCTCTTTTTCTCATATCAAAATATTTAAAAAGTCTCTGTAAGTATTAATAGCGACAAAGAGAGCTAAAGACAAGAAATATGAAGGAGAACCGACCAATCCAATTATAAGGATTACACCTCAAGAAGATCAAAACCAATCTCATGTAGAGGACCACGCGTAGCCTTTGACTAATTCACAACATTTACAAATCAAGAAATTAGGCAATATTGGAAGCCCGAACTAAAGTCTTGGATGATTTAGGCTTATTTTGGATGGTATAAGTATTTTATCTTATTTCACTTTATATTATTATTATGATTTTTAAAAAAATTTATAATACAAAATATAATAAATAATTTATTCATTTTAAATTAAAAAATAATAATAATATTAAAAAATAATATTTTATTCAACTTTTAATTTTAATCTAAAACTATAATCTTTTATCATACGTATCTCATTATCAAAATCGCACATTATAGATAGTGATCACGATCTATATACAGTCCTTACATTAAAGGCAAGAATCGTGCATGCATGCATATGGCTGATCTCAGATGGAAAATGGAGAAGCTAAAGTTAGTAGATAAGATATAAAATAAAGAAAGTCTGTGATTCTTGAGTAAATGTGAAGAAAACGACCGAACATTAATCGACACAAGAACTTGGGATTTCGATGAAGAAATAAAGGGACAAAAAAACTTTTTGTTTTATTGACTTGTATGGGGATCGGCAAAGCACGCGTAATCTTGGCTAGCTTTATTTGTTTTCCAAGTCACTGATCAACTGTGTGTGAATCCCTATCTTTTCGCAGTCAGGCTAGCTTATAGGCTTCATGTAGGTATATATTGTACCTTTGTCTTTGTCTAACATGTCCATTACCACTTTCGGAACGACTTGAGTAAAAATGTTTGGTACGATCGATGTTTTTTTTTGGCAATTCAGCCGTCCATCTGGAATCTCCACCTTTTTTTTTTTTTTAATTTTTTCAAGAACAGAAAGTCACGCAGAAATTTACCTTGCTTGTATGCAAGATATGGACAAGTCGTCCTGTCAACAGTACGGTCTCACTTAAAAATCGAGTACCCTTACCGTTGAGTTAGCAACCCAAATCAAAATATTTTAGTTCATAATACATTTAATAAGAGTAAACTTACACATTAGTGTAATTTAATACTGACCATTATATTATAAAATTATTTTTATTATAAAATAATAAATCTAATCATGTATCACATGAAAGTGAAAGATTAATGTACATCATAGAGGTGAGTAACACCGCTTTGCATAAGTCAGGGCGGGGGTCCTCGACCCGCATCTAACTCCTCTAGTAGGATGGGGGATGGGAAGGGTCCAATCTCATCTCGCATTTCTCCTCCATAACCTCCACTTATATATATATATATATATATATAAATATAAACACAAATATTCATAAATATAAATATATAAAACTATTTATATTTTATAAATAGTGTATATATAAATATATATTATAATTTGTTAGACTTGTGTACAAGGTATATATGCACTAATAAATTTAAAAATTATGTATATAATTTAAAAGGTGACGCTAGGGTGCGGTCGGGCTGCACCTCAACGTCTTTGCAGCCCACCCCCTAAACCCTATAATTTTTATAAAAACACAATAAAAAATATTAAAAGTACAATAAAAAATACAATAAAAAAATTAAAAAATACAATAAAATAAAAAAATAAAAAAATATAATAAAAAACACAATAAAAAATAAAATAAAGATGAATTTTTAAGAGAGTTCGGCCCTAACCCAACCCCCGCCGCCGCAGTCGGTGTTGGTGGGCGCCACCGTCCATCCCATCGGGATCGGAAGGAGCCAATGTACGTACCAATTTTCGAGTTTAAGGCTATCAGGGGCACATCAAAGGTCGTCGGGGCTTGCCGTCGCAGGAGTGAGGTCGCCGGCTCCCTCCGGTCCCGATGGGATGGGCGATGTCGCCCACCGCCACCGGGGACGACGGGGGTTGCATTGGGGGGGAGTTCGGTCGGACCGAACCGCAGAAATTTTCAATTTAAAAACTACAACTTACATAAAATATAAACCAACAATTTAAAGATTATATAGTTTAAAAATTACTATACTACAACTTACATAAAATATATTATAGCAAATTTAAAAATTACATAATTTTTAAATTACAATCATATTTAAAAAATTTAAATTTACAATTTGAGTCTAAAAATATATTTTTAATTATTTTTAGACTTACAAATAATTTTAAGTCCAGTAATTTAATATAGACCATTTTTTAAGTGGACATGAATTGGGGCAGCCTGATACCCCCGCCCGCATTGTCAAGGCGGGGGCGAGGATGAAAATCAAACCCCCCGCACCCATATGCGAGGGCGGATAGCACCACCCCTACGTGATACCTTCACTCTTCTAAAAGATTTACGCGTACTACGTACGTCTTTTTGTGATCTAAAGAGGCCAGCTAACCATCTTATACGGATCGATTAACATAATTTGAACTGTACGTCCCTTGGCAACATGATGAGTTTCGTTAAGATTCTTTTGATCAAAACGCGCGATTGATGATCTTGAGATTATTTTGAGTTTCGTTAAGCTAGCTCCACCCTGCCTTGAAAAACCATTTCCTATTAGTATGGCCGCTTGAGGATAGTGAAGGGGCTAGCTACTATATATGACTAACATTTGTCAAGATTCCGATCATCAGCACTGAGATTCACACAATTACATGATGCATTCTTACATCATAAGCGTACATATATATATATATATATTGCATAATATTTATGTACTACAAGAAAAAAAAAATTTATAATATTTTAATTATAATTAAAAAAATTATTTAAGATGAAAATAGACTTTTTAATTATAATTAAAATATTATAAATTTTTTTTTTTGTTTTTTTAGTGATGAAGCTTAATTTGGATCGCTACATGAGTTGAAGTGGAAGTTATAGTACCACGTGTAAGTACTACAGGCAAATGCATGTTAGGTGACCTAATCGTAGACTGAATGGATCGAGGTAACAAACATGCATGACGTGGTCCTGCAGATAGCCATGATCATCTATTTCTTTTGCATGTTATCCTCATGTGAATACACCAATTGCCTCATCCATATTGCGACACAGATATGCATGCAGCATGTATGGTCAAATATGGCAGCTCCTCCCATATTACAAACCCGAGAGAGAGAGAGAGAGAGAGAGAGAGAGAGAGAGAGAGAGAGAGAGAGAGAGAGATTACTGCATGAACAAACGTGGGTGTGTCTTCAGCATATTGAAGTGTGGCTGCCATATGGGTTGGTTAATTTCCTATATATGTTTAGAAACAGTATTTAAATGATGTGAGCCACGTACGTACCGTTATCAGCTTTTTACTAGCTCCTATATATCATACCTACAACGTCTAATTAATACCAACATCACTTAACTTCGTTTAAATTTAAAAATAAGATAAGTTTAAATAAATTTAATTTATTTATTATTATTATTATTATTATTTTAAAATTAAAAAAATATATATTAAAAATTAAATAATTTGTATTAAAATTTGTATTTTATATAAAAAATTATAAAAATATAATAATAAAATAAAAATGAGTTAAAATGAATTTTAAATATAAGCTAGCCTTATTTTTGTCGACGTCATCGATGGATGAAAGTATTAGTGGCTAGTTCTCCCTTGTCATATATAATCAAACTAATTTATTAGTCTTAGATATATATATATATATATATTATCTATTTATATATAGTGTATATTTTTAACTTAATTAAGTGTTTAGTTTGTGAGAAAAAAATAAAAGGCTAGAATCCTTTGTGGGACCCCGCCATGTCCCATTAATTGATGGAAGGCCGCAAAAGAGGCGTGTATATATATATATATATATAAAAGCCCCCTTTGCTCCACTACTTCACTCAGGGTCTAGCATCGCTTTTAACAATAAACAAAAACCGATTCAGCTCTCGCAGCCTCTTGAAACGTTTTTCTACTAATCGTCATGGCCAGGCCCCAAAAACGATATCGAGGTGTCCGCCAGAGGCATTGGGGTTCTTGGGTCTCCGAAATTCGCCACCCTCTTCTGTAATTCCCTTTCCTAACCATCTCTCTCATGCACATGATTTCTTTTTGATCTTAGACCCCAAAATTAGAAACTTTTCTATGTTTTCAGCTTTCCAGCTCTCTACTGAAATAAACGTCCTGCTTTCAGCTTTTCTTTTTTCTTTTTTCACTGAAGAAACTTTTCTGATTATGTTTGTAATTGTAATATGCACAGGAAGACCAGAATATGGCTAGGCACATTTGAAACTGCAGAGGATGCAGCTCGAGCATATGATGAAGCAGCAAGGCTGATGTGCGGGCCAAAAGCACGAACCAATTTCTCTTTCAATCCCAATGAGCCTCAATCCAATTCCTCCAAACTTCTATCAGAAACTTTGACAGCCAAGCTAAACAAATGTCATCTGGCATCCCTTCAAATGGCCAAAAATTCTGCAGAAAAAGAGCCCCGACCTCCAAATGAGCACACCCATTTCTTCCCCACTAATGGCATTGCAGGAGAAAGTGGCGAGAAAGGCCAAGCGGAGAGTGCTGATCATCATCAGCAGTTTAAACCTCTTGAAGATGACCATATTGAGCAAATGATTGAGGAGTTGCTTTATTATGGATCCATTGAGCTCTGCAGCAACATTGTTGTTCCACCGGCCTAAGCATCGATCGATCATCTTCTAATTCCAAGGCAATTTTTTGTTTTTAGGTACGAGCTAGATCATCATGTACGTGTATAACTATGTAATAATGCTATATATGATTTTCTCTAACAAGTATTTGATCGAGCACGCCAACCAAGCAGCAATGGAATCTAAGATATATGCACATGTATCTCATGAGTTATGAAACATGAATTTGTTAGAATGTCATATTAAGCAGCCGACATATAAGGCATTGTATCATTAAAGACACATTTCCATCTTTTCTTTTTACTTTTGCTCTTTTTTTTTTTTCCTTTCTTTTTGTTAGCAAGCGAAATGAAATTTGCCCAACTTTGAAGGTACGGACGTGAATGGGGAATCAGAAGGTTCAATATTTAGGACCTAGATGTGTGAAATAAGATATACAGGAATTTGGATGTGGATCTTTTTGTCGAAATGAAAAGACAACTGCTGCTTTTACCAACTGTTAATCCTCACAAATAACTGTGCACTACTCCTACCAATTCGAGTAAGTAGTAGTACTACTACTCGTTATTTGGAAGTTGGGAAAAAAACACAGGACCTCCAATTTTGGAGTATACCAAGATAAAGGCGAAAGGGTGGGAGAAGAAAAGAGATGGGAAAATGATTATGTCGGTGGTTTTCTACAGTAAATCATGTTGAAAACTGTTAACGTGCATGCATCCAGCCCCCCCGGTGATGTCGCTGTTTTTGGATATGAAGGATCTCACGTTGAGGTAGACTGATACAAAAGAAACATGATGTTACAAATTTATAAGCCTACAACTTGAGCAATTATAGCACCTATTTTGGTAACAGAAATGAGCTGCAGTCAATAATTATTTTTAAAAAAGTGAATAAATATAAAATTTATTTAAAAAAAAAATTAAAATTTTTAATGGTACTAGACCTTTTTATTTTTAAAGTGATTATACAGTATTTAAACTGGTGATTTTGCTTGAACGGAGTTTCTAGGACAAAAGGGTTCTGCTTGATCTCTAATTGATGCATCAATTGAATGGGAGCACACGAATTCTTGCTTTAGCTGCATAATTGGGTTGTTGTGGTATAAGGATGTTCGGAATTTTGTGTTATGAACTCATCGAGCTTTTTATCATTCCCTCATTAGAGCAGAACTTGATAATCTTATTTATTTTTACCCAAATAACAATAGAAAATAAGAGGCACATTAATTTGGACTTAGTCAGATGCTGCCAATTATTATAATAATGTGGAAATGCATTTGCACGGTATGGAGCTCATGATGGTCCATTTTCTTCTCTAAATAGACATTTCTTATTGTTTTCCCACTTACTTTTTCCGGGCTGATCATAGACTAGACAACTTTGTTATCCTTCCAGCTTAGATCCGCTCATTTCTTCAACAGCATCAGAACTTTTGACCCACAGTACCCTCTCTTTTTAATCCTTTTTTTTTAACAACCTAGCTAATCTCTAAGAAGGAGAGAAGCAGATAAAATCTCATTAATGAGTCTCCAATCCACTCTAAAGTTCTTAGCTCTCTAAGGTAGTTAAAATTCTAAAAAAATTATAGATCATCCAACTCCATATAAAACAAGATCTTCAGTGTGCTTACTCCAAACTCAAAAGAAACACTATTAATTAATTCATTAGGTAGATTTCAAGAACTAATATATATATATATATATATATATATATCATTTAATAATCCCAAGCTTAGAAAAAGACATGTTTAGAGTATATAATCAACAACTTATCTTATGTCTTCTTGTCCCCCTCCTTTTTGAACACTGAGTAGAGACAAATATCATGACTAAAATTCTGTTTATATATTTATATAAAATATAAATTATAAATAGAATGCCTATAAAATATGAAAGATGTATTATATAATTTGATGTGAAACTTATGGATACCACAACCATCAGCAAGAGCAATATTATTTAACATCTATAACAGAAACATATTTTCGCTTTGATCAGAAACTCAAGTACACTCGGCCTAGAGTTCATGCATGACAAGTAATTTGTGTGAAATCATCACTTGTCTTAAAAATTTAAATTGATAGAAAAAAATAAATTTTATTATTTTATATCTTAACACTTCCTCTTATTCGTGGGCCAAATTTTCTCTTAATTAAATAAGTCTAACAAGTGAAATATTTAATTAAATAAAATAGTGAGTAGAGTTAGACTTGTTCGAACTTAGGATCTATGCTCTGATATTATATAAAATTATTATTTATCTAAAAAATTTAAACTAAAAAAAATAGATAAATTTTATTATTTTATATCTTAATAATTTGAAAGAGATCATTTTGCCACACATAATTGTTACAATCCTAAGAATCCTTCTAATACTTTGGAGTATAATTCTTTCATAAGTATAGCGTTTTGCTATTTGGAGACTACGTAACTACTATTCAGTCATACCATATGGAAATGCACTTTCGATGTCACTTTTGTTGAAGTGTGAAGGCTCAGCTACTTTAGTTTTTTTGTATGGTAGATATTCTTCCTTACGTTAAAGCCCTAGTGGAGCCCAACACTTTGGACCCCACATGTTTATGTGTTGGAACTTTTATCTTGTCAAAGTCACACAAAAATAGATCCGCTTACTGCATCAACGTCGTGAGTCAAGTACTTTTTTTTTTATTTTATTATTATTGCAAAGATCCATTCTCTCAAATATTGGAACTGCGGAGTATATATCAGTATCAATTAATTAGAAAAGAGAGAGAGAGAGAGAGAGAGAGAGAGAGAGAGAGAGAGCACATACCATTAAATTTTGATGGTCTCTATCTAGCTAGAACATAAACATGATCGTGTTGATAAAAGATGTCAAGTAGTACTAGATGCAATGAATTTTGGGTAGAAGAGTGATAGTACTTAATTAATGATCACTTGTAATTGCTAATTTCTTTTTTCACTTCTTATTTATTGCTTTCTTTTTTCACTTCTTATTTTGCAGAAAATAAACTGCCAGCTGCTTCATATATAAAAGCTGCTAGATCGATCTAGCTTTAATTTTGTGCATGCATGCCAACTATTTGGATATTATATGCAGGGAAAAGAATGATGACTCCTGAGAGACCCGAAGTTCTGCTCTGCTTTTTCTTTTTTCTTTTTTTCTTGTACCCCTTCAATTATTTAAGTAGCTAGTTAATTACTAACTGTAGTATATTAGTAATATATACTTGAAAAGATTGGTTGGGGGGGGGGGGGGGGGGGTGTGTACATTCTTCTATTCTAAAACCATGCCTCATCATGATTATTAATTATCTGAATGGGAATTGATTGATATTGTCCCCCATGACCGTTCAAGAATATATATTAAAATTCATAACCTCATGACATGTATTATTAATGCTGTTAAACACAATTCAAATGTGCGTAGACAAGATGGGAAAAAGTTATTGCTGTTGATCAATGGGGGATTTAGCCTTAAATGATCATAATACAAGGAATCTAATATATGTCCAAATCATGGAGAGGGAGGACGTCATATATATGGCACTTAGCATTATATATGTTGACCTTTAATGATAATTAAGCATTTCAGTCTAATATATAAACATGAGATCATTGGATTCAGATACATGCTAGTCAAGAAGACTTGTATTGTTACATCTACAAATTATGAATTAATTGCATAAAAATAATTTTACAAAATAATGTAATTTTATTTAATCTATTAAATCTACTTTACAGTAATAATAACTTGTAAACTACGTTAAATTATATTGATTTATAAAATTATTTTATATAATTCTTTTGTGGGTGGTAGAGAATTTCCTAGTCAAGAATTCTGGTTTTGAAACACTTGTGACATGATTGTGGGCCTGTGGGTGGCATTTTCTGTCCGTAGAATGAGCTTCTAGACAAGACTTGAATCTCTGACTGTCTCTCACATACTTATTGAGAGACATATAATTACATGTACGTACGCAAGCACACATGCAGACATGTACGCGGAAGACATGGTAATTTGTAACCCAAATATGTTTTCCTTTTGTTCTTCTCCTTGCCCATCCCTTCATGGCATGGACGACGATGTTACCCCCAAATAGAGTGGCCTATAGGCCCCACATATGTGTATGTTCGCCGCATGATGCATGCATGCACATGGTCAGATAGGCGCAATGCTTACCTCTTCTTGTATATAATGAAAACCAAAGGGGGTTCCTGCTCTTTTGGCTTCACCCTTTTCCCTCTTTCATATGTGCTCTTGTTCTATTCCCCTCCTTCATTAATCCTTCACGTGGACATCCACCATTACCATGTGACTGCTAGCATGCTCAATTCAGCAAGACAGCAATGGCCTCTCGTGAGAATAAATATTGTTGAAAGATATAGCACATATCTAATGAGCATACAACAATAAGATGTGATAGATGACGGAGTGAGCGGGCGACGAAATCTGCCTTACATGTTTTATTTTATTTTGGACACTAATTAGGTTGGAGTTGTGGTGCGGTGCGGTGCGGTACAGTACGGTATAGTACGGAACTGTACACGAATATTTTTATAAATTTTCTTTATTATGTCCGTACTATTAGAGTTAGTATACATATACATGATGTAATCCTGTTTTAGATAATAGTGAAATTATTGCTGCTCGCTCTTGTAGACATAGATATACTACCGAATCCGAATCACGTAAATCTCTGTGTTATTTATCTCTTAATTTATCTTTTAATTATTTCATATATTCATTGCAATTGTTGCACGATCGCAATAAATATTAAGAGAAGATGAGACAATCATCATCTCTTAATAGCTTTCTGTCTTTGTGGCATAAACAATAAAAAATTCTATTTGCTTTCTGTCTTTGCGCCATAACAGTAAAAAATTCAATTTGCAAATCCAAGTAGAGAACACGCGCCTACGTTGCTAACAAATCAAATTGACAACAAATGAAGATTTATAGTCTTAAACTCATGATCTTACAAATCAACGAGCATTTTACTTGCTTATATAGAGTCTAACCCTTACAATTACAATAATTAGTTTGAGTTTCACCAGCAGTACTGCTACTATGTTTACAAGGCGCACTCCAGCTTAATTTATAGAATATTGCTACAGTTACAAAAAAGTTATATAAAAAATAATTTCACAAATAAATATCGCAGCTTCATGTAATCCTTTAGATCTATTTTATAATAAAAATAATTTTACAATCTTATAAATCAAAATACATCAATTCACATTAGTTTGTGGAACTATTTTCATGTAACTCATTTGTAGCTAGTTTATTTTCCTAATTTATAATGTCGAGCGTAAATTACATTAATGCATCTTGTTTAAGTTGTCTTTTAAGTTCTCCAATTGCAATATCTCTCTCTCTCTTTGGAACTTGGGTTGTTGGGTCGAAGAACACGCCTGCCCAAGAAAGGAAAAGGTGTAGTTGACTTGGATAGTGGGGAGGAACTACATGTCAGCCCATCATCTCAACGTTTTAAGCACAAACTTGAAAAGATCCTATGGGCTCGATCGGCCTAGGTTTTGTTTGGCAGAAATTAGGAAAGTGATAAACTTTTTTACTTTAAAAAATCAATAGAGCAAGATAACTTGTTGGATGGAAAATTCTCTAACTATAAAAAAAATTATACAAATTAATATGCGTTAATATAGCTTGTCAGATTATAAAATTATTTTAATTATAAAATAGATCTAATAAATTAGATAAAATTACATTAATTTACAAGATTATTTTTAAGTAAATCTTTTGTGGATATTATAATAACAATACTCTGGTTGGACTGGTTGATATGCAATTAATATTTTCACAAGAGTTTAGTCCTGACTACATGAGTTTGTGCATGTTTCGACTAATTACGACCGGCCCATAATTATTAAATTCGACAATCGAAAAATTGTTTTTAAATGAGTAATAATCTATATAAATTCCAATTATACAAATCTTGTAAGTCTGTTATAAACAACAACAAAAAAAAAGGATGATATCTCATTGTAAAATCACTACAAAAAAATTGGTCTTTTGCAACACCAATTTCGTTGCAAAAAATAGGAAGAAATATCGTAAAAAGCTATTTCCAACGAAAACAATCATTTTGGTTGCATCAGATTGGTTATTTTTTGTCCTTTTTCTTGTAGTGAATAAAAAATAAAAAATCAGATTTTTTTGGAGGAATTAATTTTTTTACAAATATACCTAAAATTTGTACCTAGCATTAAAATTTCCATTCTTTTTTATTTTTTATTATTATTATTATTATTATTATTATTATTATTATTATTATTATTATTCATTTGGGAGAGCACGTTTTTAAACTCTAGACCTCCATTTCGAAAGTTGGAGATTACATTTCTTTTGCAAATTTCCATTCAAATTAAAATGTGTACACATGCTTGCTTAATTATATTTTGCGTGTTTTCCATGATATTCATAAGTGCAGGTTAAATATATTTTTAAATATATACACGTTCATTTCCTCTAAAATATATTTTCCATTACTGAATTATTGAGATTTTGCATTTCAAATTATATTCATCACTTCACGTACATGATATTCATACTTTCAAGCTGCGTACGTGCTAACAATTTAAAATATTTTATTAAGATGTGGACATGATCAAAATCCAAAGTGCAAAATTATTAGAGAAATATTTTACTCATAAAATAAATACGTAAAAATAATCTTATATCTGATCTATCTTAACGTGGTTTATCAGATTAAAAATTTATTTTTATTATAATACAGATAATCTGAGGGCTTATATGAAATCACATTAATTTATAGAATTATTTTTGTATAATCCTTTGTGAGTATATCACTCCTCAAATTATTATATATATAAATTGTACTTTTCTTCCTTTGTTTAGATATATTTTTCTTTTCTGCTCTAAGAATTAACTTATATAGGTCATATATATTGGGGGCGGGTACGTATTAAATTATTAATGGATATTATTAACTATATATTAATGACGATCAGTATCGCGCAGGTTATGGAGAACAATTTTCGATGTGTACAATTACCTCGAGTAGAAGTTACATCACAAATGAAAATTTTCACAAGTAATCAATAAATAAGTTATAATTTATATTTGTTTGCCCTATCATTAGATCATAATCTTTTTTTTTTTTTTACGAAGATCATAATACTAATTCTTATATATATATATATATAGAGAGAGAGAGAGAGAGAGAGAGAGAGAAGGGGACAACTGAAACTGATAATTTATTGATGAAATTGATCGATAAGTCTAAGTTTCTATTTGAATAATAAGATGAGATAAAATATTATAATTTTAATCTTTTTTAAACATAATTGCATGGACTTGTATGAACAGTTCCCAAATGAAGATTATATGTAACACTAATTCGAAAAAAGAAATGTAATAATGAGATGAGATGAATTGAGATAATTTTTCAAAACTCAATCCAAATGAGGCCTAAATGTATTTTTTGTTTGTTTATTTCCTTTCTCTTTCAATCATTTTTTATATATCTTTAAATATTTCTTAAAAAATAAGAAAATATCAATCCACTAATAGTTACTTTCTTCGTGATTAAGGCAAAAAATATTTAAAAAAAATCGATTCATCACTTTTATCTATTCAATTAACATTTTTCCATATAGAAGTAACACTCCTGACCCCTCCGGATCCATAAAAATTATCATTGTTTCTATACCATTCAAATAATAATAGGGTTACATCACATTTATCAATACTTTACTATTTTTTTTAATTTTTTTAAAAAAAAATTCTTTTACTTAATAATTAAGAAAGTAACTATTAATAAAATTATATATTTTTTAAACTCTTTTTATTAAGGATGTTAAAAAAATTCTTAAAAGAAAATAATAATAAAATAAATATATTATGAATAGTAAAATGATGATAAATAAAAGATAAGTATATCATTAATACTCTTTCTAAAAAAATCATAATCATCATTATCTATATATACATAAATATATATAAGAAAATGATAAACTCACAACAACTTGCACAACATATTACATAATATGTGTTGTAAAGTAGAGATATTTTTAAAAAGTCATATTACATAACAACTTGCCAACAGGTCAGGGTGAGAAAAAGAATTATTTCCAACCCACTAGTGCGAATTGGACTTCATTTGAGGTCGTTTGGGGCTCCCAGCAAGGTTCTGGCGTGACTGTACGTGCGTAAATAATATATGAAATAGATAGAGATGGACACGCAATTTTACGTAGTTCAACAAGCGCCTACGTCAACGGATATTTGGGGATGATAATCCACTATAATGAAGGTCTTTACAGTCTCTCATAGCTCACTTTGTACAGAGAAAATATACATAAATATGTAAATTAAAATCGCCGATTGACGCTCTCGAAAAAATCTGGAGAAGTTGATGTTGAGAAAGAAGAGACCGATTAAATTGTTCCAGCGGGTGAGTGTCCAGGTCACTTTCTTTCATTTATTCGAGTCTTTTTATAGCCAAGTTTTGGTTAGTATGCTTAGATATTTTCCTTGTATATATAAGTCAAATTCATTTCTTTCCTCATCGCCTTGTTTTTTCTTCTCATCTCTATACCTTTCTGTACACTGCATTCTGCCTCAGTCTTCAGTAGCCTTCCTTTCAATCCCATCTTTTATTTTTTGTCTCCTAACCATAAATGTATGTTGACTTTTTATCATTCTCATAACAAAATGCCTTTATTTTATAATTTGTGTTATGTAAATATTATGAAATATATTACTTCTCAAATATATATATATATGTACATATATATGTATATATATACGTGAATATTTCTGCGCGGATTGTACTTTCCTTTATTGGCAAATTCTCATGTCACACGCTAGCTGAATATGATGGTCAGATCAGATATATAAAGCCCAATCTTAACAAGTTTCCGAAGCCTTTGTTTGTAGAAGAGAATTAAAATATTTTGGAAATGATCTATGAATAATGGTGCCACTTTGACCATCGATCTTCACGTCATGTTAAAATTAAAAATGGTTGCTAATTATAATGATTCTTCCTTGATGCTTTCCAGACTTGGTTGCCAAGGATCAAGAGATGCAAGCTGTTTCTTGGGAAGCTGCACCCCTCTTTTCCCTCGTCTCCGAAAATCTCTCCTCTTTCTGCACGTTATAACTTTGGCCTGATGACCTGATTTGGGACTATTAATAATGCTGCTGTTCTTTGGTGACCATGTAATTTCCGAAGTCGAATCAATATCGCCGTTGATCTCTTCAATCTTGGCTCCCCTTAGCAAGCAGATAAAGCAATTACCATCGGAAAAGTAACCCTTTTTGGCTGTATTAGGTTTCATATTGTTAGCAGCGTGTGTTGGTTTTGGAATATCAACTTCCTGATCTCCTCCTTTGCTGGATTGAGTGCTTGGGGTTTGAGAACCTGAAGGGGGAGAATTTTTCAAAGAGTTCCGTTGCTGAAGCTTCCGTATGGTAGCAAGAGGTACGACGTAGAAATTATTGCCGGGCATTAGAGTTGTCTCAGGTTCGACAATTGCCCATGGCTGCCGGAAAACATGTGGATGGGCGACGCAACTTGTTGGGTTCCGATTCATGACCTCTGATGCAAGGATGGGCCTATCATGGAGCTCAACATGGCCGCCGGGATAAACAATTTTAACAAGCATCATGTTCTGCGTGGTGCTGCTCGTGCATAGCCAGCTGCTTGAAATGGCCATCGATTCTTTGTCATATATAGAGAGATCGAATAATTTGCATTAATTGTAGTTGTGGGGGTGGGGTGGGGGGATCGAGTTATAACTAGTGTTTCTTTTCTTGGAATGATCGACAGATCAATATATTATTAATATATAATAACGTGTAGCACTACTACTGCTAACGATCCGGAATATCATGGAGTTGTAGTCTTCTCCATGGTTTCTTTTGTTTCATGCGTTGATGTTATCGATCGTCTCTACAACGACAAGGTGATCACCTGAAATTATTATATATTTAACTCAGTTAGCCAAACATCTAACATCAAATTTTTATGTCGTGTACATGTCTCACACTATACTACAAGAAAATATATATATATAATATTTTAATTACAATTAAAAAGACTACGATAAAAATAATCTATTTTAATTATAAATAGTCATTCTATTTATAATTAAAATATCACAAATACCTAATTTTTTTTATAATATCAGTTTTCAAAGAAATTTATGTATATATGTAAATGCATGACAGATTACTTGCACGTCTTAGCAATGTTGATCAATTAGGTCTCCAATTCTGTATAAGAGGGCCGGGCATATCTCATATCATTTTTGAAAGTGATTGCTTGATGATGATTATAAAGGAACTAATTCAAGAATAACCAGAAGAGTCCTACTAAATTTTACATGATTTAATGAAGGAGACACAATGTTAACATGTCCATAAATTAGATAACTAGACTGCTCATTATTTTGTTAGGTATGCTTGAAATGTGGATGATCATATTATGTCCAAGGGGTGTTTGGTTGGATAAGAATAATCCCAATTTTCTGAACTGGCTTAGGCTGATATTCTAGAATCAGTCAAAACCAAAGATCAAATAGATCCAAGCTCATGAAGTACTGGCCTAAGCTGATATTATATATATATATATATGTTATACATATATGTTATACATATAATATGTTGATGCAGGACCTGTAGGAACTAGGGTTAGGCCTGTTCATTTGAGTCGAATTTTGTCTGAGCCGATCCTAAAATTTTCTTGATATTTTAATAATTTTATTTAAAAAATTTTAAAAAAAAAATATTGATCACTCGAATGAACACAACCATTTAAAACTATTGCCATGCATGCATTCAAGGGCGCTCTACTTTGTCCAAACTGGCACGTAGAACAAGGCCAAACCATAAGTATTAAGTACCCATTATTCTAGCTAGCACAAAGCATGAGGAGTACTGCGGCAAAAAAAGCTGTGAGCGGGGGATCAGAAAGCCAGGCTGCGGGGTAAAGTTTCCCGTTCCACGTACTAATTCATATATTGGAAGGCGTAAACCTTAGCTGGCTATAGTTATTGTAGTATTAACTGCATGCATTTATTTATCTCAACTGTACATGCATTTAAGCATTCTACGTGTGGGAAGTCTATGCTTTCTGCGACACGGTCTGGGTATTCCTTGCACGTATTTTCTGAATTTTTTTTTTCTTTTTTCTCGATGGAGATCATGATTAACTTCTTCTTCGATTTTGAAGTACGTTTTGTCTTTCATCGGAGGTTGGGTGCGGTCAAGGGTCCACGGTCAGGTCCGGCGTGAAAGCACCGCAAAGCATAATCTATATTTAAAAAGTACTGTTACTGATTTGTCTCATAAAACAGCTATAAAATGATATGTGAAAAAGTACATGGGAAGGAATTGAAACTCTTGTTCAAGATTTTCTAGGTTCAAGTCCGCAAAAATAAGATTAGATATATTTTTCCAAGGTAATATGTATAAAATTTCAAATTATCTTAAAAATTAAGTGGATTGAAGAGATATATTTCATTATTTATTTTATAATTAAACATTAAATAAATAAACTCAATGCATGAAATATCTAATTAAATGAGAGAAAATTATGATATTATATTAATATATTATATCTTTATATATTATATCGCTTAATATCAAACGATTTAATTTTAAAAAAAAATTAAAAAGGCAAAGAACGTTATTAAATTAATAGCATATATATATAACCCATTCAATCTGTATATATATATATATAGAAGTATTCATATATAATATATAATCTGAGTTGTGACTTGTGAATATGTGATAGCAGATGCATATTATATATGACTAATGATAGGGTTATACTATTTTATCACTTATTAATCATCTATAACATTTTTTTTGGTATTTTCTTTTAAATATTTAAACATTTTTTTAACATTTTCAATCATTAAGAAAAAATTTAAAAAATATATAATTTCATTAATAATTATTTTTTTAATTATTAAATAAAAAAAATTTAAAAAAATGAGAGAAGAATAATAAATCAGATGTAAAACTATTGTTATTCAGTATATATTCTTCCATGCATTACCAAGAGAAACGTAATTCCGTACGTGTAGTAGAGATGAAAGCAAGGCTAGTGATCCTAACTCTAGTGGCTCTTCTTCTGCTAAACCACTCCATCGCAGAAGGCAGATCACATTCCAAACACATGCACCAAATTAGCAAAGAAGAAGAAGAAAAGAGAACCAGCAATAGAAGCAGATCAAGACGAAGCAGTAGCAGAAGCAGATCAAGGCGAAGCAGTAGCAGAAGCAGAACAAGATCAGGAAACTGTGACCCTTTATACGAATACCTCTTTGGAACTTGTGGCCAATGGCCTTTTCCCACTTCTCCTTCCCCAGACAACCCTTTTCGGCCGACTCCCCGTCGTAATCCGCCGCCACTTCAGCCATTTCTGTCTTCTCCTCCTCCCCCAATTCCCCTCCCACCTCCCCCACCAATACCGCAACCGCCTCCTTTCCTTCCTTCCCCACCACCAATTATAATTCCTTCTCCTTCCCCTTCACCTTCACCTTCACCTCCACCTCCACCTCCACCTCCATCTCCACTTCCACCGTCGGCATCCCCTCCGCCACCTTCGGTTCCTTCTCCGCCACCACCGCTGCTTCTACCCCCACCCATACCAATCATATTTCCACCACCACTTGTTCCTTCCCCTCCACCTCCTGATTCAGATCTACAACCTCCAGCATTTCCATGGCTATCACCTCCAGATATAGTAACTGAAAATCCTCCCCTTCCAATACTTTCCCCACCACCATCACCGGCGTTACTTCTTCCACCTCCCTTTCCGGATTTACCACCGGACGAATTCACACCAGTTCCACCACTTGTCCCGCTTTTTTCTTCACCGCCTGAGTTTCCACTTTTTTCACCACAGGAGCCAATCTCGTTTTATCCACCTTTCACATCAGCCCCAACTGCACCAGACGCCGATGTCATTCAGCCACCGGCTTTTCCTATTCCACAGACGCCGGACACCTTACTACTACCGCCTCCATTTCCTGAAGTTCCCGATATTCCGCAAGAACCACTTCCGTTTTTGTCAACACCATCAGCACCAGATACGGTTTTTGATGAACCGGTACTGCAGCCATTGTCACCACCACTAACTCCTTTGTTGCCCCCTTTTTAGTTTCCGAGACCATCTGATTTGCAGTGATCGAAGAACTAAATTCCGGTCTGTGTGTTATTGAGCTTAAGCCTTCTTGATCACTGATGTTAGCATATGCCGAAAGCTATATGTTTTGTGGGTTGTTCTTGTTCTTGTTCTGTGAAGTGTTTGTTATTATGTCTGTTTTCGTCGTTCTCCACCCAAGTGTTAGGGTGGTTTTTTGCCTTTCTTCTTTCTTATAAACCAACTACTAACCAATTTCATGAAGATGGAGGACAACTCTAACAATCTTTTTTTCACACATTGAATTCCAGTTAGAGCAAGTGACAACTCGTTGATCGTTTGAATTCTAATAGTAATGGTAGGTGGTCTCGATCTTCAATCTTTCTCAACTTCAAAAATTAGTTCAAGACTTTTCATGACATAATTTATAAATTAATTACTAACTCTTTCCATAATCGATGTATAATAATCTTAACAGTAAATCTCCAATATTCCGACAAGGAAAATGCTATTCACCCCGTGAATAACATCCCGATCCTCATCCCGCTTTTGATTTTTTTCTTTCAGGTTTTTTTTTTTATATAATTTTTAGATAAGTGTTTTTAAATAATATTATGATTTTTATATATTTTTAAAAAATATTTTAAAGTGTTAAAAAAATTATGTAAAAAACATATATATAATTTTTTTAACATTTTAAAATATAAAAAAATCACAATATTATTTAAAAATACTTATTTAAAAATCATATTAAAAAAAAAACTAAAAATAAAATAAAAATAAAAACGGGACGTTGATCGGGATGCTATTCACCGGGGTGAATAGCACTTCCCATTCTGGCACAGCAAATATTGGTTGTGTATAATTAGACTAGTATCTTATAAACTAAACACTCGTGATCTGTTGTTTGATCTGTTTGGACCGCGTCTACTTGGAATTCCATTACTGTAATGTAGTATAATGGTTTTTTTCCCCGACAGAGAACACCGACGGCAGAGCGCCCTTACCGTATTAGTAATGATCTTTTTAAAAATTTTTTTAAAAATAATAAATTTACACACTTTTTAAAAAAATTTAGTCTAATAATAGAGAGAAAAAATAAAAAATAAAAAATAAAAAGAAATATTATACTTTTTTCCACTTGTAAATAATAATTTTTTAAAACTCTCCACTATTAATTAAATATGACAAATTTTTTAAAAAATATGCAAAATTATATTTTTTAAAAAAAAAATTTAGCAAGACCATTACTAATGCTTTTAAGAGTTTAAGACTAGATTAGCACGCCATACCTCTTTTAAATTTCAGTATATATATATAAGAGTATTGGAATTGGATTGACTAAAAGTTTTTTTTTTAAAGTACAAATTTATATATATGTATTTAAAAAAATTGATTATATTTGATTAATAGTGAAAAGAAAAAAAAAGTAGAAAAATGAAAAAAAAATACTCTTATTTTTCAAAAGTAAATAGTAAATTTTATATTTTCTTCCAATTATTTGTTAATGTGTATAAATTTATACTTTTAAAAAAAATTAATCAATTTAATACCAATGCTTTAGCATAATGTAAGGGTAATGGACCATAAGACATAGGAATATATAGGTAGTCATTAATGACTCTAGGCAATGTGGAATAGGCCCGTTTGTTTATCAAAAAAAGAAAAATTCATCTTATTTAATTTAATTATTATATATTTTTTAAATTTTAATATAAAATAATATAAACAATTTAATTTTTTAAAATTCCAATACAAAAATCATATTAAAAAAATATTTTATAATAATATTTTATTTAACTTTTTACTTTAATTTCAACTCGTCTCGTCTCATCTCAATCTTATTTTTGAAAATAAACCAGGCTTTAGCTTAGCATACGAATTATGTTGAGCTCAACCAGTTTCACTTAGGCCCAATTTAGATTAGAAGATGAGATGAGTTGATATGAATTTAATTTATTTTTTAATATTATTATTATTTTAAGTTTTGAAAAAGTTGAATTAGAATTTTAAAAAAGTGTATTAAAATTAAAAAAATATATATATTAGAATTTATATTTTGTATGAAAATCTTAAAAAATATAATAATAAATTTAAAATAAATTGAGATAAACTCATCTCGTATATGAATTCAAACCCACCCTTAATTGTTAGTAGGATATGCACATGTTAGATTTTGACTTGCGAGTTTTAATAAAAGTAATTTATTTTTTGAAAAAATATTATAAGCATCCAACACTCATTGCATACATTCATATAAACAGTACACATGAGTACTGTTTATATGAGTGTGTGCTATGAGTATTGGACATGAGTACTATTTATATGAGTATGTTATGAGTGTTGAATACTCTCTGACATTACTTCTTCTTCTTTTTTTTTTTTTTTTTCGTAGTATCAAATTTAAAACCGTGCTTCACGGTTATAAACAAAAGTTACTTGTGACAGTGTTATACAGGCTTTGAGGAGCGGCCTGTAGATTCTGATAAAGACAACATCGCAAAAGAGGCAATTTATTCTAACTAAAGAAATGCTATTTCACCCGAATTGCATTTCTCTTGAATGTTTTTTTTTTTTTTTTTATACAGAATGATTAAAAAAATATTTTTTAATAATGATGTGATTTTTTTAAAATTATTTAAAATCATCAAAAAAATATTAAATATAAATAAAAAAAAATTGCCCATTCAAGACAAATTCGGGCTACAGCCACCACTCAGGAAAAAAAAAAAAAAACCAACCAAGAAACATGTATTCAGAAAGGGATGAAAAATGAAACAACTAGACTGGATGGTGATCTTACGGAGGAAAAAAACTACATGATCAGATGGTAACATATGTGAGCAGCCTTAGGCCTAGTTCTTGTTATAATTAGGATCGTCCCGGAGACCAAGTTTAGAGAGAACAAAGCATGCAGTAGGAATCCCAGTCGGTTCTTCGGAGATACTTCAACAATCTACTATCTAGTCTCCTTTCTCCGCACCATTCCTAGAAGACCCTTTGGAGAATGTTTATCGTACAGCATTATGATAAAACAAATATAAATAGGAATAAATAGGGTAGCAATGAAACCTCTTCAACTGGTAATAATTAACGATCAGATTATAATTTGACATTAACAAAGGTTTTTTGACGTGCATGGTGGCCAGCCACTGTTTAGAATCATGTCACAAGTGAAAATTATTGAAGTATTTAACTCATAATAAGTATACAGTCACATATAGCAGATAGCAAAATGAATGGACGAGCGACGACATCTACTTTGTGTATTTTATTTTAGTTGAGATGCTGATTAGGTTAGAGGTGCAAGGACAATGTTCTCGCATTATGGTAATGGAGTATTTTTATAAATTTTTTTAAATATGTTCGTACAATTAGAATTAGTATAAATATATATGATATAACTCTACTTTGTGTGATAATAAAATTATCGCCACTTATTCTTGTAGATATAGACATATTGTCAAATCATATAAATTTTTGAGTATATATATATATTTTTTATTATTTTATATATTCATTATAATTATGACACAATCACAACAAAAAATTCCAAACACGCGTGACAAACACTGACATGTCAAACAACAATGGCCTTCGTTAAGAGACAAATTGCATAAAAGAGTATATATATATATATATATATATATATATATATATATATATATTGTGTTTGGTATAGATTTGGCCCATGACCGAAATTGTCAACTCACTAAAGGCTATGGAAAAACAGAACAGCACGATAGTGCAAACTCAAAATTTACTTGCAAAGTCAATATATACTGCTTGAGAAATTAGGAGAAATCAATTTTTTGATTTTATGAAAATCCCATCTTTTAAGTTAATTTTTGAGGTTGAAAGAAGTGCAAAATTATTAATTCCTTTTATAATTGATGTGAGACAATACAAGAATGCACGTATATAAAATCTAAAACCTTTTATTTTATTATTATTATTTTTTCTGTTATCTCATTTTCTCCTCCAACCATCCATCTAGAATTGTAAATGAACCAGATTACTCAATTATTCGTCCGATATTTGCTTGGCTAACCTCGATCGTGAAAGTAGAAACCCGCTCGATTAGTAAATGACACATACTAGATTAAACTTGATTCGACTCGATTAAGACTCGTTAAGGCTCGCTCGTTCAGACTCGACTCGGTTCGTTAGCTCGACTTGATTAGAACTTGTCCATAAATTATGAATATATATAATTTTTTTCTATATATTAGTATTTTTACACACACACATACTTCTATGCATATTAAATTTAATAACATAAATATAGTTATCTTAAAAATTAAATATGTAGTATATAACTCATTTACCTATGCTAGCTTAATCATTTATACTTATATATTGAATATGATTTATAATGATATATTAATTAATTAAGTACTTAAATGAATAATTATAATATATGTATAATGTGTAATAGTTAGTATATAAGACTTAGTAATTTCATTATATACTATAATGTGTAACCGTTTAAAAAATTGTTTTTATAAAGATGTTATAACTTTATAATTTAATATAAGTTTTATATATTAATTAAGTTCATATTATATTTAATATTTTATTTTATAATTAGGTATTTTTAATTTTTCAATTTATTCAAAAAATATATATATGAGTATAAATAAAACTCAAATAATAGCTCGACTCAGCTCGACTCAACTTAAACTCGTTAAAAAGTAAAAATTAAGATCGATAAATAACTCAACTCGGCTCGAGATCGTATTTGATCCGCTCGAACTCGATTCGACTCGATAAGCTCTCAACTCGAGTTCGGGTTCGAGTTTGAGTTATTTGAGTTCAACTCGACTCGATAACTCAAAAGCTCAATTTGGCTCGAATCGATTACTCAAAAGCTCGACTCAGCTCGAATCAGTAATCCATCTCTTCTCACTTGCTTATATTCTTCTTGTCTATTCCTCTCGCTCTCATAATAATACTTATATTTTCCCTACTTCATCCTCTTCTTTTTTTCAACCGATGACCAAGCAGTGGTTGTGGGTTTTCAACAACTTTTTCGTCTATACCGGCAACCATGATCTGTGCATCATGAATATGAGATTTTGTGATTTATTTTGGTTTTTTATTTATTTTGTACTTCTTATTTGTTGTGATTATTTTTTATGGATGGAGTGGCCGAATGGCCATGGGCCAATTCATCCGCCCATTAGGCCGAGTGAGGCCACTAGCCCATAATAGGCAGGGCCTGGGTGGCCGGGACATATCCATTTTAAATATATGATAAAATAATTATAGGATTATAAGTTTCTCTCTATGTTATATACTAAATATTGTTTGATACAATTCATATATTTTATTTTTATCCCACTTTTTTTTATAATTAGGACAAATGACAAATCCTGAATTTTTATACCATCTAATTTTAAAACAGTTATTCATGTCCGTTAATAGAGAAGTGTGATTCTGTGTGAAGTCTTTCCATGAGTCTTGACATTTGAAACAATCTATTATAACTTAAGAAAATTAATAATCATATCTGATTAATTATTTAGTCTTATAGATCGAGTGTCTCAATCTAATGCAGTTCGAGGATATTTGAAATGAAAAAAATGGCAAAGGATTAAACGAATACACAATTTTGTTATAGAACATTAAATATAATGAAACTTATTTGGCTATTATTTTATGCTTTGATCTAAAATATTATTATATTTGGAAATCTTATAATAATTTCATATTAACAGTGTCACCCGGACTCTTTGTTTCAATATAATTTAATCTAGTCTTTATTAATTTTCTTGTTTATTTTCAAAAATGAAATAAGATAAAAATTAAAAAAAAAAAGAATAAAATATTGTTGTAATATATTTTTCTAATATTAGTTTTATTTTAAGATTTGAAAAAGTGATTTTAGAATTTAAAAAAGTTAAATTTTTTATTATATTTTATGTAAATATTTAAAAAAATGTAATAATAAATTTAAAATATATTTTAATTTTTAATTTTATTCTTAAAACCAAACAAGTCCTTGTTAATAAGGTAAATCAATAGAAGAGAGAGAGAGAAGTGCAGTCTGCCAGCTTTCAAATGCATCATAAATTTGGGGAAGATTGCAGCTGCACAGAATGTTCGTGCACCGCACCCTACATAACCACAGTTTCTAATATACTAGACTGCTGCGGTACAGCATGGCACTGTCTCAGATTAGTTTTGGGTACCCAATTTTATTATTATTATTATTTTATCAATAATTTTTTATTACATTTTTATTATTATTAATAAAATATCTAAAATTGTTATAAAACTAAAAAGAAAACTACTACTATTGCAAGATAAATATAAAAGAAACTCTTAAAATCTGAAACTTTCTTTCTCTCTCTATATTTTTTTATGAATTTCATTACAACTGAAGCCCATATTTATAGGCGTTGAAGTTACTATGCAAGTTACTATGCAAGTCACTATGCAAATCACTATGCAAATTTTAAAATAATAGTGGTGGGGTCATTCACATAATTTAGTGGTGGGACAGGGGGCGGCGCCGTTTCGTTCGTTCATTTATAATTCATAACACTCCCCCTTGAATGACCACCTATAAAGAATCTGCCTCGTTAAAACCTTGCCAAGGAAAAACCCAGTGGGAAGAAAAACCAATGGCGAAGGAAAAAGAGTACAGTCTTCTTATGTATCCACAAGTGCTTTAAGATTGCCTCATTAAAACCTTGCAAAGGAAAACCCAGTGGGATAAAACCTTAGCGAAGGAAAAAGAGTACAATCAACACAAGTCTTCAGGACTTTTACTCCCCCTGGAGCATGACGATAGATTTTTGAGTCTTCACATTTTAATATTCTGCACAATTTTCTTGAATGTCGCAGTTGGTGATGCCTTCGTGAATAAATCTGCCAGATTATCACTTGATCATATCTTTGATATATCCTCATTTGATTTGAGTGATACAAGCAGCATTATCTTCGTATAAAATTGTTGAGCTATCAAAATACCACACTTTTCTTGGATATGTTGAGTCATTGATCTCAGCCAAATATACTCTTGACTTGTTTCATGAATTGCAATAATCTCTGAGTGATTTGAAGATGAAAAATAATATATGGTTGACAGACTTAATAGAAATCTGATACCTGCAGTAATACTTAAACTCCCCTTGATAATATGCGTTAGTGTTTCAAGTAATAAGCAAATATGATTTCAGTATATATAACAAGTTAAGAATTCAAACACGATCTCTAACTAAATAATGCATTAGAGAGAGTATGATAATATTTTCATCTAAAATTTTCTCCCCCTCATTCGGCGTTATTAGGGAGAACTTGTTTATATACGGTGGAAATAACATTGGAAACCATCTATGTATGCTAAAAGCTGTAAAAGCTTTGAGATTTAATATTATCGGTTCGGCGGAAAATCAAATCCGCTTGACATTGTGGACAAACGAGATCTTGAAGAGATTTGAAGGCTTCGAGTTGTTGTTTAAATATAACCAATTTTACCATTGGTTTACTCCAGCAAAAAGATATCGCATTCCTCATAGATTCAGTTGTTGTTCATCCAGAACGATATTATGTCTGATAGAAATTCTAATGTCCCAGATTTAAACCACGAACCTTTTATACCTCAACCACTTATATTTTCTCCTGAGGCTGTAAACACCATGATAGGAGCAGAGATATATCTTTCTAGTAAATCTGATCCTGAAATTGTTGCAGCATCAAGAACCCTCAGTGCTCAATATGCTGCATCTCTTACAACCATGTCTCAGAGGCTACTGGCGAGAACGAGTGAGGTTGATCATCTTAAAACTCAAATATCTGAGTTGCATCAAACGCTTGCAACTAAAGATAGTAAAAATAAAGATTTAAGACAAGAAAACAAGGAGCTGAAGAAACTTGTAGACTGGTATTCTCGTGACCTGAAAACACGAGTAGAAGAGCTGGAACGAGAAAGAGCACAGATACAAAGTCAACAACAGCAGCTAACGGCAGAGGTTCAGCGTTTACAAGAAAATAGGGATAGCTGTAATTAATCTCGCTGGCTTTTGAAATTATGCATCCAGCATATCTTGTAAAGTGAGATTTGAAGAGATGATGGTTTGTCTTGTTCTTATTTCCATTTCTATAAGAACCGTCTTTAGTTTCATTTAGTACGCATCAAATCTTCTTCTCATATCTATAATTCATCTGTATTTGTATTCTTATTCTACAAATTTCCAATGGCTCATCAATTTCCTTTTACTATTTCTCACGATCAACATATGAGGTATCCTTCACCTCAATTACAAGTTGTTCCTGCATCTTCCGCAGGTGCCATGTTGCAGCAAGCAAATGATCTGGCTAATAAGTCAGATCGTGAAGCTGTTTATGAGCTGGTGACTCTCGGCACCCGATACTCCTCCTCTATTGTTGGATTTTCCAACCGATTACAATCCAAAAATCGTGAGATTGAGGAGCTTAACGAGAAGGTTTCTGTACTTCAACGACTCGTTCAAGAGTTTGACAAAAAAATTGCAGACTTAAAGCAGGAGAATAAGGATTTAAAATCCTTACTTGCCTCTTCATTTCGACTGCCTAATCCTTTAGATAAGGATGGTATGTTGCTTTATGAAGAGCAAATGCATTTGAGAGATGAGGCTAGAAGTCTCAAATTCTTGTAACTCATCTATGAAATGAATAATAAGATCTTTCCTTTTCAAATGCATTCCTTGAATTTATAGCAACCCTTGTAATCTTTTCAAGAGTTTTAACAAGGTAAATCATCAACGTAAACTGCAATAATGGCAAATCCGAATTTTGATAAAACACATGGACATATAGGATTATTCTTAAATCCTTCTTTCAATAAATACTCGTTGATTCAATTATACCACATGCGTTCGGATTGCTTTAACCCATATAAAGATGTTTGAAGCTTTATAAAGTACATACTCCTAAATGTACTTGGATTAGATGCTTCAAGTATCGTATATCTTTATATATGTAATGATCTAATGATCCTTATAAATATGCAGGGACCACATTCATTAACTGCATATCTAATCATTTTGTAATAACCAAATCGATTAAAAATATGAATGTGATTGCATTCATAACAAGGAAATATGTTTCCTCATAACTGCTCTCGGGTTTCTACAGGAAACCTTGTGCGACAAATTATACCGCACAATTTCATTTCGCATTACGCTTTCGTATAAATACTCATTTATATCTGACAAATATTACACCCTTTGGTGTTTGGACAACAGGTCCAAATGCATATCCCTTCACTAGCGAGTTTAATTCAGTTTTAATAACTGCTTTCCATTTTGGCCAATCATTTCTACGTCGACATTCTTCGACGATTTTTGGCTCACTTTTTTCATTACTTCTGATAATATCAAGTGTTATCATATATGTTGTCGACAACAGTTTTATTTCTATCCATAAATTTTCCAGTACTCATGAAATGTATTGAGATCTCATTGTTCCTCTCCAGGGGAAAACATTTCATGAAACACCTCTACAGGAGGTTCCTCTTCAGGAGGTTTATACTCTTCATGAGTTTTCTCTTCAGGAGTTATACTCTTCAGGAGTTTTCTCTTCAGGAGTTATACTCTTCAGGAGTTACCTTTTCAGGAGGTTTCCTCTTCAGAAAATACGGTCTCTTCATGAGCACCGATTTTTATTTTTCTTGTGCACCAATAGGTCTTCAACGCTTCAGGTGTATCTTAGACTCATTTATTGCTGTTTTAACAACTCGTCCTTCAGGGACTTCAATTATTGCTTAAGCATTAACAGCAGTAATATATGATTTTACAACACCTTTAGTGTCAGTAAATACATCATGTAATTGATTTGCAACACTTTGCAGATAAATAATCCTCTGAACTTCTGGTTCACATTTATTTGTAAGAGGATCAAATTTAAACAGGATTTTATTATCCCAAGTAATTTCTTGTCGTGCTTCAGGCACCGATATTTCATTATTTCAAAACATGATGAAATATTAATAAGCTTATATATAAAAACTTAGTATAAATAAATCAAGTGCTTGGCCGTACAACAGGTACGTGACTACTGTTTAGTCATATTACATCTATGACAAACATCTTCATCTTTTTATGAAGACTTATTCTGAGGGCTTTTACCCTTCTCTGAGTTTGATCACTTCTGGTGATACGATATATTTTTATCATCTTTAGTGTTGTCGCTTTTGGGACCAACACTTCTATAATTTTTCTACCACGTCTACGCCCTTAGTTCCCGTTCACTTCTGGGAATTGTGTAAATTCGATATCATTAATAGGACGTAACTGATGTAACAAAAACTCATTATTTAGCTCAAACACTGGAAGACAAAACAAAAGTTCAGAATATTTGTTGAACTTTCACTCTCGATATTGCTACTGCAGGAGCACATTCGAGGTATGAAAAATAATGTCTTCTTTTATATATCATCATCAGTGACATTTTCACTGTAAAATTTTAATATTGAGCTGATTTTAAAGAGTGCAGAATATTCAATATCACTCTTAAAATCTTGCAACTTCAGGTGCAATAAATCATAATGATCTTTTGAGAGGATTACATCTTCTGGTGCTTATATCACTCTCTTAATTCATTTCACACAGTAAGATGATTTTTCATCATGAGATACACAGCACGGTCCTTCAGGGACACATGATTTTCTTCTATGATTGTATCTTTCAAGTTCATCATCATATCCAAATAGATCTCATCAAGGATCTGGATAAATAACATTTTTCAGAAATGTCAATAGTAATAAATCTCAATATTTGTCATTATATTACAAAAATAAATCTGTGAATTTAATAAATATATTCACATTATCATGAGAATAAAAATAAAATTTTATCAAGTAATATTCAGCAATATTACCTTTAATATTTATCTCAAGGACTGCAAATAATATATTGAAAAACTTACTTGAAGTAGAAGACCACTAGCTTCAGTATCGGTAGAACCTCGTGCTGATAACGTGTTATAAAACTAAAAAGAAAACTACTACTATTGCAAGAGAAATATAAAAGAAACTCTTAAAATCTGAAACTTTCTTTCTCTCTCTATATTTTCTTATGAATTTCATTACAACTGAAGCCCATATTTATAGGCGTTGAAGTTACTATGCAAATCACTATGCAGATTTTAAAATAATAGTGGTGGAATCATTCACATAATTTAGTGGTGGGACAGGGGGCGGCGCCGTTTCGTTCGTTCATTTATAATTCATAACAAAAATCATATAATCTCAATACGTATACATACATGCATATGCATATGCCATCGCCAAATCCACATTCCGTACGTTTCGACTCAATCCCTATCAAAGCGAACAAGACGGAGAGCACAGCACAGGGATTGGGAGGATCATCGCCACGTGTACTGATGGTGGACCCGGACACGATCAAAAACAAAAAAAAAAAAAGGATAAAATAGAGACCGAAGAAAAAAGGAAATAAGAGTTCAAAAACCAGCACAACCCGGTTTGTCCACAAAGCCAAATTCTCATATAAAAAGCCACCATGGTCTTTTTCTTCTAAGTTCAACCCCTGTTATGTAACGCATACATAGGGTATGACCCAGAAAAACCGAGAAGATTCTCCTCCACTACCGGCTGCTCGCAATCCTTTTTCTTTCTTTAGCAGGAATCACGCGGTGACGGGAATATGAGCGACGACGAAGACGAGTGGGTTAAGAATGCTATGATCGACGACTCGTTGGTGGCACACTTGTTGCTACGGCTCAAGGATGCGCCGCGGCCGCCACGGCCGCCGCGGGTTCCAGACAGGCCACCTCTCAATATCGACTGGACTATACGCCAGCGGCGTTCGAAATCGGTACCGACTCAAGACGAAGACGGCAATAACAAGACCGCGACGGAGAGGGCAAGTCCGACAACGCCACTCTCCTGGAGCGGCGCCACCTGCGTCAGTGGCAGCGTACCTGATGGCTTCGAGGAGTCCAGCCGGCCCGCCAAAACGCCGAACGGCTCGAGATCTAAGGTTTGTTGCTCTAACTTTTCTCTTCTCCATCTTCCGAATCTGATTGAGTGTGGACTGGTGTCAGCGCGGTGCGATGAAGAATGACTAGATTTAGAGTCTGGAATGATATAAAAGCTTTATTGAATTGACGGTAACATTCATTATCAAAGCCGGATGTTAACTTGGATTGGTTTGGCACAATAGGGTATGGAATTTAGCATCATCAGACATCAATTAGCACCTGTCAGATTTTCCTTTATATTCAGCTCTTTAGGAGCTTCCATTATTCCTTCTATATCCGGTGTTTTCGCCGGTCGGTCGTCGGACCGGTTACTTTTCAAATACCCTTGACCAAACTGCGCTCCTTATCACGATTTTTATTTCTATATTTGCATCTGGTGACTTTCATTCAACGCATTGGAGGCTGATTGACATTTGACTCTCCCTATCATTTTATTCTCGCACTATTTTTTTTTTTGGCCTTTCCGATCGAATTGACCAAAAACCCCTTCCCTTCCACGGACCCCAAATTCCGTGTTGGAGACATTATTCCATTGGTTTTTTCCCAACGTGACGAAATTTAAATTCTCCTCACGCAGCCAAAGAGTCAAAACACACCTCCGCCTCCCTCAACTTGCAAGGGGATTTTGGTAAATACGCGGCGGTGTGTTTATGGTTTGGTATTGAATTTGAAATCGGGGTGGCGTGTTATCGTGGCGAAATAGGTCCGCGAATAGTTTGGTGCTGGACTTTATGTGTTTGTTGTGAGGGGCAATGATTCCCTGCGGTCGCCACAGTTTGATCAAACTAGAATCTTGATCCACGAGTCCATGACCCTATCATATCCATCCTTTTATTCGCCGCTCTAGTCTTTTTATGGGACAAAACCTCTCAAGCTATCTGCGTGACAGCTGGGTCCGAAACGTTGGTTCTGATCGCTACAGTGAAAAGGCAAGCGGGAAGGTTTTTCGGTTGGGCAGTTCAGGTGGGGTCCGCAAAGAATATAAGTTCTACTAGTTGTTGCATAACTTCTGTGGGTAATAAAATAAGGTTTTCCGTAATTATAAAAGAAAAGTTCTGCTGTAATTATCATTTTCTTTAAGTAATATATAGTGTGGGGTCTACGCATTCTGAAAAGGTCAATGTGTTGAGTTAATATTCTTCCGCGTAGTCACGAGTCTGTTATGTGGCGCTTTGAAAAAATTAATGGTAAGAATAGTCTTTAAAAAGAATAAAATTTATTATTAAAAAATAATTTATATATATTTTCTATTTATTTATTTTTTAAAAGAGATTACACATGCTTGGAGACATATGCTGTCACTTACCTCCGCGCGAGATGTTTGCAGATTATAATTATTTTTATTTTATTTTTTTATATCTTTGAGTAAATCAAGATGGTGCGGCACTTTTGAATAGCAATAAGTTTAAAAATGGCCTTTGCTTCTGGCCAACTGAAAAATAATAAGATAAAAGACAAAAAAGGACGGACCATGCAGATGTTTTTCATTTTTAAAATTTTGTCATTGATGACATACGCTACAATAATCACAATTCTGACCAAAATGGGTGTAAGAAATTTGATGACAATTAGATGGGTATTAGCATAAAAGGTTATTAAATACGGTCTAACATCTTGTACGTACGAGAAAATCTTCATCTATGGCAAAAGCATGTAAATTTAACTCTTGTTTTGTCCCAGAGTTATTGGAGTGTGATGTATATTTTCGGATTAAATGATTGTGTTTAATGTTGGGCGTGCACAGGTAGCTGCCGGGGGTGAAACTACCACCAACAAGAGGCCAAGGAAGAAAAAGGTTAACACTTGAACTTTTATCATCCCATCAATGAAGATTTTCATGGAACAATTTTAGGTGCCAATGTTTTATATCATTATGGCATCGCGAATGAATCATTGATAAAAGAACAATCTTTGAGATATTTAATTCAGTGGGTATTAATTATTAAGAAAAATTATATTTGCAATCGTAAGTGCGTAAACGCTACACAAATACTTTGAAAAAAAAAAGTGAATAAGTACAAAATCCATATGAAAAATAGTAATTTTTTAATAGTAAAACCTACTTTTTTTTAAAGCGATTGTACGACGTTTATGCACTCCACTACTATATGTAGCATTACTCAGATATTAATTACTTCCAATGGATCATTCACACGACCATGTGTAGCAAGTATCTCTGACTTCTATTTGTGCATGTAAATATCTTGCTCCCTCTGGGAATGCGTTTACAGTAAGTTTGTCTTGGAAGATTAGAATCTGTCTATTTGTACGTCTATTGGCAAAATGTCGTTGGAATATCTATAATGTGGGAGTTATTTTTAATCTCTGTCCAATCTTGAAAGGAAGCTCATATATAATTGACTTTATTTTAGCAATCGTATTGCTGCCTCCTTGATTTAGCCCTTTATTTATTAAGTTTTTGATGATTGGTAGAATAATAGTTGCCTTCAATTCTCAAATATTTCCTCTTTTTTGGCAGTCGATGGCTGAACTTAGAGAGGAGGAAAGTTCTCTCATGAAGGAAAGTAGAAATTTGAAAAATGTAGGTTTCATTGATTTCTTTTGTTGCTATATCCTCTTGTTCAGCATAATTTTCTCTAAGATGTTTGGGGAATGAGATGAGATGAAATTGAGAAATCTGTAAATAGTAGTAAATAGGTTTATAAATAGCAGTAAAAAGATTTGAGTTAAATATTTTATTGGGTTTTAGGTAAGGAGAGAAAGAAAGTTTAAAAAAGAAAGTACTATAAAGTTAAAATATTGTTATAAAATAATTTTTTAATATTATTTTTTTGTTTTGAAATTTAAAAATGTTGTATTGTATTTTATGTTTTGTCTGGAAGTTTAAAAAAATTGTAATGATTAGATGAAAATGTTGAAAATCTCAAATTGAAAAGTATTTGTATTTGAGTGATGTTTGGGAGGGGTATTATCAAAAAATTTGGGATGAAATGAGATGGTCTGTGTTTTCAAATAAGGCTTAAATCAAAATGCCTTATTGGTGATATCTAAATTTGAATATTAATGTATTGGCTGATTGATTTTGCAGCAACTGGCAGCCATACGCCTCACTTTTGACAAGCAAAGAGCTGCAAACAAAAGCTTGAAGAAAATAAAGGTAGTTTGCTTTTCTATTTTATTCCATTATTTTCTTTTGCGCCTATGTAAATCTTTTATCAAAGCTCAAGGACTTGAGTTACATCATGGCGGTTAACATTTGAATCATTTTACTTATGCTAAATTATAATATGTGGTTATGTATATATAGGCATGCACATATTTACTGCATAGAATGGGTTTTAGGTACCTATGCTGATCTCTGTCTGTTTCCATTAGCCTGCTGATTCTAGGACAAGAATCTTTGATTTTGTGGATATTTGTAGACACTAATTGTGGAAGATTAACACTTGGAGTATTGTACTTAGTTTATGTCAGGTTTTAAATTCTAAAAACTCTGTTAAAACATCATTAAGCTCATAATAGTTTGCATGCAAATATGTCTTTGATGCAATCTAGCATTCGACTTGTTTCCCCCTATCTGTTTGTTGAATTGTTGACCTGGTAATTAAGCAACGACTAGTCAATGATGTCACGAGCTTTGCAAGTTTCAGCATCATCGTGAGCTAAATATATCTGCCTTGCAAGATGGCAACCTAAATATATCTCTACTTTTTGTTTCAGGGGGATTTGCAGTCGGCGCCCGAGACAATAAAAGCTATAACCACTATGGCATCCACAGAAGCCGTCACTGACCAACCCCAGAAAATGGAAGCAGATTCTGAGCCTGCTGCAATTTCTCCATCAGATTTGGCACTCACAGATCTGGATGCTTTACTACACCCAAGTCTACCAAATGGTACAGCTTCAACAATACAGGTGGTCAGAGAGCGTGATACTCCATTCATGTTGCCTGATCTAAATTTGACATTGGAGGAGGCTTCCGGCTCTTAGCTTTTATGTAGAATGAGCTTAAGGAGAACCATTATATTTCTGCTGATTCACTTTTCCTAATTAAGCTGGATGGAGATGCAGCAACTGCATTTAGGCTTTGATAAAATTAGATACCACAGAAGTCTAACCATAATGTAGGGTACAAAACCAATTATCTTCACTGAAGGGTGCGGATTCGGCATCTTCGTCATGACATAGGGAGAGTAGTGTAGAGATCTTTTACTCATTAGTTAAGATTACATTCTTTCATGGCAGGTTTTTATATATGATGTTAAAATTCTTTGGGGCCAATCCTCATTCCTTCTATTTACTTTTCTAGGAGATATTAACAGACAAGGTGTATTACTCTTCAGACAAATTAAATGTTTGCGTTCTCCTGAGATAGTATTTGTTCTTGCATTTTTCTTTTAATACCTTAGCTTGGCAGGTTTTTATATGTGATGGTAAAAAAGTCAGGCTTTTACTTTGAAGTTGTCGTTGGTGCAACTTAAATACCTTAGCTTGAGCATGGTGCTCTTAGGCTCATCAAATGGTTTAGGCCGGCATACAGACTGCAACTGTTACAGAATTATAAAACAAGAAACACGTATTTTTGAAGAAAACTGAAGCAAAAGGGAAATTTTTAAGCCTAGCTTGCCCAAAATTGTTTGAACAGGCATAATTAATCAACTAAGTTTCATCCCTCCGAATTTATTATTCAAAGGATCGACAATATATGTTCTTATTACAAATCTCACTTCCAATTAGACAACTGATATTAGTTTTCTAATTTCGGTTATCCTTATCAAGTGCTGGCAAACATCCCAGTAGAATTTCAGCTGCATGCTCCAATTCCTGCTCTGAGATGATCAATGGTGGCAGAAGCCGGATAACATTTCCTTTTCCCGCAGTTAATACTAGAACGCCTGAGTTTCGACAAGCATCAACAAGCGGTGAAGCAGATACATCCAGTTCTATCCCAATGATAAGACCTAGACCTCGTACATCTCTCACATGAGAGTTCCCTCTTAGCTTTTCAATCAGCAGTTCTTTGAAGTGCCGACCTTTCTTTGAGACGCTTGCCAAAAAATCAGGTCTTGATATTTTCTCCAAAACGGCAAGGGCGGCTTTGCAGACAAGTGGCAGAGGCAACTCTTTCAGTCACTAGAGCAGCTCCTATCGGAAGGCCGCCGGCAAGAGGCTTGGCTAGTGTCATTATATCTGGGACTATACCATATGCTTCATGTGCCCAAAGATAACCGGTACGACCCAAGCCACATTGGACCTGTGAGAGAAAAAATGTTTCTGTCACAGGTCCGAGATCAAATTGGTCCGACATCAAAATCTATCTCCCAATATGCATTTAGGACTGATCGATTAAACAAAGCTATACTACTGTTTCTTGAATCAACAAGATGTATGGATCACAGGGTCGAGGAAAACAAAGCATAACTCTCTATCCCCTCATAGAAAAATCTGTTGCTCATAAGAATCTGTTAATCTATCTTTGGGTTTCTGGACCTTCATAAGAAAAATCTTTTATTTGAAAACAACAGTAACTTCAGTGATGATGATCACCCAAGAAAAAGCGGCCCTCCATGATTTTCTTGCTTCGGACTTGCGTAGTTGACAAGCCTTGTAATCGGACTTCTGTTTTTGGCGTTTCGCCCATTCTTTATAATAAAATTTTACTTATAAAAATGATGATCAGCCAAGAACATAAGTTTCACACGAGTGGACGGTGACAACAATCACCCAAACAGCTGACCATGCAAGAGTTTTTCACACAATATATTTTCTCTTAACAGCTAGTCCATCAACATCAAATTTTCTCTTAAGGAATATTAATGAAATTTGAATTTCAAAAAGTTTCACAAAAAGGTAAACAGTTCATCTCAAATAAAGAGAGACATGCAAACAAATGCATCTACATAAGGCCTATTTTACAGTCTAGTGATTGTCCGATGTTTCATAAATTGAAATGACGGACATCAACTAATTGTACTTAACCAAAATGAAAGGAAGAGAAAACCAATGACATCTAACGTTAGGATAGTGAGAAGTGTTAAGAAGTATGGTTAATAGTAGTAAAAAAGTAATGAAAAAGTAATAATAAAATATCAAATACTAGTAAAAAGTAACGAATATCAGTAAAAAAATAAATATAAAAAAATAAACAGTAGTCAAACCATTATGAGTTATCTGGTTGCCAAACGTAGCCTAAAGCATGTATCCAATATTTTCTCTTTAAATTACATAGACATGGTGCTTGCTATGAGGCTTGCTTGAAGTTTAGGCATTGGATTCATCTAGTCTCGAAATCTTCAATAAGATTTTGTCTTCAAGACACTAGGCTAAACAGAAGAATTAACTAATTTCTACACGAGCATAATAGTAACATCAAGGCTACAGATTTTGACCACATAAACAAGAAATCTGTAGAGTATCCACTATCCATTCCGTTACAGGTTGGCTCAAGTGATAAATGCCTTAGGTTTCTGGGTATACTCTGTTCAAAGAAAATAATCTTTATACGAGAATTTTTTTTTCTTGAATTAAACGAGGTACATTTATGAAAAATTGTACACCTCCGAAATTAATCAGATCCTGATCTGGACACCCAGCGCCAATATAAATAAAAAAATAAAAAAATAATAATAATAATAAAAACCTCCTTAGAATAACGGTAACCACCCGAAATGAACAGCTGCCTACATACCTCGTCAAAAACCAGTAGAGAACCGGAATCATCACAAGCTTTACCCAAGGAATACAAAAATTCCTGTGTCGCACTATATATGCCACCATCACCCTGGATAGGTTCCACAAACACAGCAGCAATGTTTCTGCCCTGAATCAATTGTGTTGCAGATTCTACATTCCCGTACTCCAAGAAAGTAACTCCGGGCATGACGGGCTCAAATGGTGACCGGTAATCCTCTTTGCTTGTCAATTCAAGGGCCCCCATAGTTCTCCCATGGAAGCAGTTACTGAAAGAAATGAACTCTGCTGCAGGCTGTTTCTCATTTGGGTGCGTAAATCTTTGAAACTTTCTCGCGAATTTTATAGCAGCTTCGTTAGCTTCGGTTCCAGAGTTGGTGAAGAAGATACGATCGGCAAACGAAGATGCCACGAGGCTTTTCGCAAGCTCCACCTTCAGCAATAGTTGCCTATAAAGTTAATAAATTTTTGCAAATCAGGAAAGAAGAAAGACCAAACATTTGCCACATGGCTTTTTCCTGAGGGATTGAGTAGTAGAGATTGCTAACATGGGTGAGCGTACTAGCCTGCTCTGTGACGGCCCTCACCCAATCGGGGTCTCCGTGCCCTAGCGCGTTGACGGCGATCCCAGACGACAAGGCCAGATACTCTCTCCCATCGAGATCGTAAAGTTTACAACCTTTGCCTCTGGAGAACACCACCTGCGCTCTGGCATAGGTGCAGACCGGAACCCTTTCCTCGACCTCCATCACCTCCTTGCTCACCCATGTCTGCAGTCCCGGCGCTTGAACCCCCACGTTTGCCATTTCTGGTTCTGTTCTGCAAGTCAGCGACCTCTGTTGTCGTTTCTGGTTCTGTTCTGCAACTCGGTGCTGGCTTTCGGTGCCATTGTTTTTCTTTTCTGTTTTTTCGTTCCACGTGGCTTCTTTCTTTTCGACGCTCTCTGTTCACGTTTTCCGGTGAGTGAGTCACTGTTGGCATCTTCTGTTTGTCTCCTCTGGTTGGGGGTGTTCTCGGCACCTATAATTTTTTTTTTTCCTTCTCGCACCAACTTGCTTGTGAAAGATTTTTGTTTCTCTCATCACGTCATCAGATAAGTTTTTCTTTCTTTTAAATTTTAACGAGTCAACAGATATGTTAGATTCATTTCATATTCGTTTTATTGGAATCAACTATACATGTTATAAAAAAACATCTGATCTTATTTCTCACGACCTACCGATTTCGGGCCAACCTCCCCTTCCTTCCTTTTCCATTTTGGTCTGTTATTTCCTTTTTCTGATAGTTTTTTCGTGTATTTTACTTGTTTTTTCAATACAGTATCGACGGTCTTTGATCTACTACCTTTTAACTACCTCTAACCACCACGAGCGACATCGACAAGCCCTCCAATTGTCGATCTGCATGCTCATAGAGAGGGACATCATTTAACTCGGCGCATGGTCCACACGCACAACTCATGTCATGTGCATTGGTCAAGCTCCGCTGCGATCTGGAAGGGATATTGATGCCACGCGCGACTCTTCTGACATTGAAGGACTCAGGTTCTTCGGATATGATCGAGCTTCATCGTTTCAGGCGACGCATGTCGCCACCGTTGTCGTGGGCCCACTACCGATGAATCGGATCCGAATTTTGTTTTGTCTATCTTACCGATTTTCCTATCCCGTGATCTTAAAAGATGGATCAAGGACCTCTCCAACAGTTTACTCTGAACAAGTAGCATTGCACCAGCCACTCTTGTCGTTTCTAGCGGAGGTTCTATCGCTTCTAGTGTCCATTGTTTACTTTTCAACGAGCATTTTATTTCCATCTCATTATAAGATTGCATCATTTGGTAAGATATGGGTATGGGTCAAGAAATTCGTAAAAGAAAATCCTATTTTTTTCATCTCTTTTGTACTGCTTAGATTAACATGCTCAAGCAACAAATTGATAACAACATGCTTAGATTAACAACAAACAGATTGTGAGAGGTAGCAAGAAATTTAGGAGAAAAATCTTCATTGTCAAATTATCATTCGATAGAGATTATACAATGAGCAACACGAGCATCCCTACATTGGACATCACAGATGGTTGATGGGTTAACAACATGAATGCACATAGCTAAAAAATCACACGCTCATCAAATGAGGATAAGGCAGTAGTTCATACCGATATATTAGCATGCAAATGAGTAAAATCACACCCAAATCTGCTAAAGAAAATAATTCAAAATCCTAACATTTGTAACGAAATCAATCAAACCCAAACATAGTAATCAAGCAATCAAGTTTTCAGCATATGGGTAAACAAAACAGTTACAAGAACAATGGTGAATGGGGAGGTGAAAACTCCTAATGAGAGAGAGTGAGAGAGAGAGAGAGAGAGAGAAAGAGAAACGAATGTCCTCAAGTGTGTACGTGGATCTTACCAAAGATGAAGACGAAATGGCTGCAAAGGGAAGGTGAACGTCGAAAAGGAATGGAGAGATGAAATCACAAAGGCAAATGACGGGGAAAGAAGCTCGGGGGTTGGGATAGGGAGGTACAATAGCTCCCTATAGCTCTAGTAACAACCCCTAAACCATCCCTTATTATTGAGATCTGAAAGTGGGCTGATTTTGGAGTAAAATTCCAACACACCCTATAATTTAGGAAGTAAGGGCTTTTAGAGAGCCCAATGTGGATGCTCTAACTAAGAGCATCTATACACAATAAATATGACTATCGAGTATGTACGGTAACAAAGAATATTATCTAATAAATATCTTAACATTCCTTTCAAATTGATGATCAGTCAACCATCAACAATTTGCTGACAAGAAATTGATATCGTTGTCGAGTCATTGCTTTGGTAAAGACATCAACCACCTAGAGATCATTAGAAATGTAAGGAAGAGATATCGCCCGACTTTCCAAGGTATCTCGGATAGAATGACAATCAACCTCTTCTCGTTTATTTTGGTGTTTCTTAATAGTAGTAGACATTTGCTTTATGGATTAATGGAATTCTTTATATTGGAACTCTTTTTCTATTATTTATTTCTGCCATATCTTTAATAGCAGTTTGATTACACCTACAACCAAAATGGAAACTAAGTGTTTCGTAATTTAAAAATGCCGAATCCCATCTTAATCATCATTTGTCAAGATTATTCAATATACTTAGTGCATTCATAGAAGACATGATTGATTGCAAGTTAAATAACACTAATGTTATCAACATAAAGAGGGGTAGAAGTAGTCTGAGTAAACCTAAGATCCTTAAAAAGAACACGTAGTCATACAATTTCAGAACAAACAATAGACATGGCATGATACTCAACCCCAGTGGAGGATTTAAAAACACGATCTTGTTTCTTACATCTCCAAGAAATTAAAGTAACACTTAAAAACATACACCAACTCGTAGTAGATCAATGTGTATTCGGACATCCAGCCCAATCAACATCACTATAAATGACAAATTAAAGAGATGAGCAGACAAGAAAAAATAACTAATGAGTAGGCGAATCTCGAAGATAGTGGATGATGCATCGAACTGCACCAAGATGGAGATGTTGAGGATAAGACATATACTGACTTACCTTGTAAAGACTGGTTGATTACCCACTTAATGGGAATGAGGCTGCGCACATAGAAGACAAGTTTTTCAAAAACTCTCTCGGCATTCTCTCCTTCTGAGTAATACTAGGTTTAAGTTTCATATGTACAAACATTGTGTAATAATGAGTCTTATCAAGAAAAAGTGATATTGCATAAGAGACTTGCATATGGTGGGGTTTATTTTTTATTATTTTTTATTATAAAAGATTTCCATAAGACTTGTGCATTTTAGACACATATATATGTATATATGTATATATATACACATATACATATATATATGTATATATATATATATTCTCTTTCTCTGTGTTCTAAAGTTCTTCGTATTATTGACACATATTTACTGCATAAAATGGGTTTTACCTATGCTGATCTGTGTCTGTTTCCTTTAGCCTGCTGATTCTAGGACAACCACCTTTGATTTTGTGGATACCTGTAAACACTAGTTAGGAAGATGAACACTAGGAGATTGTACTTAGTTTATATCTGGTTTGAAGTTGTCGTCGGTGCATAATAGAAAAAAATTTCCCCAAATATTATGGCATCACTTAAATTCAAACCAGAATTACTAGCAGAACTTCTAATGTGGCCGAACTCAAATACCTTAGCTTGAGCAACAGCCGACTTGGTGCTCTTAGGCTCATCAAAATTCAAGTAGTTTAGGCCGGCATGCAGGCTGCAACTGTAACCGAATTATAAAACAAGAAACAAGTATTTTTGAAGAAAACTGAAGCAAAAGGAGAATTTTTAAGCCCAGCTTGCCCAAAATTGTTTGGACAGGCATAATTAATCAACTAAGCTTCATCCCTCAGAATTTATTTTTCAAAGGATCGACAATATATGTTCTTATTACAAATCTCACTTCCAATTAGACAACTGACAACTGATATTAGTTTTCTAATTTCAGTTATCCTTGTCAAGTGCTGGCAAACATCCAAGTAGAATCTCTGCTGCATGCTCCAATTCATGCTCTGAGATGATCAATGGTGGCAGAAGCCTAACAATATTCCCTTTTCCTGCAGTTAATACTAGAAGGCCGGAGTTTCGACAAGCATCAACAAGCGGTGAAGCAGATACATCCAGTTCTATCCCAATAATAAGACCTAGACCTCGTACATCTCTCACATGAGAGTTCCCTCCTAGCTTTTTAATCAGCAGTTCTTTAAAGTGTCGACCTTTCTTTGAGACGCTTGCCAAAAAATCAGGTCTTGATATTTTCTCCAAAACGGCAAGGGCGGCTTTGCAGACAAGCGGTCCACCTGCAAAAGTGCTTCCATGATCTCCATAATTTATGGCGGAGGCAACTCTTTCAGTCACTAGAGCAGCTCCTATTGGAAGGCCACCAGCAAGAGGCTTGGCAAGTGTCATTATATCTGGCAGTACACCATATGCTTCATGTGCCCAAAGATTACCAGTACGACCCAAGCCACATTGGACCTGTGAGATAAACATTTGATAAAATTCAGAAGAACTGTGGCCTAGCTAAAATGAACCCCACGGAAGAAATTGGTCAGAAAAATCTATCAAAATCTATCTCCCAATATGCAAATAGGATTGCTATACTATTGTTTCTCCAATCGAGAAGATGTATGGATCACAGGGATGAGGAAAACAGAGCATAACTCTCCATCCCCTCAGAAAAATCTGTCGCTCATAATCTCATAAGAATCTGCTTTCATCTATCTTTTTGGTTTCTGGCCCTTCATAAGAAAAATCTTCTATTTGAAAACAACATAAAGTAACTTCAGTGATGAGTGACAATAGATCACCCAAACAGCTGACTATGCAAGTGTTTTTCACACAATATATTTTCTCTTCACTGCTAGTCCATCAACATCAAATTTGCTTTCTAAGGAATGTTAATGAAGTTTGAATTTCACAAAAAGGTAAACATTTCATCTCAAATAAAGAGAAAGACATGCAAAGAAATGCATCTACACAAAGCCTATTTAAGTCTAGTGATTGTCCGATGTTTCATAAATTCAAATAAAAGATATCAACTAATTGTACTTAACAAAAAGAAAGGAAGAGAAACCAATCACTTCAAAAGCATGTATCCAATATTCTCTCTTTAAATGACATAGACATGGTGCTTGCTATGAGGCTTGAGTGAAGACGTGTTAGGGATTCATCTAGTCTCGATATCTTCAATAAGAATTTTTCTTCAAGACTCAGAAAAAATGAACAGCTGCCTACATACCTCGTCAAAAACCAGTAGAGAACCGGAATCATCACAAGCTTTACGCAAGGAATACAAAAATTCCTGGGTCGCACTATATATGCCACCTTCACCCTGGAGAGGTTCCACAAACACAGCAGCAATGTTTCTGCCCTGAATCAGTTGTGTTGCAGATTCTATATTCCCGTACTCTAAGAAAGTAACTCCGGGCATGACGGGCTCAAACGGTGATCGGTAATTCTCTTTGCTTGTAAGTGCAAGGGCACCCATGGTTCTCCCATGGAAGCAGTTACTGAAAGAAATGAACTCTGCTGCCGGCTGTTTCTCATCTGGGTGCGTAAATCTTTGGAACTTCCTAGCGAATTTTATAGCAGCTTCGTTAGCTTCGGTTCCAGAGTTGGTGAAGAAGACGCGATCGGCAAACGAAGAAGCCACGAGGCTTTTCGCAAGCTCCACCTTCAGCAACAGCAACAATATTTGCCTATAAAGTTAGCAAATTTTTGCAAATCAGGAAAGAAGAAAGGCCAAACATTTGCCACATAGCTTTTACCTGAGGGATTGAGTAGTAGGCATTGCTAACATGGGTGAGCATACTAGCCTGCTCTGTGACGGCCCGCACCCAATCGGGGTCTCCGTGCCCTAGCGCGTTGACGGCGATCCCAGACGACAAGTCCAGATACTCTCTCCCATCGGGATCGTAAAGTTTACAACCTTTGCCTCTGGAGAATACCACCGGCGCTCTAGCATAGGTGCCGACCAGAACCCTTCCCTCGGCCTCCATCACCTCCTTGCTCAACCCTGTCTGCAGAGTACCCGGCGGTTGAACCCCCACGTTTGCGCACGCGGTCACTCGCAGGTGTCGGATATCCGTACCGAAAGAGCGCCGAAGTTGAACCGCCGGAGAACCGGGGCGGCTGATAGAAAACGGAAGGGAACTCATTGTAGTGCGGTAGGTTGGTGTCGAAAATCAAGCGAAAGTGGGGATCGAAATGTTGAATATTAACTTTCGATTATATCACCTCCTTGCTGACCCACGTCTGTAGTTGAAAATGGAGAAATGGACTGATATCCTTTAATTAATTTGTAAACGAGATCAATCTGTTAAATTTAAGGTAATAATTAGTGCAGTCTTGCAAGTTTCGCACTCTATTTCTATAGGCCCTTTGGTGTTTTATTTTGTTCTGTAATGTTATGTATTCCCTTTTGTTTTAAGGGGTTTGCTTAGCTGCAGCCGGCTGCAGCTTATATTTTTTCTTGTTTTAATATATCTCGATCTTGCTCAAAAATAAATAAAAAAATTTCGCACTCTATTTAGAAATAAATAAATAAATTTAAAAAATGATTTTTTTAAATCATTGACTTTAATTGAAGGGGGTGAGAAGATTTTTTAGAGAAAATATTTATATAACCCTAGATTAAATAATCATCGTGTAACTATTTTAAAAAAATAATAAGATATGTAATTGATATAAAAAAATTAATTTTTAATAATAGATTTTATTATTTTTTAAAGCAGTTATGTAATTATAGATAAAATTACTCAAAACTTTAACATAAAAAAATTGTATTTGGCCTTATTTTTAAAAGAGAATATCTGGGGATTGGTCCTATCGAATCCTTTAAAAAATACAACCTTCGTCGTCGCTAGTGGTGGTGGGTGATACCGCCCATGCCATCTGGACCGACGACCTCCGATGACCTCACCCCTACGACGACGACTCCCGATGATCTCCCATTTTCTCCCGACAACCTTAAATCTAAAATGGGTCAGAAACGTACGTGGGAAATCGCTAGGGTCGCCGTTGCAAGGTTGAGGTCGCCGGAGGTCACCGTTCCCGATGGCATAGGCGGTGTCGACCACTGCCACCGGTGGCAGCTCCGTTCGGCTGATAGTCGAATCTCCCTTAAAATCATCTTTATTTTATTTTTTATTATGTTTTTATTATGTTTTTATTTTTTTAATATATTTTTTATTGTATTTTCTTCATTTTATTTTTTTATTATATTTTTTAAAATTTTTATTATATTTTTAGAATTAGTTGCATTTGTAAGGGATTCGATGAATCCCACCATCAGCCTTTTTAAAATTAAATTTAAAATTTAAAAAAAAAATAGCTAAATCAAAAAATTGTTGAATATCTGTGTCATTAATTGAGGCAGACCCACTTGGAAGGTTGGGAGGCTACAACCCCCCAAAATTCTTTAAAAAATTGATATATAATATATAAGTATATATATTTACATATATATAATATTAAATTATCCCTTAAATTATAAAAAAATTAAAAATTGTCTTCCTAAATTTTCATTAAAATTATTTTTCCAAATATCAATATACGTATAATTTTATTCTAACTTTTAAGTTTATTGAAATTCAAATTTCAACTCAGCTAGTTTCATAATTACTTTAACAATCTAATTCTAAAAAAAAATATGATTATAAATTTATATGATTGTCAAAATTGATTAATTATATTTACTTATATAATTTCACTCTAATTTGATTGTATGATTATGAGATATAGTTCGTTAAAAATCTAACATCGATATATCAGTAGTTATTAGAAATTTTTTATGTTTATTCTTGATCTATAATTTTTTTTAAATCAAAAAATAAAATGAACAAATAAAAAAATTAATTTTTTTATTTAAATCGAAATTTTTTTTTATGTTTATTTAAATCGAAAAGTAATATATTTAAAAAATTTGATAATAAAAAAATATAACACTTCTATTATATCTTTTTAAAATTTATATATAATACACGTTATTTTATCGATGATTTCCATACGTTAGCGAAATATTTTGTTGGCAAACGTCCGTCGCTTCAAAAGAGGAAATGAACGGATACCGCACCCAATCATGGAATCTGACAGGGTAGCTTAGTAAAAAAAAAAAAAATTGTATTTGGTCTTACTTTTAAAAATAAATTTTAAATTAAAAAAAAAAAGAGCTAAATCACAATAGTGTTGAATATCTTATATCTGAGTCATTAATCACTTTAACACTCAATGAGCGAAATATTTTGTTGGCATACGTCAAACGCTTCAAAAGGGCAAATGAACGAATAAAGCACCCAATCATGGATTCTGACAGGGTAGCTTTGTACAGTTCGTTTTGTTTACGTTATTTCAATTCCGGCCGATTGATTCAATGTTTTTGTCGTTGGGAGCGAAGGAGAGGAATATGCCATCTAGCTTACTTTCCTTTTTTTTTTTCATTATTTATTCACGTTTCAATAAAAATGTCCTCCAATATATATTTCTTCACAGTACCGCTTTGGAACAGGCTGAGTGATGTATGTAATTTAACACTCATCAATTTAAAAATGAAATTTTCTACCGTCCGGTAGTAACCGAATCTCTCCAAACGCAACTTTTATCATTTTTAGAGGCAGTGGGCGATACAACTTATCTTATCAAGACTAGAGGAAGTCGGTAATTTCACTCTTACAACGACGAACCATAGTGACTTCTGGTACGTTCTCAACGGCCTTAAATTCAAAATAAATCCGTCGCCACTGACAGCGACAGAGACTGAACTAAGATCGAATTTATCTTAAAAATTTATTTTTATTGTATTTTTTATTTATTTATTTATTTATTTTATTGTATTTTTTAAAATTTATATTTTTATTATAGTTTTAAATATTTTTTATTATATTTTTATAAAAATTTAAAAAATAGACTAATGAAATTGGAATGCACTTCAATCGCACCCCACGTCACCCCCATTATTTATTCATGTTTGAATAAAAATGTCTTCCACAATATATTTCTTCACAGTTCCGCTTTGGAACAGGCCGAGTGATGCATGTAGTTTAACGCTCATCAATCTAAAAAATGCCACGTCAGTGAATTACAAGTTAAAGGAACAGAATGGGTTATATAGAATTATTATTGAAAAAAGTGGGAAGGCTTACGATTTTATCTTCACTTTTTCTTTTTTTCTTTTTTTCTTTTTTTCTTTTTTTCTTTTTTTCTTTTGACCTTCACTTATCTGCAAGTTGTGGCCACCAGCAGTGACAGGCTTAAAAATTTGTATCAGGGACTAAATAAAATTAAAATAAAATATATATAATATTTATATTTTATTTATATATAATTTTTTATGTGATATAAAATAATTTAATAATAAGATTTACAATGAAAATAAAATATATTTAATATAATTTATATAATTTATATATTAAAAACATATATAATATGATAATAACATGTCATTATAATAAAAACATATTAAAAATATATTAGAAATCATTCAATTTCTTTTTTATTTTTATTTTTATCTATAATAAAAACATATCATCATATTATTATATCATTTTATTTTATATGAGATGTATTTTATTTTTAAATTATATTAATTTTGTAGAGAGAGACCAAAATAATTTTTATAGATGGGGTCAACACAAAATAAAATTAATATTATTCTATAAAATTATACAAAAATAAATATCTTTTCTTTTCTTTTCTTTAAAATTACATATATTATTTTTTTTTTCTATTTTTTTTTTTAAAAAAATAGGGGTCATGGACGTATATTTTATGCCGAACCATGTAAATCTTGTGTCAATTTCTATTTATTTTATCTATTATCAATGCACACGTCATCATTGTACAGCCACACTGGAATACTATCGAGGCCCCAAACGATACCGAACGAAATTCAAATCGTTTCAGTGAGTCGAAAAATGACTTTTTCTTTCGTCTCGGCCTATTAACCAATTTTTATAATGACAACAAAGGGTTATATTCTTTTATCGGTATAGAGTAATATTTGATGTAGGCTTAGACCGTTCGCATAATGAAATTTAAATCTGCAAGAGATTTTCCACCATGAGTTACACCGCCGGCATCACCGGCATCGCCTCACACTGGCGGCTGACCTCTCAAGATTTCATCTCCGGCAACACCTCCGTCGTCTCCCACGCACCGTTGGTTGGCTCCATACGTAGGGAGGGGGGCCATGGCCTCCTCTGCCCCAACGTAGCTCCGCCACTAGCCACCAGTTCCAGACATCGTAATCCATGCCTAGACTTCGTCGAGCCACACCCAAACCCTGCCGAAATCGAGATTACTCTATCTCACTAGCCAAGAATTTGATTACAACTTCAACTTTACTGTTTCAAAAGGGTCTCATTAAGTCCAGAATCCATGGATTCACACCTTCCACAACCATCATTAGCATGCATGCAGTGGGCATTCAACTCAACCAACTTTCCATCAGTTTTGGTTTAATAAGTCAATGAACATAGTTGTCACATGCGTAATCTCACACTCGTGTTTTGAAGACAATGAGAGATCGAGGTGTTTGTGAAAGATGATCCCTATTTGTATTATAAGATATTTGTAATGAGAACGCAATGAGCGGACGTTTGAAGACAATATGAGATTGCTAGAGAAACTAACAGCTTTATTTTACATCCATTTATGTATTTAGGCCATTGCCATTGATTTCAGCAGTATGAACTTACATGATTTTTTTCTCTTTTGTGCCTTCCTAGCTAAGGCACATAGATTATATTGTACTAGTCAAAGCTTATTCTTTGATTTATAATATTCATTCACATATAAAAAAGAAGAGTAATGCTACATACAATCATGGAGTTGCAAGTGACTTGTAATCGTTTTAGAAAAAAGTGGGATCTATTGTTAAAAAAGTTAACTTTTTCACGTGGGTCCCATATATATTCACTTTTCTTCAAAGTGACTGCACGCAGTTTACAAGTCCACGACTGTATCTATCATTTCTCAAAAAAGTAAAAAGAATTGCACAAAGACATGAAGATGAAAATAAGGAAAAGTCACCTTGTTCAATATATATTTTCAGAAAGGAAAAGCAGTAAAGGAGGTCAAGTATAATTACTTCCCACAGCCAACAAAGCCACAAATAACACATCTAGAGATTCTCATAAGTTTGATAAACAAAACAAATTGTTTTTTCTGCAAACCTAAAATAAAATGTGGAGCAAAGATAAATCGAAAAAAACAACTATACAAGTTTTCTAACAGAGCAATCCTCTTGAAAAACTCTAAACTTCGTTCAATTACTAAACTTAGACCTGTTCATCCAGACCAGGTTTTGTCCAGTTCGGCCTTGAAATTTTCTTCATTTATCAATAATTTTGAAAATTACTCATCTTTCGAATCTAGAAATCTAGATTTGAAACCCAAATGAATAGGCCTAACCAAACTATCCGCAATTCACAAGAGCGGAAGGGAAAAAAAAAAATGACCCACCTGGCTGCCTCGTTACTAAATTAGCCATAACTTGTAAAACAAAAATTCAAGTAAGAAACTGATCTAAACCTAGAGTTCCTATGACTTAATCTTAATTTAAACCCTGCAACTCTGACTTCAATCAGACTTCACATGTTGCTGCCACGGATGGAAATTTATAAGCTATCACAACAGAAAATCATTCTAAAGACATCAACTAGGTTCTTATCCCATGGAAGCATCAGGTGGGGCGAATATAAACCCAAAAAAGTAACAGGGAGCTTTGGATTGACAATAGCAACTGGGAGTGATTTGTCGTTTAGTTTTTATGGGTTGTGGTAGCTAGACATGAAAAATGATTTGGAGGGAATTGATGATGATTGTGCCAGTGGAAAGCTTGCAGGGCTGCTCCGTTCTCCAGTTGCAAAATTATTGAAGAAGCCCAAACATTTTCCCTTGAAACTAAACTAATTACGTGCTGAGATGGAGGAAATTAACCTTCCCTAATCTGAATTTCACTAGCAAGATCAACATATAAGCCCTAACTCCTCCAACACTTTAAGAGCGAAATACCTTCCTGCTCTTTTAATTCCAGATATTGTGCTAGGATATACATACAACACCCACACCCTGAGAATGTGCAACAACAAATAAGCACTTACTGGACAAGAAGAATCTGTCCACATTGAGATACAAGAGCAATGAAAAGAATGATTGCAGATAGTTGTGGGAATGCCACTTGTCTTTGGCTAATCTCTCTGCAAAATGAGACACAAACAAGACAAGAGGAATCCATTCACAAATCCAGATGTAAAAAAATAGGCCACTATCCAGTATCCTGTTCAAGAAATTCCCGTTTCATTTTAAATGAAATGTTCTGGTGACAAATGACAATGCTACAGTTAAAATGTAAAAAGAAAGTGTGCTTAAAAACAAAAACAAAAACAAATCAAATAAAGAGATAAGAAAGATATTAATGGATGAATATCTAAAAAGAATTAAAAAGAGTCCCATAACAAGACAGACTGCTGGACATGTGGGCTGTTCAAATGAGCTTGGAGGGGATTGGATTGCTGCGCATGTTCAGTTGACCCAGAGACCAGAGTATTGGAAATCAACTGTGAAAAGCACATGGCAAAACTCTACCTATCATAACGAGATAAAGAAAGTGTGCTAGACATGTGGGCTGTTCAAATGAGCTTGGAGGGGATTGGATTGCTGCGCATGTTCAGTTGACCCAGAGACCAGAGTATTGGAAATCAACTGTGAAAAGCACATGGCAAAACTCTACCTATCATAAAATTAAATTAAATTAAATGAAAAAATAACAAATAAAAGCAGTATTTAGAAGTTATGGTTAATAACTTAAGATGTTATCGTTGAGTTGACCAATCATTTATAATTCGCCAACTTGGTAGAAGATAGGATGTTTAATGAAAGCAAACCAAACCTCGAGGATGAGAATCACCTTCCATCGAAATGCTTGTAGAATTATTTGTCGACTCCTGACTATTAAACCTAATCAAAGGGTCCTGCAGTTGAAGTTCCTTTACGATTTTACGAGCTTATTTTTATTAGAAAAATATTAAAAAAATAAAATATACTTTGTTCTCATACTTTCTTTTATGTTTAAGAAGGCGTACAGAGATTCCAACTACGGATCTCATATTATTACTCTTTATATATATATATTTTTTAAATTTTAAAATGTTTTTATAAAATATAAAAATATATTAATACATTAATAATTATGTATTTAATTCAGTAAAAAATAAATAAATATTAAAAATAAATAAATTCATGAGCCATCAAAATAAACGAAGTAAAAGTAGTCTGTATCATTCATAAGAATATTTTTTTTCCGAATTCTTCTCTTCTTGTCTGCGTAGATATCAAGTCCGTGCGAGAGACTGGCTAAATGGAATTTTTTCTTTCCAATTGACCACATCCCAAGTCCCTGCCTCTCATCCATTCTCCCTCGACTCCCTTTACCTCTTGAGCTGCAATCAGCCGCTTCTCCCACAAAGCTACATCGTCCCTTTACCATGGATGCCGGCAATTGGAGGGACGAATTGCTGCTCGATTCTCGTGCAAGAATTGTCAATAAAATGTATATCTCTCTACTTTTCTTCTTCTTCTTCTTCTTCTTCTTCTTTTTGACGCGTGTTTGATTTGAAAGCTCCGTTTTTTTTTTTTTTTTCTTTTCATTTATGGTTAAAGTTGGGCATTTTTTTCTTACCGAATCAAAAGAAGAAGGGGGAAAAAACTAGCAATGGTTAATAATTATAATTCTAGGGTGTTGTACCACCCTTGCTTTGCTTTATGTGAAACTAGGGAATATTACTCCCATGAACGGTATGGTTGTTAGATTGACTACATGTCTTCTTTAGTTTGTGGCATCACAACACACACCCATGGCATGTGTTGCTAAAATACAGAACTTCAGCTCCCGAACTATTTAGAGATGGTTCTAATGCTTGGTTTCTCATTTTCTTTGTTTTGACTTATTCTACATGCATCGATTTCAATACTGTGACTGAATAAGATTCATTTTCCGTTTTAAATATTACTGTAAATTAAAAGAAAAAGTGTAGGTATCGCTGAACACAAATAAACAACGGTATGGTCAAAAGATGTGTGGGGAGCCTTGAGATTAATAATTTACAACCCAAAATGCAGGACCAAGTTTGCTTGATTTACAAATATTGGAAGATGCTTAAAGTACGGAAGTGTAGATTTCACCATTGTACTTCAAAGAAAGGAAAATCCTACTCGTAACATCTAAGGCTCCGTTTGGCAACAAGGCTATTCTCAAGTATTTTAAGATATTTTCCTCCCTAACATCACTCAAATACAAAGCACTTTCAATTTCAAGTCATCATCTTTTTCATATAATTATTACCTAATTCTTACAACTTTTCTGAACTCCTAAGCAAGACACAAAAAACAATATTAATTTTTTAAATTTTAAAACAAAAATAATATTAAAAAATAATATTCAAATAATTTTATTATTTTATAATATTTTTAATTCATTTTTTTATAATTATTCAAAACCCAATAAAATATTTAATTAACTCAAATTATTTTACTACCATTCACATATATATTGAAATATTCTAAATATCCAAACGTGCCCTAAAAGTGGCACTATTTATGTAGTATATAACCAAGGCAATCAATTTTTTTATGGTTGATGTGATGGCATCAATGGTGTAAGCGGGGGTTACACTTTTTTTTTTCCTTTTTTTTGACAAGTGCTTACACTTGAAGTGTTACAAATAGCAGGGCTCAAATAAATGCACAAATACACATGCTTCACAATGCGTGTGCATATGTGAAGCTTGATTTATGGATTACCATTACAACTGTGAAATGTATCTATTACTGACATTACGTGTGTTCTTTTAAATCGGAATACATTTTCTTAGCTTTGGTTTATAGCAGTTGGATTACAATGGCAATTACTACATTATAAGTTAGAAATAAGGACTTCTAACACATCTTCCAAATAAGCTATTGGGAATAGAATCTGCTCAGGAACACTTGGTGGCCTATCATGTGAAGAAAGGTGTGCTATCATGTGACTAATGAGTGGGACACTGTACTCTTCGTAATATTGGTTGGAACATTATGTATATTATCTCTTGGACATTTTTCTGGCTTTAGTTCTGCACTATCAGCATGGTTTACCAATTTGGAATTCTGTTTCTGTTAATGGCTTGTTTGTGCCTGTATGGCTGGTAACTTATTAAGGATATCTCTTATGTTGGTAGAACGGATACATTGAAGAGGCATCTATCCGTTTCTGCTGAAAATGATTTACAGGAACTCAGGAAAATAGCTGTCAGGTTTGAGGAAAAGATTTTTTCTGCTGCCACAAGTCAGGTACATCCATCATGCTGGGTCCCTTCATTTCATGATTATTGATTAGTGTTCATGTAGAGTATCTATACATGCAGAATACAAAATACCTCGGAGGATATTTTTCTATTTGCATTATGCAGTGCCGTGCGATTTATTTTTTCTGTAATTGCTTTTTTAGGGAGACTACCTACGAAAAATATCTCTAAAGATGGTTACAATGGAAACGAAGCCTCGGGATCCTCCAGCCAATTCTTTGCCATCCAACTCTGCTGGCAATGGCAATAGGCCCCCAGATCTGGGTAAAACCATTAAAGATTGATTTGCATGATGTTACTTACATATATATAAGTCATCCAGTTGGTCTCTCCAGTTTGATATGCATACATACCTTACTTCTATGTATACGTGTGTGTTTTGTATTTAGGTTTGTTGACTTGCCTTTCTCATTTTGGACATGGATGTGTAGTCCTGCTGAGTGGTCTAAAGATGGTCCCTTTTAATATCCTCAAATGTAGCATTGCCAACATTTTGTTGGTGGTGGTACAGGAGAAGGTGGATACTATATGGAAATGTTGCATCTTTCAGAATACTTTACCTTTTAAACAGGTTACCAAAAAAAAAAAAAATTTGAATTGTTGAATATGAAGGATATAAATGATATCTTTTTTGTTCATTTTAAACAGTTCATCAACAAGACATGAGTTCTTGAATGCATTTGTCCATTAGGTTAGAAATTGTTTGTGTGCATTCTCTGGTATTTGTTTTCCTTCTTTCATTTTTCTTCCATACTTCTTATAACTTTGTGTTTTTGTGGGATTGTCTACGTCTTCTTCTCACCATAAATGTTAACATGAAGAAGGGCATCATCCTAGTGATGAAGACGATGACTCTGAGGATGGCGAGTTTTATTACCACTCACAAGACGAAGTGTCGAAAGAAGCAGATGGTCCTCCGCCACCTTCATCGCCTGACAACTCAACCGGAAACTATGGACAATAGTCCTTATGGTAAGTTTAAGAATTGAAATCGTTTAATCCACTATTGCGTACTCTTAGATTTCGAGAACGGACTCTTTTATTAAGAGGAGGATGTGATACCCCAAAAGAATATTTAGATCAAAATGAGTCTTGATAATGTTGGACCATTGACTTAATAAGAAACATAGGAATGTTATGGATTAAGATTAAGATCAATTTATGATCCTCAAGACAATCGAAACTTCCTGGATTTAATTGGGATACTTTTTTATGGTACCGTTCTTCTAGTTGGGAATTTTAGAAATTTATAAAGTAATAAAAGATTTTTGTGATGATGTGGTGCCAAGTGTCTAATCGGAGTGTTTAGTGCCTGTTTGGAATTGCGGTGGGAAATATTACTTTTAACTTAAGGCTTATAGCTTAAAACTTAATGTAATAAGTTCTACTACTAAAAAACCATTTACTGTTTGGGATTTATATGTCTAAAGCGCTTTTAGAGTTAGTTATGGTAATTTTTTAAAAATATATAGTTATTTCTAGGAGTTTTTTTTTTTAATAAAAGCTTCAATTTGGTGCTTTTTTAAAAAAGCTGATTTTTAATTTTTTTAACTGACTAAAACACTTTTTATAAAGTTATCAAACATGTCATTTTTTCTTTAAAAGTATTTTTAACTGCTTAAAAGCACTTTTTAAATCTTGAAACACAACCCCAAACAAACTTTTAGTCTAGTGAAAACCGATTGAAAGCTTTAAGATTTCCAGCTTGGTGTGTAAGTGGATGCTTGGAGAATAAGATGAGATGAGAATTTTTTGAATGGTAGTATGATCGTTTGTGATAGTAGTGAGATATTTTGAGTTAAGTATTATAAAGTTTTGGGAAGGGTAATGATATCCTTCTTTTTATAAAAATTGGCCTTCTTTTTATAAATTGAATTTATTTTGAATTAATTTACATGATTATTTTGGGTGGAATCTATTTTCTTCTAGATCATGCAAGAATGTTATATTCGGGGATTTTAAATCTAGATTCAAATAACAAAAGGAAAAAAGAAGTTAGGCAGTAAAGCACTATTAAAGGAGGTGTAAATGTATCATTATCCTTTTGGGAAAATAGAAAAAAAAAAGTTGAATAAAAAATATTATAAAGTTAAAATATGGTTAGAATATAATCTTTCAATATAATTTTTGTTTTGAAATTCGAAAAAGTGTTTGTGTTTGAATGATATTTGGGAAGAAAATGAGATGAGATGAAATGAAAATTATTTCCAAACATCCCCTAAACTTTCTCTCTACATTTTTGGTGTGAGTCGGATGGTTGTGTTAAGGGCGTTAATGGAATCATTTTATGGAAGTATTTGATGAATTTGTGAAGCAGACGTTGGTTTATAGTTTCGGGATTTGAGTTAAGTATTGCTAGTTTGAGTTTAAGCTTTGTAAGTTATATTATTATGACTTAAATGGTGTGTGAAGATTTTTAATGAGCTTGTAAATGAAGTATATTGTTTGGATATGATACTATTCTTGCTTAAGATTTAAAGTATTATAGTTTAGAGCGCCATTTGGAGTTAATACATGTCTCGGTTAGTATCTTGATGTTGAGTTTTGTTGATTTGGGTTTGATCTTAGTAAATGATGGATTTTTATAATTTGAATGATGTTTATGGACTCAGATTAGGCTTGAAATGATGTGCATGGTCCAGATTTATAAGAAAATAATCAAAATACAAGAAGATGAAAACTATAGGTTCAAGAATACTAAAGTGCATGTCTCGGTATTAGTTTGTGTATATGGTTTTTTAGCAAAATATATTTCAGTTTACATATTTATTGGGACTTGATATCTTCAAGAAGTGATCTTGTTTAGAAATGTTGGTTTGATGTATGAAAAATCGTACTTTGATGCTAGAAATTGGATTTATAATGATAAATTCATGAAGTTTGGTAAAATTTGGATTCAAATTGCAATTATTGAAGTTTAGGGTCAATGTGCAATTTTCAAGAGTTAAGGGATTAAAGTGCAATTCTTACCTAGTGTTGGTAGTTCAGAATTTTTGTAATTCTTTATGTTTTATTTAAAGAGTTTCTAACATTAGTATTACTTATTGCAGCACCCGACAAGGCTCATTTAGACGAGGAGTTTGTAAGTTAATTTCTAACTCATTTGGATAAGATGTATATGATTATGTGTAAGCGTTTCATGCTTAGTATCAATGTTTCCTGTTATGAATTGTCACATGTCATGCCATGAATAAATGTCAATTCTCATATGTATATATATGTCATGAAGCATAAGTCAAGCATTAAAAATATTTTGTCATGAACTCAAGTTAAGATAGGGGATTATTTTAGGGGAATTCCTCTATCCACTATGGAGTGAGTAAATATGGAGTGGAGTCTCATGGATTAATGAAGAACAATCAACGACTTTAAATGGGATAGTAAGGTCTCAGAGGGAAGATAAGAGCATCCTCGCAAGTGGGTGCGCTACAGTACCCATGGTTAAGGACGTTTCGTGAGGCTTGAGTATTTCTTGAGACGAAGCTACAGACGGGCGTTACTTGTGTGATAAAAACAATCAGTAGGTGCACTCAGTTTATATAGTGAACCGTGAGGCACCATAAGCAAGACTAAAAGATGATGCATGATGTTTTACAAAAGAAAGTATGTCATGATGATTTATGAAAGATGGTGAGCAATCTAGATGGGAGGAAAAAAAAACATTTTGTAAAGCAAACTCATATTCATACATGCATATGCATGTTTATGATTAGTCATGTTTATATTATTTTTGTGTATGTTTGTGGCATAACTTATTGAAATCTCAATAAATCTTATTATTGTGATAGTCTCACTATCATTCCCATCCCAAAATGGTAGATATGTAGCAGGTTGTGTTGAAGCAATTCCAAGAGTGGTGAAGAGACTGGACTTGACGAAGTTGACTGATGGGGTTGCTACCGGATTGATGAAGATGTTATGGTTATGCTTTGTTAAAGGATTATTCTGTGTAGGTTCGATGTGTGGTGACTTATGGTCAAGTTAGTAATTCAGGAGTATAATGCTCCGATGCAATATGCTCTGTTTTCGGTTGTGTTTTTATTTATGGACCACGAATTAGGGGTGAACAAAAAATCGGATTTCCGATTCGACCCGATAATGCTATGTTATGAGTTCGAATCTGACAGCCCGCATCTCTAGGATATGATGAATGAATCACCGAACTGGTATAAATCTGCATTCGTCATGTAAGTTGGGACTCCAAGAACACAAATAAGAGGCTTCCTTCTAACCTAATGAGTAAAATCATGAACATCAAACTTAACAAAAATTGGAGTCCCAATAAAAACTGATCTATACCTTCTATAACAACATGATCACAAAAGTAAAGGTTAATCCTGTGCATTAACATTAGTAACTAGGCTTTATTTATTTTCAGAGATGAGATGAAAGTTAAAAAAATAAAAAAATATTTTTATAATATATTTTATAGGCAGACGCTGGGGATCGTTCCGGCTGTCTCCAGCGTCTAAAGCAGCCCAACATTAGTTGGGCTGCTTTATGATGAAAAACACATTAAAATAAAATAAAAAATATGATTAAATAAAAAAAATGAAAATTAAAAATATAATAAAAAATAAAATGAACAAAACATAATAAAAAACATAATAAAAAAATAAAATGAAGATGAATTTTAAAAAATTCGGCCATGGAGAAAACGGAGCCGCCGCCAGTGGCGGTGGGCGACACCACCCACACCATCGGGACCGACGGACTCAGGCGACCTCACCCCTACTCCGGCGAGCTCCGGCAAGCTCTGGCAAGCTCCGGCGAGCTCCGGTGTACCCCCGGCAGCCTTCAACCCGTTTCGGACCCGTACTATTCTTAATTAAATAGTAATCAAACTGGCCTTAATTAAATACTGCTTGGATCAATTTCTTCTTCCATACTATTCTTTCAACATCTATTAATCCAGAAATTGAGGCTTCAATATCAATTGTTTTTTGAACTGACTGAATTTGTTGAAATGTTCAATCTTATTAATTAATTAATGTCGTTGATATAATTCATTATTAGTATTATTATAATCTATTGCAAGAGTGACACGAGGAATGCCATTTGGGAAAAGAAAGCATCGCCCTGCCGGTTTCTCCCAAGCCAAACTGAGGCTCTATGCATCATGATTTAAAGAAACAAACAAAATACCAGCCACGGGAAACTCGAATCAAGAAAACCTCTTTCGGCCGAGAAAAAAAAGAAAAAAACCCTCTTTAGAAGCAATCCAATAGTTTATAGATACATGAGAGTACTGATATTAAATTAATCAATTTTTTATTTAAAATATAAATTTGTATACATTAAAAAAATTTATTATATTTAATTCAAGAACTGTATTAAAAAGAAGCCCAGCAGCCGGACAGACCTCTCACCCATGCATGAAGGGGCTGTCCGAAAGCCCCAATATTTTCATTTATTCAAATATAAAAAGATAAAAATAAAATAAGAAAATAAGAATAAAAATTATCTTTAAAAGTAAATAACAAAAATTTCAAATTTTTTAAATTTAAAGCGTTATTATTTATTTTTAAAAATAATTTATATTTTTATTCTTTTCTTGAATTTTTATCTTCTCATATTTAATTAAATATAATAAATTTTTTTAATATATATATAAATTTATATTTTTTTAAAAAAATTAACTAATCCAATGCGCTAGTGCTATAAGTATTTGATCAAGCCAAATATATTTCTGTCGCAATTTACCACAGCCCTAGTCCGTCTTCGTGCATGTTTGGGGTTGCGGTAAGAAATATTACTTTTAGCTTAAAACTTATAGCTTAAAGCTTAATGTAATAAGCTCTACTACTAAAAAGCCATTTACTGTTTGGGATCCATATGTCTAAAATACTTTTAGAGTTAGTTACGGTAGTTTTTTAAAAATATATAGTTATCTGCAGGAGCTTTTTGATAAAAGCTCTAATTTTGTGCTTATTGAAAAAGTTGATTTTTAACTTTTTCAACCAACTAAAGCGCTTTTAATAAAGTTACCCAAACAGCTCATTTTTCTTTAAAAGTACTTTTAACTGCTTAAAAGTACTTTTAAAGTTTTGAAACGCAAGCTCCGGCGAGCTCCAGTGTGCCCCCGGCAGCCTTCAACCCGTTTCGGACCCGTACTATTCTTAATTAAATAGTAATCAAACTGGCCTTAATTAAATACTGCTTGGATCAATTTCTTCTTCCATACTATTCTTTCAACATCTATTAATCCAGAAATTGAGGCTTCAATATCAATTGTTTTTTGAACTGACTGAATTTGTTGAAATGTTCAATCTTATTAATTAATTAATGTCGTTGATATAATTCATTATTAGTATTATTATAATTTATTGCAAGAGTGACACGTGGAATGCCATTTGGGAAAAGAAAGCATCGCCTTGCCGGTTTCTCCCAAGCCAAACAGAGGCTCTATGCATCATGATTTAAAGAAACAAACAAAATACCAGCCACGGGAAACTCGAATCAAGAAAACCTCTTTCTGTCGAGAAAAAAAAAAAAACCCTCTTTAGAAGCAATCCAATAGTTTATAGATACATGAGAGTACTGATATTAAATTAATCAATTTTTTTTTTTTAAATATAAATTTGTATACATTAAAAAAATGTATCATATTTAATTCAAAAACTGTATTGAAAAGAAGTCCAGCAGCCGGCAGCCACTCACCCATGCATGAGGGGGCTGTCCGAAAGCCCCAATATTTTCACTTGATTCAAATATAAAAAGATAAAAATGAAAGAAAAAAATAAAAATAATCTTTATTTAAAAATAAATAATAAAACTTTAAAATTTTTTAAATTTAAAGCGTTATTATTTATTTTTAAAAATAATCTATATTTTTATTCTTTTCTTTCATCTTTATCTTCTCATATTTAATTAAATATAATAAATTTTTTTAATATATATACAAATTTATATATTTTTTTAAAAATTAAATAATCCAATGCGCTAGTGCTATAAGTATTTGATCAAGCCAAATATATTTCTGTCCCAATTTACCACAGCCCTAGTCCGTCTTCCTCTCATCCTTCCTCCCTCGGTACCGTTACCTCCTCCTGACCTGCAATTAGCCGCTTCTCCCACCAAGCTACATCGTCCTCTCTCTCTCTCTCTCTCTCTCTCAACAAATCGTTGTTCATGTTCTAACCTCTTTCTAGTTGAGCAATTTGAATACGAACATGATTAAATTGTTGTAAAAGTTGGAGTTCGATTTGGTTGTAAACTATTAAGAGGAGTTTGATGGATTCCAATAATTGGAGGCCCACCACAGGCCAAGGCCCTGTAGGAGGGATAGGAGGTGGAGGAGGAGCAGGAGCAGGAGAACCTACCATGGAAGCCGGCGATTGGAGGACCGAATTGCAGCCCGAAGCTCGGGAAAGAATTGTCAGCAGAATGTATATCTCTCTATCCTTTTTCATAGATGAATAAATTGCTGATCTTTTATATTCTCTCTTTGTTTTGTCATCTTTTTTGACGGGTGTGTTTGATTTAAAATCTCCGTTTTTTTTCCCTTTTAATGTTGAAGTTGGGCATTTTTTTCTTATCGAATCAAATAAAGAACGGGGAAAAAAAACTGGCAAGGTTAATAATTATTCTCAGGTGTCGTAATGACGACAAAAATCATCATAAGGAACAGAGTTTCCTAAATTCTTGGTTTCGACACTTCGGAACGTGATAACCTATTCATTAGCCTAACCCACGAATTACTCGATGATCCCCTGCAGGTAATACCGACTCCTATACACATGACTAATGGGTGTTACCACCCTTGTTTTATGTGAAACTAGGGAATGTTACTCCCATGATCGGAATAGTTGTTAGATTGACTATATGTCTTCTTTAGTTTGTGGCATCGGAAGTGAAGGATGTGCTGCACATACCAGTGGCATGTATTGTAAGAAATACAGAACTTCAGCTCCCTAAGTAATTGGAGATGGTTCTAATGCTTGGTTTCTCATTTTCTTTCTTTTGACTTTCATGCATCGATTTAAATACTGTGTGATGGCCTGGTTTGTTTTTTGAGTTGAGTTGAGTTGAGTTGAGTTGAGATAAAAGTTGAAAGTTGAATAAAATATTATTATAATAAATTTTTTAAATATTATTTTTGTTTTGGAATTTGAAAAGGTTGAATTATTTATTTTATATTTTGTGGGAATTTGGAAAAATTGTAATGATTAGATGAGATAAGTTGAGTTTATATGAATTCAAAAAACAAATCATTAATAAGATCCGTTATCGGTTTTGAATTTTACTGTAAATTAAAAGAGAAGTGAAGGGCATCACTGAAAACAAATAAACAATGAAGGGGTCAAAAGACATGGGGGAGCTTGAGATTAATAATTTACAACCCAAAATGCAGAACCATGGTTGTTTGATTTACAAATATTGGAAGATGTTTAAAATAAAAAAGTGTAGATTTCACTATTGTCGTTTTAATGAAGGAAAATTCTACCCGTAACACCCTAACTGTAACCCTGTTGATGTGGTAGACAGCCAACTCAATCAATTTTTATGGTTGATATGATGGCATCAATGGATGGTGCAAGTGAGGTTACACTTGGAGTGTCATAAATAGCAGGGCTCAAATAAATGCACAAATACACGTGCTTAACAATGTGTGTGCATATGTGAAGCTTGATTTATGTATCACCATTACAACAGTGAAATGAATTTATGGCTGATGTTACTGTGTGTTCTTCTACATGGGTATATATTTTCTTAGCCTTGGTTTAAAGGTGTTGGATTACAATGCATATACTATATTGTAAGTTAGAAACAAAGACTTCTAACACATCTTCCAAATAAGCTATTGGGAATAGAATCTGCTCAGGAACACTCTGTGACTATCTGTGGTCTATCATGTGAAAGAAAGGTGTTCTATCGTGTGACTATTGAGTAGGACACTGTGCTCTTCATAATATTGGTTGGAACATTCTGTATATTATCTTCTGGACATTTTTGTGCTATCATGGTTTACGAATTTGGAATTATTGTTCTGTTAATGGCTTCTCTGTGCCTGTATGGCTGGTGACTTATGAAGGATATCTCTTATGTTGGTAGAATGGATACATTGGAGAGGCATTTACCTGTTTCTGGTCAAGAAGGTTTACAGGAACTCAGAAAAATAGCTATCAGGTTTGAGGAAAAGATTTTTACTGCTGCCACAAGCCAGGTATATCCATCATGCTGGGTCCCTTCATTTCATGATTATTGTACATGTAGAGTATCTATACATGCAGAATACAAAATACTTCAGAAGATATTTTTCTATTTGCATTATGCAGTGCCGTGTGGTTTATATATTTATTTTTGTAATTGCTTTTTTCAGGGAGACTACCTACGAAAAATATCTCAAAAGATGCTTACAATGGAAACAAAGTCTCAGAATCCTCCAGCCAATTCTTTGCCTAACTCTACTGGCAATGGCAATATGCCCCCAGATCCAGGTAAAACCATTAAAGATTCATTTGCATGATATTGGTTACATATAAGTCCATCCAGTTGGTCTCTCTAGTTTGAGATACATACCTTACTTCTATGCGTAAATGGTGTATTTTGTATATAGCCATATGGGCATGTTGACTTGCCTCTCTCATTGTGGAGATGGATGTATAGTCCTGTTGATGGTCTGAAGACGGTCCCTTTTAATATCTCAAATTTAGCATTGCCAACATTTTATTGATGGATGTATTGTCCATTAGGTTAGAAATTGCTTGTGTGCATTCTCTGGTATTTGTTTTCTTTCTTTCATTTTTCTTCCATACTTCTTATAACTGTGTTTTTGTGGGATTGTCTACGTCTTCTTCTCACCATAAATGTTAACTAGAAGAAGGGCATCATCCTAGTGATGAAGACGATGACTCTAGGGATGATGAGTTTTATTACCACTCACAAGACGAAGTGTCGGAAGAAGCAGATGGTCCTCCGCCACCTTCATCGCCTGACAACTCAACCGGAAACTATGGACAATAGTCCTTATGGTAAGTTTAAGAATTGAAATCGTTTAATCCATTATTCCGTACTCTTAGATTTCGAGAACGGACTCTTTTATTAAGAGGAGGATGTGATACCCCAAAAGAATATTTAGATCAAAATGAGTCTTGATAATGTTGGACCATTGACTTAATAAGAAACATAGGAATGTTATGGATTAAGATTAAGATCAATTTATGATCCTCAAGACAACCGAAACTTCTTGGATTTAATTGAGATACTTTTTTATGGTACCGTTCTTCTAGTTGGGAATTTTAGAAATTTATAAAGTAATAAAAGATTTTTGTGATGATGTGGTGCCAAGTGTCTAATCGGAGTGTTTAGTGCCTGTTTGGAATTGCAGTGGGAAATATTATTTTTAACTTAAGGCTTATAGCTTAAAGTTTAATGTAATAAGTTCTACTACTAAAAAGCCATTTACTGTTTGAGATTCATATGTCTAAAGCGCTTTTAGAGTTAGTTATGGTAGGTTTTTTTAAATATATAGTTTTTTGTATGAGTTTTTTTTTTTTTTTAATAAAAGTTTCAATTTGGTGCTTTTTTGAAAAAGCTGATTTTTAATTTTTTTAACTGACTAAAACACTTTTTATAAAGTTATCAAACATGTCATTTTTTCTTTAAAAGTGTTTTTAACTGCTTAAAAGCACTTTTTAAGTCTTGAAACACAACCCCAAACAAGCTCTTAGTCTAGTGAAAACCGATTGAAAGCTTTAAGATTTCCAGCTTGGTGTGTAAGTGGATGCTTGGAGAATAAGATAAGATGAGAATTTTTTGAATGGTAGTACGATCGTTTGTGATAGTAGTGAGATAGTTTGAGTTAAGTATTTATAAAGTTTTGGGAAGGGTAATGATATCCTTCTTTTTAAAAAAATTGGCCTTCTTTTTATAAATTGAATTTATTTTGAATAAATGTACATGATTATGTTGGCTGGAATTTATTTTCTTCTAGATCATGCAAGAGTGTTATATTCAGGGATTTTAAATCTAGATTCAAATAACAAAAGTAAAAAAGAAGTTAGGCAGTAAAGCAGTATTAAAGGAGGCGTAAATGTATCATTATCCTTTTGGGAAAATAGAAAAAAAAAATTTGAATAAAAAATATTATAAAGTTAAAATATGGTTAGAATATAATCTTTCAATATAATTTTTTGAAATTCGAAAAAGTGTTTGTATTTGAATGATATTTGAGAAGGAAATGAGATGAGATGAAATGAAAATTATTTCCAAACATCCCCTAAACTTTCTCTCTACATTTTCGGTGTGAGTTGGATGGTTGTGTTAAGGGAGTTAATGGAATCATTTTATGGAAGTATTTGATGAATTCGTGAAGCAGATGTTGGTTTATAGTTTCAGGATTTGAGTTAAGTATTGCTAGTTTGAGTTTAAGCTTTGTAAGTTATATTATTATGACTTAAATGGTGTGTGAAGATTTTTAATGAGCTTGTAAATGAAGTATATTGTTTGGATATGATACTATTCTTGCTTAAGATTTAAAGTATTATAGTTTAGAGCGCCATTTGGAGTTAATACATGTCTCGGTTAGTATCTTGATGTTGAGTTTTGTTGATTTGGGTTTGATCTTAGTAAATGATGGATTTTTATAACTTGAATGATGTTTATGGACTCAGATTAGGCTTGAAATGATGTGCATGGTCCAGATTTATAAGAAAATAATCAAAATACAAGAAAATGAAAACTATAGGTTCAAGAATACTAAAGTGCATGTCTCGGTATTAGTTTGTGTATATGGTTTTTTGGCAAAATATATTTCAGTTTACATATTTATTGGGACTTGATATCTTCAAGAAGTGATCTTGTTTAGAAATGTTGGTTTGATGTATGAAAAATCGTACTTTGATGCTAGAAATTGGATTTATAATGCTAAATTCATGAAGTTTGGTAAAATTTGGATTCAAATTGCAATTATTGAAGTTTAGGGTCAATGTGCAATTTTCAAGAGTTAAGGGATTAAAGTGCAATTCTTACCTAGTGTTGGTAGTTCAGAATTTTTGTAATTCTTTATGTTTTATTTTAAGAGTTTCTAACATTATTTTAAGAATTTTCAAGCGTTTCATGCTTAGTATCAATGTTTCCTGTTATGAATTGTCACATGTCATGCCATGAATAAATGTCAATTCTCATATGTATATCTATGTCATGAAGCATAAGTCAAGCATTAAAAATATTTTGGCACGAACTCATGTTAAGATAGGGGATTATTTTAGGGGAATTCCTCTATCCACTATGGAGTGAGTAAATATGGAGTGGAGTCTCATGGATTAATGAAGAACAATCAATGACGTTAAATAGGATAGTAAGGTCTCGGAGGGAAGATAAGAGCATCCTCGCAAGTGGGTGTGCTACAGTATCCATGGTTAAGGACGTTTCGTGAGGCTTGAGTATTTCTTGAGACGAAGCTACAGACAGGCGTTATTTGTGTGATGAAAACAATCAGTAGGTGCACTCAGTTTATAGAGTGTACCGTGAGGCACCATAAGCAAGACTAAAAGATTATGCATGATGTTTTACAAAAGAAAGTATGTCCTGATGATTTATGAAAGATGGTGAGGAATCTAGATGGGAGGGAAAAAAAACATTTTGTAAAGCAAACTCATATTCATACATGGATATGCATGTTTATGATTAGTCATGTTTATATTATTCTTGTGTATGTTTGTGGCATAACTTATTGAAATCTCAATAAATCTTATTGTGATAGTCTCACTATCATTCCCATCCTAAAATGGTAGATGTGTAGCAGGTTGTGTTGAAGCAATTCCAAGAGTGGTGAAGAGACTGGACTTGACGAAGTTGACTGATGGGGTTGCTACCGGATTGATGAAGATGTTATGGTTATGCTTTGTTAAAGGATTATTCTGTGTAGGTTCGATGTGTGGTGACTTATGGTCAAGTTAGTAATTCAGGGGTATAATGCTCCGATACAATATGCTCTCTTTTCGGTTGTGTTTTTATTTAAGGACCACGAATTAGGGGTGAACAAAAAATCGGATTTCCGATTCGACCCGATAATGCTATGTTATGAGTTCGAATCTGACAGCCCGCATCTCTAGGATATGATGAATGAATCACAGAACTGGTATAAATCTGCATTTGTCATGTAAGTTGGGACTCCAAGAACACAAATAAGAGGCTTCCTTCTAACCTAATGAGTAAAATCATGAACATCAAACTTAACAAAAATTGGAGTCCCAATAAAACTGATCTATACCTTCTATAACAACATGATCACAAAAGTAAAGGTTAATCCTGTGCATTAACATTAGTAACTAGGCTTTATTTATTTTCAAAGATGAGATGAAAGTTTAAAAAATAAAAAAATATTTTTATAATATATTTTATAGGCAGACGCTGGGGATCGGTCCGACTGTCCCCAGCGTCTAAAGCAGCCCAACATTAGTTGGGCTGCTTTATGATGAAAAACACATTAAAATAAAATAAAAAATATGATTAAATAAAAAAATGAAGATTAAAAATATAATAAAAAATAAAATGAACAAAACATAATAAAAAACACAATAAAAAATAAAATGAAGATGAATTTTAAGATATTCGGCCATGGAGAAAACGGAGCCGCCGCCGGTGGCGGTGGGCGACACCACCCACACCATCGGGACCGGCGGACTCAGGCGACCTCACTCCTACTCCGGCAAGCTCCGGTGTGCCCCCGGCAGCCTTCAACCCGTTTCGGACCCGTAGAGGTCGCCTGAGTCCGCCGGTCCCGATGGCGTGGGCGGTGTCGCCCACCGCCACCAGGGGCGGCGGGGGCTGCTTTAGTGGAGGGGGGCAGCCCGCAAGATTTGCCTATTTTATAATATTAATTTTATTTTAGAATTTGAAAAAATAATTTTAAAATTTGAAAAAGTTGAATTTTTTATTATATTTTATATAAAAATTTAAAAATATATAATAATAAATTTAAAATATATTTTAAATTTTGATTTTATTCTTGAAAGCAAACAAGCCCAATTTCAATCTTGTATCTAAAAACCTCCTCAAGTTGAGCCTTTGCAATGGTTTTCTAATTGTCAGAAACGAACTTAATTTAGGATTTGACCTTCTCATATTAAGGTTAGGGAAAAGACTACGTAGAGAAGAAACCTTTTGAGAATTTCGCCCCAATTTGGCCAGCAGCCAAACGGAAATGAAAGCCTCCCAGACTACATTTCCATTAGTCTCGCTAAAACATTAGCCTCCGAGTCTCGTATTTTTCCGTCCGTACCTCCAAAAATACTAGCATAGAAATCTCATGAAGTCGAGTTTGTTTTTTAACGATAATTTACGGCCGATGTACAAAAGAATAATAATTCCTTAGTTATAACAAGCAACTAGCAAGTCAGTTCAAAATTTGAAACATACGACTTAGTTTGTAGTCGTGGAATACGGGCAATCGTTTGGAAAAAATAAAAGAATAAATGCAGAATTCACATGAAAATTATTAATTTTTTTTAATAATGCAGAATTCCAAATTTCTAAATAAAATAAAAAAAAGTAATTCAATCTTTTCAAATTTTAAAATAAAAATAAAAATATTATTAAAATATTATATTTTAATAATATTTTAATTTTATAATATTTTTATTCAATCTTTTGTCTCTCAACTAATCTCAAAACTCAATAAATACTTCATTCAAACTTTTTTATACATTTAAAAAAAATTAAATAATAAATAAAAACAAAGATAAATAAAAGTGATGAAGCAAAACATATTTTATTTTCCATAACATAGAGATTGTACTTCAAAGTTTTCCATTTTGTTCACATTTCGTACCACAATGTCAAATAAAATGGTAGTATGATACTACTCTAAGTAAAATTAATAATTGAAAAACAATACAAGTCAAAATGGTACCTTGACTATAACTACACACAAAATATCATTAAAATGTGTAGAGAACCATATAAAACACGAGTGTATTAGAATCCAAAGAACAAGTTCCTGGAAGGCCACTTCTACGTACGTAATTCAATGGGAAGATGATATTCTTAAGGATGACCCGTGCCAGTTTGGTTTACTTCCCTTTCATGCCTACTGACAGAGTTGACTATTCAATATATAAAGTCGAAAATTTAGGAAACTTGCAATATTTCGCGTTATAAATAAAATTAAGCAGTTTTGTGGCCAAAATTACAAGTTGAACCAAAACCTCCCAGAAGTCAAAAGTGTAAACAACTCATCCCGGATTTCTTAAATTAATTACATTGTCTGAGACCAAATTAATGAACAGTTGGAAAGAATTATTTTAAGTTTAAAACTGTTCAACTTTTTAAGTATTTTCTAAACATCATATTTTAATAAAAAAAAATGATTTAATTATAAAGAGATGGAATAAAAATAAAAATGCAATTTGACTATAATTTAATGTAATATGTTAGATTATAAATTTATTTTTATTATAAATTAAATTAACGTTCCACATCAAATTATATAAATTTATTAAATTAGATTTATTAAATTTCTTTGTAATGGTAATACTTCTTTATGATAAAAGTCGTTTCCAAATTTATCTTTACTCGTCCGGACTTGTTTGTTGCAACAACGCGTGTTCCGACCACGACATCTTGGTTTGGTAAATGTCACAAAACCATGTCCATTCTACTGACTTTAGAATCGAAATGCAATGCACGTTTTTTCCATTAATAAATCTATCCCCATCCTTAGTTTAGAGATAGAGATAAAGCCCTTTTACATTAAAAACGATTTAAAATATGCATCCCTCTTCCAACTCCTCATCTTCAATAAATTAATTAAAAACTGTCCTTACTATAATAAATAAGATTTTTTATTACGTTTTATTAAGTTGAGAGTTAAATTCTATCATAAATAATAACATTTACTGTAATTTTTAGTTGCAAATAATAGTATTGTGGCGATAAATTAAGACATTTTTCGTAAAAAATTAAGTTTATTGTCATGTCCAAATAATCGTGATTAACTCGTAATCTTCAAAATGCGAAAAATGATTTTTTTACCGTGATTTTCAAATTTTTATGATAATTTTAAAATTTTTTACAACAATTTTTAAATTTTTTACGAAAATTAATAAATTGTCGCAACTGGCCTTAAGTGTTGCAGTGCCCCACACCATACCAAAACCTTAATTCTTCGACCTCTCCGAGAAAAAAACAAACATGTCTTTTCCCAAACCCAACACCTAACATTAAAAACTCATTAAAAAGGATTTAAAATATGCATCCTTCTTCCAACTCCCATCTTCAATAAATTCATCAAAAACTGCCCCCGCACCATACCAAAACCTAATTCTTCGATCTCTCCGAGAAAACAAACATGTCTTTAATTCCCAAATCCAACATGCCATCATCACAACCAGATTCCAAATTCGATGAGCTTCGATGGGTTATTCAGATCCGTCGAACCCTCGAAGAAGAACTTGATCAGGATGATGCCGAAGTTCCGGTATGCATTTTCAATGTCCCAAAAGTTCTTTTGGTTAGCGCTCCAGATTCTTATATTCCACAGCAAGTTGCTCTCGGTCCTTACCATTGTTGGAGTCCTGAGCTCTATGATATGCAGAGATATAAACTAGCCGCAGCCAGAAGAATTCAAAAGCGACTCCAAAGCCTCAAATACCAAGATCTTGTCGATCAACTTACACAACTTGATCAGAGAATCCGAGCATGCTATCACAAATACTTGGATTTCAATGACGAGACTTTGGCATGGATGATGGCCATTGACGCTTCGTTCCTGCTTGAGTTCCTTCAAACTTACGCCATTCAAGAAGGAAAGGTGATGACAAGAGTTTCCTCCAGCATGTCACACTTGATGGACTATGAAGGAAGGAAATCAGCACATAACGTAATTCTTAGAGATGTGGTAATGCTCGAGAATCAGATTCCTTTGTTAGTGCTGAGGAAGATGCTGGAATATTTCCATTTATCATCTCTGGATTCTTCCGATGATATGTTGTTTTCTATGCTAATGGGTTTCTGCAAAGAGATTTCGCCTTTTAAGCGGATGAAAGATCTGCCAAAGATTCAGGTTTCCCAGGGCTTACACCTGCTTGACTTTCTGTATCAAACGATCGTGCCCAAAGTACTGGAAGAACCATCCGAAATCATCATCGAATCAGCTGGGGATCGTGATGATCAAGGCATCGAAGGGAAGGAAAACTCTTCTACAGATTCAAGTTACGTGAAACAAGCCATCGATGAGATTTGGAAGCTTTTATATTCGAAAATCAATGGCGGCCTAATACGCTTTATCAAGAAGGTGCTGCAATCTAGAGCAGTAAAGTTCATCCTAAAATTGCCTTGGACAATCATCTCTAACCTTCCCATATTCAGTATTATAAAACAACCTATGGAGTATTTGTTTTCGAAAAAAGAAGTCAAGCCAGAAGATGATCATCAAGAGGCTGCTGCTTCAAGCTCAAACGACAGCATTAGCAAACCACCATCGGTTGAGGAAATCTCAATCCCATCTGTGACTGAGCTTTCCAAATCCGGGATCCGTTTCTTGCCCACAAATGGAAGCATCTCAACCGTTGCTTTTGACAAAAAGACAGGCAATTTTTACCTCCCCACCATTAGTTTAGACGTCAACACGGAGGTGGTTTTGAGGAACTTAGTTGCATATGAAGCTTCGAATGCGTCAGGGCCATTGGTTTTTACTCGATACACTGAATTAATGAATGGAATTATTGACACTGAAGAAGATGTGAAAACACTTAGAGAAAAAGGGATTCTTTTGAACCGTTTGAAGAGCGATGCGGAGGTGAGTAACCTATGGAATGGAATGAGCAAGTCTATAAGGTTGACGAAAGTGCCATTTTTAGACAAGGTGATTGAAGATGTGAACAAACATTACAGTGGAAGATGGAGTGTTAAAGTCGGGAATTTCTTCAAGCTTTACGTTGTTGGTTCTTGGCAGTTTCTGGCAATGCTGGCAGTGATTTTCCTCTTGATCTTGATGACATTGCAAGCGTTTTGCTCGGTTTATAGCTGCGGCACTCGCATTAATCTTCCCGTCAATACAACCATTGGCGGAGTTAAAGATTTGCTATAGGGAGAGAGGTTCAAGCAAAATTAAAATAAAATATGTAAAATATTTTTTATTTTATTTGTATAGAATTTTTTATGCGATATAGTAAAATTTATAAAAAAAAATAAATTATTTTTAATACAATTTATGTATTAAAAAAGTATATGATATGTCAAATATATTATCAAAATTATAAGGATGTTAAAAATCATCCAACTTTTTTTTATCTATGCACTAATGGAGATCTTTATATTCGAGCTATTTTTCTATTATTTCTTTCTGCCATATCTTTAATAGCAGGTTGGTTACACCTACAACCAAAATAGAAACCGAGCTAATAAAAATATGTTATCATGTTATTATATCATTTTATTTTCTATAAGATCGTATATTTTATTTTTAAATTAAGTTAATTTTGTGGCGGGGGCCAAAATAATTTTTAGAGGGGAGGCGAATATAAAATAAAATAAATATTATCTTACTAAATTATAAAAAATAAACATATTTTATTTTTTTCTTTAAAGAAAATCATATATTATTTTTTTTTTTTAAGAGAGGGGTGGGACCTGTGGTGAGGGCGGATCATGGCCCCCCTACCCCAACGTGGCTCTGAATACCACTACATAGTGGCTAACATCGATATGTGCCTCAAAAGTCAAAATATCGATCACTACAACAGGATCAAGCTATTGCATCTAGGGCTTTTGTCACTAAATTTGAAAATTGTCTCGCGAATTGTATTTGTCGTCTCGAGGCGATCGACGCAAGGTGGTCATTATTAATGACTCATAAAAAGTTTATTACGTTGAAATAAGTAAATATCACAAAAAAATGTATTTTATATCAAAATATGTTTGTTGCAAATATTAATTTCTCCTGTTGAAAAAGAACTAGTCATTAGTAAGAAAAATTCATTTGCGTAAAAAATATGGTCTTGCTAATTGTATACATATAGTTGATAACAAGATTAATTCCGTATTCATTTAATGGTCGTAAAATGTGTTGTTACAAGTTATTTTTTGTGTTGATTATGTCGATCACAAATCAATGGTCATTGTGATGCAATAGGTGTATTTTTAGATGGATTATGATTGCGACTGAAATATTTGTGTCGCATATAGTATCCTTTCCCATCTCTCTTCCTGATGGATCCATGGCCACCCAGATCAAGATTTGTATGCATCGAAGATGAGTTTACATCGCGCCAAGGTTAAGAATCTGGGTTACATCGAAGATGAGTTTCTACAAGGTTAGTCGTGTAAAGATCCGAATCTATTTTCATGAAAGCTTGAAAAAAAAAATTGATTTCTCACCTAATTTGAAGATAATTCTCTTGCTCTCTCTCTTTTTTTGAAGTTTGAAATATTTTCTAAACAACAATAAAAATTAGATCTTGAAACACACTAACAAGTATGAAAAAGAACAAGAACATGAGAAGATTCAATGAAGAACGAATCTCACCTGCTCTATCTCTTTTTTTCAAACGGTAAGTTGCACCTCAATTCTAGCATAAAAGCGCTTCACATTTTCTTCAGCTCCACCATACCTCATCTTGCAGAGAACACTAGCCATATCCTCTCTTCCTGAAGGAAAGAAAGAAAAAAAATAGACAAAATTCCCAACAATGAACCAACCCAAAAACTGTGAGGGAAAGAGAGGAAAGAAAGAAAGAAAGAGAGATAGGGAGACCCAAAAGAAGAAAAAAAAAATAAGATAAGAAAATAAAAAAAGAAAAGAAAGAGAGAGAGGGAGATTAGAGTGACTGCCCGGGGAAGGGGGAAATCAGAAAGAAAAAAAAGAAAAGAGGGGGAAAGTTTGAAATTAGCGTTGTGGGGAATTAACTTTGGCGCCTAAACGTAGGATTTACAATTTGGATTTAAATTGCAGAATTAAATTGATTTTGCATCTGGCGCCAAATGGTGTCGAAGACAGCTTATACATTTCATATATTTGCGTCAATTTTACCTGTCACAAAAAACAAGTGAATGCATCGCAATAGAACCATTACGTGTTTGTGACCATGCAATATTGACGCTAATTCTCAAGACAATGGTGGTATTTTTTGTGGCATACAAAAAATAATGTAAGTAGCTATAAATTGACACAAATAATCACACTACTGTTCTAGTGCTTAATTTCACCAAAAAAATGTGGTTATTTGCGGTATTGTTTTTGAAGACGCAAATGCTCATTTATAGTGACACTTTATTGATTGACGGAAACTTTTTGGACGCAATAGGCCTGTGGTGTTGTAGTGGATATTGATCATTATTGTTTTTTCAAATTTTTTTGATCTTCTTTTTCCTTTTTGGTTCTAGATTTCTCATATGAAAGATCGGTTTCTATATATGATCTTTCTAGGATAAGAAAATACAATTTTTTAATTGTATTGGTAGTTTTGTAGTTCACGATTGTAATGATAATGATGCAAGGCCCCAACCCATTTTTTTTAAGCAAATTAATTTCATTAAACTAAATATATGATATATGAAGAGGGAATGGAGTTCCTAACAAATGTTCCAAAACAATAAATAATAGTACAAAGTAATAGAAAGAAATGGATTTTTTTGTTTTTGACCAATTTCGTAATTCCTACTCATGTCCTACAATAGGACGTTGTCTTATCAAAAGACGGAAATAAGATATTCGCAAAAATGCGAACCATGAAACCACCGTTGGTGGCAGTGGAACCTCCGCTGAAAACGGTGAAAGTCACCGCAGGTGCACTGTTGCTTGTTGTTTTGAGATTATTTTTAGAAAAATTTATGATCCATTTTTCAAAACCACCAGTTAAAGAAAGCAGGAACATAGAATAGCAATCGGAATCTGTGCCGAGTCACCAGCGAAGGGCCAACACAGGGGGTGGTGGCGCGTGTAAGACACGTTCCACTTAAGGAGGTAAACGAACGGGCAAATCCGAATGATCTGAGCTCTCTAAAATCGGTAGGGCCACATGTGATCTCAAAAGCCACTCCAGGACACAGCTGCACGTGAAAGATGTGCATGGCATGGGCCACGCGTGTAATGAATACGCCAAGCAGAATCACAATTTTCTTCCACGAACATGAAAATCAGCGATTGCAGAGGCTAGAAAGGCAATGCCTGTTGATTGGAGGTTGTCGAGAAGCAGAAGATCGGCGAGGGTCAACACTAAGGAGGAGAACTTAAAGAAAAAACGAGGAAAAATAAACAAAACAGTAAGATAAACAATAAAAAAAATCACTAGGTCTAGCAAGAAGAGAAGGTGACTGGAGCCGAAACTTCAAACCCTTTTCGCGCAATGAAAAGAAAAAAATCTTGGTACTTAGCTAGAGAATTGCCTAGGTAGAGAGAATAGAAGAGAATAGAGAGATTCGGCCCAAATTGTTTTGCTCGATCTTTTTCTCTCTTTTTAAATGATGTATTTTTGGCTATGAATTATGTTTAATTATGAATATATATGTATGTAACGCTCTGTGTTCTTTTTATACATACACGTGATCAATTAATTAAGAGAATGTTTCAAAGCTTTACATTGTGTTCATGATGGCTGGCTGGCTGCTATTGCTAGCTAGCTTGCAAGATCAATAACCTAATATATGCTTTTATATGGTTAAGCAACTACTAATGGTTGGGAGAGCAGTGATGACCAAGAAAGGAAAATGGGTAAATGGCGTAGCATGTAGTTAATAGTTAATCTTATGAACAAAAGTTCAGGAATACTTTCAAACCATACATGACTAAAATTATGATCATTTTGCTCTCAATTTTTTGAAATATAACTTGGAATTCGTCCCTAATTCCTTTGAAAAAAAAATATTATATCAATTAAGACGTTAATGTATGTTTATTAAAGCACGTAGTTAGGTTAATTATAAAATAAAGTTACCAATATTCTTTCTTTTTGGGAAGGGGGGAAGGGGGGTAGGGCTATAAAAAAATTGAATCGGTTGGACTGGACCGAGACCGGATGGAATTCGGTCCTGTCCGGTCCAATTTATTTATGGACCGGACCGGACCAAATGTACACATATATTATATATATGTATATATAAGTAATAGTATATAAATTTTAATATTAATATTAATATAGATTAAGAGTGGTGGTATAACATATTAATATATAATATTTACTCTTTAATATTAACATATTATAATTTATAATAGTTGTAGTATAAAAGTATAAATTATAATATATCTATATAGAGTATTAATAATAATTTATAAGTAATAGGTGTATTATTATTATTTAATATATTATTACTAATTTATCACTATTCACTAACATATAAATTTATAATATACTAATGTAAATTATGTAATAGTATTATTAGTTATAGTTAACCAACTTATGATGTATCACTAAATCATTATTAACTAATTAATAATTACTCTTCTTATGATTACATGTAGCAATTATAAATATTAATTATTAATGTTGTTTTTAACTATATATGAAGTATGATCAATGATCATTAATATCATTGATTAATTGATATGATTTATGATGATTAAATTAACTAATCAACCTATGAGCTATATATAATATTGAATATTAGTTATAACTTATAGTATAAGTATTAAGCCTATAAACTATAAGTTATAACTATATATTTTGTTTAACATTTAGATGAGATTAGAAATTGACAATTGGCAAAAATGATTATTTTTTTATGAAAGTAGTACTAGTATATATTTAATAATTTATAAACTTAGACAAAAAAAATATATTTAATTATTGCAAGATTTTGGATCAAATTTAGCCTATTAAATTATATGGGGTACCCATGGACCGGACCAGACTACTTTTGGACCAAATTGGACTGAACCGGTATGGACCGAATCTTATTTGGTGCGGTCTAGAATGGAAAAATTTTTAGACCGAATAGAACCGATCTACATTTTTTCCGAATCGGACCAAACCATTTACACCTCTAAGTAGGGGAGAGATAGAATTTAATGTTAGAAAATTGTGAACTTTTTGTTTAATGATAATGTGAATGTCGCAGGAAGAAATTCTTGAATTCTCACAACTTGTATATCGTGACAAACAAAATTATTAGAGATAATTAATCGATTCCAATAATGTTATGATCGTGATGGTCGGAATTTGGGGACAATCCTTAAAATTTTGGTATCAAATTTGGATTCCCGAAAAATATTATTCTCACATAAAAATAGCAAATCTAAATTGTACAAAAATGTGAAAACAAGACATGAAATTAGAAATGATCATTTTTAAAGGGCAAATAAGCACTAACAAGAGAGACCAAGCTCTATAGGTTTGGCCATCTGCCAGCCAAGCTCTCTAGATTTGCCCCAAAACTGCCGACCATAGCCACACCATTGATGTCCCAATCTCAAACTTTATGCTTAGTGCATTCTCTCTCGCGGCCTCGCAAGCGAGACTTAGCAATTAGGTGGTTGTGAACGACATTATACTATAGGGTTTCAATTAAATGCTACTGACATGAACAAACCATTTGATAAGAGGACTTGAGTAGGGGAATGAATTTTGACATAGAGGGTGAGTGAGAATGGGTAATGAGTTTGTTATTGGTGGAGGTGTGGCAATGAGTTCTTGGAGAAGTTGTCAGATAGAAATATTTATGGAGAACAAAAATGGCTGGCTATGAATAACTAGTGGTGGTGGAGGAGAGGTAAAGGCATGAGTTGTGATAGGAATTTTTCCTTCACAAGAGGAAAACAATTTTGCAAGAAATTAAGAGGTAGAGAGGAGAGAAAAAAATCGAGTCAAAGGGTTATAAACATCAAAGCCAAAACTTATTGTGGCCATAATAGTCGATGCAATAAACAATTTAGTTGCATTTTTTTTAGCGTCTTTAGATATTCGACATAATAAGTCAATTATCGCTATAATAGTGTATATCTGACCAATTTTATTATAGCGATTTCCTTTCCATCAAAATAAGTATGTTATCCTAGCACTTAGTTGACTCGATGGAAGAGGGATGTCCCAACAGCGAAAAAAATCCATTTTTTCGAACTAGATTTTTGTTGCCAAAAATAAAGTTAGCTGTAAAAGCCAAACTCTGCTGTAGTGAGACATTGATCACCCGTCAACCTATTACGTACAAGTCGCCAGATAACACTAACCACATGCCAAGGAGTGTAGGCCGACAAGCTTCCTTTGCCAATCTCTTATATTTATACAACATTGTTTTAAAAAAACCTTATCAATTTGATGATGATGATGATGAAAAAGATAATAATTAATTAAAGGTGCTAGTATCATAGTTTTGAATTATATTCCATTTCAACTATTTTGGCAGGAATTTTCCATTTCAATGTGGAATCCAATATACTATATCTATTTGTTTCGTTTTCCTTTCAAATTTCGGTCCATTTCGACAATTTCGATCAAATTCCAACTATTGCAGCCAAAATTGATATTTCAATCCTATTCCATTTTAAATTATTTTTACAACTTTCTTGTATTTTAATGACTTTTTTTTTAATCAAATAGTATTTAATTAAATCTAGAATATAAAACGTATTTATATAATTTAATTTTTTATAACTTTAAATATGTTTCCTCATTCTCTCAATTCAAGTTTGTGATTTTTTTAACGTATATTCATTTTATAAATAATTCTTTCATATACATACATATATATACATGATACACACTTACATATATATATGTATTTATTATATTAGTTATTAATTTATATACACATGAATATTTATAGATATATAATTAATTTTGAAATAATACACTAGAATGCATCAATGTTGCAATATTTCGTTCTAGTACTTAAATCAAAATGATTATCATAACGAAATTTAAAACATTGACTACTATTCGGCTATTCACTATAAAAATCATTAAAAAAAACTTCTAATACCATCATTAATGCTTTCTAAATTATTTCTCTTCATTGTCATTCTTGCTGGTAAATGGTGTGGTACTTGAATATGGGCGAGCATGTTCATGTTGAAACTAACACAATTTTATCCTTTAAAAAAAAAAAATTCTAGTCTTTTTTTTTTATAAATGTTTAACCATAAGAAAGATTTTACAAATATAAGTCTATAAATAGAAATAACTTGATGCAGTATATTGAATTGTAGATATAGTAATTTTTATTATAAAATAAATCTAACATATAATATATATATATATATATAAAACTATGTCAATTTATTTATTTATTTTTATAGAACTTATTTATAGCAACAATACTTTTTTGTTCTTTTAAACCTAATTGGGTAATATAAAGAACTGAAAGAAAGTGTACGTAAGATAAAGAGAACGTAGATCTAGTTGGCTTGTGAGACCAATGGGGGTATATGGAAAATTCTATACATTATGCTACTATTTTATTTTTATTTTATTAGGTAAAATTTAATACATTTATTATTATTAAATAGTTTTTTAGTGAGGAGAGAGAAAATATGGAGAATAGCATGATCATTCGATCAAGAAGGTGAAGTCTAGGTATAAGAAGACTGAATCGGACCGATAAATTAGACTGAACCGGTTGGACCGGACTAGATAGAATTTGGTCCAGTCCGGTCCAATTTCTATATGGACCGAATATTTTCGGTCCAGACCAGACCGAATGCACAAATTTTATATATATATATATATATAAGTAATAGTATATAAATTGTAATATTAATATTAATATAAATTAAGAGTGGTAATATAATATATTAATATATAATATATACTCTTATAATATTAACTTATTATAATTTATAATAGTTGTAGAATAAAGATATAAATTATAATATATCTATATAGAGTATTAGTAATAACTTATAAGTAATAAGTGTATTATTATTATTTAATATATTATTACTAATTTATCTCTATTTACTAACATATAAATTTATAATATACTAATGTAATAGTATTATTAGTTATAGTTTATCAATTTATGATGTATTACTAAATCACTAGTAACTAATTAGTAATTACTCTTCTTAGTTCTTATCAATTATAAATATTAATGTTATTTTTAACTATATATTTTTGAGGAATGCCATTTATAATCAAGGAGTACCTCATTGATTGTACATTCTCAAATGCTCTATCTAGGCCTTTTTTAGTAACTTATGAAGATTAAATTAACTAATCAACTTATGGGTTATATATAATATAGAATATTAGTTATAACTTATAATATAAGATTATAAGTATTAACTTATTAAATCTATAGACTATAAGTTATAATTATATATTTTGTTTAATATTTAAATGAAAATAGAAATCGATAAATATGATTATTTTTTATGAAAGTAATACTAGTATATAATTGATAATTTATAAACTTATTATAATAGTTAAGTTATAATGGCAAATATGAGATTAGATGGTATATATTTAAATATTTATAAACGTATTTAGATTATATTAGAAATTATCAAAGATATTGTAAGTTTATAACTCAATTGTAGATTTACTAATTTAAATATTTTTTTATTAATTTATGTGCCAACTGGCAAAGGCCCAAAAATATGGAAGAATTAAAAAAAAATATTATTGAATGAAGCTAACGGTAATAGGCCTAAAATCATATTAGGTGCTCCTGGACTGAATCGGACCATTCCTAGACTGGACTGGACTGATATAGATCGAATAGGAGTTCGGTTCAGTCCAGAGTGAAAAAATTCCTGAACCAAATAGAACTAATCCACATTTTTCTCAAATCAGACCAGACCAGACCATTTACACTCCTAATGGAGATAGCAAAGTTGGCGTTTTCGATGTCCTTCTTTGCCAACCAAAGTCCCGGAATTTTTTGCAAATAGATTGTCAGCATTAGCCGAGAATTTAAAGCACATTAAACTCGGTTTGGATTGAGAGATGATATGAGTTTAATTTATTTTTTAATATTATTATTATTTTAGAATTTGAAAAAGTTGAATTGGGATATAAAAAATATAAATTAGAATTTAAAAAATTTATTAAAATTTATATTTTATATAAAAATTTTAAAAAATATAATAATATATTTGAGATAAGTTCATCTCGTCTATAAATTCAAACCGCCCAAAAATATAAAATTTTGGAAGATCTCCATGTATCTACCAGGACAGCTATTTTCTTTCTTGAATCCACATGGTAAAGTAATGCTACGCACAGTAAAATATAAAAATATAGTACAATTATTATTATATTTTTTTTAAAGAGTAAGATTTATGATTACAAATTTAATTTTTTATTTAAGTGTTTTTTTAAATAATTATATCACACTTGCATACTCAGACTGCAATAATCATTTTTCATATTAGTTTTTTTTTATTACGGCACAGACCTCACATGCAGTTACTTGAAAAGGTCTGTCGCAAAGCAGCAGTTTCTTCGTATTTTTTCGCGAGATCCTTCAGTTCGTCGTGCATCTTCTGTTTCTCTGTACGCTCCCGTTTGGCTTCAGCCTTGCTATCCGCTTCTTCTTCACCTTGCTCACTATGAGCGGGTTGGGCTGCGCCTTTGGTCTCAACATTCTGCCGCCGCAATTCCTCGTTTTCTTTCTGCAATGCTTCCAAAGCATCCAACGCCTTCTTCAATCTCTCCTCAGTCACTACTAGTCGTGCTTCCATGGATGCTGCCGTTGTTCGGCTTGCTACAGAACGAGTTACAAGAGGCATGCAAGAACCACATTAACAGTCCGTAAGAAAGAAATCCCATAGACGACGCCAAAGTTAAGGACGTGTCTTGCTCCTGTCCTGCAATTGTTCACCTGCAAGAAAGTGAAGAGATCCGGCGATCTTCGCCTGAGAAAGCTCTGATACCTAAGTCAGTAATCTTGCTAATTATTTAAAAGTAGTTCGAAAGCCAACCAGAGAATAGAATTTCCATAGAGGGTTACCTGGTTTATATAGGCATAGTATTGGTGCTTATCCTTTGATATGATTTTTGTTTATAAGTTATCTTCCCGTAACGGATGTGATAACGTATCTGCATGAAATCCCGTAGAATGTGCTTAAGATTTGAATATTAGTTCATGTACGTGATTCTGCGGGATTCTAACCTTATTCACCTTCCTGGGTAAGTTATTGGGTACATGGTATTAACTTTCTTCTGTTCGGGCTTTCATACTGATGGGCTTCCAGGCCCCTTGACTTAAATAAGCCCTACATAAGTAATGCTAAGTATAAATAAATTTATAGATTAATTTAGAGGAGATTTGAGCAAAAAGTAGATACTCTAACTTTCTCTCTCGCTCAAATGGCGCCGCCGAGAGAGGGGGGAGGTTTAGTCGCACCTCCACCTCCTCCACCCCTCATTTTCTCATTTCCTTTTCTTTCTCCATCTCTATTTTCCTTTCTCGCCACCCCCATCTCCTTCGGGCCCTTCTCTCTTTCTTCTCTTCTTCTTCTTCTTCTTCTTCTTCTTTTGGTTTTTTTTTTTTGTACTGCAGGGTGGCCGACAGCTGCGACGAAAACGAGAGACGGTTTAAGGTTTTGGAGGCCGACAGATGCGACGGCTCTCGGTGAGCTGGACCTCACATGCGCCCCGCCATGATCCTCCAAAGACGCCGATCTACCAGCTAAACTGAAATTGTGCCGTTTGGAGAGGCGTGTGCCTAACACGCGCTATTTACAGTGGGAGGTTGGTCTGTCGTACGCCATCATTAGAGGGGTCCATCACAGTCACGAGCGAGGTTGTAGGGCCCAGAGCACCAGCACTTGTCGTCTGGCTCTTCCGCAACTCGCCAGAGGCGGCAAGTGGCCTCCACGCGCCACCGAAAGTATCGGTCCCTCGTGTGGTTGTTTTTTTTTTACATTCCTCCAAGGTTGAAAATCGGACTGTTTGGTTTCGATTTTCCCATTTAATTGTAATTTATGTCTGTCTTTTAGTGTTAATAAAAACCAAAAAAAAAAATGTCTCTCAGGCTTATAGTTCGAAGAGTTTGTCCCCAAATTCGTCATAGTACAGTAGTGAGTTTGTTTGGTAGTAAATGCCTCTTTTGGAGGCATTATTTAGTCTTTCAGCCTGGTCGGAGAGGAGTAGGAGTTATGGGCATTTTCATCTGTTTTTAGTTGACTTGTAATGAGTCACATTGTAAACTCTATGTTTCCTTGATTGAAATGAAAGTAAACATTCTTTCTCAAAAAAAAAATTATGGATTAATTTATGTAATAATATTTTTTTATTGACTGTTTTTATATCTTTTATTTTAAATATAAATATTATATTAAATTTTGTATTTTCATCTCAACATTAATACACATATATGTACATAAAATTGCTTGCATTTAAAAATTTTCATATCCTTTCAAAGGAAAAAATCATTGAAGACATCTTAAGATAGATTTTACTTCACAACCATACCGAGAAGGTCAAACACAGTATAGCTAAACACCAAAGAAAAATCTTCAAGCTTCTTGACTTACTGAATGGCTGATCTGTGAGCTGAGAACTTAAAAGAAGAGAATGGGATTGCAAATTAGGACCCTCCCTTACATTTTGTTTTTGTTGGTTTTGATCCTTTATTCCCAGATTCCCCCGAAAACCTATGGCTATGACATTGGTGGTCGGATTTTCGAATGCCTCTTTACTTTTAGAATAATGTCATTACATTATGTTATCGTCTTGAAGTTTATTATATTAAATAAGATGTAATATATTCATCATCATTAAATAATAATAAAAATATTCAATAAATAATTATTTAATAATAATAAATATATTACATTTTATTTAATAAGATAAAAATGTACAAAAGTTTCCTTATTTTTAACAGAAGCCATTGAAATGTTCAATCTTTTTTTTTTAAGGAAAATTCATTCATTGTATTAATCAAAGAATGCAACTCTCATCGTAAATAAATGAGGGTATAATCATTTCAAAAAATAAAAATAAAGAAATTGAGGGTATAATCACATTAGGTCCCTCTTCTATCCAAATTAATTCTGTATATAAAAACATAGCATATTTCCTCATTACATGAGTTTCTTTATTTGCCTCCCTTCTGATGTGAGACAGCTTCCAAGTTGGGTGACATGCCCTTGTTCAACATTACCTTCATATGTTTAAGGACGGAAGACAATATAAATTTATCGGTCTTTTAATCAATGCATGCATAACTTTACACAATAGACAGCAGCAACGCAAACCTTTAATAACATTCTCTTGATCCAAATACCTCATTCTCTATTAACTTTTCATAGTGATAAAAATTCATCTTGTATAATATTTGTGTAATAGTCCTGATATTTTATCTATAATATACTTGCAGGAAAAAAAAAATTGGGTGACATGCCATCAAATACTTAATGCCTTCAATTGATTATCCTATCCAAGAAAAATCTAAATAAATAGCACTAATAGCATCCACAATAACCCTAGTATCACTTTCAAACTCAATAGACATCAATCACAGTTTCTCACACAATGTACCAGCCCTTAGAGCATTGGTATCGATCTTATCAAAATTTATCATAAAAAAATTGATAAAAAATATAAATTAGCACACATATCAAAAAAATTTCGTCATATTTAATCAATCATCAAATTTGATGAGTTACAATTTAAAAGTCAAGTAAAAAATATTTTTATGCTATTTTTCTCACTTTTTTTTCTTCTTTTTTTTATTAAATATATATATTTTTTTATGTGTTTGCAAATTTAAACTTTTCATCAACTTTTAATAATAAATTTTAATGAAACTAATGTGAATGCTCTTAATAATAAGTAACACTCAACCAAAAAAGATGAACCAACATTAGTTCGAGGCACTGTCAACACCAGGGTAGATTTGGATGTTGAGAAATATTAAGAGAAGTTGTGAATAATAATAAAAAATAAGTGAAAAATAATAATAGAATATTGAATAATAGTAAAAAAAATAAAAAATAAAAATAAAAATAGATGAATAATAATAATAAAACAATAAATAATTATAAAATATTTTAAAAATAGTTAGTAGTTTTTATTGCCAACGCAACCAAATCTCACCCACGTTTCTGCTTTTTTGGTTGTCAAATCCGCATTATTGGCGCTCTTACGGTAAAAATACATTTGCTAGACATTTCCCAAATCTGTTTATCAGCTGCCAAGCTCATACTAATAGGTATTGGACAAATAATGCTTGTCTCCTCTTAGGGTGTGTTTGGATATTGAATTGGGTTGAGTTAAGTTAAATTAAATTGAGTTAAATAAAATATTATTAAAATATCAAGTTTTAATATTATGAATGTGTTAGAATTTAAAAAAAATTGAATTATTTATTATATTTTACATAAAAATTTAAAAAAATATATAAAAATTTAAAAAAATTATAATAATAAAATAAAGTGAGTTAAAAAAAAATTTGGTAATCAAACTGGACTTAATTAAATACTGTTTGGATCAATTTCTTCTTCCATACTATTCTTTCAACATCTATTAACCCAGAAATTGAGGCTTCAATATCAATTGTTTTTTGAACTGACTGAACTTGTTGAAATGTTCAATCTTATTAATTAATTAATGTCGTTGATATAATTCATTATTAGTATTATTATAATTTATTGCAAGAGTGACACGAGGAATGCCATTTGGGAAAAGAAAGCATCGCCCTGCCGGTTTCTCCCAAGCCAAACAGGCTCTATGCATCATGATTTAAAGAAACAAACAAAATACCAGCCACGGGAAACTCGAATCAAGAAAACCTCTTTCGGCCGAGAAAAAAAATAAAAAAACCCTCTTTAGAAGCAATCCAATAGTTTATAGATGCATGAGAGTACTGATATTAAATTAATCAATTTTTTATTTAAAATATAAATTTATGAGGGGGCTGTCCGAAAGCCCCAATATTTTCACTTGATTCAAATATAAAAAGATAAAAATGAAAGAAAAAAAATAAAAATAAAAATAATCTTTATTTAAAAATAAATAATAAAACTTTAAATTTTTTTAAATGTTATAATAACATTTAAAAAAATTTAAAGTTTTATTATTTATTTTTAAAAATAATTTATATTTTTATTCTTTTCTTTCATCTTTATCTTCTCATATTTAATTAAATATAATAATTTTTTTTAATATATATACGAATTTATATTTTTTTTAAAAAATTAACTAATCCAATGCGCTAGTGCTATAAATATTTGATCAAGCCAAATATATTTCTGTCCCAATTTACCACAGCCCTAGTCCGTCTTCCTCTCATCCTTCCTCCCTCGGTACCGTTACCTCCTCCTGACCTGCAATTAGCCGCTTCTCCCACCAAGCTACATCGTCCTCTCTCTCTCTCTCAACAAATCGTTGTTCATGTTCTATAACCTCTTTCTAGTTGAGCAATTTGAATACGAACATGATTAAATTGTTGTAGAAGTTGGAGTTCGATTTGGTTGTAAACTATTAAGAGGAGTTTGATGGATTCCAATAATTGGAGGCCCACCACAGGCCAAGGCCCTGTAGGAGGGATAGGAGGTGGAGGAGGAGCAGGAGCAGGAGAACCTACCATGGAAGCCGGCGATTGGAGGACCGAATTGCAGCCCGAAGCTCGGCAAAGAATTGTCAGCAAAATGTATAACTCTCTATCCTTTTTTATAGATGAATAAATTGCTGACCTTTTATAGTCTCTCTTTTTTTTGTCATCTTTTTTGACGGGTGTGTTTGATTTAAAATCTCCGTTTTTTTTCCCTTTTAATGTTAAAGTTGGGCATTTTTTTCTCATCGAATCAAATAAAGAACGGGGAAAAGTGTAGATTTCACTATTTTCGTTTTAATGAAGGAAAATTCTACCCGTAACACCCTAACTGTAACCCTGTTGATGTGGTAGACAGCCAGGGCAATCAATTTTTATGGTTGATATGATGGCATCAATGGATGGTGCAAGTGAGGTTACACTTGGAGTGTCATAAATAGCAGGGCTCAAATAAATGCACAAATACACATGCTTCACAATGTGTGTGCATATGTGAAGCTTGATTTATGTATCACCATTACAACAGTGAAATGAATTTATGGCTGATGTTACTGTGTGTTCTTCTACATGGGTATATATTTTCTTAGCCTTGGTTTATAGGAGTTGGATTACAATGCATATACTATATTGTAAGTTAGAAACGAAGACTTCTAACACATCTTCCAAATAAGCTATTGGGAATAGAATCTGCTCAGGAACACTCTGTGACTATCTGTGGTCTATCATGTGAAAGAAAGGTGTGCTATCGCGTGACTATTGAGTAGGACAATGTGCTCTTCATAATATTGGTTGGAACATTCTGTATATTATCTTCTGGACATTTTTGTGCTATCACGGTTTACGAATTTGGAATTATTGTTCTGTTAATGGCTTCTTTGTGCCTGTATGGCTGGTAACTTATGAAGGATATCTCTTATGTTGGTAGAATGGATACATTGAAGAGGCATTTACCTGTTTCTGGTCAAGAAGGTTTACAGGAACTCAGAAAAATAGCTATCAGGTTTGAGGAAAAGATTTTTACTGCTGCCACAAGCCAGGTATATCCATCATGCTGGGTCCCTTCATTTCATGATTATTGTACATGTAGAGTATCTATACATGCAGAATACAAAATACTTCAGAAGATATCTATTTGCATTATGCAGTGCCGTGTGATTTATTTATTTATTTTTGTAATTGCTTTTTTCAGGGAGACTACCTACGAAAAATATCTCTAAAGATGCTTACAATGGAAACCAAGTCTCAGAATCCTCCAGCCAATTCTTTGCCTAACTCTACTGGCAATGGCAATATGCCCCCAGATCCAGGTAAAACCATTAAAGATTCATTTGCATGATATTGGTTACATATAAGTCCATCCAGTTGGTCTCTCTAGTTTGAGATACATACCTTACTTCTATGCGTAAATGGTGTATTTTGTATATAGCCATATGGGCATGTTGACTTGCCTTTCTCATTGTGGAGATGGATGTATAGTCCTGTTGATGGTCTGAAGACGGTCCCTTTTAATATCTCAAATTTAGCATTGCCAACATTTTATTGATGGTGGTATGGGAGAAGTTGGATACTATATGGAATTGTTTCATCTTTCAATATGTTTTACCCTTTAAACAGGTTACAAGAAATAAATGAGTTGTTGAATATGTAGGAAATAAATAATATCTCTTTGTTCATTTTTAAACAGTTCATAAAAAAGAAATGAGTTATTGAATGCCCTTGTCCTTTAGGTTAGAAATTGCTTGTGTGTATTCTCTACTACTTGTTTTCTTTCTCCTCTCATTTTTCTTCCACACTTGTTCCTATAACTTTGTGTTTTTGTCCTTTCACATTGAATAGGGATGTCTGGTATGCAATCCCAACTTCACAATCAAGGGCAACCACTTTCTATCCCACTGTCAGCTAATCCGTCACAATCACAACAGCTGCTATCGCAGAACATTCAGAATAGTGTTTCGTCTGCTGGAGTTCAAGCCACTCCAACTTTACCATCTGCACTGCCTCCTGCCTCTAGTATAAACCAGACTTCTATCCCAAATGCTGTCAGTCAGAATACCAATGTGCAGAATATATCTGGAACTTCACAGAACTCAGTGGTGAATTCAATGGGTCAAGGGATTCCCTCCAACATGTTTGCAAATAATCCGCGGCAAATGCAAGGAAGGCAACAAGTTGTTTCCCAGCAGCAACAGCAACAGTCACAGAATCCGCAGCAGTATGTTTACCAGCAGCAGTTACAACAACATTTCTTGAAGCAGAAGTTCCAGCAGGGAAACATCCCACATTCACTTGCTCAATCTCACATTCAGCAACAGCAAAATCTATTGCAAACCAATCAGATGCAATCTCCTCAGCAATCGGTCATGCAAACATCATCTGTCATGCAGCCTTCTCTCTCTGGTCTTCAGCAGAATCAGCAGCAATCTATTCAACAGGCGACACATTCCATACCTCAGCAACATCCACATTCAGTTCTTAGGCAGCAGCAACAGCCGCAACAGGCAGCTGTTATTCATCCACAGCAAGCACCAATGCAGAATCATCCAATATTGCCTCCACAGCAGCATCAATCACAGCAGCCAAATGCTACAAATATGCAACAGAACCAATTAATTGCACAACAGAGCGGTGTTGGGGACATGCAGCGGCAACAGAGGCTGCTTGGCCAGCAGAATAATCTTCAGACTATGCAGCAGCACCAACAACAATTAATGGCTCAGCAAAACAACTTCTCTAGTATGAATCAGCAACAGCTGGTCTCTCAAAGTAATGTTTCTGGGTTACAACAGCAGCAACAGCAGTTGCTTGGAGCTCAGTCTGTTAACTCAAATATTCAAACTACTCAGCATGCAGTACACATGCTACAACAGTCCAAAATTCCAGTGCAGCAACAACCACAACAAAGCACATCAAGTTTGTTAGCAACTCAAGTACAGCCATTGCAATCACAACCACAGCCTCCTCAGCAGCAATTGATGTCTCAGATTCAGTCACAACCTTCACAGTTGCAACAACAGTTGGGTATGCAACAGCAGCCAAATTCATTACAAAGGGATATGCAGCAAAGGCTTCAAGCATCAGGTCAACCATTGAGTACCTTAGTTCAACCGCAGAATGTAATTGATCAGCAGAAGCAATTATATCAAAGAGCAGTTTCGGATACATCATCGAGTAAGCCATTGCATTTCTGCAATTTTTCTTTCTTGTTCTTTAATCCCTTTTGATGGTGCTTTTATTTTATTAGATTGTCTTCATTAATCTTTCAAGTCTATCATCCTCGATTTTGCAAATATCTCTCTGTGTTCTCTTTTGTTTCGTTACAAGTTCGAACCATGGGTACATTCTTGAGATGCATTGTGGTCGATAATGCTTTTCTATTTGTTTTATTATTTTCATATGTAAACTTGTTTTACTTATATAAAAAAAAATATATGTAAATCTGTTAGGCTTTTCCTGGGGCAACCTCTGCCGTCCTCATCATTTTGTACATTTGAAGATTATTAATATTAGTCGAGGAATCTTTTCCTATGAAAAGCATATGTGTAACAGACATTGTATTTTTCCCAACATTGATTCCAATATTGAGCAATTGATTAACATTGGCACATATATATTTTATCCTCATCAGGCCGTCGATTTTCTGATTCTAGTGTATACACTAGCTCCATATATGACTGTCTTGTTTTGAAATTTTATCTGGGTCTAATGGCTTTAGAGATTCTGGAAGCCAAAATAGATTATTAGAGTGTTTCTCCCCCCTTTTTGGAGGTTTTGGTAAAACTGATGTTTATTTTAAAACAAAAGGCAGATTGACGGTACAGCAAAAAAAAAAAATTTTTAAATTGAACTACTCTGGAAAATAAACTTTCCCACAGTTATTAAGGGTGCCTCAGTTCTCTGACGGCACAACCCTCCAACTACCTTGATACTTGCTTGTTTTGGTCCATCTAGGTTGTGTTGGAAAATGCCGACTATGCATATCCATGCTTGTTCAACCTGGTTTCCTCACTTTAGTTTGGTATATAGGTGAAATTTGAGTTTCAAATCTCTTGTTTTCTAAATTGTACTGTGGCCAAAACTGGTTCTGGCACCATGCCTTATACTGTTTAATCTCATTTTTTTTAAAGGATTTACTGGTATCCCACGAACTCCAATATATTTAGCAATCTCATATGGAATCCTCAAAGAAATTTTATGGTGGATGACGGTGCATAGTAAATCAATTTGAAACTAAACGGCGTGTCTCAAGTAATTTAGCATCCAGAGGGGGTGAAAATAATTCACTTTTTATGCGAGGATGTCCTATTTATTTATGCTAGAGTTGTTTACCCATACATTTTATGTCATTTGGAATGAAGACTCTTTGACATCAATGACATTTCTTGTCATGGATAATTTCTGTGCCATTGATATTATCTTGATTATTTCCCTTATAAACAGATATTTATTTGACTTTCATGTGCTCATATTTACATATGTTTATATTTTTGTAGCATCTCTTGATTCGGTGTCTCAGACAGGGAATGCAAATGGGGGTGATTGGCAAGAGGAGGTCTATCAAAAGGTAACTTGCCATGATATTGCTCACTGGACAGAGTAAACTTATGATATATGTTTTAAGGAAAAATTCCTTGTAGGGGTCTTTTGAATTTGGTTGGAGCCTTGGAGGTGAAATTGTGGCTTAATTGCAATAACCGTAGTTGCTGAAACAACGGGAAATAACAATTGTAGACTACATCAATATGGAAGAGAGAATAAAGCATTATCCTTGCACTGGAGAATATGCTCTTCATTTTTTTCCCTGGAAAGAAAGATTGGTTCCCCCATATGGAGCCACTGTTGCAGCATAGCGTGGCGTGCTGTTCTGAGCTTAGTGTTGCTGTCAGACCTACACAACAAAATCTCTTTCCTGTAGGAACTTGATTATGATGTTTGGATGGGATATTTGAGTTGTTGCAACAAATTTCTTTTGTAGATATGGAACCTGAAAAAATTAGGTAGAAATGTTTGGCATGCTGTACTTGAGTCGAAATGAAGAGTTTGTTGCAACAAATGTTTATTATAATTTGGAACCTGAAGGACTAGATAGTTTGATAATCTGTCTTGTTATTATTATGTTGCAGATCAAAGCTTTGAAGGAGATGTACTTGCCTGAATTAAATGAAATGTACCAGAAAATTGCTGCAAAATTGCAGCAGGTATGTTAATCTTCAAAATTTTCCTTGTGCAATTCATTGACCGAGTTTACTCATGGTTCAGCCTTGCCAATTATACTTAAAGGTGGAAATGGTACCCAACATACGGATGTTAATATTAATAACCACTTTGGGGTGGACAAGTGCTTGAAATTAAAGCCAGGTGGTTAATCAGCTCAGAACCTCCCCCTCCCCCCAAAGCAAAAAATAAAAAGGAAATCGGAAATCACTTTGTTATGATTCTAACTTGATCTTTGTACATGGCTAGTGTTCGTCTTTATTATGTTGAGTATTCTTTTGTTCTCCAGCATGATTCTCTCCCACAATTATTATGTTTAGTATTCTTTTGTTTTCCAGCACGATTCTCTCCCACAACAACCAAAGTCAGACCAGCTTGACCGGTTCAAGATGTTTAAGGCTATGTTGGAGCGTATTATAACATTCTTACAGGTGTCCAAAAGCAATATATTACCCAATTATAAGGAGAAGTTGGTATCCTTTGAGAAGCAGATATTAAATGTTGTAAGCACAAACAGGCCCAGGAAGCCTGTTTCCTCACTGCAGCAAGGACAGCTTCCCCCATCTCATATGCACTCCATGCAGCAACCACAACCTCAAATTACTCAATTGCAGCCCCATGAAAGTCAAATGAACCCTCAGTTGCAATCAATGGGCTTACAAGGTTCTGTGGCGACAATGCAGCAAAACAATATGACGAGTTTGCAGCATAATTCTGTGTCTCCTTTATCTGGGGTTTCAAACACACAGCAAAACATGATGAACTCATTGCAGCCTGGTGCCAATTTGAACTCAGGACAGGGCAGTACAATGAGCCAAGTACAGTCGATGGCTATGGGATCTCTACAACAAAACCCTGTGACTTCTTCCCAACAGGCAAATGGCAGCACCTTGTCCTCGCAGAGTGGATTAAAAGGGCTACAACCAAGCATCAATCCTCTTCAATCAAATTCCAATATCCTTCAACAACAACATCTGAAACAACAGCAGGAACAACAAATGCTGCAGACACAACAACTCAAACAACAAATTCAACAACGTCATATACAGCATCAGTTGATGCAGAAGCAGCAAATAATGCAGCAGCAGCAGCAGCAGCAACAACAGCAGCAACAGCAGCAGCAGCAGCAGCAGCATCAGCAGCAGCAGCAGCAGCAGCATCAGCAGCAGCAGCAGCAGCATCAGCAGCAGCAGCAGCAGCAGCAGCAGCGGCAGCAGCAGCAGCTGCATCAGCAGCAGCAGCATCAGCAGCAGCAGCAGCAGCAGCAGCAGCAGCAGCAGCAGCAGCAGCAGCAGCATCAGCAGCAGCAGCAGCAGCAGCAGCAGCAGTTACACCAACAACCAAAGCAGCAGCTGTCAGCACAATTGCAGACACACCAAATTTCACAGATTCATCAAACCAATGATGCAAATGACCTTAAAATGAGACAGGGGTTGGGTGTTAAGCCAGGGGTCTTTCAGCAACATCTATCTGCAGGCCAGCGTGTTGCCTATTCCCACCAACAGTTAAAATCAGGAGGTTCATTTCCTATATCTTCACCCCAACTCCAGGTTGCGTCCCCACAGATTCTGCAACACTCTTCTCCACAGATTGATCAGCAAAATGTCTTATCATCTCTCACTAAAGCTGGAACACCTCTGCAATCAGCAAGCTCGCCTTTCGTTGTCCCATCTCCTTCTACTTCTTTGTCTCCTTCTCCTATGCCTGGGGATGCTGAGAAACCTCTTTCTGGTGTTTCCCTACACTTAAATGCTGGGAATACTGGGCACCAACAGACAAGTGGTGTGGGAGCACCAGTTCCATCCCTTGCCATAGGCACCCCTGGGATATCAGCCTCACCTTTGCTCGCTGAGTTTACTGGTCAAGATGGCACTCTGGGCAATGCTTTGATGAATGTTTCTGGAAAGTCAAGCATTACAGAACAACCCCTTGAACGTCTAATTAAAGCGGTTAGTTAATTTTTGTTTCTCCCACCATGATCTTTTATGGCACTTGATGATATTTCTAGCACGAAAGGGGAAAACTTTATCTGCTGTTTTTCTTTGTTCATTAATTACATTTTACACCTTCTAACCACCACCTTTTGGCAATGCGAACCATAAACTACAAAAAACTGCATTGCTCACCCTAAACTATCAATATTTTCAATGTGCTCCATCCATTAGGGATTGATAACATTATACCTTGTGATCTATGTATTGCTCATCTTAAGAATCAGATCTTAACTCAAGTGCGCGTTGAAGCCTATTGGTAGTTTAGGGTGCACATCTGTCTCTTTTTTCACTCTATTCACATTGATTATAAATGATATAATTCTATTTGTAATTGTAACTCAGGTAAAATCGATGTCGCCTAAAGCATTGAGTGCCTCTGTTAATGACATTGGTTCAGTTGTGAGCATGATTGATAGGATTGCAAGTTCAGCACCAGGTAATGGATCCAGGGCTGCTGTTGGTGAGGATTTGGTTGCCATGACAAAGTGCCGCCTCCAAGCAAGAAATTTCATCACACAAGATGGAACCAATGGGACAAGGAAAATGAAGCGCTACACAAGTGCCATGCCCTTAAGTGTTGTTTCATCAGCTGGCAGTATGAATGATAATTTCAAGCAGCTGATGGGTTCAGAGACGTCTGACCTGGAGTCAACTGCAACTTCTAGTGTCAAGAGGCCTAGGATTCAGGTATAAAACTCTAGCTTGTTTCACACAATTCTAAAAGAATGGTAGCATTTTTTTTATTATTGAGTTAAAAAGGCATTAATTAGGCACACCTTGAATGTTGATGTAGTAAATTCATAGGCTGTAGAAAAATATGGCACAATACTAGGTTATATTGGATTTGGATTGGGGAGTTGAAATGAGATGAGATCAGGCTCTATCTCTCTCTCCGTACACATGCATTTTCTTGGTTACTCGAGGTCTTTTGGTGCCGGCGATTTATCAATGCTTATTACGGTCAAGGTTTTTTATTATTAGATTACTTTAACGTCGGTGAGGTTGATGGGTCGTCTTTCGGAAGTAGCGATCAAGGCAAAGAGCTTTATTTTTGAACTGGAAGGAGGACGGCTACAGTGCGTTGGCTGGCGAAAGTATTGCTGGAAAGTTTGACCGAAGGGAAAAAGAAGGAAGTGTATTAAGCCACAAGGGAGGGTTACTATAGCTCCACCACCTAACGTTGTTCGAATTTTCGAGAAAGATATCTTGAGCTTTCGGAATATGAACCAAAGTTTTGAATTTCGTTCTGGTGGTCGTTCCGGTTGAGGCACTGGAACGGAATATTTCGGTACCGGTCTGTTTAGGTGTGCCATTTCGGGATTAATTATATATTATAATAAATATATATATATAAACTAACAACTAACAACTAACAACTAACAGAATAAAGACATATATATATATATATGTAAGTGTGTATCATATATATGTGTACATATTAGAAGAAATGAAGATTTATAAAATGATTGTAAGTTGAAAAAATACAAATTTGAATTGAGATACAAAAATAAATAAATAGATAAAATATTAAAAATAAGGATATTTAAAAAAAGACGTATTTAAAATTACAAAGTATATAAATATATTTTATATTCTAAAATTAATGAAATACTATCTAAATTTAAAATTTTAAAAAAAATATCATTCAAATACAAAAAATTTCAAAAATAATCTAAACCGGAATAGGAATCGGAACGGCCAAAATTTGGACCGAAACGGCTGGAATTTGACCGAAACGGGCCAGAATTTGGACCGGAACGGTACATTCCAGCCGTTCCGGCCGGAACGGAACGGAACGGAATTCAAAACTATGATATGAATAGGGGGGAGGACAGTGCTCTGTTTTCCTGAAGGAGAAGATGGGTGGGGAAGGTGGAAAGTACGCGAGAGGCTTTCGGACTGGGGAGGAGGTAGCTCATCCAAGGGTGGTATCGACACCAACAGACCGAAATCAATATGAGTGAAAGGTAGCACCACAAACGTACAAGGATGCACTTTCATCGCCGGGGCCGGTACAGGGGAAAGAGGAGCATAAAGCAGTGAGCGTAATACCCAAAGGTCCTAGGCGTGAAGAGAAATGGTTGGCATCGAGCCACCCTCACAGTAGGTCTGCATCGAGTCAAATGGCATGGAACACGTAGGCTCTTGCTAGAGGTTCAGGGACAGTTGAGGACTTTGTTGAGGGCTATGGAGGTGGTGGTATGGTGTGTTGGTCTATTTCAGGAAAGGGGGGAGATGGGTGATAATGGAGGAGGTCGGGCCCAGGCAAAATGGAATGTAGGCTTAACTCAAGGGGAGCAGGGCTTGGGCTCGAAACAGGCTAATAAGGGGGCCCATTATGGAAATAAATTTATAGGCAAAGTGAAGTGGCACAAAGTTAGCAGGCCTCGACCCAATTTGGTGACCCAAAATAAACAGATTGGAGAGGTTTCGGGCCCAGGGGGCAGAAGAGGCTCAAACTTCCGGCTTGGGGTCTAGGCCAGTTCAAAAAGCCCACTCACATAACAGAGTGGTGGGTTTCAAGGCCCAGGGGGATGATGGACTCGGGTCTAAACCTAGGTTTCTCCAACCCGGCAGTCTGAAACCCAACCCGGAGATATTCTCCTTTGATACGCACCTGCAAGGCTTGGGTTTCATACTGGAGTGCGCCAACAGGGGATGTCTCGACAGGGAATCTTCAGACAGCTCCAGCGATACCCAGCTGGTGCAATGCACCCAGAAACAACTGGTCGAGTTTGCACAGCAAGAGGAGATCAGACATCGCCAGAAGGGGTTTCTGGAGGCTTTCTGACGCCGGCAAACTGGTTGTTAAACTCAGAGGACCTCCTTGAGATGTCAGACACAGATGTAGACTCAGAGATGCACTCAGTTAATGATGAGCTTTATCTCCCTGATTCAAATGTTTTGCAGGGGCTAGATGATATTCCGTCCAGTAAAGAATTTCAACCTGTTCCTTTGAATTTAATTTTTCCAAACCAAGCTTCCAACTAGGTTCTGCAAACAATATTAGCCATTCAACATGTGGTGGGTTTGCGGTGTGAAGGTTATGAAGAGCAGATGATGGCTTTATTCACAGCCATGGAAGCCGGCCATAACCATAATAGGAGAGGGGAGTCAAAACAAAGTCGGGAGATCAAAAGGTTGACTTGGTCGTTGAACTCGGAGGGTTCTCCCATTAAGGGAAGGGCAAAAGGAAAGGGGCTGGTTGTTCCTCAATGAAGCCAAAAATTGTGTCTTGGAATGTCCGAGGACTCAATGAGGTTAATAAGCGTCTTCGAATTCGGCATTTGCTTCAGGAGTGGAAAGCAGACATCGTATGAAAGATAATTAATAGAAGAATTGTACGCAGTTTGTGGAGTGGTATCCACGTGGACTGGGTATATCTAGCCTCCAATAAGGCGTCAGGTGACATTGTGGTGATGTGGGATAGGCGGGTGGTGGAGAAAATGGATGAGTTTATGGGAAGGTAGTCGATAGCCTATTCATTTAGATGTGTTTCTGACAATTTTAAGTGGGCTTTTACAGGTGTCTACGGGCCAAACCTTGATGTTGAACAACGTCTTTTGTGGGATGAACTTGCAGGGGTTTATAGTTGGTGGGACTTGCCACGATACATTGGTAGTGACTTTAACGTTGTCAGATTTCCTACCGAGATAAGTGGTATTAGACGTGTGAGAATAGTCCGTGCGGAATTCTCAGAATGTATCTTTGACTTGAATTTGTTGGATTTACCATTAGTAAGAGGCCTGGCGACTTGGTCGAACAATCAGACTTGGTCTAGGTTGGACTGCTTCTTAATCTCACCTGAGTGGGAAAGTCACTTCCCAGATGTCTTGCAAAAGCGTTTGGGTCGATTATCCTCAGATCATTGGCCCATCTTACTAGATTGTGGAGGGCTCCAGAGTGGTTGGCGTTATTTTAAGTTCGAGAATATGTGGTTAAAGTCGGAGGGTTTTGTGGATAGGGTTCAACTTTGGTGGTCGTCATATCAGTTTCATGGTTCTCCTAGCTACATTTATGTGAACAAGCTGAAAGCTTTGAAAAATGATTTAAAGGTGTGGAATTCTCAATCTTTCAGCAACGTAGGGGAAAATAAGAACCGTTTGTTGAGTGAGATTGAGGCTTTAGATAGGCTTCAAGAGGGGCGACTACTCACCCATGAAGAATAGATGCAGAAGACTTCGTTGGCTATAGATCTTGAGAGATTGATTTTATTAAAAGTGTCTTGGAGGCAAAAATCGAGAACTTTGTAGCTGAGAGAAGGGGATCAAAGTACTAAATTCTTTCATAGAACTGCCAATTCCCATAAAAGAAATAACAACATCGAGGTAATAAGGATTGAGGGGGAAGAGTGTTAAGATGAATGGGTCATTCGTAACCATATTGTAGACTTCTTTGAAAAGCTTTTAACAGAACAAGTAGGTTGGAGACCTAATTTGGATGGCCTATTTTTTGACACTTTAGAGTCGGATGATGTTATTCGGATGGAGTGGGCTTTTGAGGAGGAAGAGGTGATCGATGTCGTGCGTAAAATGATTAAAGACAAAGCACTTAGGCCAGATGGCTTCTTGATGGGTTTCTTTCAAGAATGTTGGAATGTGATTAAAGATGACCTTATGGCAGTATTCCAAGAGTTGCTCTCGGTAGGAAAATTTGAAAAAAGTCTTAATAACACTTTTTTAGCTCTAATTCCCAAAAAAGTTGGGGCTATCGAGATAAAAGATTTTTGACCTATTAGCCTTGTGGGTGGGGTCTACAAGATAATTTCAAAGGTACTTGCCAATCGTTTGAGTGAGGTTATCGGGAAAATCATCACTAAGCCTCAGAATGCTTTTGTAAAAGGCAGACAGATCCTCGATGCGGTCCTTATAGCCAACGAATGCATCGATAGCAGAATAAAAATGGGCAGTACAGGAATTTTGTGCAAATTAGACATGGAAAAGGCATACGACCATGTAAATTGGAATTTTCTTCTGTACTTGCTCGGGGGGTGTGGCTTTAGGGAACGGTGAAGATCTTGGATTCAGTGGTATATATCTACAGCAAGATTCTCTGTCTTGATTAATGGATGCCCAGAAGGTTTCTTTTCGAGCTCTCGAGGTTTGAGACAAGGGGATCCTTTCTCGCCTTTGCTGTTTGTCATAGTTATGGAGTCTCTCAGCAGAATGACTTCAGCTTTGGTGGAAAACGGTTTGGTAAGTGCGTTTTCGGTTGGTAGCCCTGTGAGGGGCATTATTAATATTTATCATTTATTTTTTGCAAATGACACACTCGTTCTTTGTGAGGCAGATCAGAACCAAGTACGAGTGGTTAAGGCCCTATTTCTTTGTTTTGAAGCAGTGTCTGATTTGAAAGTGAACTACGACAAATCAGAGATGGTACTGATTGGAGAAGTTAACAATATTCGAGAGTTGGTTGGAACTCTTGGGTGCAAGATTGCTGCCTTACCTATGATATATTTGGGACTCCCGCTGGGATCTGCATCAAGGGCATCTGGGATATGGGACACGGTTGTTAAGAAAATGGAAAGGAAGTTAGCAGGGTGAAAGAGAATGTATCTGTCAAAAAGGGGCCGTATCACTTTGATCAAGAGCACACTGTCTAATCTACCCACATATTTATTGTCCTTATTTCCTATACCAGCAAAGGTGGTAGGTTGTCTTGAGAAACTGCAACGGGACTTCTTGTGGGGAGGCATAGGGGAGGAGTTCAAATACCATTTAGTCAAATGCGTGACCATCTGCCGACCTATCACGAATGGCGGTTTGGGTATCCGTAACCTGAGGACTTTCAATCAGGCGCTATTAGGCAAATGGCCATGGAGGTATATTAGGCAAATGGCCATGGAGGTATCACAAGGAACCCAAGACTTTGTGGAAAATGGTGATTGATAGCAAATACGGTGGTTTATGGGGGGGATGGATTTCCTGTGAAGTTAGAGGAACAGGGGGTGTGGGATTGTGGAAAAATATAAGAAAATGGTGGTAAGTTTTCCAGAGGAACACCAGGATACAGTTGGGAGTTGGAACTAGAATTAAATTTTGGAAAGACACTTGGTGTGGATATAGGGCATTGCACGATATATTTCCTTCACTCTTTCAGATAGCAAGTGACAAAGACTTGACAGTGGCGGAGGTCATGGAGAATGTGGGTGGGAGCATAATTTGGAACATCACTTTCAACCGGGCAGCATAGGATTGGGAGTTGGGCATTTTCACAGATTTCTATGGCCTTATCTACGCAACAAGACCAAATCTACAACAAGACGACAACTTATGGTAGATGCCTGCAAAGATTCAATCTTTACAGTCCGTTCGCTTTATATGGTTTCCAGTCCGTTCGCTCTATATGGTTCTCACGCAAGACCCATCTTATTAGTTCCGTTGGAGACATCTTTGGCGACACAAGGCACCCTTGAAAGCGGCTTTCTTTTTGTGGACAATGTCTTTAGGTAAGATCTTAACCACAGACAACCTGAGGAAACAGAGGGTCATTATTGTAGACTGGTGTTGTATGTGTCGTCGAGGGGGCGAGTCTGTGAACCCTTTACTCCTACATTGCGAGATAGCCAGGATTCTTTGAGATGAGTTTTTGTTAGATTGAATCTTGTTTGGGCTATGTCGGAGACTGTAGTATCAACTATAGTGGGGTGGCCTTCGATTCGGGGCACACGTCAAATCAAAGCAATTTGGAAGATGATCTCTATTTGTATTATGAGGTGCTTATGGCAAGAGCGGAATTAGAGGACTTTTGAAGACAATGAAAGATCTCTAGAGGAGTTTAAAGTTTTATTTTATAGAATTCTTTGTACATGGTCTATTGTTGTAGATTTTAATGACATGGACTTTCACGATTTTTTTATCTCTAATGCGCCTAATTAAAAGGGGCATGAGTGTGTTGTAATTGGCATTTATACCTTCTCATTTATTAATAATATCTTTTACTTATCAAAAAAAAAAATATGGCACGAGTCTCATTGTCCCAAATTTCCCATGCCTTGAACTCTTAACACAATGAAGGATGACGCACATGTACCTCCTTGGAGCCCTTGTGGTGTGGGTACATGCAATACGGTATCGTATTGATGAATGTTGACTAGATGCAGTTGTAGCATTAAAATCTACAAACTTATGTTATTTTGTGGCAATTATTTTCTGCCTCAAATTTGCTGCTTCAAGTAGTTTTGTTGTAACCATCATGTTTATCTCAGTTAGTTCTTCTCATCATGAAAAAGAAACTAAGTCCCCCCCGGTCTTGGTAAGTTTTTGATTTTATAGTAATCATGCCCATATTGCCTTCTTCGGTATAAATAAATCATGTGGTACCTGTTACAGGTTAATCCTGCCCTTTTAGAAGAAATAAGGGAGATAAACCAGGGACTTATTGACACAGTTGTTGATATCAGTGATGAAGATGTCGATCCAACTGCCACAGCTGCTGCTGCTGACGGGGGTGAAGGAACCATTGTCAAGTGCTCTTTCATTGCCGTGGCACTCAGTCCAAACTTGAAATCTCAGTACACTTCTGCACAAATGGTGGGCTTTCAGACTTTCAAACATCAAGATAATTTGTTCGTGTAAAATATCTTCTGCGTTTATACATACTTCACTGTTTTGCAGTCACCGATTCAGCCATTAAGATTGCTTGTTCCCTCAAATTATCCAAATTGCTCCCCGATTCTCTTGGACAAATTTCCAGTCGAAGTCAGGTAACGGAATTTCTTGCTATGCCTTTCTTTTATGCAATGCTTTTGGCATAAATTCAAGATATGAAGTTTGTTTCCCCGGGGTTAATGCGGATAGCGTTTTCTTTAATCCTTGTAAGAAAATGAACATTATAGGAAATAGAGCTTCTGTATTTCATTTGTAGGTTCCTAAAAAGTTTTCAGAAAAAGAAAAAGGTCATTCATGTTTTGTTGGTTTACCATGAAACGAATAATTTCATCCATAATATCACCTAGATTTTGGTGGATTGGTTTCCTTGTCTCTTCTGTGGAAACACAGGCCTCGTGTTTCAGTGCCTTTCTTTATCGTAATGCTGTTAGTGACTTCAAACCTTTCCTCAATATGATTATTCATGAATTCCTCACCCAATTTTTTATCCGTACTTCCCGTCCTTTACTCAAAGTCGAAGTATTTATCTGAGAAATCCTTCGTCTGTAACATGCAAAATTGGGTTTGATATTCTGCTTTGACAGTAAGAAGTATGAAGATCTTTCGGTGAAGGCAAAGTCGAGGTTTAGCATATCTTTACGAACCCTTTCGCAACCCATGTCGCTCGGCCAGATAGCAAGGACTTGGGATGTTTGTGCTCGAGCGGTTATTTCCGAGCATGCACAGCAGAGCGGCGGGGGTACTTTCAGCTTAAAATATGGTACTTGGGAGAACTGCTTGAGCGCTGCATGACCATCTTTGTGGGTTGTAGACCCACACAAAGTTACCATTGCTAGAGTTTGTGACAATCAACCTTTGATGCAGAGTTTGCAGCAGCCGCACCCGGCAAACGGTTTTAGGAAATAAGACTTACATTAGCTGCCATGTTTATCAAGGGATATGGACATAGTTGTTTGTAGAGAAGTTTGTCTATTGTCAACTTCAATCCTCCTGGATTGAAGACAAGGAGAGTTGGTGTCAGAATGTATATTGTAGAACACAGAATTAATAACGCATTATATAAATGTATTTTGGGTTGTTTCGTGTTGGAAGCACGCAGCAGTCTCTAATTTATGGCAGTTCTTCAAGGATATTTCAACCAAATATTTTATATTTGTCCTAGCGAACTAATTGAGTTGAAGTGTGTGAACGGTCCTGAGATTATGAAAATTAAAGAATTATAAAAGAAAGCTTTTAGATTATATTAGATTGTAATTTTTTTTTTGTTTTTTTGTTTTTTGTTTTTTTTGTTTTGTAAAGTATATCTAATGTATCATAAAAAATTCATGTGGGTTTAATCTCTATGTATTTTATCATTTATGAAGAATATTTTTTGTCTTTTGGATATATTCGAGTTACCGCCATAGAGGTTTATTATCGTTGATATATATTCGACTGACAACTTACTTTAAGAAATCTATAGGTTAGGTTTAAATAGTTAATTAAGATTAGATGAATTGAAATTAAAATTAAATAAAATATTGTTGAAATATTATTTATAAATTTATAATAATGAAATGAGATGAGATTGATTGATAATGTTTTTGGACTTAAATTGAGTGTTTTTGAAAAAAAAGAAAGCTGAATAGGAAAAAAAAAATGAATCTTCATTTTCTTATTTTTAATTTTTTGATAAATAGGATAAGAATTTTTTTTTTTTTTTTTAAAAAGGACAAGCATTGAGGGAGGTATGAGGGCGAACTTACCTCAATCCTTTTTCCTTGCCCTTTACTTGTACGAGGTTCATGACATTGGCGGTCCTGGCGGATATATATCCATTTTATCACTATTTTATTATGTGGTATTAAATGATGAGTAGTGTTATCATTCTTCATAAAAATAAAAAACTCTATCCCACCCAGTCATGACATATAGTTGTCTCATATATTTCAAATGGCTTTTTCTATTTTATTAATTAAGCGACATCCACGTCAAATTTGGCTTGCCATCTATGATTAGGAGATGACAAAAATCATAATCAAGAAAAGCATTTCTTCTTAAAATATTGAAGAATTTTTTATTTTATTTTATTTATAAGTCAATAATTAAATGTCGCGATAAATAAATAATGATAGTCACACAACATATTTCACATACAATACAAATTTTAAAATGAAGATCATGTTTTTATATAATAATTTTAATTTTATAAAGTATCATTTTAAAAAGATGCTAAATATACTTATAAAAAAATGCTGAAAATCATGAAATTTAAAATTAAAATTTAAAAAACTAATAATAATAAAATAAATCTTATAAATAAAAGTATAAATATATTTGGCACTTCTATTTTAAACATAATTGAATAATGTGTTCGAAAAATTAGGTCTATAATTTTATTATGAGGAATGATATATCCACAATATATTTCATAACACTTACATAATACATGTTATAAAATAAAAGTATTTTCGTAAACAATCCTATAAAATTAACATTATTTTATAAAATTATCTCTACATTATAACATATATTATATTAAATAATATAAAAGTTGTTGTGAGTTTATCCTTTCTCATTTTGTTTTCCAATCTTCATCATATCCAATTAAAGTTTAAACCCCTAAACCAACGGCACTCAACTTGGGATTAGGCAGCTTCAAAAGTTAAAAGAATACCCTCGAACCAGCACGTAAATTGCAGTTATACCGATCCCCTTCCAAGTATTTCACTTGCAGTGTCTCTATCACCCTCGCGAGCGAGCCTCGCTCGCAGACGCTGAGAGTGGCGTTAGAACTTAGAATGGCTTCATCTTCAAGAAACAAATCGAACGTTCAAGATTCTCATGCGTTTCAGAGATCGTTGCCGTCGAGGTGCCCATCCTCCTCGGCATTCGCTTCCTCGAGGTCGACCTTCGCTTCCCGATCTTCGACCTCCTTCACACGATCCCACAAGCCTGCCGACCGCCGCTCCTTCTTTGCCTCGCCATATTATTCCTTACAGTTGTCCACCGAGCGGCCAACCTCTCCGGGACGTTCTTCGACCTATATGAGGAGGCAAGCGAACAACAATGCGCTGTCGTCCAGCAAGAAGAACACGTGCGCCTGTTCTCCTACGATGCACCCCGGCTCTTTCCGATGCTCTATGCACAAGGCTTCTGCTGAAGATGGCGGCAAGCATGGCCATCAACAGAGAACGGAGTCGCATCAGCTGAGTCTCCGGAGAACGGCGATGAAGAATTCACTGGTGAGGATCGGAGAAGTACTGGAGGGTGGCGAATTGGTCATGAGGAGAGCCTTGTCTGCTCTCATGATTAGGCCCTCATCACACCAGCAGCGGCGCAGAGCCTTGTTTAAGCCGATGCCGAGTCTTCTCTCGGTAATGTCCAAAGCCGATGACTCTTAAATTAACTCGATCGAGAGCGGTTTTGTTTTTCGGGTTTGAGAAGTGGCGGCTGCCGGCTGGGTAGGATATGTAGGTGATGAACTCTCTGTAAAGAATTGCGAGTACATACTACGTACGTAGTTGGTGCCATGAAAATCTTAATTGCCAGAAGAGTTTTAAAGATCACCACAAATTCTTTAAAAAAGGCAAAAACTAGTCTGCTATTTATGAGAATGTACGTAGTTCTTCTGTGAAAGTGTAGTTCTGAACCTTTGAAGCTTATGTACTACGTGAATGGATTTGGGATTTTGTCCTGCATTATGTACTCTTTTTCCCGCTTTCTTATATATTCTGGGTTGTGAAATATAATACATAATATTATAATAAACCGCACTCTCATCTTAGTTTGATCCTACTAAGTAATGTAAACTGACACATTTATTACTGCTGAATAATAAAGAATTATATAATAAATGATTATTTAATAGTAATAAATATATTTTATTTTATTTAATGGGATAAAAATAAGATGATAGTAAGATGTATAGAATTTTTTGTTGAGTTACATGGACTGCAGGTGAAGTGGTGGGAGATCATGAGTATTTGGGGGGGTTGGGCTCAAGATGAAAGTCTAGTCTAGCCATTGGCATCGTGTGGTGTGGAGAAGATGGAAAGCATCCAATGCATTGATTTAAGTGACAGAATGGAGAAAAAGGGGATCGAGGGAGTGAAAATCTTCTGAGGTTTGTTGTTTTTATTTTTATTTTTATTTTGAAGGAACAAGAGTAGTAGTACTACTGCTGCGCAACAAAGGGGGATCGGAGGGAGTGAAAATCTTTTGAAGACCGTTTGATCTTTAAGCGTGAATGAATTTACAGCATCCCTATTTTTTTTAAAATCCAATTCCTGTTGTACTCTCTTTATCCAGAAAATAATAATGTCACCAAAAAAAAAAAAAAAACAGGATCACAATTATAATGAATTTTGGTAAATAATAATGATATTCTCGTTCCTAGCGCCCCGAAAAAGAGGGGAGGGGGAGAGAATGAACAAAAATGATGGCCAATAACTAACATAATTGCATGCCTGTTTTGGGAGAGGAGACATTGCATGGATACGTTGAAATTGTCTTGGCTTTCTGGAACTTGCGGGTACGTAGTGTCCTGCTTTGCTTTTTCTTTTTTCTTTTTTCTTTTTTCTTTTTTCTTTTTTCTTTTTTCTTTTTTTTTATATAAAGGAGTGGGGATTTCCAACCTAAGTTTTTGTTTGGAGAATCGAGTCGTATATCATCAGACCATCAGGCTCTTAGCAGTGTCCTACTTTACTTACAGTCGACATGTGTTTGTAGGATCTCGTGTAGCTACCATGTGTAATTTTAATTGAATTTAATTTGCAATGGGTTTAAAATTACATTATCTTGCAAATCAAATGCTATTTTTTAGTGGTGACTTGCAAATTTATATTCTTTTTTAACCTATAACAAAAGCTAAAAAAATGATTACTCTCCATAGAGCTACTTGCACTTGCCTGTTAACAAAACAATAATAAAACTTGTTTAGGCTATTATTGCATTGGGCTTGGGCCTAAAGCAGGTAAGGTATCGCCCATTATAAGATTAAGGACATAGAGAAGAGGGCCTTGCTGCTCTCCAATTTAAGGGTCCAAAGAACAATGCCAGAACCTTCGGCACGACACGAACCCATAATACCCAATAAGCTTAATGAGAAACCCATGAAACAAAAAACACCCTTCATAATTGAAATGGGTCTGGGCCCCTTTTTTCCATCGTAAATTTCATAGTTGGGATTGCCCGAAAATAAGAAAGTATAAAAAGAAGATTAAAATACAAATTATGGTTATAATATATATATATACAAAACTTCGTTGTACAACTTTTTTTGTATAATATATAGCATTACGTGATGCAAATATCGATCAAATTAAAGATGCTTTAAATCTTTTTGCGCAAATACGGCACGACCAACTTTATAACACTTCTTGGAAGACATGTTTGAATTTAGGATACGGAACTTTGTTTATTTTAGGAGATAGAATTTTAAATTTTAAATTTTTTTTAAATGTATTATTATATTTTTTTAAATGTTTATATAAAATATAATAAAATATTTAACTTTTTCAAATTCTAAAATAAAATTAATATTGAAATAATATATATATATATTTTTAAACTTTTATCTTATTTCATTTCATCTAATTTCATCTTATCTCATTTTATTTTATTTTATTTTATCACTAAAACAACTCATGAGCCAAGTATTCAATTTTGAGCAATTTTTTTTTTTTTTTCATTGAGTTGGCCTGCGTCAAATCTAGTATCAACCTCGGACTACGCCAACTCAATATACTTAACTTATATTGGCACATATTTGTTGGGTTGGCAACTCCACGGTTGAGTAAGTTAACTTCTCGGTTGAATAAGTTAAGACGAATTTAAAAAGTTGAATAAAATATTATTATTATTTTAAAATTTTAAAAAATTAAATTTATATTTTAAAAAGTTAAATTATTTATTATATTTTTTGTAAAAAGTTAAAAAAAATATAATAATAAATTGAGATGAGATGAATTCGTTTTACAATCAATAATAATAAATATACTTCTTAATTATTAGGACTTTTTTACAATCCTTTATATAACTATATTTTAAAATAAGAATATATTTATATAATGTTGTTAATTTTATAAATTAGTAAATTACTTTTGTAAAATATTTCTCATTTAAAACATAATAACGTAAAAAAGTTTAAAAAAATTGTACGTGTATCAACTTTCGTAAAGAATACGTGTCCTCTTACCTACACAGCAGCAAGATTATTATTTTAAAAGAAAAAATCTTAGAAAACATATTTCTTTAAATTAGAAAATAAAATCTGGGACTTCTCTCCTCCCACATTAATTTATAGACTAAATTACTCCAATTCAGCAAAATTATAATATAGTGAGCCTTTTGTTGAGTAAGGCAGGTTTGGCAAGTGGAAGTTTCTCAACACTTCTCAATATTATTTATTATTATTTATTATTTTATTATTTTATTATTTATTTATATTATTATTCATTATTTTTTTTACTATTATTCAATATTTTATTATTATTTCTTACCTATTTTTTATTATTATTTATAAACACTCTCAAATATTCTTAATATTCAAACATACACAAGTCTTCTGAAAATTTAACAATAGAGTTTGAGTACAAAATAGGGAATATTTTTTCAGACTAATTAAGAAAATAGGGAAGAAGATTGCAGTAATATATGCAAGTTTTTTAATTTAATTTCTTAGTTCTGATTTTCGAGAGAGTAAAGAGAAGGGAAGAGGCGAGTTTTAAAAATTTTGACAGTTTTTGAATTAAGGCAGAAAGAGAAATAAAATTAAATAAAGGGTAATAGGCCTTGATAACCGGTTGTGAGGATATCATTATCTATATAGCGTCTTGTGATGCAAATATCGATCAAATTAAAGATGCTTTTTTAATCTTTTTGGAAGACATGTTTGTTTTTAGAATATATAACTTTAGCTTGAGCCAAGTACTCAATTTTGAGCACTTTTTTTTTTTTTTTCTTTTTCTATTGAGTTGGCCTGCGTCAAATCTAGTATCAACCTCGGACTACACCAAATCAATCACGGATCTTATTATAAAATAGTTAATTACATTGACACATAATTGTTGGGTTGGCAACTCCTCGGTTCAGTGGAATAAAAAACATTTCAAATGCAAAATTACATTATTTTTTTTTTAAAATTTAAAAATAGATGAGTTTCGTTTATTTTTTAATATTATTATTATTTTAAAATTTAAAAAAATTATTTTAAATTTAAAGTATATATATAAGAATTTATATTTTATATAAAAAATTAAAAAAATATAATAATGAAATGAAAATAAATTGAGATGAGTTTTGAATCTAAATTGAGCCTAAAATTTCGTTACAATTCTTTATATAATTATATTTTAAAATAAGAGTATTTATATAAAATGTTGTTATTTTTATAAATTAATAAATTACTTTTACAAAATATCCCTCATTTAAAATATAATTACCTAAAAAAATTACAAAAAAATAGAAAATTATGTGTATCAACTTTCATAAAGAATGTGTCCTTTTACTTACACAGCAGCAAGATTTCTTAAAAATCATATTTCTTTATATTAAAAAATAAAATCTGGAAGTGGAACTTCTCTCCTCCCACATTAATTTGTAGAATAATGTTTATGTCGCCTCACTTCACTGTATCTCTTTATTTTGATAATTTCTATTTTTAATTTTTTTAAAAAAAAGTGATTATTAGTATATTGAGATATTTTTTTAAAATAATATATTTAAATATATTTTAAAAAATATTTAAAATAAAAAATATCTAATTTACATTACGAGGCACATAAAATATACAAATTAAAGAAGAATCGTTAACACTATTCTCATTTCTAACCTGTGCTTGTGAGAGATGGCATGCGAGCTTTTCTTGTGCGGTGGCGCTCGGTCATCTTGCGATCAAGCAAGCCTCATGTGAATAAAACAGGTGTCTGGGCGCCGCACCACACCCACGACCAAAAACAATATCATAATTTATAACCCAATATTATAGAGAGAAATATGCAAAACCCAATGTGCATAGTTTAAGGCATTTTTGAAAAGCGTGTCAACTGTCATGTTTGTATGTAGAGTTTGAAATTTAAATGAATGAATGAATGAAATGGAATAAGGATAAGCTTCACTGTACTGAATCACTGATCCTTTCAATCCAGCAAATGTGAGGTGTCCTATACCTCAAAGTACAAATCTCTTCTTGTGTCTGTCGATATAGTTGTCGGCTAGCACGTGAATTACACGAATACTCTGTCCCCATTTAACAATTAATAAACAAAAGTGTTATTGGACCGGGGACCCGACAAATATACTTGAGAAAGTTGGTGTGGTTTACGTGTTCCAAATTGATTGGTACCTCCTTTTAATTTAATATTTAAGTTGATTTCAATACATTCCAAAGCCATCTATCTGCCCCTCCTCCTCTTCAACTTTTGAGTCACATATGCACCTAATATATGTTATAAAATAATATCATTTTTATAGTTTTCTAAATTTTTGATAGAGAATTATGACTCGTAAGAAAGGAGTCATCTCACTAAAGACTTGTGACTTAATTAATATAATTTCTAATTTTTAAAATAAAAGTTTGAAGCTCGAAATATCTCACCCCAAATATCCTACTACTATAATATAATATAAGTGTCTACACGAATGAACAGTGTTTAACAGTAAAATCAGCGTTTTTCAATTCCAATATTAGCCCTTAATTGTTTAACTATTTACGTTAGTTTATTTTCCTGCTTTGACCGTTCCTTCATCTTAAATATATATATATATTATTCTTTTCTTTTAATGTGCTTTCTTTGATTTTTTTGTCACGTTCTTTCTTTGATTTTTTTGTCAGACAAAAAATTTATGTTAGTTTATTTTCATGCTTCTTTATGTTAAATATATATATTATTAATCTCTTCTTTTAATGTCCTTTGATATTTTTTGTCGGCCAAACATTTGTTACAATTTTTTTTCATGTCACGTTCTTTAATTTTTTTGTCGGCCAAACATTGATTAGATGTCACGTTCTTTCTTTGATTTTTTTACAATTGTTTTTCATGTCACGTTCTTTCTCAATATTTTTTGTCGGCCAAACATTGATTACATGTCACGTTCTTTCTTTGATTTTTTTGTTAGACAAAATATTTATGTTAGTTTATTTTGATGTGGCCGACAATATTTTGTCGACAATTTAAATTAGATAGTTAAAGGTTAATATATTTAAAAATATTGAGATATAGATTAGATCGTTCAGGCTTCTCATTTTTCCAAGAAAACATTAACTGACTTCGAAGACGAACGCTGAAGGAAGTCGAAGTTCTTTCTTCTCTGGACTGAAGTTAAATCCTTGGGTAAATTTTTTACAATACGTATTTTTTTTTCTCTTTCAGATTTCCTTCTTCTTCATGTATTTCTCCTCTCTGTTTTAGCAATTTTTTCATTGTTGTTCGTTCTGTGTTCTTGCTTTTTGGGTGCCGAAATAATTTGGCACTTGTTTCTTTCATTTATTTTTTTATTTATTTTATTTCTTGCTGGGTTTTCTCCATTTAAGTATTTTCTCTATCTTTGATTATTTTGTTTGTTATTATTGCTTCTGTTCTATTATTGTTTGCTGTGAGGGTGTTTGGGACATGGCTTCTGAAGCTTTCTTCAAGACGAAAGGGATTCAAATACAGTAAAATGATTTATATTAAACGAATTATAATATGATGACAAAATAAAAAAGAATTAAATATTTAAGAAGGTAAAATATAACATTAATTAAATCCAAATTTATTTTTTAAGTGAAATTATTTATTATAAGAAAACAAAATAAAAATATTCAAAATATCAATGCATTTCAGAATAATTCATATAATATTAAGAATTACACTATGATGAGAAAACATAAAAAATTCAAATAATTAACAACGTCAAATACAACATTAAATAAATTTCAAAATAATATTGAAATGAAATTATTTCTTATAACAAAACGAAATACAAATAGTATAAAGAAAATCAAATACAAGGAAATAAATTATATTAAAGCACGTAAATACAATAATGTTCTCAACTAAATTAAAATATTATTTTCATGACAAAAATACAAAGTCATTCACATTAAAACAACAAAATTCTATTGCAGAATAAATTTTAATAAATAAATAAATTCAAAATCATAATCAAATACAATTAAATCGTTTATATGAAAGCACCTTAAATACAATAACATTCTAAAATAAATTAAAATATTTTTCATCCTAAAGTAACAAAATCATTCACCTTAAAAAGACAAAAATAAAATGTACAGATAATTCGTTTAAATTAAAATAGCCAAATTAACGCAAGTAAATAGTCATAATCCAAAATTAGTAAGAACAACTCAAAATTGCAAAAATAATAACTAACTAATGAATCACATAAGCATTTTCACACAAAATAATAACTAACTAATGAATCACATAAGCATTTTTACACAAAATAATAACTAACTAACTAATGAAAACTTACCAAGAAGTCATTAAGAAATCAGTAGTATTAATAATTAAAAATAACACAATTACTAAGTAACCAATGAATCAGCAAAAAATTTTATTCACAAATCAAAATGCAATAAGTAAAATTCACATGATATAATAACAACAAAAATTAAATTGAGTAAGGAATGCCAAATATATTTTACTCATTAAAAATGATATTAAAAATTCTAACAAATTGTTAAATTATTAAAATAGTGCATGACAGCTTTCAAATAATATTGCCTCTTATATTACTATTATTAAAATAATACATGATACTTTTTGAAAAACATATTAACTGTAATGTTTATTAGCAATTTCTTCTTTAGGTAACATTTTCTTATTTAGTTTATTCTTTATGGTAGATTTCTAACATTTCTACCTATTTTTATAATTAACATCAATTCAAAATATATTATATAATCAGTATTATTTATTTTTCATTTAAACTATTCTCTTTTAACATAATTACTAAATTATTTTAATCATTAGTAGCCAAATTAATATATATAACAATTTATCAAATTATTACAAATATATGCATCACAGCAACTTGAAAGATACCAACAAATTTCAATAGTTTCTTAATGCAAATACATTCTCTTCCAATAATTTCAGCCCACACATATTCCCTTTTAAATTGTTAATAAAAAAATTTTACAACTCAATTTCTTTATTTCCTTTAAATAATTGAAGTTACTATTATATTTAAAATTACTATTATGATTCAAATTATGATTTCAATCATAAATTCCATACCAAAAACATCTCTAATTATTTAAATTACACTTTCTTATTGGAAGAAGTCATGATGTATTATCATCCCAAAACAAAGAGCACCAAATATGTTTTTCCAATTAAAAACAGTTATTAAATAGTTTAATAGTATTTGAAATAAAATAAAATAACAACAAACCAGATTAATGATAATAACATATTAAGTTCAATATTTATTAGCAATTTGTTTTTTATGTAATATTCTCTGATTTAACTTATTGTTTATTGTATATTTTTAAACTGCTCTCTCTTATGTATTGAGCAGTATGATTTGTTCTTCATTTAAATTTTTCTCTCTTCATCTTATCTATTTTTTCTACTATTAGATACATGCCTGCCCTTTTTATTTGCTTTATTACATATTTCAAAATACATCAATCTGAATTTAACTTTAAATGACAACATTATTCTAAAACCATATCAAAATAAAATAAAATCGAATTTCTTTGAAACCATTTTCTTGTATTAATAAAATCAATTCCAGAAATCAACTTCATTTCTCATGTAAAAATAAATTACTTACATTAGTTGACAATTTATTAAAACCAAAATATAAAAGGCATATTCAAATAATCAATAACTACACAATAACCTAACAAAAAATCATTAAGAAATCAATAATAATAACAGTTGAAAATGAGATAATTAATAATTAACCAATCAATGATAAAACTAATTTAATAACAATTCAAAAGGCATCAAGTCAATTAAATTCCACATTAAAAAGCAAACAAAAATTCTTCCAACACACAACAGAATCACCAACTTATTTTAATCATTAGCAACCAAATTAATATTTATAACGATTTTTTAAATATATACATCACATCAGATTCATACATACAAACAAATTTCAACAGTTTTATAATACAAGCACATTCTCTTCCAACAACTTAAGCCCACACAAATTTCCTCTAAAATTGTTAATAAATAAAATTTAAATTCAATTTCTTTATTTCCTTCAAATAAAAAATATTAGTATTATATCTAAAATTACTATTATGATTTAAATTATGATTTCAATCATAAATTTAATACTAAAAGCATGTCCAATGATTTACGTTATACTTTCTTATTGAAAAAGGCTATGACATATTATTATTACAAAACAAAGAGGAGGATCAAATATGTTTTCCTAATTAAAAACAATTATGAAATAACTAAGTAATATTTGAAATAAAATAAAATAATAACAAACAAGAATAATGATAATAACTTAATAAGTGTAATGTTTATTAGCAATTTACTTGTTATATAACAGATCTTATTTAGTTTTTTCTCTATTGTATATTTATAATATTTCTAGCTACTTCATATAACTAACATCGTTTCAAAATATATTATATCATTTAGTATGATTTTTTCTTCATTTAAATTGCTCTCATTTAACCTTTTCCAATTTTTCTACTATTAGGTATATGCCACTATTGGAACGCTAATTCATAGAAAAAAGGTACAACTTGTCCTTCTTAGCATTGATACTAACTACAAATATTTTTATTTCACTATAAAATTCAATTAAGTTTATTCTTAAACAATGCAATATGTTTTATATTATAAATAGCTTGTGTTTCCATAACAACTGCTTCCAGTTACTATCATTAAAATTAGATATATAAGTGTACTTTATATATGCATGTATAGCATTGAATTTTACGATCGTATTTGTAATATTTTCCTATAAAACATCTTTAATATTACATTTTGTCCAATTAGACATTTTATTAATAGATGTATAACATTTGCTATTTCCTTATAGAGAGAAGGTTTCCCTTACCACTCTATTTTTTCAGTTTGTCATCTTCGATCCTTCTTCAACGAACTTCAATTCTTGAAGAAATACCTTTCTTCAATATACTAAAATGATAAATGGTAAGATTCATTAGAACATAAATACATTTAAATCTAAAATTTCATCAATATTCTTAAATTTAGATAAATTAAACTTTTGTTATAAAAATTCTAAGGTGCTGAAGATCATAAAAGAAAAAGGACTTCCTATAGTTCACTATCAGAGCAAGACAAAGATGCTCATCGTAAAAGGAATAGAGACAGATATGCTTTGAATAGAACATCTAGATATAACATTGTTCAAGATGAAAGTAATTTTCCAGCATCCAATATCGTTGCTTCTAGCCAACCAAGTCATTCAAAAGGCAGTCTTGTAACTACGCAGAACATTGACATCTCTCAATTGGTGCAAAATCCAATCCAATTCTACTCTGACAGTCAGGTTCCAACGGGTGAGATTTCTATTAATATTATAGAAAAAAACATCTTTTCCTAATGTTGAAATTTCTATGTCTAATTATTTCATAGATGAAGTTCTCACAATGGAGAAAGATTATTCTCAACCAACTACTTCTACAAACTCATTAAGACCTACAATGAGGACTAGAAATCTACAAGATTTATACAATTTCCAACACATTCAGGATAAACAGGTGAACTATACATATTTTTTTATACGCTTTATTTCCAATCAACTCTCATGTGTTGATATGATGTTGTCTTCTCATGTGTTGTCATCTTCTTCTATAGACTGCATATTATGTTCATGATCAAGTTAATTATCAAACAATCATGTCAACACCTTTTGAAGGTACAAAAGAAGCATACAACTTGGTCATAATTGCCCGTCTTTTTTTTTTTTTTTCTTACACTTCCATTCATAATAGTATAAATGTACTCAATTGAAACAACTAAAAATTTGCTCTCCTTATGTCATGTACGTTTGGTTTTCACCATAGAGATTGAACTTCAACGATCTGTTTGCTTTAGGCAAATACTTCAAAATATTCCGCTTGAAGCAAATTTCTTGCCATCAATGCCATCTTGTCAATATTGTGAAGCAAAAAGATTCCATCATGAAACAAAAGGCTTCTGTTGTGCTGATGGCACTATTTCTTTGGTTGCCGATCATGTTCCAGATCAACTTTATCAACTATTTATTTCGGAGTCAGCTGAATCTACCGACTTTCGCAACTATGTGCGTACTTATAACAACAAATTTGCATTCACATCATTTGGAGTCAAATTTGACAGAGATTTATGCAAAAGGAATAAAGGAATCTATACCTTTCGAGCTCAAGGACAAGTTTATCATTTCATCAATCAGCTGTTGCCTGTTCATGAACATCCTACTTATCTACAGTTATATTTTTATGACACTGAACATGAACTACAAAATCGAATTTATGACTCAGGAAGATTGGATCCTTCAATTATTGCTAAACTCATGGCTATTCTTGAAGTTAATCCATATTCACGTTTCTTTAGAAGCCTTGGTGATGTGCCTAATCTAGATAAATATGAAATCCAAATCAAATCTGATGTCAATCTAGATCAACGTGTTTTTAATGCACCTTCAGCATCACAAGTTGCAGCTATTTGGATTGAGAATGATGACTCTAATCCTTTAAGACGACGAGATATTATCGTTTCCAACCATTCAGGTGGGAGTCACACAGTTCAATACTATTATGGCTGCTACGATCCTTTGCAATATCCATTATTATTTCCTTTTGGAAATATTGGTTGGCATCAAGGCATACAAAGAGTCCAGAAAGGAATGACATCTTTGAATACTAGAACAGCATCATCAATTAACCCTGAACATTCTACATCTGCATATCAGCTACTTAGCTTGGAACAACAAGGTCAGAATAGCTCATTTCCTTATGTTTGTACATTCTTAAATTTTGAAATTTGCAACTTCCTTATTCTTTCTCTCACTTTTACAGTCTTGAACCAAAAAAGAAAAAAACCATCTGTTTCATGCCGTGAATATTACTGTTACAAATTGCAAATCAGAGTCAATCAGAAATCTATCATATTACTATCTGGTCGTTTGTTTCAACAATTTGCTGTTGATATGTATGTCAAAATTGAAACTTCAAGATTAGACTACTTTCGAACTCAACAACAGCAAATTCGATCTGAAGTATATCAAGGAATTGTTGATTGTATTTCAGTTGGACAAACTGACGCTTCAAAAGTTGGCAAACACATCATTTTACCCTCATCTTTTATTGGTGGCCCAAGAGATATGCGAAAAAGATATTTAGAAGCAATGGCTTTAGTCCAGCACTTTGGAAAACCTGATATTTTTCTAACTATGACGTGCAACCCAAGTTGGAAAGAAATCTTAGATGAACTAGCACCACAAGAAGAAGCACAAAATCGGCCTGATTTAATTGCCCGGATTTTTAGAGCAAAGTTTGAGAATTTGAAGGATGATCTACTCAAACGACAAATCTTTGGAAAAATCTCAGCTTACGCTTATGTGATTGAACATCAGAAAAGAGGACTGCCACATGCTCATTTCTTAATCATACTGCAAAGAGATTGGAAAATTCATGCTCCTGAAGCTATTGATCAAATTATATGTGCAGAAATTCCTGATGAAAATGCAAATCCGCATTTATACAAAGCAGTTGTGAGGCATATGATGCATGGGCCTTGTGGAATATTAAATCCAACTAATGTTTGTATGAAAAAAAATGGTTCTTGTAAAAACCATTATCCAAAGAAGTTTGCATCCACTACTACTGTTGGAGCTGATTGTTTCCCACAATACAAACGATGCAACAATGGTGTTACTGCCAAAGTTCGAGGCCAAAAATTGGACAATTGTTGGGTCGTTCCATATAACTCATATCTTCTGGCAAAGTTTGATTGTCATATTAATGTAGAGATTTGTTTCACGATAAAAGCTGTTAAATACCTTTATAAGTACATCTATAAAGGCCATGATCGTATTGCATTTAATTTGGCTTCAAAAGATGTCACTCATGAAATAGATGAGATTCAGCAGTTCCAAGCAGCTCGATGGATTTCTCCACCTGAGGCAATGTGGAGAATATATGGTTTTATTCTTAATGAAATGTATCCATCTGTATATAGTTTGCATCTACACCTTGAAAATCAACATTTGGTATCTTTTCGTTCTTATCAAGATTTGACCAATGTTCAAACCTCTGATCGCTCAACAAAGTCAATGCTTACAGAGTTTTTTGCAACAAACCGAACAAATGAACATGCAAGAACATTGTTATATAAAGATTTCCCTAGAGATTTTGTTTGGAGTCAACAATACAAGATGTGGACTCCTAGAAAGAAGCTAACTGTTATAGGCCGAATTGTAACAGCAAGTCTATTTGAAGGGGAAAGATATTACTTGAGGATCTTGTTAAATCATATCAAAGGTCCTTTATCATTTGATCAGCTTAAAACAGTCAATGGTGTAATGGCAACAACATTTCGTGAAGCAGCTACATTGCATGGCCTATTACAAAAAGATAGTAGTCTAGAAGATTCTTTGCAAGAAGCATCTTTTTATCAAATGCCATACAGCTTGAGACGGTTATTTGCAACAATCCTTGTTTATTGTAACCCAACAAATCCAAGAGAAATTTGGAGTCGCTTTGAAGAAGATATGTCAATGGACTTTCAGGAACATAATGGAAATTCAGCAAAAATTAGAATTCAAGTTTTACGTGACATTGCTTCCATTCTTGAGTCAATGGGAAAGAATATCAACACATTTAACTTGATAGATGGCACTATTTCTTTTCATGATGATGAAACTGGATGTAGAGAAATTAATGATGAATCAACAGTTATAATTCCAGAGGAAGACCTCTTTGCTTCAACATCTTTTAACCATCTACAACAAAATGCATATAATTCTATTATAGAAAAAGTCTTCACAAATCAACCTGCTGCATTCTTTATTCATGGGCCAGGCGGCACAGGAAAGACATTTCTATATAAGGCACTCCTTGCATCAGTCAGATCAAATCAATTAATTGCACTTGCAACTGCATCATCTGGAGTTGCTGCATCTATTTTACCTGGAGGCCGAACAGCACATTCAAGATTCAAACTTCCACTAGATTTTGACAAGAATAATACATGCAATATTAGCAAACAAAGTGGGCTTGCAAGATTGATACGTCTTGCTAGACTAATCATATGGGATGAGGCACCAATGTCTAGAAAAGAATCTATAGAAGCACTGTCTAAAATGTTACAATATCTAAATGATTCAGAATTACCATTTGGTGGCAAGGTCATTGTATTTGGAGGTGATTTTCGTCAAGTTTTGCCCGTTGTTCGAAAAGGCACAAGACAACAACAAATTGATGCCAGCTTAGCTTCTTCATACCTATGGCCTACATTGATTAAAATTGAGCTAACAGAAAATATGCGAGCAAGATTAGATCCAAGTTTCTCCAATTATTTGCTTCAAGTTGGCAATGGAACCACACCAATAACCATTGAAGAAAATATCAGGATTCCAGATTCCATGCTTATTAGTTACGAAAATGAGGTTGATTCTTTGAACAATTTAATGGATGTTGTATTTGGAAATATTGCCAAATATTCTGAAAATTTGTCAGAAATGCTAAATCGAGCTATTTTAACGCCGAAGAACAGCTCTGTTGACGAAATGAATGAAATGCTTATTAAGAGATTTCCTGGTGAAATGATACGATATTATAGCTTTGATGAAACAATTGAGAAATCTGAACAAGGAATTATGGAAGATTTTTTAAATACTTTGACTCCAAATGGCCTTCCACCTCATGAATTGCTGCTTAAAACAGATTGTCCTATCATGTTGCTTAGAAACATTGATTCTTCAGAAGGGCTGTGCAATGGAACACGTCTTATTTGTCGAAAATTTGAACAGAATATTATTAGTGCAGAAATTGCTGTTGGGCACCATAGTGGGAAACAAGTTTTTATACCAAGGATTCCTTTCTTACCAACAACTGAAGAAAGTGGCGGGTTTCCATTCAAGCGAACACAATTTCCCATAAAATTATGCTTCGCAATGACAATAAATAAAGCTCAAGGCCAAACATTACAATTTGTTGGAATTTATTTGCCTCAACCAGTCTTCTGTCATGGCCAACTATATGTAGCATTGTCAAGAGCAAAAAATGCCGCATCAATAAAAATTCTGATAAGACCAGTCTTGAAGGAAAATGTTCAAGAATGTTACACAAAAAATATTGTTTATAAAGAATTTCTAATGCTTGCAGATTCATGAAATACTTAGCCAGGTAATACTATTGTATTATAAGCGTTTTAACTCTTTATAATTTGCTTAGTTATGATAGAAAATGCAACTCATTGTTTTCAATTTTCTGTTATTTACATTAATAATACTATGCTTAAATCCCTATATTAATCTGTAGAATGTTCTAAATTGTGATTTCTAACATGTTTGCACTGCTTCTATATGACTAGCTTTCAAGATGCCACGTACGGTTTACACATCAATTAAAGATATCACTCCAAATACGCGTAATTGGAAGATTAAGATGATTGTGGCTGAAAAAGCACCCAAACGAACTGGACAAAATTCACCAATTAACTATCAAAAGTTAATTTTGATTGATCCAAAGGTATTACAAGTATCATATTTCATATTTAAAAATAGCAAATTTCTACATGCATTACATTTATTTATATGAGATAATCATTTCAATTTATATTTATGTTTGTTCCAGCTATCAATTGCTACAATTTTTAATACCTATGTATAACTTTATCTACACACCATTACTTTGTCAAAAGCAATCTCATATTTTACAGGGTAATCGACTGCAAGCAACCATGTTTGATCAAGATATAGACTTGCGTGATCATACGTTCAACATTTTTCAATCATACTATATCAGTAATGCTTATGTCAAACCATTAGATCCTAAATTTCGAGGTAATACACATCAATATCAATGGATTATAAATTCAAGAACTCTTGTTGAAGAGATTCCCAATGATGAAGACGCATTACAACCACCAGAGTATAATATTGTGCCTTTTAATGAACTTGATGCATATAAAGACACAATTGCTGAGATAGGTAAATATTTTCTAAATATTTTCATGCAAAAACATCATATAACATTTTAGTGTTAAAAAATAAATATTTCACTTTTACTATTTAGACTTCATGGCTGTCGCAATTCACATTAAATTGCCTCGAGAAGTGAATACAGCACAAGGTCCAACCATGATCCAAGAAATACTTCTTATTGATCAAAGGTAAATTTTTTTCTTATTTATTTGCATATTATTGTCAATTTTGAAATTGATTAAATTTTATTATACTTGCCTTAACTACAACTATATATATATATATGATAAATGTTGTAGCCTGAAACCCATATTTTTAACAATGTGGGATCGATTTGTCTATATGGAATGTGAAAAGCTTTCTGAAATTATTGGAGCAAAACCTGTCATTTTAGCTACACATCTGAAAGTTGGATCTTACACTGGTATTATCTCTTTAATATAACAAATCTAATTTCTTTCTGTTACATATTACAAATATTTTTTAATCGTTTTTTCAATGAATTAGGTCTGTCTCTCTCATCTCGTCCAACAACGATATTCACAATAAATCCTCTTATTCCTAATGCAGCAGAACTAGCAAAGTGGTAATCCTATCAATCCTTATTGCTTTGAAGCTATTTTTATTATACCTATGCAAATCTAGATTGAGTTCTATAGTTAAAATGTATTATTTGTCTTAACTATAATCTCTCACAACATAAAAAATAGTATATTAATCTATAATAATTATTTCTAATTCCAGCTTTTTTCTTCATTTGAAGGGCAACATTGAACTATCAATTACTTGATGACATCGTTGAAAACTGCTTGGAAAATGAATCTGCATCTACCTCAACTACTGCTATCCAGCCCATAACTAAAATTTCTGATGTTCCTGCACTTTTAAAATCACTGCAGCCTTTAAAGGTAAAGTTAATACACTTCAAAAAATTTGACATTCTTTATGTACAAACATTGTAACATAATACATGCGATTTCTTAATATTAAAATATCACTCTAAAACCACACTAAATATGATGTAGAAACCACGATTTTGGATTAGAGGAAAAATCATTATCATGGACTTGCAACAAAGCTTCATTTATATGTCTTGCATTGGATGCCACAAAGCAACAGGATATGAGTATAATGAAACGTTCAACTGTCTTTATTGCAAGCAAACAAACACTGCACAGCCTCGGTATGTTTATTACTGTCAAATTATAAATTACAATTATAATACATTTATTTTACTCATGTTAATTTATACTCTTCATCTTTTATTTATAGTACTCGCGCATATGTTGAAGTGGATGATGGTACAGGACAACTACCAGCAACTTTATTTGGACCAGTTGCAGAGACTGCTTTAGGTTGCAAAGCAACAAATCTTATGGAACATGATGGCGAGGTAATACTACTCAATCTAACTAAGCTATCATAAAAACAAAGCTATCATTCATTTCCAACAATTTATAGATACTATTTGCTATATTCTAAATAATTTTTTCCTTATTAAATATTTCATTCAAATACTACTTATTCCAATAAATAAATATTAATCTATGTAGGAACATCTACCTTATTTGCAAGAAATGGCAGCAAAAAGTTGTGAGAAGCGATGGACAATGCAACTTACTAGAGACATCCAGCCAAGAAATCCACATAACAAAAATTTCAATGTCATAACAATCGTTACTGCAGATGATATAGCATAACTTTACAATGCGAACATTGCCTTATGTATATAACATGCTTTATAAATATCTAAAACTCAATTGCATCACACTTTTATTTTTGGATTCAAGTATTATGTTAAAGTATAGTTGGAACTAACTTTTGGAAATGTCCTAATTATTATTGAGAAAATGCTAAGATGTAATATTTGATATACTATTTTGGACTGTAAAAATTCCTCCAGGACTCTTCATGTAAGAGAAGCTAACTTCTTTAACTATTATATGTGAAATTTCTTTATTCAATTGTTCATTTTTAACCTATTGCTTAGATTACACTTTTCTTATTACATAAAAATGTTTAAATTGAAATTATAGGTCACTTTTTATTTAGCAATGTAGAAATGATTCGTAACCATTTGTAATGTATAGATAAATATAGAGATATGTCTAATACGAAATCTTCATATAATTATAAATATATTTTTTTATATCATGCTATAGTACAAGTACATAAAAAAATTTTATTGTATAATATATCATATTTCTTTTTATGATTTTTTTAAATTAGATAAACGTGCATCGCACGTTGCATTCTTAACTAGTATATATATACACACACAAGAATGAGTTCCCCCACTATTTTATTATATATGATGCTATCTAATAATAGTGATACGGTTCGTTGGACCATATTCAACTTTCGAGATAAACCCAACAAGTCTAAAAATCCAAGATTCAAGTTGACAAGTTTTGGATTAAGAAAATTAATTTACTGGCATTTGTTTGGTTGGAACCTGATTTTCTTAACTACGGGGCTGGAGCTTGAAGCATTTACTAAACTTCGTCGTTACACACGGTGGCTAACCCGTTCTCCCACGTGATCATTCCGAATCCCGATCCCAACCCTATAAAATTCTCTCCTTTTCCTCGCGATTCATTTGGATGTGTTTCTTTTTATTAACCATTTAAGGTGTATAACAAATTGTGCTTCCGATGCCAAAAATAGCTCTAAAAGCAGGAAGCAGGCCGCCATGGGTGGGTTTGGCCGCCGCAGTTTGGGTCCAAATCGCTTCCGGCAATTCCTACAACTTCCCACTCTACTCCGCAACGCTCAAATCCGTACTGGGCTACAACCAGCAGCGAGTGACGATGCTTGGAGTGGCTAACGATATTGGAGAGAGCGTGGGTATTCTTCCTGGTATTGCCTGCAATAAGTTCCCTCCTTGGGCTGTGCTTTTGGTTGGCACCGTGCTCTGTTTCTTAGGATATGGTGTTCTCTGGCTTGCTGTTAGCCAGACTGTTCAGAACTTGCCTTACTGGCTGGTGAGCGAGCACTTCATCATCCTTTACCAACCCAGTTTAATCTATTTTGTTTGTTAAAAGAACAAATTTTTGAAAGAACTGTCTCTTAATTTATTTTAATTAAATCTTTTTATTAAATTTATTGCTGGATGGCTTCAATTATTTCCTGTTTAGGATTTGGTTTTGGTTGGGGAAAAAAAAAAACATGAATATTTAAATGCCCATTTGGAAACTATATTGTGTGGTGGATTATAATTAATTTCTTGAACTGGGTGCGTCTGAGATAGAGTTTTGGTGGTTTATTATGAAATTTTGGTGAAGAATGCCTGCTCGTATCAGTTCATGTGTCTGTGGCTCTGAGCAACTTTGGAAGCCACTGTTGAATTTCCGCATGGTCAGATTTTCCCTTGTCGAGAGTATAGAACCAAACATTAGCACCTTCTGTTTGATTCTTGGATATTACAAAACCTCAAGGCCGAGTTTGTGCATCAAGGTGAGATCTGTGCAGGTTGTGTTTGTGGATACACATAAAATAAATGCATGATTTTGATCCTGTAAGGGAAAGACGGTAGCAGTTTTTAAAAGCTTCTTGTTGTTTTTGCCAAGTACTAGTTAAATTAATTACTGATGAATTCAAGGCTCCCTTAAAGAAACCAATTATGGACTCTAAACAATTGTCTTTATGCTTCCTCGTTGGAGATAATCTCCCTAGGCCTGATATTTTAAATTTTCAGGCCTACATTCTTCCAAAATGCTTCCTTTGAATTTGTTCATAGAATTTTACCTCCAAACATATGGGTTTGGCCAGCTCTCGCCATTCCGTACCCTTATGATGATCTATTTTTCATTCTATGAAGATGGATATTTACTTATCCGTTAGACTGCATTTTGGAGAATATAGACTATTGATCTATTGATAACTATTATATAAGATTTGTAGAATATCCTTTTGAGCCAGCCTAGAGTTTGTAAGCTATGTAAGCTCATAGTCTACAATCTGTCAAAATTAACTAGTTGTCACTTTACTCATGAAAAAAAGTTTCATTTTCCATTATGGAGTGAAAAAGGTGTTGACAGTGCAAACTCTTGGGATCATGACATGTGAGCTAAAGTTTTCTGTTTAAAATCACTGTACTTAACATAAGGGCAACAGAGCGGGCATGCAGACTTGTTTTGCACACTATTGTAAATCAACATTACACCTTTTAGCTTTCATATTGTTGTACAAGGCTGTTTCCAATTGCACGCTAGGTTGCTGTTTTTGCAGCATTATTGAAGAATGAATTCTGTGGCACTGGCTTCCATCCACTGGCAGAGATTGGATGGATTCAGATGCTTTATTGAAGTAAAGTCAAGTTGGTTTCTAACTTCATTTGATATGTTAAATCTTTTGGGGATTTGATACAGTTCATTGTTAGCTTGATACTTTTGGTTGCTTCTTTTCAAAGTTTTAGTTTCCGCGACTTTGGGCATTTCTTACTTTATATATGTGGGTTTTAGTTGTTTTGATAATTCTGTTTTCTGTATCTCCAACGGCAGTTATGGCTTGCGCTATGCATCGGTAGCAATAGCTGTGCATGGTTTGGCACACCTGTGCTTGTAATAAACATGAGAAACTTCCCTCTCAGTAGGGGCACAGTTGCTGGAATTCTCAAAGGTTATATTGGGCTCAGTGCTGCAGTGTATACAGTAATATGTAGTCTGGTGCTTGATGATTCAGCTGCAAAACTATTGTTGTTCCTTGCACTCGGGATTCCTGTTTTATGTTTAGCCATGATGTACTTTATTCGGGCTTGTACTCCAGCATCTGGTGAAGACTCTTCAGAGCATGTTCATTTTATTTTCACGCAAGCTGCTAGTGTTTTTCTTGCTATATATCTTCTCTCAATCACAGTGATAAGCACAACAGTTTCTCTAAGTGGCACCGTGTCCTACATTTTAGTTGCCATAATGGTTATCCTTCTGATGTCCCCCCTAGCAATTCCTCTGAAAATGACACTTTATCCTTCTAAGAAACTTGGTTCCCCAGTTGGTTCTTCAGAAAATTTAGTTGGTTCAACCCAAACAGATCCTTTGTTAACACCATCTTCATCAGCCACTTATCTTGGAAGTTTCCATGAGGGTGAGGATGCCTCGGATGTGGAAACACTTCTTGCTGTTGGGGAGGGGGCTGTGAAGAAGAGAAGGAGACCTCGTAGGGGGGAGGATTTCAAGATTCGTGAAGCTCTAATCAAGGCTGATTTCTGGCTTCTTTGGTTTTCATACTTTTTTGCGGCTGGTTCTGGAGTAACAGTGCTCAATAATCTGGCTCAGATTGGGGTTGCTTTAGGCGTTGATGATACGACAATGCTGTTGTCTCTTTTCAGCTTTTTCAATTTTGTGGGTCGTCTTGGTTCGGGTGCTATTTCTGAACACTTTGTCAGGTCATTACTTATTGCCTATGCTTTAACTAGTCATAGACTAGGTTGAATATCATCTCTCTCTCTGTGTGTGTGAAGAATGGTAAAAGTTGTCTCAAATTTTTATTTTGAATTGGTTACTTCTTTTTCTCGATATAACTTATATTGCCCCTTTCACAAGTAAATTTTATATTTTGTTATCCAAGGTTGTTATGCTCTTCCTACTTCATCAGGCCATAATTTTCACTTGATTTGAGATTATGTTTATTGCAGGTCGAGAACACTTCCTCGCACTTTTTGGATGATATGTGCACATATATTAATGATTGTATCATTCCTCCTATATGCATCATCCCTCAGCTATTCTCTCTATATTGCGACTGCTCTGCTTGGAATCTGCTACGGTGTTCAGTATTCTACAATGGTCCCAACCGTCTCTGAAATTTTTGGCTTAAAGCATTTTGGTATAATTTACAACTCCATGGGATTAGGAAATCCTCTTGGTGCAATCCTTTTCTCATCTCTGCTTGCTGGTTATGTTTATGATGCTGAAGCTGCCATTCAAGGACGGTCTACCTGCTTAGGTCCTAATTGCTTCAGGCTCACTTTCCTGGTTCTTGCCGGCAGTTGTGGCCTAGGCACCATTTTGAGCATAATTTTGACCATTAGAGTACGACCGGTTTACCAACTGCTTTATGCCGGCGGTTCTTTCCGACTTCCTCAAAGCTCAAACCACTCATAATTTTGGGTTATTAATATCTGATTGAGATGGAAGCATTCCAGTTTTATGGAGGTATGCTTCGATAAGTTAAACTAACGAGGAGTGCCTTTGCAACGTCTTCCTCTGTCTGCAAATCTTGCTAGTCTTAGTCACCCCAGGTTGAAGATTTGTGCTAAAGGCAATTTGTTTGAGGACGCTTCAATGAAAGTCGTTTTTAGTTATTCTTAAATAAATATGGGGGAGCTTAGAGCAAATTATATTGGCCGCCTTTGAGTAACTGTACTAGTTTTGTATCATCACAATCACATACCTCTTTTTTTGCACAAATCAACCTGCTTTCATCTTTATAGGTGTCTATCAGCTCATTTTATGATACACATACCTCCTTTTGACTATTTCAGAGTTCTGCTTCGGGCAGTTATGGAAAATTTGAATTCAAATTAAAAATCCTAGTACTTTCCATGAAGTGGCATGGCCCCATTGGATGGTTGTAAATCGAGTTACTAAAGTATCTATACGAAAACAAAAATTGATGCAGTAATCATGTTTGAATCTTAGCAGAATGGGGTAGAATTGGACATCTAATCTAACTTCTATTTGTGCTCACAAAGACACTAAAGACTAATGCATTCTTTTTCTATCTTTCATTAAAGTCATTCCAAATACAGGCAGGGAAGATGAGACAAAATCATTACTGAAGCAGACCCTTCATGCCAAGTCTTGCCGTCTGCATCACCCCCCTCTCATGAAAAATATATAAAACAATTCTTCTATGAAACACATCCAAAACCCTCTGGTGGAAGAAAAGAACCCAAAAAACCATTCTCTCACCATTGAAATTAACTTCACAAAAACCAAAAAAAAAAAATATGACAAAATGAGAGAGAGAGAGAGAGAGAAGAAAACAGAGAGGAAGAATTCATGTGGGTTTCAAATCCTGAAACAGGGTATCCCACCTGATCTCTTCAACACCAGTTAACCAGTACCTGTCATCGTTGCTGTTCATCTTTTCCTCCTTTTGGAGATCATAAACCGGAGGGCTCGAAAAACTGTCAACACGTGGAGGAGTCCCATTTGTGAGCAGCAACCTCCCCTGCTTTGCCATGGTCAGTCTTTGGTTCCTCTTCATCATGGCTCCCCTCCATCTTGTCCCATAACTAGGCCTCGGCACAAGCACCAGTGCTGACTCCTCGCGACGAATCCATGTACGGATGTATTTAGCTAAGCACCTCTTTGTCCTCCTCATGGCAACAAGAAGCCTTGATATGGGGCGGGGGCTTGCACCCTTTTCCCTTCTAGCAAGCTTGAGGATTTCTAGCCTATGTTTGGCTATGGAAATCCCCATGCTTTGCAGAAACTCGTGGTTGAAGTAAACTATATCTTCTTCTTCAAGCTCATTGTGAGCAAAAGTGCGGCCATAGTCGTAAACTAGAGATGGCTCAAGGCCTGTTTTGGATAGCCATGAAAACCAATCCATAACTAGCAAAGATTATATGGACATATCTGTCTTTCTGTGATAATTAGGGAGATGAGAGACATATATATATAAAGTTGGAGGATAGAGGTGGAGATGTTGTAAAGAGAAGGCAATGGAAGTTATAGGTGAGTTGGACATTATTTTTGGGTGAGGGTTTGTCTGGTTTTCTTTTGTAAATGAGAAATACAATAGCTTATATAAAAATAATCTTATAAATTAATGTAATTTGATGTGGTTCCTCAGATTATGAAATTATTTTTATTGTAAAGTTGATCTATCAGATGTATCATCAATTTCTAAGATTATTTTTGTATACTTTTTTTTTTTTGACTGTAGCAATCCTTTTTGTAAATTGGATGTCAGTTGCAACTTGAGACTGACTAAAGAAAAAAGAAAGTGGTGTGGGGTCTGTATGGCCATGTTCCCTCCATAAAACTGGGCAAGGTGTGATTGAGAGTTTGAGGAGTGAGAGCTAAGGTTTCCTTGCGGAAATGCTTGCCATCAATCACGCTTTGCCTAAAGAGCAGTAAATAGCGTGTGGGACACTGATTGCTTACTTGTTTTTGAGTGTGAAATTGGGAGGAAAGCGCACTCCAATTTCAATCTGGACAACCCTTTTGCCAATGCCAAAGTTTGTTTGGTTAAAAATAAAAAGCAATCACTACTTCTGTTCATCGCTACCAAACTCTATGAATTACACCTGATTAATGCAACTCCCTTCCCATAATTATAGTCTGCCTAAGATCCTTGGATACAGAAACGATTGCATTTCATCTCATCATTGCAAGTAAGCAATCGAGTAACCGATGTTATGCACCTTTATGACTTCAATATTGCTTGCATATATGATATGATTGATTAGGGTAGCTTTTCTTTATCAAGAGAAATGTTTTTCTTGACATTTATAGAATCAAATAGAATTTGCTTTAAGAAATTTTTTTAAAAAAAAAAAGAAAAAACTTTCACTTTCAAACAGATAAAAAGTGGTTACAACACAATTAATGTAATTCGATCATTCTTTATTGATATTGTATTGATAATGTAGAACGCTTCCCTTGTTCAAGAATCAGATTAATGCCTCCTTTAGCCTACAGAAAAAGTGAGAACCTTGAAGATATCCAAGACGGGTGGTAATCCACTTGATTATAATTAATTGCATTAGGTTTTGTCTGCCATCACTAACTAATTCTAGGAATCTCACGTCTAATAGGGCCAATTAGAACATATTATATTTTATAATGTCAGATTAAGTTGAACTTGTGGAACTGTGTTTGTCATCCATGGCCTTAAAAAAATATAATCTTGACACTGTTTATCCACAAGATGACGATAATAGATCGCCCACCAAAATATATATATATATATATATATATAGCCTTAAATTAGCACAAACACATGCACATGCACATGCACATGCACATGAATGTTGGCAGTCCTTATTAAAGAGTGATCAAGCACATGGTATCTTAAATTGTTGGATGAATCAGAATCAGAACCAGAATTGTAGATCTTATCGCCGGACCGAGCACTAGCAATTGTCCCCAAAGGCAGCACTACTGGCCTGCCTTTCACTTTTGTTTGTGTCCCAGCTTTGCTTCCATTCACATGTCCCTATGGATTACATTTTGAACTTAAGAGAGGCTCAGGGGCCCATTTAATTTTAGACTATAATTAATTTACTATTTCTTCTGAAGGCATGCATCAGAAGTACTGCTCCCTTGTGGCCTATGGGTGGCTTTTTGGTAATTTAAACAAGTCTTATATATACCGTATGATCTGGTCACGTTGCAAGTTTATGATGGCACTTTCCAAGTCTCCACACACATGATTTAAAGATTTTTTGTGAATAAAACAAGATTTCTCATTGATAAATCAATAATCCAACAAGCTAGCAACAATTTTTGTAGGTGCTCGCTTGTGAAGGGTTCCAAAAATACACGTCAATAGACAAAGAAAACATGATTAGTGTTGCCCAGATGACTAACACAAGAGGGGGGGTGAATTGGGTTATATTAAAAAATTAATACTTATAAACTAAATATACAATATAAAATATAACCAAAATGTAAAGCAGTGGAAAATATAAAGAGTAGGGTAAGAGAAAGCAAACTCAGTATTTTTACGAGGTTCAGCCCCACTGCCTACGTCCTCGCCTCAAGCTACCCCTTGAGGATTCCCAAATCCACTATTCAATCTCCTTTAGGTGGAGATAGAAACCTATTACACCTTTGAGCAGCACCGCTCCAAAGAATCCGTGTAGAACACCCTCTACACTTCCAATCACCTCACACTTGGTTATTCAACTATTCCCTGTGTAGAACACATTCTACACACACAAGGGTTATACGCACCCTCTTACTTCCAATCACCTCACACTTGGTGATTTAACTATTCCCCGTGTAGAACACCTTCTACACACACAAGGGTTATACACACCCTCTTACTGATACAAGAATTGATAGTGGGTAGGCTATCAGAAAACACTCCTCAATGAGTGAAATAAGAACAATACAGCACAAACTATATCTCTCTCAACAAAAACAAGAATTAAGGCTCAAAACTTTAGAAAAGAGAGAATGAGAGCTTTGAAAGAATGATGCAAAATTTAGCAATAGATGTGTAAGCTCTTGTTGTAATTTTTGCAAAACTCAAGTGAGCTATTTATAGGCAAATGAGTCTTCAATTTCAAATTTGAAAAGATTCCCATGTCCAAGACATCATCATTCACTTTTCAAAAATTTCAAATCAAATCTTTTTACTTTTTGCATGTGACAAAAGGAGCACACTTTACTTTTCAAAAATTTCAAACCTAATATTTTACTTTTTGCATATGACAAAAAGAGCACACTTTACTTTTCAAAATTTTCAAATAAAGACATCTATCTTTTGCATAAGTCAAGAAAAGCATCCACCACTTTTGAAAATATTCAAATAAAACATGCACATGTGAAAGATGACAATCAATCATCTTAATATTTTCAAAGTTCAAACCTTTAATCATGTCATGCACATGTGAAAGATGACAATCAATCATCTTTCAAAATTTTCAAATTTAATTTTCAAAATATTCATGCACATGTGGAAAATGTATTTTAATGCTTTATGATAAAATATTAATTTTGAGCCTTAATCCTAATTTCGAATTTTTAAGAGATTTACAACATTACTCTATGATTTTAATATGAACTTGTTCCCTTCTTGCTCATGCTTGGTTCCTTGATGTGCTTGATTCTATTGTGTGGACAACTTGAGCTTGAGATTCCTTTATTCTTTGAATTCATTTGTTATCATCAAAATCCATGTGTAGATTTATAATTACATGAAGCTTGAAACCTTGGGTTCAACAATCTCCCCCTTTTTGATGATGACAAATACTTGATAGAACCTGAAACTTGTATTAATACTTAAGCTCCCCCTGAGAATGTGCGTTAGTTTTTCAAGCAAAAATATAAATATAATTCCAAGCATATATAACAAGTTTAGCAAATTAAACAATGTTAATGTTCTAGTCTAAAACTTCTCCCCCTTTTGGCATCATTAAAAAGGATCGGCAGCAAGTAAATAGACTGAAGAAAACGGTGCGTTAATAGATACTGTAGATAGTTTAAAAAAAAAAAAAAAAAAAAAAAAAGGGAGCCGTCCGTGACCTGACAAGTGCTGCAAAGCCTCGAGACCTAACTCTATGAAATTAGTGCAGCTAAAGATTCAAACAATCGCCTGATGTTGTTGACCCTGTAAAGAGCCGTTCGTGACCCGACAAGTGCTGCAAAGCTTCGAGGCCTAACTCTATGAATTTAGTGCGGCTGAAGATTTAAACAATCGCCTGATGTTGTTGACAAACGGGATTGAAGGCTCTGAGTTTCTATAAAAAAATGATCATTTTCACCTATCGGATACAAAAAAAAAATCGCTTCTTGTCCTAAATTCTGTTTTTCCATAACGATAGAATGGCCGAACAATTCTCTTCCACTAATGTTCCAGACTTGAATCAGGAACCCTTGACGCATCAACCATCAATCTTCTCTCCTGAGGCCATCAATGTCATGATAGGAGCAGAGAACCGTTTTTCTAGTAAGAAAACTTTTGACAATGTGTGTCCAGCAAATCTTGTATTTCTTTTGACTAAATAAGATTTTGAAGAGACAATAGTTTGTCTTGTTCTTTATGCAATCTCTATAAAATCGGTTTTAAAGCTCATCCGATTTGCATCAAATCTTATTCTCATCTCTATAACTCATCTGCATTCTTTCAACATTCTCGCTTTAAGTTTTCAATTCTTTTCTCAATGGCTCATTCTTCTAACATTCCTCTAGATCCATCCATGAGGTGTTCTACACCTCAATCTCATGTCCTTTCTGCAGCTACCATTGGCGCTATGTTGCAGCAAGAGAATAATAGTTTGGCTAATAAGTCAGACTCCGATGCTATCTACGACTTGGTGAGTCTCGGGACTCGCTACTCATCCTCTATTGTTGCTTTTTCCCAGCGGCTACAAGTCAAAAACCAAGAGGTTGAAAAGCTTAAAGAACAAATTGTTGTACTTCAACGAATTGTTCAAGAGTCTCACATAAGGGAATGAATCGTTCGACAGAAGAATAAACGGTTGAAATCTCTATTGGATTCTTCATTCCGCTTGCCAGTTCCCATGGATAGGGAGGACATGATTTTGTATGAAGAGAATGAGCGTCCCAAACATGAGGCTAAGAATCTCAAGTTTATGTAAAAGTATTTAAAAAAATCTCTCTATTTTTATGAACTCTGATCTATCTTTTAAGAGATATTCGTAGCATGCATCATACCTATTTCTCTTCTAATCATACATAATCTATCTTCTGGTAGAGGTTTTGTGAAAATGTCTGCCAATTGATCATGTGTACTAGTGAATTCTAATACAATATCGCCCTTCTGCACATGATCTCTAAGAAAATGATATCTAATTTCAATATGTTTGGTCCGAGAATGTTGTATTGGATTCTTTGAAAGATTTATAGCACTTGTATTATCACATTTGATTGGACTGTGATTGTACATAAGTTTAAAATCCTCAAGTTGTTGCTTCATGTAAAGAACTTGAGCACAACAACTACCCGCAGCAACATATTCTGCCTCAGCAGTAGATAGTGCAACAGAATTTTGTTTTTTACTAAACCAGGAAACTAGTGCATGACCTAAGAAGTAACATGCTCCACTAGTGCTTTTTCGATCTATTTTACAACCAGCATAATCTGCATCTGTGTAGCTAATTAGATCGAAAGATGTGTGCTTAGGGTACCATAACCCTAAGTTAATTGTACCACTAAGATATCTAAGAATGCGCTTAACTGCAATTAAATGTGATTCTTTTGGAGATGATTGAAAGCGTGCACATAAGCACACACTAAACATAATATCTGGTCTACTGGCTGTCAAATATAATAAGCTACCAATCATACCTCGATATACCTTCGAGTCAACTGATTTACCTGATTCATCTTTATCAAGTTTAGTGGATGGGCTCATTGGTGTTCCAGTTTCCTTAGCACCTTCCATCCCAAACTTTTTCAGCAATTCCTTAATATATTTTGATTGATTGATGAATGTCCCACTTTTTGCTTGCTTAATTTGCAATCCGAGAAAGAATGTAAGCTCTCCCATCATGCTCATTTCAAATTCTTCCTGCATAGTCTTAGCAAAAACTTGGCACATATTTTCATTAGTAGCACCGAATATTATATCATCAACATAAATCTGAATCAAAAGAATATCATCATTTTCGTATTTAATGAAAAGAGTTGTATCAATTTTTCCTCTTGAAAAGCCTTTTTCAATCAAGAAACCACTGAGTCTCTCGTACCACGCTCTAGGAGCTTGTTTGAGTCCATAGAGTGCTTTTGTGAGTTTAAAAACATGATTTGGATAAATATGATTTTCAAAACCTGGAGGTTGCTCAACATATACCTCTTCATTTATAAAACCGTTTAAGAAAGCACTTTTAACATCCATTTGAAAAAGTTTGAAATCTTTATAACAAGCATATGCAAGTAGCATTCGAATAGCTTCTAATCTTGCGACTGGTGCATATGTCTCATCATAATCGATTCCTTCTTCTTGATTGAAACCTTGGGCTACAAGACGAGCCTTATTTCTAGTAATGACTCCGGACTCATCTTTCTTGTTTCTAAAAACCCATTTTGTTCCAATAATAGTATGATTTTTGGGTCTAGGAACAAGTGTCCAAACATCATTTCTTTCAAATTGATTAAGCTCTTCTTGTATAGCTAGAATCCAAGATTCATCAAGAAGTGCTTCATCAATATTTTTAGGTTCAATCTGAGATAGAAAAGCAGTATGATTGCAAATATTTCTAAGAGATGATCGAGTGCTTACACCTCGTGAAGGTTCTCCCAGAATTTGTTCCACTGGATTATCTTTCACAAATTTCCACTGTTTGGTTACATCTTGTATTAAATTTTGATGATCGTTCCTGATGTCTCGATGTTGGACTTCCTCTATTGTGTTCTCTTTGTTGAGATTGAGACTTTCCGTATTATTTATACCTCCTGTTTCTTCATCAATGGATTTCTTGGAGAGTAGAGAATTAGATTCATCAAATACTACATGCATAGATTCTTGTACAGTCAAAATCTTTTTATTAAATACTCTATAAGCTTTACTATTAGTAGAATATCCGAGAAAGATACCTTCATCAGATTTTGCATCAAACTTGCCTAAATTATCCCTGTCATTTAAAATAAAACATTTGCATCCAAATACATGAAAGTAACCAATGTTGGGCTTTTTCTCATTCCAAAGCTCATAGGGGGTTTTATCTAATTTGGACCTTAGCATAACTCTATTTATAACATAACATGCAGTACTTACCGCTTCGGCCCAAAAATAACTAGGCAAGTTGTTCTCATTGAGCATTGTTCTTGCCATCTCTTGAAGAGATCTATTTTTCCTCTCTACTACCCCATTTTGTTGAGGAGTTCGAGGAGCAGAAAAATTATGTACAAAACCATTTTCATCACAAAATGTTTCAATATTTTTATTAACAAACTCTTTTCCCCTATCACTTCGGATACTTGAAATAGTATAACCCTTTTCATTTTGAATTCTCTTGCATAACTTGGTAAATGCATTATGTGCCTCATCTTTATGAGCAAGAAAGATGACCCAAGTATATCTAGAGAAATCATCAACAATAACAAATGCATAATATTTTCCTCCTAAACTTGCAACTCTATTTGGTCCAAAAAGATCCATGTGTATCAGTTGCAGTGGTCTAGTAGTGGAAATATGTTTCTTGGTTTTAAAAGAAGTTTTTGTTTGTTTACCAAATTGGCATGCATCACAAATTTTGTCTTTAAGAAAATTTGCCTTTGGTAAACCTCTCACAAGATCATTTTTTGAAAGTTTGGAAATAAGTTCCATGTTGGCATGACCTAGTCTTCTATGCCATAACCAATTAGTTTCATTTTGAGCTGAAAAACAAATAGCATCTTGTGAGGTAATTTCTTCAAAATCAATTGTATAAACATTGTTGCTTCTTAAAGCAATAAAACAAATATTACAATCATGATCATTTAAAATAATGCACTTATCCATTTTGAAAGTAACTGTAAATCCTTTATCACATAATTGACTTATACTCAAAAGATTATGTTTTAGACCTTCAACAAGTAGAACATCTTCAATTATGAGAGAAGACTCATTACCAATTTTACCTATTCCCACGATCTTCCCTTTTGAGTTGTCTCCAAATGTCACGTGTCCTTCTTCTTTAGATCTAAGATCAAAGAACTTAGTCTTGTCTCCCGTCATGTGTCTTGAACATCCACTATCTAAAAACCATTTATTTTTGTTTGTGGAGGACTTCATGCACACCTATAAAAACAATTAAAATGATTTTTCTTGGTACCCAAGTTCTTTGGGTCCTTTATTTATTAGTATTAGAATAAATAAGATTTTTAGGTACCCATATGGCCCTAATAGTCATTGTATGTTTTCTTCTAATAGGACAAGCAAGATAATTATGACCATTTCTATTACAAGAATTACAAATAGCATGTGACATATATGAAGAACTTGAGTGATTATAATAGTATCCTTTTTTAACAAAATTATTTTTATGAAAAGAATTTTGAATATTGGACTTTGATGTAGAAGGATTATCAAAAAAGTTTTTATAAGGTTTGTATTTTTGTTTTGGCATATATCCCAAGCCTGCCTTGTCAAAAACACATCTTTGACTACCAAGAAGTTTTTCAAAATTTCTTTTTCCATTCGTAAAGTTTTCAATAATATTTTCTAAATCAGTTTTCTTTTTCTTCAACTCAAGATTTTCATCTTTCAAAACAATACTTTCTTTTCTTAAAATATCAATTTCGTTTGTTAAAGAAGAATTTTTCTTTTTCAAAGTAGTATACTTGATACCCAATTTTTCAAATTCTTCATATACTTCTTCTAAAACATTTTGCAATTCTTCATATGAAGGATCTTCAATATTATCAAGATTTGTTACCTCAATGTCATCTTTAGCCATAAGACAAAGATTTGCTGATTCTCCATTGCTTGCTTCACTATCTGAGCTACTTGAATTATCATCCCATGTAGCTTTCATTGCTTTTTTGCCTTTGTTTCGATCTTTCTTTAGCAAAGGACAATCTGACTTGATATGACCTGGCTTATTGCATTTATAACAAATTAAAGTGTCATTTTTACCTGAATCTTTCTTGGAAAACTTTTTGAAGGATTTCCTTAGAGGAGTTTTATTTTTCTTTAAGAACCTCTGAATTCTTCTTGTTATCATCGCAAGTTCTTCATCTTTATCGTCATTTTCCTCATCTTCATCACTTTCACTTTCACATGGAACAGCTTTAAGTGCCATGCTCTTCTTTGGCTTTCCTTCTTCTTCTCCTCTTTTCAATGTGTACTCATGGGTGATAAGTGACCCGATGAGTTCATTCACTTCGAGCTTCTTGAGGTCTCTAGCTTCAAGAATCGTTGTCACTTTTGATTCCCAACGTTTTGGTAGAGAGTTGAGAATTTTTCTTACTATCTCCACTTTGGAATAAACTTTGCCAAGAGCTGTCAAGCTGTTTATGATATTAGTAAAACGAGTGTGCATACTAGAAATAGATTCATCATCATTCATCTTAAACATTTCATATTCATGAGTAAGGATATAAATTTTTGATTCCTTGACTTGAGAAGTTCCTTCATAAGTAACTTCCAAGTTATCCCAAATTTCCTTTGCTGTAGCGCAAGTCATTACTCTATTAAATTCATTACCATTGAGAGCATTATATAATAAATTCATAGCAGTTAAATTCAAAGTATAAAGTCTATCGTCTTCACGATCAAACTCTTCTTCTTCCTTTTTGACCTTTACTCCATCAACCACTTTTGTTGGAATATAAGGTCCATTTACAATGCATTTCCAGATTTCTCGACCTTGAGCCTGAAGGAATATTCTCATTCTAACTTTCCAGAATGAGTAATTGTCTCCGCAAAAGAGTGGAGGCCGACTGCTAGATTGACCTTCACCAAATGAAACTGCAATGTTAGCCATAAGATCTTAACTCAAAAGATAGTTAATCTTATAATAGAGTTCTAGCTCTGATACCAATTGTTACTGACCATAGGCCGCACCTATGTCACCTAACAACTGTACCTACCAGACTAGCCGGCCACCGTCTCTACCGGTGCACCGTCACCCATGGTCGGAGAGTCTTGCTTCGGTGACACAGTCACAAGCGAGAGTTCCCATGAGTGATCTGCCTGTATGAACAGTACAGGTCAACTAGCTTTGATACCAATTGTTGCCCAGATGACTAACACAAGAGGGGGGGTGAATTGGGTTATATTAAAAAATTAATACTTATAAACTAAATATACAATATAAAATATAACCAAAATGTAAAGCAGTGGAAAATATAAAGAGTAGGGTAAGAGAAAGCAAACTCAGTATTTTTACGAGGTTCAGCCCCACTGCCTACGTCCTCGCCTCAAGCTACCCCTTGAGGATTCCCAAATCCACTATTCAATCTCCTTTAAGTGGAGATAGAAACCTATTACACCTTTGAGCAGCACCGCTCCAAAGAATCCGTGTAGAACACCCTCTACACTTCCAATCACCTCACACTTGGTGATTCAACTATTCCCTGTGTAGAACACATTCTACACACACAAGGGTTATACGCACCCTCTTACTTCCAATCACCTCACACTTGGTGATTTAACTATTCCCCGTGTAGAACACATTCTACACACACAAGGGTTATACACACCCTCTTACTGATACAAGAATTGATAGTGGGTAGGCTATCAGAAAACACTCCTCAATGAGTGAAATAAGAACAATACAGCACAAACTATATCTCTCTCAACAAAAACAAGAATTAAGGCTCAAAACTTTAGAAAAGAGAGAATGAGAGCTTTGAAAGAATGATGCAAAATTTAGCAATAGATGTGTAAGCTCTTGTTGTAATTTTTGCAAAACTCAAGTGAGCTATTTATAGGCAAATGAGTTTTCAATTTCAAATTTGAAAAGATTCCCATGTCCAAGACATCATCATTCACTTTTCAAAAATTTCAAATCAAATCTTTTTACTTTTTGCATGTGACAAAAGGAGCACACTTTACTTTTCAAAAATTTCAAACCTAATATTTTACTTTTTGCATATGACAAAAAGAGCACACTTTACTTTTCAAAATTTTCAAATAAAGACATCTATCTTTTGCATAAGTCAAGAAAAGCATCCACCACTTTTGAAAATATTCAAATAAAACATGCACATGTGAAAGATGACAATCAATCATCTTAATATTTTCAAAGTTCAAACCTTTAATCATGTCATGCACATGTGAAAGATGACAATCAATCATCTTTCAAAATTTTCAAATTTAATTTTCAAAATATTCATGCACATGTGGAAAATGTATTTTAATGCTTTATGATAAAATATTAATTTTGAGCCTTAATCCTAATTTCGAATTTTTAAGAGATTTACAACATTACTCTATGATTTTAATATGAACTTGTTCCCTTCTTGCTCATGCTTGGTTCCTTGATGTGCTTGATTCTATTGTGTGGACAACTTGAGCTTGAGATTCCTTTATTCTTTGAATTCATTTGTTATCATCAAAATCCATGTGTAGATTTATAATTACATGAAGCTTGAAACCTTGAGTTCAACAATTAGCAAGACTAAAACATTGTTTAAAGTCATTTCTAAGAGTAAGAGTTAATTAATTAGTGATGATCATCCTAACTGGCATTAGGTTTGGTTGCTCCAAGTGAACATCATTAACTGAATCCAATGAGTTGACTAGTGCGAGGCTTCAATTTTTTGTTAACATAAAACCACATAAATTAATTAAGGTGGTTAGACGTAGTTATGATGTCACACATGCATTATTTCATGTATGGTGCATGCAAAAATTTGAAATATCAAAGAAATTAACAAGAGAGAGAAGAGGGAGAAAGAAAATTGAAGAATTTAAACATTGTTTGGATTCAAGATATCATCTTATCATTATAATTTTTCAAATTTTAACATAAAATACAATAAACAATTCTATTTTTTCAAATTTCAACTCAATTTTTTCAAATCTCAAAATATTAATAATATTAAAAAATAATATTTTCTTTAACTTTCATTTAAAACCATCTCCTCTTATTATCCAAATGGAACCAAATTACCAAAGATTATATTTACAATCCTAATTTCTAAGGAATATAAATTTTATGTGAATAATTTTAAAATTTATGTAAAAGAATTAATTTTTTTAATGATATATTCCACTAATTTGCAATAAAATTGACGAAACAATGAGCGTAGCATTGCTCATGTGCCCAATCTACATCTGTGCATGATCCATTACTATTTTATAGGGCTTTAAGGTTGTGTTGGGATCTTGAGTTGAATTGAGATTATTTGAGGTGAAGTGAGATCGTGAAGAGAGTTTTATAGGATTCACTTAAAATAAATTTAAATGTGTTTGAATCATGTTAAGATGAATTTATATGTATTTATGAGAAGTTGAAAAAAGGTTGTGGATTTTACATGTAAAGAAGTGTGGAATTAAAAAAAAAAATTATAAATCTTATATGTAAAGAGATTTTGAGTTGAAATAAATTTAATAATTTAAAATTTAGATATTTGAATGTTAAATTTAATATAAGAATAGCCGGAACTAAATTGAATTCAAATGAGTTTAACAATATAATTATGCTACAAAGAAGTCTCACACACTGCATACAAAAGATTTTTAAGTATAAGATAAAATAGAATAAAAAAATAAAATCACATTTTTTTAGTGGGTTTATAATGAGTGTACGGGATGTGAGGTTTTCCTCTAGAATTTTACGTGCTACACGAAATACATGAATGTGCCAGGTGTATTAAAAATAAAATAAAATATAAAAGAACTCACAATTTTTCCTCTTTCGAACAAACCTCACTAGGGGGCTGAAATCTCCCAAATCAACCCTACTCTTCAAAATCATTTCTTCTCTACTTCTTTTAGGGTATACGACCATCAGCAATATTCGAAAGGTAGCTACCCTCTTTCTTTCTCTAATTTGACTAAATTCATCTTTTCTTATAGGTTTAGGCTTTTGGAATTTGTGACTAAAAGAGATTATATGCTCTTAAAAATGCTTATGAAACACTAGGAAAACTAATTTATAAAGAATGCGAGACTAAAATTTTAGAATTAAATCTAACTCAAACCAAGTTAGAATACAAACTAAAGCAAAATTGCTGTTAGTTAATAAGGATATTATGTTGAGGAGCAGTTTATACTCAAAGCTTGGTCACTTTACTTGAGAATTTTAAGTGGAATGAGTTGGTAAAAAATTTTGTTTAAGGCTTTGTTTATTTTCACAAATACTTTCATCTCATCTCATCTTACTATTACTACTTTTCTAAATTTTTATATAAAATTATTATGAAAAACAACCTGAGTCCCTCTTTTAATACAAGACTCAAAATACAATAGTTTGATACCAAAAGCTATTCCATATTCAACTAATTAAAAAAATAAACAATGATCGCAAAATAGAAAAAAAAATAGCAAGAATTAATGCAATAATCAAATAAAGTAAAAGAATTAAAAAAAAAAAAAAACACAACCGATTTACGTGGTTTAACTCTAATAGTCTACATCCACGATAGGAATGGCATCAGTACTTTATTGATGATCAATATCTTTTATAGAGAAGCCTCAGAACAACTAGCTTACAAAACCTTTAGCTACAAATTAGAAAATCACAAAGATTTTCTCTCTTAATGAAACCCTAGTTTCGCCCTCTCAAGCTCTCTTTTTGAAAGCCTCTCAAAATCGACAGAATGAGTGAGTGAACATTAGTGTTACACATATCGTATAACTATAAATATATAATAATATATAGAGATGTCAATACGTGTTACCATCATGTGGCTTAATCTGCTGATTCCTCTCTAATACAACTTACGAGTCACGAGCAGCACACATGATCAACTTGCTCAGCTTCATTTCATCTCAAGAGTCCAGATTTAGCCACCTGTCCTTCATCCACTTATTCACATAAAGATATCAGAAAAAAAATATAATAATTAAATGTATTGAAGCATCATTTATAAAAATAAAATAAACAGTTCAATTTTTTAAAATTCTAAAACAAAACTAACTTTAAAAAATCTATTATAACAATATTTTATTTAATTTTTAACTTTTATATCATCTTATCTATAAAATTAAGCAAGAGCTAAATGGAATGAGTTAGTTGAATATTAAGTGGAAAAGAAAAAAAAAATGTATTATCTCATGATGTGGCATTAGATGATAGGCTAATAAGTAAAACATAATAAATAATTTCCAATCATTTAATGTCACATCGTAAAATGATGAGAGGATAATGAAAAATAAAATGATAAGTAGCATTGCTTAAAAAATAATATTATATATTCGAAAAATGATTAGGAGCAAGCACACTCAGAATACTTACCCTCATATAAACAATAACATTTATGAAAAAATATTAAGTGAAGCTAACACTCATGGCACACAAACATGAACAATATAACACATATTATTCATGTGTGTGTACGTCATAAGTGTAGATTTCACTCTAACATTACTCGATATTTATTATTCATACGAAGATATATGCTGTGAGTATGTCTGCTCCTAGCAATACTCTATATATTTATGTGAATGCGTAGGATATGAGGATTCCTTCTAAAATTTTTCTTTTTCTTAACAGTAACTCCTAGTGGGGAAGGTTTCGCCAATTGCTAAAATACAAGCCAGGCAAATTTTGTAAACAATCAGACAGAGAATCGGAAAACCGAGCTCCTGGGGTCTCTTCTTCCAGACCCCAGAAAGCATAGCACCGAATCGAGTTTTGGGTTATACCTGAACCTGTCCTCCATCTCTCTCTCCCCCTCGACTCTCTCCCTTGCAAACAACACCCTTTCCGCAAAGCGAGGTGTTGATTAAACGTCTCTCACTATGTTCAATGATAATGAGTCGTCTCTTCCACTTCCGCTTCCTCTCTTCATACTCTCCTGTCCCACAGACCCGTCTGTTCCGCTGCAACAAAACCATCCAGGACCTCTCCAAACTCGGCAGAGTAGTCGAGGCACGAGAGTTGTTCGACTCGATGCGTCCAAGAGACCCGATATCTTGGAACTCCATGATTTCTGGTTACACCCAGAACGGTTTTTTACACGAAGCACAAACTCTCTTCAATGAGTTTCACGGAAAGAATGTCAGAACTTGGACAATTTTATTAACCGGGTATACGAAATCTGGGCGTGTCAATGAGGCTCGGATGCTCTTTGATGCAATGCCGGAGCGTAATGTGATTTCTTGGAACGCTATGATTAGTGGGTATGTGGACAACGGTGATTTGATTAGTGCCAGAGATTTGTTTGATGAAATGCCTGAGAGAAATGTCGTGTCATGGAACTCAATGATTACAGGGTATTGCCACTACGGTATGATGAGCCAGGCAGGTGAGTTATTTGAGAAAATGGTGGAGAGGAATTTGGTGTCTTGGCTGGTTATGATATCCGGGTTTTCTGAGATAAGTAGGCATAGAGAAGCATGGACTGTTTTTTTGATGATGGTGAGAAGTGGGGTGAAGCCAGACCAGGCAGTATTGGTCGTAGCGTTATCAGCTATAAATGGGTTGAAAAATTTAGAAATGCTCGAGAGTTTGAGGACTCTGGCCATCAAGACGGGGTATGAGAGAGATGTGGTTGTGGGGACGTCAATTTTGGATGCCTACACCAGGAATGGGAGTTTGGATAATGCGCTTAAGTTTTTTGAGACTATGCCAAAACGAAATGAGTACTCATGGACCACGATGATTGCAGCATTTGTACACTGTCATAGATTTGAGAATGCAATGGCTTTTTATGAGAGTAATCCAATAAAGAGTGTTGCCACACGAGCGACAATTATAACTGCATATGCTCAAAAAGGAAGGATGTATGAAGCTAGACGTGTATTTGATGAGATTTCTAACCCTAGTGTTGTCATGTGGAACGCTATGGTTGCTGGGTATGCCCAGAATGGAATGCTTGAAGAAGCTAAAGATATTTTTTGGTGTATTCCTGAGCGTAGTGCTGCTTCTTGGGCTGCCATGATTTCTGGGTTTGTACAGAATGGACAAAGTAGAGAAGCTTTAGAGTTGTTTGCCGAGCTTCATAGGTCAGGAAATGTTCCAAATCCTTCAAGCTTTACCACTGCTCTTTTTGCTTGCACAAAAATTGGAGATTTTGAGATGGGAAAACAGATACACTCGCTTACCATTAAGACAAGGTGCCAATTCAATTCATTTGTTGGGAATGGGCTGATTTCCATGTATGGGAAGTACAAGAACATTGAGGATGTTTCTCAGGTTTTTAGCACGATGAGAGTAAGAGACATTGTATCTTGGAACACCCTCATTTCTAGGCTTTCAGAGAATTTCATGTTGGATGATGCTCGAAAAACTTTCGAAAAGATGCCAAAACGTGATGCGGTGTCTTGGACTGCCATTATTTCAGCTTATGAGCAAGCAGGGCATGGGGATGTTGCCTTTGCATTGTTCCTTGACATGTTAACCAGAGGTATAAGTCCAAACCAATTAACCATTACAAGCCTCTTGAGTGCTTGTGCAAGCCTTGGTGTAATCAAGCCAGGGCAACAGATCCATGCTTTGACACACAAACTTGGAATTAATTCTAGTGTGTCTGTTTCCAACGCTCTTATAACAATGTACTTTAGGTGTGGGAGTCTGGATGGCCTTTGTGTCTTTGAAGAGATGCCTGACCAAGACATAGTCACATGGAATGCGGTTTTAGGAGGCAGTGCACAGAATGGACTCAGTACAGAAGTGGTCCAGATTTTTAAGCAAATGGAAGCCACTGGGGTCTCCCCCAACGAAATCAGCTTTCTGGGGGTTTTATGCGCTTGTAGCCATGCCGGGTTAGTGGATAAAGGGTGGGCTTATTTTACTTCCATGAGCCAAGATTATGGGATTACCCCTTTGGTTTATCACTATACTTGTATGGTTGATCTCCTTGGGAGGGCTGGACGGCTTTCTGAAGCTGAAGCTCTCATCCAAAACATGCCTGCAAAACCAGCTGCTGTGATTTGGGAAACACTTCTTCATGCTTGTAGGATCCATGAAAACATGGAACTTGGCCAGAAAATTGCTGAAAGCCTTTTCCAGATGGGAACAAATAGATTAGGAACTTATATCTTACTATCTAATATATATGCGTCTCAAGGTTTGTGGGACAAAGTATGGGAAATAAGGCAATCAATGAAAGATAGGGGAGTGAGCAAAGAACAAGGAATCAGCTGGATTGAGATCAATAACAAGTTACACTACTTTCTTATTGGGGACAAGACACATGATGAGATTGGTGAGATTCAGTTGACATTGAAGAACTTGTATGGACGGTTTAGAGAAGGAGGTTATGTACTAGATACAAACTTTGTTCTGCATGGCATGGAAGAAGAGCAGAAACAGGATGAGCTTCTCTACCATAGTGAAAAACTTGCCATTGCCTATGGGATCTTGCGCATGCCGAATGGATCACCAATTCAGATCATGAAAAATCTCCGAATTTGTGATGATTGTCACTCCTTTATGAAATTTGTTTCCAACGTTACCCAGCGTAAAGTTGTCATTCGAGATGCAAATAGATTCCATCATTTTTGTGACGGCTTGTGTTCTTGTGGGGATTATTGGTGAGCTTGATCGCTGAGCCGATACCTTCATTTTCTAAAGGAATGGATCACGAGGCAAAATGTGCCACATTAGAGGACGAAATCATGTCTATCTCGAATGCCATTCTGGGTTAAGTGTTATTCAGATAGAAGGAATGAGGACTTCAAGGTTTTCACATCTGATACTTCCAGACGTAACAGAAATCAAGGTTTTACTGCATCCCTTTGTTCAGAGGATACTAACTGTAGAAATAGAGTACACATACGAATTTTTACATTAACATAAAGAGTTTCTGAGGATCAATCTGGCCTTCCCTTAGCCGAAGAACAGATTTCCACTAACTCGGTTCCGAGTGTACCTCAATTCTTGCTTGTATACCATTCATTAATCTTTATTACCGTGATATAAAAAGGTTGATTCTTTTATGCTTGTGCACTTTTCTCCTTCGTCGAACATTATTACCCTCTATGCCTTAAGGTAAAAATCTGGGCATTGCACCGTTTGGAAAGATGGAAAGGGGATTTTAATATTTGATTGATTTTTTTTATTAAATTAGCCTCTTCTTATTTAGTAAAAGATTGTGAGTTTATTCGATGAACATAAATAGTAAAACTTGAAGCAAGTAGAGAGATAGAAAAGAGAATAAATAACAAGGAGTGCGGAATCATACACGGATGGTTCAACAGCACAGCAATGATGAAAAAGGATTATTATGGTTGATGACATGATAACTAAAACACTAGAAGAACAAACCTTTGTCCAATAACGGAAAATCATGCTTGCTAATGTAAACTAAAGTGTTCGTTAAGACGGCAGTATTGTTTCTGAACTATACAGTTACAGAAACAACAAACAACGAGCTCTCCAGTTAAGAAATAAACGTGGGATTAAGGTAAAGCATGGCACGTCAATCCATGTGAAAAGTTTACAACTCGACTTACATGTGGAGGTTACATCCAAGAACATTCTCCTCCTAGTATTCCTGACATGTTATCTGAACCTGCACGGATCTTCGGCAGTGTAAAAATACATGGTATCTGGAATATAACGACCACTCTGATCTTTCAATCACCGCGTGTTGAAGCAATGTACTTTGTTAAACCGCCATGGTCAAATCTAGCAGTCTCCCAATTTCATTTAATTTCTCGTATCAGATAGGAAATAAAGCAACGTTGAACAAAGAAGCCTTGCCCCATGAATCAGCAGAAAATTACCAAATCAATACCCAGCAAAACTAATCCTATGGAAAGAATCATTCGGAGTGGCTTTCAATGCTATAAATATTTCCTATCACTCCAACAATCCCAACAACTATGGCTAATATTAACATCAACCAAGACAAGAACTTTTCGGCCGAGCTCAAACCACCCCCTTGCTTACTTAACCTTAATGCTATAATAGACGGAAATATAAAGCCTAATGATACTGCCGTTGTTGCACCTGTAAACTTGAAAGCTGTCCATATGTTGGGAATCATGGTAGAACCAAAGTAAACAAGTACCAATGAAACTGCTGTCAAGCCTAAAGACCTCTTCCTACTCTCTAACAGTGGAGCAGATCCTTCAAACACCAAGGCGTCCACTGTTTGTCGTAGGGAGAAATGAACAACTGGGAAAACAAGAATCAAATGAAGAATGTATCCTACCCGGACAATATAGTTCAATGTTGAACTGAAGCGAATCCCAAGGTCCTTATCAAAATTGGTCAGCACATCAGACTCGGTATCCTGCCCGAATAAAAGATAGCCTGATATGGCTGTAAAGGCATAGACCACAATGCAAACTGCAGTAGTGATCCTCCCCACCCGGTTCATCTTCTGAGGAGACCGACCTTCAAGTTCGTTATATATAGGCTGAACATTGAAATGACAAACATAAGCGTTTGTCATGATAGGAATCACCACAAGTAAATCTAGAATAGCCTTCTTTGACCCAAAATCCGGACCCAACCTCGGAGCCTCGATTCGCCCTTCAACAAGCTTAATAAATGCAATAACACAGGCAACCACAACAAACACAATGGCAAGAGCCACAGAAGCAGCTGAAGTCAAGCTCAAAGAATCAATCCTCTCTAAGACACAAAGTGGTGCAAGAAACACCACCACCACAACCAAAATCACCAGCTTTCTCTGATCCCAAACCCCATTCCCCAGCCACTGATCAAAAACTCCCACATGATGAACTGACCCCGACATCACATCCCCCATAATAATCAAATACACCACCAACACGCCCGCATTGTTCACAATTATACAAATCTCCAAGAATACCCTTGCCGGCCTCCCCATCGCGTATTGCACGACCTCACCGTACGACGAGGCCTTACACAACACCGAAAACCTTACCAACAACTCGACGCTAATTTCCGACAAAATGCCCATCAGGATTATCAACACAAATCCAGGAATCAATCCAAGCACTTTCATTGCGGCTGGTAGGGCCATAATCCCAGCCCCAATAATTGAAGTAGTTAGGTTGAAGACTGCCCCAGAAATTCCAGACCCAGATTTAGACCCGCCATCGATAAGAGGATAATTATCAAAATCAAGATCAGGATCATTATCAATACCATCGTCACTATCATTCACATTCTTGGAAGAACGTAGAAAACCTCCTTCCTCATCAAAAGAGTGTAAATTGGCATGGTTTTTGGGAGGGGATCCAGGGCTGTGGCGATAATTGTGGGATTGTAATTCTACGTATGAGTTTTTGGGTACAGTTGAATAGGCGCTATCCATCTATATAATAACAAAACTAGTGCAATTAAAACTTGAAATCGTAGATCAAAGGGGAAGGAAGCTTACCAAAGAATGGATATGGCGGAAAAGTTGCAGCTTGGGATTGGAAAATAGGTTGGTTGAATAAACGCTAGATCCCAGGGTCAACCCGAAGGGAAGAAACAGGGGATTTGATTTCTTATTAGGAGAAGAAATAGGTTTTGCTGTTGGTGACTGTTAGTTCGGTTGGCGTTTCCAATATGGACTTTTCTTAAAACAAAAATAAAAACAAAAACTAAAAAGGAAAAAGTCTACTATGCTGCAGTGTATCGCTTTATTTGATGGTTTTTTTTAATATATATATATATATATATAATAATTAAAAAATTAATTTATAATATATTAATATTTTTTTTGTAAGTCTTTAAATATATTAAAAAAATATAAAACAAAAAAAAAAACCAAATCATAAAAAGAGAAATTTACACTAATGATCAAGCCCAGCGGTCATTATTAGGCGGAATAGTAGAACGACTCAAAAAAAAATTAATATTGTGATTAATGCCACGTCACGCATGATATTGCCATGTCAGCAGGAGCCAAGTTGAAACGCGGCCAGGGCCTTGCTATGATAAACTCTTGGGCTAGTTTGATAGCTTTATGGCCCATAAGACTTAAAAGTAGCCCATCAGCCAAAAATAATGGGCCATAAACTCTTGGGCTAGTTTGGTAGCTTTAGTTTTATTTTCACTGTATCCAAGATTAATTAAGGCTAGATTTAGCAAACCAAACTTCTTCAACAATTTTCAACATTTTTTATTATTATTTATTATTTTATTATTTTATTATTATTTTTTACCTATTTTTATTATTATTCAATTTTTTTTTATTATTCAATATTTATTTTTTATTTTTTTAATTATTATTCACAAATATTTTTAACACTTTTGAACGTCCAAACGCAATCTAAATTTGGATAAAATTGATATTCACAAATTATAATAATTGAGGAATACAATATGTTTTATAATTTTAAATATACTTCCAAAATAATAATAATAATAACAAGAAAAGGGCAACTTTTCGTGGCTCACACGATGAAATACGATAAACCTTAGTCTTTGGTGTGTACTTTTATTTTTGGACCAATAAATGACTAAAATTCGAGCACAAGCCATCTCATGTTTCAATGATGATAACAAATATTAGTCATAAAAGTAGTTTTCCTTCTAACCAGGATAGTGACATTATCTTTCATTAAATTATTCTCTTTTATCGTGATATTTCACGAATGACGATATATATATTTATCACGTCCACGTCCACACCTCAACCTTAATAATTTTATGCATCCAGTTTGATTTTTCTTTAAACTGCTTATGCTTTTTTTGTCCTCATACGACATATTATTATATTATATTTAACATTCGGATTATCATAAGATTCTTATATATGTTTTTTATTTATTTTCTCGAGATGAGTTGTGCAGCATTTAAACACCTTATAATTATATTTAATTATGCTTTTTCGAAATACGTGATTAAAATCTAAAACTTTGAACAATTTAAATTAACCAATAAAAAATAACGTTGTTGTTTTAATGGCTAGCTAGATAATTTTATGCGTACAAACGCATTTATGAATAAGTATCTCATATAATTATTATAATTTTTTTTAAAATTTTAAATAAAATATAAAAAATAATTTATTTTTTTAAATTTTAAAACAAAATTTATATTTTAATAATATTTTATTTTATTTTTAATTTTTATATTATTTATATAACAAGCGAGACATTAAAAAAAAAAAAAAAAAAAACTTAGAGAAGGATGACTCCGTCAAAGTTTTAGTTTTAGTTTTTATTTATATATTTGTTATTTTTTGTTTGGAAGATGGGGCCTCATGCATGTCAAAGTTGAATGATGGGTGAAGCACCTGTCAAATATGCTAAGAAACATTAAAAGTTTGATAAAGACAATCACCCACCACAAGAAAAGAGATATATGTGTCCTGTCGGCGACGATGGATCGTACGTTTTGTTTCAATATTAGTGCTGATCCATCTCTTGTTATATCAATCCGTTTGTTATTTACAAAGATTAATCTATATATATATATATATGTATAATGTATATATATATCGTTAATATTTTGATTTGGAGTTATCCATGATATACAAGCATCACATCCAACCCAATTATTTATATTCCAATTCAACCTATCCATTATACTTTGAATTCAACAATTGAATATCAAATTAATTGGGAGTCTACCCCAGGAATAAAATAAAGAGAGAGAAGAAAAAGACTACTGGGAATATCGTGCACAACAACAAAGACCATAATCATCAGTAAATACCTTATATATATAAAGAATATTCTTATACGTACTCTAATATTATATATTTGAGTTGGGTTTTACCCATTCCATTCAAAATTTCAAAACAAAAACAAATATATTAGGTCTAATATTTGGACGGTCCCCCTTCACGTATCTTTCATGCATAGTGGCCAACAATCTCTCTCTCTCTCTCTCTCTCTCTCTCTCTCTCTCTCTCTCTCTCTCTCTCTCTCTCTCCATTGGAATCCTCTACTTCACAATTTCAACATATATATATATGGTCACGTCAATATCTCACAAAAGTTGTTACGAAATATTATAAATAATAATAAAAAAATATGTAAAAAAATATAATAAAGTAACAAATAATAAATAATAAATAATAATAATATATTACAAAAATATTTAAAATATTCTCGTTTACATACGTAGCCTAAATTTGAGAAGAAAAAAAGAAACTTTGAATATATAATAAGAAGTCGAATATCTCGGGAATAAAGGGCGGAAAGTGGGTTTTATAAGTTTATAACTTTTATTTGCAATATTAAAGTCATGGCTTGCTGCAAGTTACACCCAAAGTCCAAACAAAAAAAAATTATTAGAATTTAGAAGTCCTTATATGGCAAATGAATGGACCTACGTACGTGGAAAGAGAGGGACAAAAATGTTTAAGATAGAGATTGGGGGGGTACCGGCCCCCCACTTGGGGGTGGGGTTGACGAGGGGCATCAGATTCTTACTATAAAAAATTAAAAAATTAAAAAATTAAAAAGGACGGCCAGATTCTCATTAACTCTGGAATGTCATAGATTTCTGATTTCGCCCATTTGGATTGGAACTCATCTTAATTTATTTTAATTTATTTATTATTATTATTATTTTTTTAATTTATATAAAATATAAATTTATATTTTTTTTTTTTAAATTTTAATACATATTTTTAAAATTTTAAAATTTTAAAATAATAATAATATTAAAAAATAAATTAAACTCATCTTAATTTAAATTTATTACATCTTCAAATCTAAATTAGGCTAGGCAGAATAGTGCGATCGTCACCAAGTATTGCATGCTTTTAATTAGATTAGATTAAAAACAAAAAAAAAAGTAAAGAATATATTGAGAGATATGTCTGCTCACAGTACAAAAACAGGATTAAACGTACGACATTATCATCATGTGTATCTAAAGCATATATAGCTTTATCTAGATTAGAAATGGCAATATATTACCATATTCGTTATAAACATTACAAAATCAACACGAAATAATAATAATAATAATAATAATAATAAATTAAAATTTAACTTTAATTGGTTCAAATTAAAATGAGTTAATCTGATAAGATATGTTGCTTAACGGATTAGTAACGAATCAACTTATTTTGATTTATTATGACACATTAAAAAAATTAAAATTATATTTATATACTTAAAAGTAAAATTATTAGTATTTTAATCATGATATTTTTATTGTTTGGATTATAATTTTGAACTTGTAGTTAATTTATAATTTTTATATATTATAATTTTAATATTTATATGAAATTATGCTAAATTTAATAAGGTTAAACAAATTTCGGACCTATTCAATCAATTTACATAAATAAGTTGAAATATATCGTATTGTATATTGCTAACCTATTTCGTAATATTTATTAATAGATCAAAACGAATTGATATGATACGACTCGTTATGTTAATGGATCGTATTAAGATTTAAGATTTTAACATGATAAATTTGACAAATCGGATTAAGATTGAACTATATAGTATAATATATATGTTTTGACACGATATAAATACGATCGGTTAACATAATTTGATATCTCTAATGTCAGTTCTTTCTCATCCATTTGGTTTAGTTTCCCTCTGATATTTTTTCATTTTCGCTTTTTTCTCATCCTCAAACGTGGTCCCTGAACAGTTTATAAATTGAATGATGTCGAGGACCGTTTTTGAGTTTGGTTCACAATTGCAGCCCGGCTTTCATCAAATAGGATTAGCATATCTCCCTGGAATTTACGTGATCGGGCACTTAAAAGGCCTGATTTGAATAATTAGTTGATTTGAGATAAATTAAGAGAATTTATAATTTATAATAATGAGATAATTTATAAACTATAATAAATAGTTTGAGTTAAAATATTTTATAAAATTTTGAAAAATAAGGGAGGAAATTTTGAATAAAAATACTATAAAATTAAAATATTATTAGAATATAATTCTATTTTAAAATTTAAAAAATTGAATTAATTTTTATATTTTACTTGAAAGTTTGAAAATTTTATAATAATTAAGTAATAATTATATCAAAACGTTGAAGAATTGAAATTAAAAAGTATTTATATTAGAAATGTTTAGATATTAGAAGCATTAATGCTCTATCTTAAAGAAACACTCATTTCTCTTTTTGAAATGTCTTACTCACGAATGGATCGGTATTTCTAGTATCATTATCTTTTCAAAATGTCTTGGTCATAAGTTAACCTGCTATGATATCATAAATAAATAAAAATGTATATTTCTCTCCTAAAAATTGTCATAGAAGAAGTGGAATAACTCTTATAAATAAGAATGAATTTATTTTTAAATCGTGTAAATCTTCTTAATATATTCAAATCAAGCCTTTTTAGGTTTCATTTAAATATATATGTCTACGGTAGACATGATGCACCTGGCAGCCTCACGTATTGCATGCTTAAATTTAAAATATCCCAACTATATATTACAAATATATATACATATATATACTTATATTTTTTGAGAGACTTGAAATATATAAGAATTTGAAAATTATTTATTTGCAATATTTAATTTTAGTATTTATAATTAAAATAAATCGTAAATAATTTTTTAACTATAAATAATTAATTACAAAATTCCATTTTTTTTTTTTATAATAGAATGAGGCGTATTTTGATTAATCAAGAGATGATCCTGGAAAGTACATACGTACGTAGTTATGACACGATTAATGAAGGTGATCGATCATGATGAATACATGGTGCTGGACCCAATTACAAAGATGTGGATTTTTCCATAATTAAAAGTTTAACAACAAAAATATTTTATTTTTACAAAAAAAATCGACTCAAAAAATTCATTGAGGTAGCAAACAATCATTTCTAATTCGGAGATCTTATTCCATTTTTATAGTATCTTTCGAAAAAAATTATTTATGATTAATTTTAATTATAAATAATTATTTTATTAAATTTAACTATAAATAAACAGGTTTTTTTTTTTTTTTAACTTAGTAGATAGAGCCGAAATAATTTGGCCGGCCATGTTAATGTAGGTTGGTTTCGAGGTAGTTCAAGAGTGAACAGATGTTTAGATATGAGACAAATCATGATCATTGGTGTCTGACATGAGTTCATCCGTTAGTCGGCATGCATTGCATTAAAATGGATACATTGGCCCCATGCATGCTGCTAATTAATTGTAAGGGACGTTTCTTTTCTTCGGTTTCCTAAAATAAAAAATGCCATTATTGTCTTTTTTTTTTTTTCTTTTTTTTTTATTGTTTGGCTGTGCCCAATTCATATTGTTGATCAGCCTATAGTAGAAGAAACTAAACTAACGTATATATAGTATGTAAACAAAAGCTTTGAATTAATTAATTCCCAACTTTGTAGATAGAATATTGCAAAAAATCAGAAAACAGTATTACTGGAAAGGTCAATTATATATTATCTTTAAATTGCAAACGATTTATATTATATGGTATAATTTGATTTAAAAATAAATCTATATACAATTAAAAAAAAGGAGATGAGATGATTATATTCTATAGTCAAACCAGGCTTAATTTGCGTCCAAAATCATGCACGTACTTGTCATCTTTGTATGCGGTGACATAGAAACGGGGGCGGCTTTGAATAATCGTAGGAATCTAACATAACATGGTTTGACTTTTGTGGCCTCGAGCGCTAATTAAATTAAGGAAAATAGATATATACAATATAATTATACAATATATTTTATAATAAAATATTAAATAAAAGATATTTTTATTTTTATAAAATATTTATAAAATATTGTGTACATATAAAATATTTTATAAAATTCATTTATTTAATATTTATTATGAAATATATTATATAATTATATTATGTGTACATCATATTTCTTAAATTAAAAGTTCTACAGAAAATTAAGGAGTTGAGAAAATTAATTAAGGCTACATTAATCTAACTCTCTCTTTAATATAAAAAGTGTTTTTATCTAGTTTTATTATTATAATTTTTATATAAAATATAATAAATAATACATAATTTTCAAATAATAAAATAATAATAATAATAAAAATAATTATTTTATTTTAATTTATTTAACTTTCAAATTTCATTTCAAATTATGTCATCTCAAATCACAATCCAAATTACACCTTTAGGCTTAGTCTCCTGATTTTTTTTTCTTTTTTCATAAAGTTTTTTTAATTTCCAACTCCCACTAGGCCCCGTTTCATTTCATATTTTCTTTTGAGTTCACGTGAAAATTTGATTGGAATAATATTCATTGATATATAGACATGACAGTTGGGAAATTGTTTTCTTTTTTCTTTTCTTCTATCTATCTATTCTTTAAGTTTAAACCAAATTCATTTTGATCATATGTGTTGACCAACCATGATATCTGAATTAATATGGGATTTTCATTTTATTTTTCAATTTTGTTGACTTGGAACAGTATTCAAGAGGATGTCACTCTCAAACATCAAACTCGTGACCTACTATATATACTAACCCATCAATGAATCCAGTCCCGTGGGACTTGGGAGTAACCCTTGAAAATCGACCATGAATTCTCAACTTTAATTTGATAGATCGTCAACTTTTTTCGTTCATCTCTATCTAAATGGCCTCTAATCAACACACGCGGAGGCGGCTTCAACAAATCAAACTGCATGTATCATATATCTACCGTCATTGACCAATCATCACCATCCATGTATTAATAATCTCTCATATTTATTTTGAATCATAATTTATAAATCTTTTTAAAATTGTTACGGTCATGTGTTAACTCACCACACAGTAAGATCATTCATTATAACTTAAAAAATCAAAAATATAAATTATTGCAGCATCAACCTCAATAATGTGTTAAATGGACAAAAAATAAAACTTTAAATTAATTTTCTTGTATGTGCAAAATAGAGGTGTAACGGGTCCTGTTCGATCCGATTTTAGATAAAATTTAGAATCAAACTAGTACTACTGATTTTGTATTTTTTAAAATCGATTACGCACTAGTTACCTCCTAAAACTAGTAATACCTATTTTACCGAATTTGATCCGGTTTTATCCAGTTTTCTAGTTTTAAATTAATATATTTTAGTCTATTAAACATTAGTATTAGTTATAGTGATTCGAATAATTATATATTAGTATTTCTTATTGTAAGTTCAATTTTTTATAATTATATCATTGATAGTAATATCATTAGTATATTAATACTAATAATATTAGTATTACTTTTTATAAAAAAAGGTAATAGTATTACTATTATCATTATTTTATAGGTAATTATTTAGTATAATAATTTATATATAGACTTAAATTTATTATTAATAGTAATATAACATTAGACTATTAGTATTAGACCATAAAATATAAATTATAATTAATTTACATTATATACTAATGTATAAATATTATTTTATATTACATATAATATTAAAAAGTTTGATATAAAATATATATTATATTGAATCAGTCTAATTCAATTCAATCCGATGCAATTCTAAAAATTTTAGAGTCGAAATTGAACTAGTATTTACTAATTTTAAGATTATAAAAATCAATTCCAGACCATTACCGAATTAAAAGATTCCGTTCGATTTTTGAATTTTTTCTTATACCTCTGGCACAAATATATTACTTTGTATTTTTGTGTAAGCAATGTGTTAAATACATATATCAGATTTGTTAAATATGTTTTTAATTTCTTATTTCTCGCATATTCTGACCTTTGGGGAAAAAAAAAATATTTATTTATTTTATGGAATACTGACATTTCATTAAAGTTTGGATTGAAAATCTCGTGAAAGACAGTATGCAGTTCTCCCGTACGCAATTAATCCTAATTTCAACGTGCTGAAGTCTGCACCCAATTCTCCTACCTCCAAACATGTGATCCAATTTTCTTAGAGCCTGCTGGCACGCGTTTTCCAAGTGCGGGGAAAAATTAATTTTCTCATGAATGCAATGCATTAAGTAGGAGCCCAAATTGGTTGAAGGAGTAATGCTACATCAATCGAAGATGTAGCCCGAACCAATCTCTCGAGCGTTCAAATTTATTATTTATTTATTTTTAATATTCTTAAATATTTTTTAAAATTTAAAAAAATTACAATATTATTAAAAAATAATTTTTTAATTATTAAATAAGAAAATATATAAAATATTTTTTTTAACATTCAAGAGAAACTTTCGAGACACAAATTCGTGAGAAATATTTCTCATTGGTAGAAGTGATATTTTTTTTAAGCGGTAGAAGTGACAGTTATTAATATGATTATGTATGAGGGCAGGCCATCTTTATTAATCATTCCTCTTTTACAATTTTTTTTTTAGAGTTGGTTTGTTTAATAAATTTATTTTTATTATTCAAAATTTATTTAATATTTTTAATTCATTTTAATTATTTATTAATTTACTCAACTCATATTATTCACTCATTTTATTATTATTTATAAGCTCAACAAATAATTTCTTCAAAACAAAAAGCTCTGCAAATGGTAAAAAGCTTTCTCACGCTGAGTAATGAGAGATAAAAGTTTTAAAGATTTTTTTGGCGGTCGCGGATCGATCCCCTCACTAAAACCAGCCTGGCGCCTCTGGTGGCGGTGGGCGACACCGTCCACCCCATCGAGATCGACGGACTCAGGTGAGTTTACCCTTTCAATGGCGAACTCCAACGACCTCCGGTGTGCCCTACGGAAGCTTAAATCCGAAATAGACCCAGAGTTCTAATGGGGTGGGCAGTGTCGCCTACCGCCCACTGGAGACGGCCGGCTGTAGCCAAAGTCGAATCCCTTAAAATTCATATCTATTTTATTTTTTTATTATATTTTTTATTATGTTTTTTAATTTTATTATATTTTTTATGATATTTTATTTTAATATATTTATTATCAAAAAGCAGTTTATCTGCTGTTTTTAACGTTGAAGACAACTCGACCGACCTCTAACATCTCTCAAGTTTTAAATAGATATCTATTTTTAAATTTTTATATAAAATATAATAAATAATTTATTTTTTAAAAATTTTAAATAATAATATAAAAAATAATATTTATTTAAATTTAAATTTCATTCAGAAACTCATTTGCCCATACCTCCAAGTGGGTCCATTTTAGTTGTCTGGTTTAAGTTCACATCTACCTGTCACTTCACCGCGAGTGATAGTACGAATGACCCGTAATTTCAGTGAAATCGTTGTCCTTTTCACTTTTTTATTTTTTATTTTTTATTTGTATATAATAAACTTCAAACTGACTTCTCTGTGAAAGATTACGTGTTTATCTGGCATTGGCTACTTCAACATCCAGGAGCTGGATGAGCAGATATCATAGATTAACCGTGGTAATAACTACTATCTACTAGTAGTAGGGGTTAAGACTGGACCCCACCAAGATCACTACCTCTGATCCACCATCCCAACAAATACGTCAACCTCATTCCTTCCGTCCTTGTCTTTTTTTTTTTTTTTTTTAAATTTCTCGAGTTTCTTCTCACGAACCGTTCTTGTTTCATAAATCTTACATTTTATTTACATTTAAAATTTGAATACAAATTTAAAATGATTACGTTGCTATTCCTAACTATAACATTCCTTACAACATTCATTTTTAGGCATTATTTATTTTTAGAGATAAAATAAGATTAAAAAAAAATTATTATAATATATTTTTTAATATTAATTTTATTTTAAAATTTAAAAATGTGATTTTAAAATTTGAAAAAGTTAATTTTTTATTATATTTTATATGAAAATTTTAAAAAAATATAATGATGGATTTGAGAAGAGTTTGAAGTTTTTAGTTTTGTCTCCCAAAATAAACTAGACCTTAGTTAAATACAACAATAAAATTTATTTTTTGTTCAAAAAATATATATATAATTGTAAATTGAGATATCGTTACATAATCGTTTAAAAATAAAAATAAAAATAAAATATGAGTCCCGTATAAAAAAGTTAATTTTTAATAGTGACACTATTATTTTTTAAAATAATTACGTAACGATTACAGACTCACGATTATATGTAGAATTATTCTTTTTTATTTTCTTAGGTCGATTGCAAGAAAAAGTATTAAAAATTATTTAAGATTGCAGTAAGTAATATAGGTTAGAACTCAAATAATAAATTTTATATTTCAAAAGTTGTATTTTATTTGGTAAATATCTATTTAAAGTGCTTTTAAATTTAATTATAGTAATTTTTAAAAAATATATAGTTATCCGCAAGAGATTTTAGATAAAAAATTTTAATATGGTGCTTTAAAAAAAAATCAATTTTTTTTAGATGATTAAAGCACTTTCATAAAATTTACCAAACATATCATTTTTAAAAAAACTTTTAAGTAGTTAAAGACACATTTTAAGTTTCTATTATGCAATCCCAAATTGGCTCTAAATAGCTTTAAAATATCTTTAAGTAAAAAAAATAAAAATTATTTGGATGCTACACATTATAAGGTGTTTCCTCAAACATGTCAAAAGTAATTCAAATTTTATAAAAACTATTCGTGGAAGAAACTATCAATGCAATTTTTAGATAATTACAACTTTGAACTTTTAAAAATATCACCATAATCTTTATAAAACTAAATAATCTTCATTCTTACCTTATTAATTATTTTTTAATTTATTTCCAAACAAACATAATGTGGTTGAAAGTGCTTCAAAAATTTAGTAAGCAAACAGAAAATAATTTTTTAATAATAAAACTTATTATTTAAATTATAAGTTATAAATCCTAAAGATATAAATTATATTTCTTACTATAATCTTAAACATACAGTTAATTTTTGTCGTGTATTAGGCTTTTATGATAGTTTAATTTGTATAAATATGTTTAATTATTTAATAGATTTTGAGCGACTAAAATATTGATTTTTATTAATAGTTATTAAATAACTATTTAATAATACACGTCTACTAACAATATCGGTTGGCCTTCAATAATAATAATAAAAAAAAATCATTATTCCGCTCCTGGCCAAGGCAATGCATGGGCAACACATAGTACTAATCGTGTCGTTAGATTAGTCGCATGAAATCGTGTATGGTGACTGACCAATCCGATAAAACTTTAAAGGGCATCATGTGTCAATTAAAACTGGACAAAGGGGAACCGTTCGAATATATCCTATTGACTAACCAAAACAAGGAGAAGTCACAAAAAGGAAGAGTAAAAAGCAACGTGGATGAATGACAAATAAGACTAGAATGAGAATATTTGATTTAAGATTTTGATGTATAAATTAATTGTTATTCGATTGGTTATTTCAAATAAATAAACAATTCAATCCAAAGAATTGATTGATCCAACGACCATTTAGAGAATAATACAAACTAACTATATAATACTGATGAGAATTTTCTTTTCTTTTCTTTTCTTTTTTGGGGAAAATTTTCTAAGCTTAGGTAGAACAATTGAAGATCAAAATTGGTCCAATAAATATAAATTTCTCTGAAAAAAGTTTAGATTTGGCTAACAGTATATTCTCAACAATTATAAAAATATTTCACTATTATTTATTATTTATTATTATTTTATTATTTTATTATTTTTATTTTTTACAATTATTTAATATTTTATTATTATTATTTCATTATTATTCCAAAAAGATCTAAAATCACTTCATTATTCAAATGCAATGATGCAACCTTTACATTTCATCACTGTCTTTGAATTTTACGTCTGGTTGTTTCAAAGTGAATGGTCTAAGTGAAATGAAATTATCTCAATTTATTTTAATTAATAATTTTATTATCATTCATAAATCATTTAAACGCATATCATACCATCTTATTATCCAAACAACTCTTAAATTATTAAAAATTATTATATTACTGCTCTTAGTAATGCTCCATTCTTATAAAATCAAATCAATAATTTAATTTAATTAGTTAATCGAACAATATCTGTACGTCATGTGTTCATTGATTTTGACGAGGAGGATTGGACTATGTGTACGTGGCATTAATTTACAAGTCTTTCATGGTGAAGTGTCGATCGTTGTTCAACTTGTATAAGCTACTTATTATTATAAATTTTCTCAATTTATCTAGTTATTATTATTTAAATTTTTACATAAAATATAATAAATAATATAATTTTTCAAACTTAAAACAAAATTAATATTAAAAAAGATATTTTAATTTAATTCTTAACTTTATTTTCAACTCATCTTATTTCATATTTATTTTATTTATAAAAATAACTGAAATCTTCAAATTAGACCCGTTCATCTTGACTTTAATTGTTTTTTTTTTAATAATTTTGTTACTTTTATTTAAGAAGTTCGAGAAAGAGATTCATTATTCAAACTTGAATGTCTAAATCCAAAATTTGGATGAACTTGTAAATTATATAAATATCATGTATTTTTTTTATAAAAAAAAATAGATTTTTAAAAAAAAAAAAATAATCTTTTAAAGTGGATTCCAAATTTACCATTTCTTTTGAGGATTGACAATATCACTTAAGCTCCATTTGTATTCGAAGATGAGACGAGCTCGTCTCAACTCATCTCAAACTTATTATTACATATTTTCATATAAAATATAAAATATAAATCTTAATACAAATTTTTCAAATTTTAATATAGATTTTTCAATTCTCAAATTAATTTTTTTTTAAATTTTAAAATAATAATAATATTAAAAAATAAATTTTAATCAATAAATTTTAATTTTTCTTATCTCATTTTTAAATCTAAACCAAATCTTACTTGGCACTCACGTAGAAAAATCCCTTACTTTATAGAGCTCCAGCTCCTGGAGCCCTTTTTCTTTTAAAGATAAAGAAAAAAAAAAATAATAAATAAAAGGAATTGAAAGAGGGCATCCACTTTCAAATTTCCCACTGTCTGACACTGACAGGTTTCTTTTTTGGCCAAATGACCTCAAAAGACAACTTTATTTAATGCCTCGAAAGTGAGATCGTTATGTCGTGGGAACCCAATTTTTGTCACCAACTTGTTTATTCTCCCAAAATCTAAAAAAAAAAAAAAAAATCAACCATTTATAATGACATCTTGTTGTCTTCGTTGATCTTCTCACGATATTTTTGATTGGAGAGAAATGATATTTTCAATGTTTCGGATCTGGTGATCCACATCCAACTCCCCCTTTTTTTGTCATTTAATATTTATTTTTCCCAAAGTTAATAAAATAAAGTCGGAAAGTGACATATCATGAAACTTACGAAACCCTTTAGCAGAATGCTATGTACAAGTCTATATTGAGGAGCGTGAGAAACACGCGCAGTACGATTTTTTTTTTTTTTTTTGGCAGCCTGTAATTTCATTCCTTTTTAGCGGAGTGAACGTGGAAACTGGCAGGCAGTGTGTGTCAGACTGTTTTCTTTCTCACTTTTCAGGAGAAGTAGGGAAGGCTCTCTTTTTTCTTTTTTTTTTTTTTATTTGTGGTACTGAAACATTGTACATGCTATGAAAGTACAGACCCTAAATTCTAGGATGTAAATTTACTATATTTTGCCCTTACCCGTTTCTCAATTTAGAATGCTCGTTGGATTATGATTTGTATATATAAAATAATATAAATTTGCATACTTTTTTAAAAAATTTGACTATATTGTATTAAAAATAAAGAAATAAAAATAAAATAATAAAAAATATTTTTTTTTGCATAAATAAATAATAATTCTTTAAAAATCTTCAAATTTAAAAAATTACTATTTACTTTATGCATATTATTAATATTTTTATTTTCTTATTCTACTTTTATCTTCTCACTTTTAATTAAATATAATTAATTTTTTTTAAAAGTGTACAAATTTATATTTTTTTACATATGCAAATATATCATCTAATGAGAATGCTCTTAAATATTATGTGTTGTTTGGACTGAGAAATAACACATAGTGTTTCAATTATAAAACAAAAATAATATAATAATAATAATAATAATTTATTAAACTTTCAATTTTCCTATCATATAATCTCTTCTTTTTTTTTTTATAAATATTTTTATTGGGAGAAGTCAACTTGTGATTTTTGGAGTTGGGCATATATTTTGAAAATAATGAGAAAACGTCACAAATTAAAGGGATTATCATGTATATCAAGGCAATCTCATACGCGTGTACCAGATGGATAGGATTAAATCATAAATTAAGTTCCCAGATTCTTTTTAATTATGGAATGGATCAAAATAATGTCTTCTTATTTAATATGCAGACACATACAACCAAATTAGAAAAACAAAGGTGAAGCCAAGGGATAACCCACCATTTTACTTTTATAATCTCTAGAACACAATAAATTGCCTCTTTTTCTATATTGATGAGCCAATTAATGCTCCTCGTCTCTCTATCCCCACTCCCTTTTTATTGTCTTTGTACATTTAATTGAAAGACACCAATAACAATGATATACACAAAACATATAATTATATAATATATTTCATAATAAGTATTAAATGAAAAGTAATTTTATAAAATACTTTATACACATACAATACTTTATAAAATTATTCCTCATTTAACATTCTGTTATAATATATATTATATAATTATGTTGTGCACATATCATTTTCCTTTCATCGAACATATATAAGAAGAATTGGATTTCGTAATGGCTGCTAGGAAAATATTATTTTATAATAATATTTTATTTAATTTTTAATTTTAATGTCAATTCATCTTATCTTATTTTTATGTTTTTAAATATAACATGAATAATTTTAATCATTCACAATAATTATAAATAGTTTCATCTCATTCTATCTTATTTTAATATTTAAACATCATAAACACGAATAATTCTAAAATTTAAATCTTAAATTCTTAAAGTTTTTATATAATCATTATCGAATTATTATAATTTTTTCAAACAAAATATAAAAAATAATTTAATTTTTCAGATTTCAAAATAAAAATTATATTAAAAAGTCATATTCTAACAATATACTAATTTTATAATTATTTTATTTTATTTTTTCTTTCTCATTTTCCAAAATCTCATAAATTATTTTAAGTCAAAACATTTCTAGCTCCTCTCATCTTGACTTAAATATATCTTATCTCACTACATTTACAAAACCATCTAAAACTTATATCATCTCAACATGCAGCATGTGGCCGCCTCTCAAAACTTGTACGTGGTGTGATCAACAGGATCAAGCTGATCTTGAGTACTGGACAAGATGGGGTTTGATAAATGATAATCTAAATAAAGCAATTCCTCGGTGATGTTTCCCATCAAAAAAGAAAAATGAAAATGACGTATGAGATCATTTATGAAAACTATTAAAAGGAAGAGAGAGAGAGAGAGAGAGAGGAGAAAATGGCAAGTTATATTTAGAAGCATCATTCATCATGTTTAGATTCATTTGGGAGTTGATAACAATGACCTAAAGGAACCAATGAAAAGCTCCCTTTTTATCAGTTGCTTCAAGTGAAATTATAATATATGCTGATATTATCCCAAATAAATAAATAAATAAATGGAGCAGTAAACCAGACCTGAAGATAAATGGTCCTTTTCAATATGAGTTTCCATGAAAGTTCTATCTGTCAATACTTGGCATTATCAACACCTTTCCCTTTCTTTATTTAATGTGTCTCAATCAATAAATACATATCATGCATGCACATCTATATATATGTCAATATTAGCATGGAAGCAACCAATAATTAAAGGGAGAGTTCTTGTCCTATATATATGTGTATATATATATATACTCATACACATGACGACGCACATATATACATGCATGATTAGCAGTTCGCACGTACGTTAATCTTAAATCTTTGAAAAAATGGTCCCAGAAATCCCAGGTCACTAGTGGCAACATTACTATAAACAGGGGATATATATATATGGCCGATTTATGTTTAATTTGTTTGTACGTATGCCCATGATTAATTAAATTATTTTATATAATTAAATTATATATATAAATAGTAATTACTCATTTTTCTATCATCTTGACATTTGGATAAAGAAATCAGTACTGCATGCATGCCAGTCCTCATGTGCGAGCCTTTGCTATTATGGAGTACTTATCGAACATGACTGGGTCAATGTACAAAAGATATAATATTAATTATGCACAAAACAATAAATCTGGATATAACAAAGGTGGGTGCTCTATTTGTATTTCGAGCAGTTTAATATTTATAATGATGAACGAACTATATATATATCATTATTGAAAAAAAATAGTAATATTTAGTTTTTGAACGTATTAAGTATTTTAATATTAATATTGATGTTTGGGTGCTACGTAAATACGTCCATTTGGAATCATGCAATTTGCAAAGCTATTTTTCTTGCCAACGTATTATATATATATATATAATATTCTTTTGAGAAATCCAGGGGTCGGCCAACCCCCGCTGTCACCGACTACCGGGACATTACCGCCCATACCATTGGGATCGTTTCTTTCCGGTGACCTCACCCCTGCTACCTCCCACCTTCTCCACGCAGCGTTAAATCCGAAATGGGTCCATAGGAGGCGGTCCCGATAGTATAGGCGGTAACGCTCCTGATGGCCGGCGGCGGCTCTGTCTGGACTGAAGCCGAACGCCTCCCTATAAATCATATTCATTTTATTTTTTATTGTGTTTTATTTATTTTATTTTGTTATTGTGTTTTCTAAATCTTATTTTTTTAGTGTATTTTTTAGAATTTTTTATTGTATTTTTATTAGGGGCTGTTTTTGTAGGGGGTCGATCGACGTCTCCCTATTCTTTTACCCTAAATATAAACATTCCAATTTCGTAAAAATACCGGCCTTCAAACACAGTGTCACTTAACATACAAAAACTAATATATATACAGAGTAATATTAAATTATACCATCTTATTAATTATGTTATCTAAACTCTATACATTACTCCCGTTAAATAGAATAGAGATCACGACTAATTTTGTTTTAATGTAAAGTTTAAATTCATTCAGTTCTTTTAAAAAATATACACAAATTAGAGTACAAATTTATTGATATTGTGTTTCGCTGCCCAAATAGTTCTTCGGGAGCCCGAACTACAAAAACATGCAGAGTAGAAAAGAAAGGGAGCGACCTCGGTGGTTAGGGGACTACTCCGATACTAAAGTCATATAAGATTGAGGGAGGTAGGAGGAGATAAACAATGGAGATGAGAGAAAGTGTAACCTATGCTCTGAAGGGGTGTATTCTTATTTATACGTTGCTTGGGTCTGGGTTGTTGTTGGGGGAGAATGATAGGACGTCGTGTCCGTTTCAGTTTAACCATCATTTGTTCGACTGTGTCAAAGTAATAGTCTGATTTGGAGGGATTTATTAAGGGAGGTCAGATGATGAATTTATTGTCCGAGCTACTCCAATAAGCTGTTTTTTGCCGACGGGTGCTCATGATTTTCGAACTTCATTTAATGTGGTATGCTCTCGTTTGACTTTCATTTAATGCAGTGTGCATACACCATTTCCATCCCCTCAGTTCTAAGAGGTTTTTTTGCTATGGGGTTGACCTCTCAGGTCGACCTTCTTTTGGTCGGTTGGGTTTATTCGGCAATAGGTTGGGCGTGCCACATCCGGGTGGAGGCCCTATCTTTTCGATGGTTTTTTCTTGCTTATGGTCCAGGCTTGGCTTTGTCTCTTTCTAAGTCTGGACCCTCCATTTTTGGAGGGACCTCTCTTCATATTTTTTATTATATATAATAACAATAATATAAAAACACAAAATTGACTTTGTTTTCAAAGTTTGTGTTATGCATTAATTTCGACCCTTATACTTGGTTAGGAAAAAGATAATGGAAAGTATTTTAGCCATAAAGAAAAAGAAATTTATAAATTGATGTAATTTGATGTGGTACATCAGATTGTAAAGTTATTCTTATTATAAAATATACTAATAATTGTTATAAAATTATATCAATTTGTGAATATTTTTTTTATGAGATTTTTTTGTGTGTCTATAGTAAATCTCAAAGATAATATTCGGGCGGGGGACTCGATCGAATGGGGGAATGCCAAAGTGGTCCACGTCTTTATCCTGCCCACCAGTTATTTTTGGTCTTCCATTTCATTTGTACGTGGAAGCATTATCTCTGTTCATTCATTGCGCGTTTGCTTTCCAAAAAGGGCTGCTCGAAAGTCTTTTAAACTGTTGGGTTTGCTTCCGTTGTATTCAAATTCGCTGCAAGTACTTCTTGAAAAAGAACCAAGTGGTGATCTATGCATGAGCTATGAGTTGTGAGTAAGGATCGATTATAAAGAATAAAATTTCTACTCACTGTTTTCAAGAAATTTCTATACACCATATATTATGCATGATATTTTCTTTTTTAGCAAATATGTAATATATAAATTATAAATGATGAGTAGAATCAGTTTATGAATTTAATATGAATAAAACTAAAGAAAAAATAAAATACTAGGTGTATTGTATAAAGAGAAATACTTTAATTACAAAAGAATTTCATACAAAAAATTTCACAAATTGATATGACTTGATGTAGATTGTCAAATTATAAAGTTATTTTTATTTTAAAGTAGATCTGATAGATCACATCAAATTACACCAGTTTGAGAGATTTTTTGTATGAATTTTCTTTATGATTGTAGCACTTCTCTAATATAAATAAATTGAAAAGTACAATAAAGAATTATTCTTCATTTTTACTTTAGTTATTAGCCACTTATACAACAAATCTTATGTAATTACTCCTTTGAATTGACATTGATTGATATGATCATTGGATATAACATTTTAAGGGCGGGCTAAATTACATTTGGATTTATACCTAAAAGGATTCACATTATAAAAAAAAAAAAAAAAGATAATGGCAACTAAATATTTGTAATAAAAATGATTATTAACGATTAAAATAGACTATTAACAATTAAAATGGATTATTTATAACTAATAAATAATAGAAAATAAACAATTATTTTAAAATATCAAATCATACATTTTTTATTAGAATAAGTTCTGAGAGTAGTGATACAATTTACAATGTATCAATGAAGGACAAAACTACAATTAGGACTCATTTGTTTTCGTAAATGATCATATGAGATGAATTGAGATAAAAAAAAATTTAAAAATTATTAGAAAATGTTTTTAATATATATTTTTTGAAATTTAGATAAGTTAAATTATTTATTTTATTTTATGTAAAATTTTGATAAAATTATAATAATAAGATAAAATGAGATAAGATGAGACTATTTAAAAAAGCAAATGAGACTAAGAGTGGTTTGTATTCAAAACTCAATTTTACTATTCACAACTTATTTCGTATTTTCAACTCATTTCAACTATTCATTTCAAATTTTAACTAATCTCAACCATTCATTTTATTACTATTCATAACTCATTTCATCTTATTTTTAAATCTAAATAGACTTTTAAATAAAAGATACAAGAGCAGTTTAAAAAAAATGATACATTATTTCATTCATCGGATATTCTTATTATTCAATATGGGGGGTATTTCTTGGGAGATTAAAAAAACTGCTCCATTACATAGCCTCTTTTCTTTAAAAAATAATTTAGTTTGTCTTTCACAACCAGCTCAAAAAAACATAAAAACAAATTACGTTATATTAATTCATGTCCACCGTGTACAAATCACGTACAGGGGAATATGATGGAATTATGTAACTCGGTGTACGGTCGATACAAAAGATGGCCCATCATTTTAATTTTGAAAATTTTATATACCATATTATTATTGTATTTTTATTCAATCATATAAAATATGATATATATGTATCATTTTGATAAGTTTTTATTGAATGATAATTTATTATTCAGTAATAATGAATATATCATATATTACATAATAAAATAAGATTATATTATATAACATTGCTATTTTAAGAACAATAATTAAGGTCTTGTTTATTTTTGTAATTATTTTTATTTTATTTTCTCAAGTTTTTACATAAAATAAATCATCCAAAATTTTCAAATCTATAAAAATAAAATATAAAAAATAGATTTTTTAATTTTTAATTTTTGTTTTAATTTTCTTATTTTAGTATTATTATGTGCAAAAATAAAGGCATAAATAGAATGGAGAACAGCAGTGGGGGACCCATGTGTCCTTCTCGTTATATCCCAACAAGTTCGACCTCAATACCTCAGCCTCACAAACATGTGTGGGCCCATTTACCCAGACACAAGTCACACGGTCACTAGTTTGTTCGGTGTTCCCTTGTCAGCCTCTCCACGCCCTCCCAGCGAGCGTACACTAGGTTTTGTACCAAAATTATCGTCCTTCTTTCCCACCAGAATCTTTAACCTTTTTTTTTTTTTTTTTTTTTAAGGAATTCTGGGGGCAGACGGGCTGCCCCTATAAGAAAAGCAGCTCCGCCGCTTTCGGTGGCGACTCCGTTCGTTTCATGACCGAATCTCTTTAAATTTATCTTCATTTTTTTTATTGTGTTTTTTATTATATTTTTATATTTTTATTGTGTTTTTTATTATGTTTTTATTTTTTATTATATTTTTTATTATGTTTTGTTCATTTTATTTTTTTAGTATATTTTTAATCTTTATTTTTTTATTTAATTATATTTTTTATTTAATTTTAATATATTTTTCATCATCAAGCAACCTAAACCAAAAAAAAAAACCAAAAAAAACTTTTCTTATTCTTTCCGATCACGTTTCTCAAAAGGAAAAGAGAAATTCTATCTTCAATTTTAGTTTGAATTTTGAACAGTCCACGTGTCGTCTCTTCAACCTATACAGTCATGATCGACAATGCTCGGTATCAACGAAGGATGCAGCACGGAAATTAATAGTTTCATAATATTTTTGCAAAATTCGTATTTTAATAATAGGAGTCTTAAATATAAATGAGAAACGATAATTATAATTATGAATGTGTAAATATAGAATAATTATTTTAAATAAATATGATATTTACATAAAAAAATAATTTTTTAATAATAAACTATACGTTTTCAAAATAATTGTATAAATTATACGATAATAACATAACTTTATAATTATATATAACATCACTTAATATAAATATGGATCCATCATTGATTGATTATTATTAAATTGTTGGCTTTAAAAAAAGTTAAGTTTTTCTTTTTAATATTTAAGAAATAATAATAATATAATACATTTTTTAATTATTAAAAAAAATGCAGTAATTGTTGCAAATGCTCGGGTGGACCATCAATCTACTTAGCATTTTTCAATATATATGCTCAAGACTCTTGTTGATCGATCTTATATTCATTTTATATCCATGCACGTACGTACGTAAGTCGTTATACCATTACCAATCTCTTTATAGGTTTGTATAATTGCGACTCATAACATGAAAAAATTGACATAAATCAATTATTCATAATATATATTATTTTTGTTTCAAATAATTAATTATCTTAAGGAAACCTACTTCGGTTATTTTTTACATGAATTATTGTGTATATTAACATCATTGTCAATGATGATCTCCGTCGTGCCAATATTTAAAAAGTAACGAAGTTGCATAAGCCATGTTTGGCTTTCCACATTATATTAATATACATCTATATAATATGTATAATATTTTCCTTAAAATTAATTTAGAATAAAAGTATTGGCAGTATATGGTACAATGAATGTATGCCATTGAAAAAACAAAGGGCAAACACTCATCATGTGCATTATTGCTAGTAGGTATTTCTTTAAAACAAAAGCACAGTTGCATTTATGTTACAAAGTGGTGAGTGGGGTCTCCACTTAAATCCATTACGTTAAAGGAAATAGCTCTAAAAAAGAGCTATTATTGTATTAGTATAAACCAACTAAGCTATATATATATATATATATATGCATGAATAACTCTAATTCGATTAAATTTCTATTTATTTAATAAAAATGTAATATTAATAAAATTTAACTCGTTTAAACGATCTATCTTTTTATAACTTTTTATATAGAACAGAGTCAAGAAACCAAAAATATTGCGATAAAAAAATTATTTATAATCAATTTTAATTGTAAGTCATTTCATTAGAATTAATTGATTGCAAATAAATAATAATATTTTTTATAATGACATAGGTATAGTGAATGACTAGGGTGGGATGTTTTGACTTTTGGATATTACGTTTTTATATTGCGAAAATTTTGAGAAAATAATTTCCTTTTATTTTAATTAAAAACGCAATTATTCAATGGCTGAAATTTAATATTGGGTTTTCCATACTTTTAGTGACGTAAAAAACTCAAACTCACTTAGAAAAAACTAAATAAATGCCGAATACTAATATAATTGGATAATAATAATCTAAAAGTTAACAAATATTGGATTAAATAATTAATACGACCTGATTTGATTATATAAACCTAACTCGTGCATGACACGAGAGGATGGCATCACGATAAATAAAAAGTCTGGCCCGGATGGGCCCACTTTTAGAAAATATTATTATTGTCGAGTCGTTTCATTAAGGTTAACTTCCTATTATTTTAGTATTAATATTATTATCCCCGAGAAATCCTGAAATTGTACGTATAAAAAAGTTATCTCCCGCGATAAAGTATTTTCTCATATATCTCGTTTTGTATCGCAATCATGGACGGTATTACTGTATCACGTGATATATAATTAGTGTAGTTGTACAGCTACCAGCAGTGGATTAGTGGCAGCGGCAGTAATATTTAGCATATTGCAGGGGTTAAAGTTTATGGGACCCGTCCGAGAAACCTTGTCGTTTCATGAGGGATCCGAGCCAGAGTAAAAGTCGCTTTCTCGGATATTTCGATCTTGTTCTCGAGTGTTGCTCTTTCTTGATTATCTACCGTTGATAGACATTCGAAAACTAGATCAGATCTTTTTGATTGAAATCTACGGGAATAAGTAAAGAACAGTCGCATGTACTTTGTGTATCCTATGATTTCTCTAACTCTCGGTCCAACGCAAGCTGAAGGACAGCTGTCAGCTGGAGATTCCAAGCCGATGACCTCGATAACGTCTAGCCGGCTAAGTGGGACCCATCTTCAATTGGACATATAAATCTGCAGGTCTACATATCACCATAACTTATACATTTTATTGACGTATCAGTTGATACGTACAGGTAGTTATCATCTCTTTATCTGCCTGCCTCCTATAAAATACCCCCGTTTCTGCAAGTTCAATGTCTCATTATATAATTTTTCAGAGAGAGAGAGAGTTTTTAGGAAGAGAGAGAGAGAGAGAGAGAGAGAGAGACAATTCCATTTCTTGAGAGGAAAAAGCTCGTCTTAGCTTCCCTTGTGTGTAACGTGTTCTTTGGTTTTCAAGGTAAGAGCTTCCTTTAATTTTCTCAACCCCTCTCTCTGAAATTTAGAATCTTTTACTTTAAAGTTTTTAGCTTTTTAAGCTGTTCTATTTTTTTCTTCTTCTTCTTCGTCTTCTTTAGGTATGCTTATGCGTCTTTAACCCACATGGTCTAAAAACGCCCTTTATTTATTTATTTATTTATTTTGGATTTTGACCCGATTTCTAAGCTTTAGTCATGTTGTTGAGTGAAGTACTTGTAGTAATTTTGTTTGAAAAATGAGTTGCTTTTGCGTGGGATGGATGGTGGTTGAGTGATCTGGTTCAGGGTATAGATTTGAATCTATTTGCTGTTTGTTTTGCCTTTTTTTTTTTCAACAATTAAGCTAGGAAGAGATGGCCCCTTTCTCAGATTTATGTGTAACGTATGATATTTTTTCAGATCTAGCGCTGCTTTTGGTGATTTCGTGTTTTTTGAATCGAAGACGACGGAGCGACTACCATGTCGTCGCTTAGTAGAGAGCTTGTGTTCTTGATCTTACAGTTTCTTGACGAGGAGAAGTTCAAAGAGACCGTTCACAAGTAAGCTACTGAAAATTTAGTTTTACCTTTCTTTTGTTTTTCTGCTGTTTTAGTTTTCTAGTGATAGGTCATTTCCGAACGATTGATTATGCACTTTTGCCTCATTAATTGCTTTGTTTATTGAATAGGCTTGAACAGGAATCTGGGTTTTTCTTCAATATGAAATACTTTGAGGATGAGGTGCATAATGGGAATTGGGATGAGGTTGAGAAGTACCTTTCTGGGTTCACAAAAGTGGATGACAATCGGTATTCAATGAAAATATTTTTTGAGATAAGGAAGCAGAAGTATCTCGAGGCATTGGATAAGTAAGCTTACAAATTTTAAGTACAAATTTTCTAATCTTTGGTTTTATAATAATAGATTCTTTGTTTTTGGAGATTATGTTTATATTGTCTGTGAATGAGATTTTTCAAATTTTTGATAGGCATGATCGTTCCAAGGCTGTGGATATATTAGTTAAAGATTTGAAAGTTTTTGCCACATTTAATGAAGAGCTTTTCAAGGAAATCACCCAGCTCTTGACGTTGGAGAATTTTAGGTATGATGAGTATGCGTTGAACTCATTCAGGTTACAGTTGTTTTTGGAAAACAAAGTCAAAATGGGTTTTTTGTATCACAGGGAAAACGAACAACTTTCCAAATATGGAGATACCAAATCTGCCAGAGCAATCATGTTGGTAGAGCTGAAGAAGCTAATTGAAGCAAATCCTTTATTTCGTGACAAATTGCAATTCCCAAACCTTAAAAATTCACGGTTACGGACTCTCATCAACCAGAGGTAATTTATTTAGAAATCCTGCAAGATTCAGTTTAAATTGATTACCGTATACTTGCTTCATTTGGGCTTCAAGGTGTTCTTACTTGGTACCTTGTTCCCTGTGATTTCTTATTGAATTATTTGCATGAGTACATTTGCCTTTCATGACATCTAGAGTGAGTGCTGTGTTATGCATCATAGGTTAGCCTATGATTATGATCTTTTAGCCATCTCTGCTATGATAGCCCCTGCTCTTAAGGTTGGGGCCGTGCCTTAAATGCTTGGCTAAACAATGCAGAATGATCTAATTTTCCCGTCATGATAAGAGTAATCTTTCTGTGAATGTTAAAACATATGCTTCACAGGCTAAGGGCTGTGCTTGTATCAGTTTTGGAGAACAGCTGTAACATTAATGCTTGTCATCAGCATACAGTCCTGTTAGTTCAGTATGCAATCTGATTACTTACTGTAAATTACAGCTTGAATTGGCAGCACCAACTATGTAAAAACCCTAGGCCAAATCCAGATATAAAAACTCTATTTGTGGATCACACTTGTGGACAACCAAATGGTGCACGAGCTCCATCTCCTGCAAACAATCCACTGCTTGGATCCCTACCAAAAGCTGGGGGTTTCCCTAACCTAGGTGCACATGGGGTAGGTTTCAACTTAATTGGGTGCAAAGTTAAGTTAGTTGGATGTTTATAGCCTTTCATTAATTTGCTTGAGTTTATGTTTTCAGCCTTTTCAACCTACACCAGCACCAGTTCCAACACCCCTTGCAGGTTGGATGTCCAATCCTGCCACTGTAAATCATCCATCAGTTTCAGGAGGGGCTATTGGTCTTGGTGCTCCATCAATCCCTGGTACTAGATTAATCTGTTTTGGAATTGGTATTGATTTTATTTGCTTTTTTATGGGGATTGGATGTTCTGTATAGTTCTTATTGTGACCATGAAATTGTATCTTTATCTCAAATAGCTGCTCTGAAGCATCCAAGGACTCCTCCAACCAACCCTACTGTAGAGTACCCATCTGCGGAGTCTGACCATGTTTCTAAAAGAACAAGACCGATGGGAATATCTGATGAGGTATTGTACTCAACAAAGAAAATTTGTTTGGTGACATCCATGATTACTAGTGAAAAAAGTTACTTTTTACACCTCAATGAGAGAATTATAATTTCTCAAATAAAAAGTACAATGAGGACAAGTTTATAATGCAAGAATCAATAGGTGTGCACTGCTTTTTCATGGTAGCATTTAATTATTGGATGGTGGGATCAGAAGCATATTATTCTTTCTAAGGTTTTTTATTTGAGATTTTGAAAATAGGTTGGTTGGACCTGATTGGTACTTGTTTGGTGCAGGTAAATTTGCCTGTCAATGTGTTGCCAGTAACATTTCCTGGTCATAGTCATGGTCAGGCTTTCAATGCGCCCGATGACTTGCCAAAGACTGTCTCAAGGACCTTAAATCAAGGATCGTCTCCCATGAGCATGGATTTTCATCCTGTTCAACAGACCATACTTCTTGGTCTGCCTTTATTTAAAACCTCTTGTTTAATTCTAAATATCTGAGTACTACTATGTGTTTTAATTGGTATATTTCCTTACTCTGAAGTGGTTACTATTCTATCAAGGAATTGAACCTTGAATATTTTGAATGTTGTGTTTCAGTTGGTACCAATGTTGGGGACATAGGTTTGTGGGAAGTTGGTTCAAGGGAGCGGTTGGTTTTGAAGACCTTCAAAGTTTGGGATATTAATGTATGTTCAATGCCTCTGCAGGTGTGTTTCCATCTTATCTTCTTCAATCAATGATCCAATTTAAGTTGAATGTTTTGTCCTTCAAGATATTAATTCCGTGATGGATTTCAGGCAGCTTTAGTTAAAGATCCAGGTGTATCTGTTAATCGTGTGATTTGGAGCCCTGACGGTTCTTTATTTGGTAAGCTTTACGATATTGGTTCTTCAGCCCATATGATCTATTGAATATATTGCGTGTGTATTAAAGGTGAACTGGACAATCAGATGATATGTTTATTCTATTCTAATTACAGGAGTTGCATACTCCAGGCACATTGTTCAAATATATTCTTATCATGGGAATGATGATGTACGGCAGCACCTGGAGGTATTTCTTATATGAACCTTGCGTTTCAGTTTTCTTACTCTAGTGCATGTGGTATTTGAGTTGATATACTAAATGTTGCTCTGTACTTGCTGGTTCAGATTGATGCCCACATTGGTGGAGTAAATGACATAGCATTCTCCCATCCAAATAAGCAACCTTGTGTGATAACCTGTGGTGATGATAAGACCATCAAGGTCGGTTGGTCCTATTACATGTTTGATTGTTTAAAAGTTTTGAGTGGAGGTTAAGTTTGCCATGCCTTACTAATTTTGGTTGGTAATTGTAGGTATGGGATGCTGCTACTGGTGCAAAGCAGTATACTTTTGAAGGTCATGAGGCTCCTGTTTATTCTGTCTGTCCCCACTATAAGGAAAACATTCAGGTATGATATCCATTTTCTCTGATTGTATTGAATACTTTAGACTTGTCAGGCTTATTAGTTTTTCCTTTCCTTTCCTTTCATGGATCCTTCCCAAATCTTAGTATTTTTGTTACTGACATATTTCTTGTGTGTTTGTATGCTTAGTTTATCTTTTCAACAGCACTGGATGGAAAGATCAAAGCATGGCTGTACGACAACTTGGGATCTCGAGTTGATTATGATGCTCCTGGGCGCTGGTGCACAACAATGGCTTACAGTGCTGATGGTACTAGGTAATTATGTTGGTACTGCTTGTCCTTTGCCAGTTGTTCGGGGTATTGTCAACAACTCGACAGGGTCTTTCCTGTTTTGACTTCTTTCTTTGGGTGTGGGGGGTTGTGGATATTGCAGGCTCTTTTCATGTGGGACAAGTAAAGATGGGGAATCATTTATCGTTGAATGGAATGAAAGCGAAGGGGCTGTTAAAAGGACCTATCAAGGATTCCGCAAACGTTCTCTGGGTGTTGTGCAATTTGATACAACCAAGAACCGGTTTTTGGCTGCTGGTGATGATTTCTCAATCAAATTCTGGGATATGGACAATGTTCAACTATTGACAACTGTTGATGCTGATGGAGGCCTCCCAGTAAGTTCATCAAGTTAAATAAATAATTAGAAGCATGTCCTTTCAGAAAAATTGTTGCTCAATTTCATCTTCACAACTTCCTCTTTAGGCATTTTTTCTTGTATACTCCCAGTGTTTATGGCCAACACCTTTTGGCTTATCAATAAAAGTTGCTCTCTAAACAAATTGTCTTTCATACTTCCCAGGGAAGCCCACGTATCCGCTTTAACAAGGATGGGACTCTGTTGGCTGTTTCTGCTAATGAGAATGGAATCAAGGTTTTAGCAAATACGGATGGTATTAGGTTGCTACACAAATTTGAAAATCTTTCTTATGATGCATCGAGAACGTCTGAAGCTGTGGCGAAGGTAGCTTTGTCAGATCATTAGCTTTTGTGACACCCTGACCTCAGCATGAGCTAATCTTGTGTTAATATGTGATATCTCTTTCAGCCAACAATAAACCCAATTTCGGCTGCTGCAGCAGCTGCTACTAGTGCTGGACTTTCAGACAGAGGTGTCTCTGTGGTTACTATTGCTGGAATGGTTTGTGGCACATGCCCTTTTCCCTTTATTATGTTTTATTCATATCACTTGGCCATCGTAAGTTTCTGCTGCTCATAGATTAAATAGGAAGTTACCATCCAAGCACACCTTATATTGTTGCTATATTATATTTTTTGGTTCTTTGTTTTAAATGCATTTTGCATATGGATTCGTTTTTTTTTTAAGCTCATTATATTGACATATTAATCTATAACCAGAATGGGGATGTCCGGAGCTTGGGTGACGTGAAACCTAGAATCACAGAAGAATCCAATGACAAATCCAAGATCTGGAAGCTCACTGAAATCAATGAACCATCTCAATGCCGATCCTTGAGGCTTCCTGAAAACCTGAGAGTAACCAAGGTGTGATATGTGCTAATTGGCTTTATTCTTGGAAGGTTCTCTAACATGATATAGTTTGACTATGTTTGTGATCCTGCTTTGTTTTAGTCTCTAGCCACTTTGGCAGCATTGTGTTCCTCTCCTAAGATTTACTTGTACTTTCTTGTGTACATGTGCTGTACACCCACTACATTTTTTTCATGCGCACAAATTGGGTCTCTTCCCACCTACGTTGCTCTTTTCATAGACCAAACATTGAAAGTACATAAATACTAGTAGGATAGCAAGGGTATCTTCCCTATTTCCTCTGTGTGTGTGTCATGTATTGGATAATTCTGTAGCAGGTGAGCTCATGAAGTTCCCTCAAGATTTTATCTGATTCCATCTTGTCTCCAGTAAAATACACTCACTAGCTTCCTCGATCTTTTTGTTCGTCCCTGATTGTCACAGATATCAAGGTTAATCTATACGAATTCAGGAAATGCTGTTCTAGCATTAGCATCAAATGCCATTCATCTGCTCTGGAAATGGCAGCGCAGTGATCGTAATTCTTCTGGAAAGGTATGAGGACATGTCAAAGTAGCTTGTATCAAGCCTGAGTATTTCTTTGACCATATCTGGAAAAATCAGTTCCGGTTTGTCTAAGAAAATTGTCATTTATCTTGCAGGCAACTGCCGGTGTGTCACCTCAATTGTGGCAACCATCAAGTGGAATTCTAATGACCAATGATGTTTCTGAAACTAGTCCTGAAGAGGCTGTGCCCTGCTTTGCTTTGTCCAAGAATGATTCGTATGTTATGTCAGCATCTGGAGGAAAGATCTCCTTATTCAATATGATGACATTCAAGGTAACCCACGAGTCCTTTGTAACTTTGAATTTATGGACTACATTCATTTTGACCAATGTCAATTTCTTTCTTGAAACTGCAGACAATGACAACTTTCATGCCGCCACCACCTGCGGCTACATTTCTTGCCTTCCATCCTCAAGATAACAACATTATTGCCATTGGCATGGATGATTCCACAATTCAGATATATAACGTTCGCATAGATGAGGTATGATGCAGTATATGGCCACCACAATCAATCATGGTTGGAAATGTTATTTACTTAATGTTTTCTTGATGCAGGTTAAGAGCAAGTTAAAAGGACACTCAAAAAGAATAACTGGCCTTGCCTTTTCTCATGCACTGAATGTGCTAGTTTCATCTGGAGCGGATGCTCAGGTAATAATTTTCCTATTCAAATGTGTTTTAAAGATTGGTGTTGCTTTTCTGATTAGTTTATGTGAACTTGACCTAATCAACTTCCTCAATTTCGTTATTTAATGAATCTGCAAACATCAGTCAGTAAGGCATCTTTAAGGATTAATTCTGCCTATTCACCCTTGATATGTTTAAAGGATTAATCAATGTTTCAACTTATTTCTCTGACATCTTTAAATGATCCCATAATAATGATCAATGCTTATTTTTTCTGTGACATGGAATGCAATTCCTAACTCGCACTCATGTTGATTTCTTTGGAATTTGATTATTCATCAATTTTATTAACAGTGATCAAAGTTCGAAGCACTATTCATCAGCATATTATTCCTGAACTCTAAATCAGTCATAATCAATAATTCTTAATTTTCAGAGGAATTTTGTGTTGGTTTACTTACAATAGTACTATTTTTTTTCCCCTCCAGCTGTGTGTATGGAACTCTGATGGATGGGAAAAGCAGAAGGCTAGATACTTGCAGCTTCCTGCTGGAAGGGCTCCAGCACAATCAGACACACGTGTACAGTTCCATCAAGACCAGGCACATTTTCTGGTTGTACATGAAACTCAGCTTGCAATATATGAAACAACAAAACTAGATTGTGTAAAGCAGGTATTTTCCACATCCGCATGCTTTATATTTTTCGAAGGAACAATTTACGTTCTTTTGTTTTTGGTTCTGACATGCCTTCTTCATCTGTAGTGGCTCCCACGTGAATCTGCCCCCATCTCTCATGCGACATTCTCATGTGATAGCCAGTTGATATATGCCAGCTTCTTAGATGCAACAGTCTGCGTGTTTAGTGCTGCAAATCTGAAATTACGATGTCGGATCAATCCTTCTGCTTATCTTGCTGCCAGCATCAGGTACTTTACCATGCTCCAAGCCTACATGGGCTTATTCAGGCTACAATTTTTGTTTAGATACGATGATATTTTGTTCAATATGTCTGAATATCACTGTTAATTTTACTTCCTCAGTATATTTGAATGATGGTAAACTTTTCAGCATTTGACACTCTTGCCTTCTGAGAATGCTAAAAAAACTTTGAGCCCTATGCACAAAGAATTGCTTGGGTTGAAACTTAAGACTGTAAACGTTTCTTTTCTTAAAGAAAATACTCACTCAGTATATTAAAAATTATGAACGTGACAAGTTATTCATAAAACATTGGAGAACATATTCTGAACTTAACATTGGTTCTTGTTAAAACATTTTTGATCCTAGAGGATTTATTGGACTGCCCAAATTGAGGCTCCAAAAGATGCTGAAAGTTTTGGCAATTAAATCTAAACTTCGATCGAGCCTATCTTTTAACCAAATAAAATTAGCTTGTCCAATAACCAGATAATTTGTCAATTTTGTGCATCATGTTCTGCAATTACTTTACAATTGCTAGTTTTTCATGGGAAACTTGACAGCACTCTTCCTACCTATATGCGTGATAGCTATAGTAGATTCCAACCCTTTGTTTCCTGAATGCCGCAGTTCTAATGTACAACCACTTGTGATTGCGGCTCACCCGCACGACCCGCATCAATTTGCAATGGGACTGTCAGATGGCGGGGTCCATGTTTTTGAGCCCCTTGAATCTGAAGGCAAATGGGGAGTGCCTCCACCTGTTGAGAATGGGTCGGCAAGCAGTGTTCCAGCTACCCCGGTCGGAGCTTCAGGTTCGGATCAAGCCCAAAGATGATCGAGTAGCTGCCAGTGAGGAGTTCTTTTACATGCTTGCTTGCTGGCCCATCTTGAATTGAGGTATGCTGTACAATGTACATGTCGTCTTGTCTGTTTGATTTTTAACATATTGTCTGTTTCTTGTTTTTCTTGTCTCTTCCTCATTCATAATTGATGTTTGTTGTGCAGTTTGCTGGTCATGACACATGTATTTACTCAAGGGCGCTGCAAAATATGTAGATTTGACATGTTTAATCAAATTCTAAGGTAAATGCTGTAGGAGTATAAAGAGTTTTGGGAAGGTAGAAGAATTTTTATGTTCTTCCTCAGAATCACTGCATGGAATCCATTGAAGTATCAGTTATGCGATCTGTATGAAATTTTAGGGTAGTCTAATCAGCCATTACTTTTGTCTTGAAAAGTGCTTTGCTCTTCCCTTCCCAAGTGCACTAAAAGTTTATTTATAATCAATTATAGTAAATCCCTTCTGAAACCTTTTAGCAAGCAATTATCGCCAGCAATCGGAATATCTGTTGTTTTTCACCGTATTTTTGTTAAGTCTTTATCCTACGACTGGTTTCCTCGAGAGCAAAGAGTCTTAAGAAAGAGGATTCGGAGCAAATGTTGAAAAATTCTTGACATGAAACCATCGACTATACGCTGTCTTCATCATCGTCATCATTCTCGCGTAACATCTGAAAATGTTGAAGAGGAACAAAGCTAATGACTCTGCCTTCTCAGGTGTAGCTTGGTTAAACTTCCAAGGACAAATTCAGATTGCCACTGCTTATTGAATGATCACCAGGCTGGTTTATGGTACATGTATTTCCATCACCTCAGAAATCACGGATGGATCCATGGATAATGATTTTCATTTCCAATTGCAATGAACTCCACAAAAATGGTTTCAAACGCACACAACCTTTATTTTTTTTGTTTAACAAGAGCAAGACAACGGCTGCTCAGATTGAAACAAAAGACGATGGGTTTAGCAAGTTTCCAACGATAAAAGGAAAGACAAACATGCAAACCGCGAGGAGAGGGAGAACGAACAATTTCTAATTTCTATCCTAGAGGCCAACCGCCGACTGATTCTATCGTAAAGGCCAACAATTGACAATAACTCTCCCCGAATACAGCTTAAAACTTTCATTATATTGTGCTTTCCAAAAAGCAACTGTTTTCAATATCTCGAAAAGTCTGGCTTATCCAAACACCTTCCATCGGTGTTTACAGTACAGAAAACAGCAAGACCCAACCTCCACAGAGTCGCCTATTGTACACACTGCCCATGTCACCGGATCCAGGCACTGACATATCATCTAAGGGTAAGAAAAAATTTTGATCATTCAAAATGATGCTTAAAGATTAAAAATGTCATCTTTTTTTCGACAAATGCAAAGCTTTTTGCTTCGCATTGTTTGTCATGTGCTGCTGAATCTGGCTGAGGAACTGTGTTCTAAGCGGAATGAACCGATTAATTCCAGCAGGAGAGGGAGGCGGGGCGATGAAAGCATATAAAAGGTGATAAATAAAGATCGAAGAATGCTAGTCACTTTCTGTTATGATTCTAGAAATCTGGTTTGTGAATGGGTAGCGTAAGGTAGATGAAATGTAGGTAATTTGATGTGAAAATGGAATGTAAGCTAGCTGTTTGAGAAAATGAATGAACAAATGCACAAACAGATTTGGATATAGGGTTCTTCGAGGGTCCCCTTAAACCTCCACAGGATTTCAATTCCAAAATTCAGATAAAATGTTCAGAGATGATTCTTCCTTACAGTCCTTCAGAGATGTTCAGAGATGAACTGGGGAACAAAAAGCAATAAACGTTGGACACCTTTCCAGTTTCTAACGGTAATAAACTAGGAAAACAGCTAATCACTTCAAGCTCCCGAACTCAATCTTGATAGTTCCCCAGTTCTGTCTTCGAGTCTTCACGTCAGTTTCTTCAACAAACCCTAGCCCTCTTATCGTCGATCTCCATAGTGGCACAAGGGCCATAACACCTTGATTTTGTTGCCTTGTAAAGCTCACTAATTTACAGACTACAGAGATTTACATAGGCCATCAATCAAGAACCAAGGGCTTTTAATGCAAAACCCAACTACAAGGAAACTGCAGAACATAATTATATGTCAATATATGCAAAGCATAACCACAGCTGAAAAATGTCTGGCACCCATGCCCAAGGAAGGAAGCTTTTTTATTTACATTTTCTTCTGCATCATATGACATTCATGACACAAAAAGAAAGCTTCCCAGAAAGAATTGAAATAATTTACCAGAATGTCCCCTGAAAAGCCCCATTTTGAAATACCCTTCAGGTTTTTAATCATATATGTACTGAACATCGAACTCCATGCACCTTAATATTTATTTTATATAAATAGCTGCCCCTAACACCAACTGTAGCTTTTCACATAAAATCTTATCTTTATTACTGCTGGGGACGGAAGTGTACCAGATTAGGAAGATCAGTTGACTGAAGCTTCTTGATGTCATTTGCTGTCACCTTGCAGCCCTCCAATGTCAGTGATTTCAAATTCTTCAGAGTTTTCAAATGATGCAGTCCTTCACTGGTGATGCGAGAATTTGACACATTCAAAGACACCAATCCTGTCAAGCCTGCATTGACATGGAAGGATGAGAGAATAAACCGCAGGAATCCTTTGATTCGGAAATATCATCTCACATGTCAACTGCAACGGCTCCACAAATGAACTCTGGTACATTTGAGTCCCATATAACGAACTAATTTCATGAAGATAAAGAAAGCACACATTCATTTAAAGTTTAAAAAAAAAAAAAAGGTTTAAAAAGCTACCAGAAACAAGCTCCAAGGTTTTATCTGTCAGATTAGAGTTTTGTGAAAGATTTAGCATCATCAGGGAAGTAAGATCTTTGATATTCTTCACACCGGCATCTGTCAATCCACCACCGCATATTTCCAACCACTCCAGGTTCTTAAAATCTGACTCATCAAATATGGGAGGAAAAAGAGAGAATTTAAATCAGAACCGGCCAATCCGCAAAACAAAGTTCAAATGGTTTCAAGAATGTTATTTATGAAGTTAGATAAGGCCTCTAATCATTCATAGTTATAAACTCTCTCACAGATTCAATCATCATCAGAGAACCAATCTGTACATCTAATTAATTACAGAAGGAACTTGGAAGACTATCAGTTACTAGATATTATAAAACATTCTCCGCAACTACACGAATCTGGTTAGTGAGAGTGCTCTGCATTGTTCTCTTGTACCTAATCCAGTTTACATGAATCCTCTAGCTCTGTGTTTAGAAGCAGCATCATGTATAACTAAATAAATTTGTTAGCATAAGCAACTATATTAATGTGATTCAACATACTTTGCAGATGTTTTGTTCCAGCCACCGTAATACGAGCTCCAAAAAGATCAAGTTGAGTTAGTCCAGTCAAACCTGCATCGGAAAAACATGAACATTGCATCCTTTTTTTTTATTGTAAAATGAATTTATATTGATCAAAGATTCAAAAGAGTAGGCAAGAGCCCAAGTATATGGGACAAATACCAATTGCATCCTGAAATTGATGCATTCAAATAATTATAAAAAACTAATAACGTAATAAGCATTTTAGGAAGAATAAGCTACTCTTGCAGTGTAACAGTAGCGCTCATCAGTACATTGATAAGAGCAGGAGGAGGATCACTTCCACTACAGGTATTCTAGCTAATGTATCGTACTTCCATTCTGTTCACATCCAAACACAACTTTAATCTACATCCCTTACTTGTAAGTGCTGCAAGCCCAGTATCTGTAATATGGCGACCATCCAAATTGAGTGTTTTAAGAGATGAGAATCCAGACAAGTGTCTTAAACCATCAGAAGTAACCTCAGTGAATGATAAATTTAAACTCTCCATGTTTGTCAAACCTACAGGCAAAAAACCAATATATCATGTTATGAGAAATAAGATCAAACTACTTTGTTAGCTCCTTAGCCTATTCCTTTCTGTTCCGACATGTGAACTCCTCTCTACACGCACATACAAATAGAATGGAATAAACTTTGGGTCATACAGAGGGCATGTCTTTTTTTTTTCCCCACTCAACTTGAGGTTAATATGTAATCTCATTCATAAAGGACAAAAGAATTTACCAAACAAGTACAGATCTTCATTATAGGTAGCATCCGACTCTTTTCTGTTCTAGATGTACATATACTCGCACAAATGAAATAATACCGTAAAATCTAGCGGCTCTTATCATTAGAGTGCCACTTCACAAACAAACCACTTTTTGAATGCATGTGAACCTGATTATATGCTACAATGAATTTCACGAAAAATATTTTTATAGAAGAAATAAGTTTCTTGAAAATAGAAGGTGAATGTCTAACCAGATAGATGACGGAGTCCATTGCTTCCAACTTGGGTATCAGACAACCCCAAGCATTTCAGATGCTGAAGGCCTAAAATCAAAGCATTTTATATTCAAATTTCAGCATTATTTACAAATGAGTTGAGGAAACAAGGAAAATTCCTAGCATGTGTTGGGCCACTCCAAGCATATGTTGTTCTCATCATTCTATAATTAACTCATCATTCTATAATTAATTGTTACTATCATGAATCATGTACAACAGGCTCGAGACTTTTATCATATTGAACAAATTGTAGACATGTCTCTCAAAAGTAAATCCTCAATATTTACCTACCAAAAAAAAGCAACTCCTCAGTATTAGGACTATGCACATTGAAAACAAACACACCCCCCCCCCCCCCCCCAAAAAAAAAAAACAAAGAAAAAGAAATGTAACCATAGCCATCTGATCAGCTCTGGTATTAAATCATAGGCAAGCAAGCATCTATTGTAAAAAGAAGATGCAAGAACCATAAAGAATCACGTATTTTTGTAACTCCACTTTGGTAAATCATAGGCAAGCAAGCATCACTTCTTTCTACTAGACCACTTTGGTTGGAAGCAGAAGCTTTGCCAAAAACAAGGCGTACAAAATTTTATATATAGAAAATAAGGGAAAACATAAACACCAACCTGTCAAGTTAATCAGCCCTTCATCCCCAATACCACATGAATCCAGGTTTAAGCTTTCCAAATTTGTCAGACCTGCTTGAAGCAAGATCCATGATTATGTATAAAAACTATTATTCAAAATGTATAACAAATACATGAAGCAAAGATCGAGATATGCGATAATTCAAGACATCACACACGCACAAACATGCTCAAACTTCTTTCACAAGAGATTTAGTTTTATGGAAAATTCTAACAAATATAGTCCGTGAGCTAGCCATGAACTACACTCAAAGCAATTGCAGATATTAACATTGAACAAATCATGCAGTAATTTGTCCACAAAAAGCATATTGCACAAGCTTAACTGTAAAAAAGAACATTAATGTATGATTGGCACAAGCAAAGGAAATTAGGTTTCATATCTTGTGCTCAAAAGGAGGAAAAGGATCTCACATCCCAACTGCTATGATCCTAAGGGTTAAAAGCTAAATCAAAATAGATTTTTTGGTTCAATAGATGGGCCTTTACGCCAACTATACTAAATGACAGAAATTGCAGCTGTGCATTTTAGCAGGCATAGATACAAACTCTTTACCCTCAAACCTGTTCTTCCATTCATGGAAACTATTAAAAAGGAATCACGGATCAAAGTTTTTAAACTTGTATAGGTATGAGGAAAGACGCAACCAACCTTTCAAGTGGAACAAGCATACATCTGTGATGTCATTGAAGCCCAAGTTTAGTAATTTTAAGTTCCCAAGTCCTACAGATACCAAGGTATGCTATAAGTTCAAGGCAAGGTTCTACTTATCAAAAAAAAAAGTTCAAGGCAAGGTTCTTGTAAAAAGTAAAGCAACACAGTATAAGACCTCGTTCGTTTTTTGAGATGAGTTGAGATAAAAGTATAATAAAATATTGTTATAACATTTTTTCAATATTATTTTTGTTTTGGAATTTGAAAAAGTTGAATCGCTTATTTTATTGTGTGGGAATTTGATAAAGTTGTAATGATTAGATGAGATGAGTTGAGATAAACTGTGAAAACAAACGAGGCCTAAATGATTTTTATGATTACTAAAGCAGACCAAGAAATGCATGTGCCAGTCTTAATGATACTTACTCGAAAACTTCTCACTTCCATAATCAGACAGATTACATCTGCTAAGATTCAAATATGACAGGGCAGGAAGAGCTGGCACAAAAACAATGTAAGGTAGGTATCAGACCAAACCAAATATTGAACAGAATATTGAGTACAGATAATTTGAAAAAGGAATATTTATTGCTTAAATTTGCATCACATACTAATAGAACCCAATCGGCCATAGATACCAAGTAACAATAATTGCCAGGGGTCAATAAATTAAATAAATTCACAATCAGAAGCATGGTAAACCTTCATTCTTCCTTTAGACCCGTAAGCATTTCCACAAATTAAACTACCAATTTCATAAGTACGCACTCATAGAGAAGACACTCCATGAACTAAAGCACAATAAAAGCATTTATGAAAAAAATTAAATATAGGTCATACCATTTTCTCTAAAGAATTATGGGCAAAGACCAAGCACCAACAGAGTAAATACCTGAAAGAGAGTCCAGGCATGCAGCAGTAATCGGGCAGCCCTCCAAGTTCAATAGTGAAAGCTTGTGCAGACCTGCAACACAGATAAATAATCTCCACAAAAAGTAATGTAAACAAAAACACGATACAATAATGATAAGAGATGAAATCCAAAAGCAAAAATAGAAAACCTATGCTACTTATTTAAGAAAATAAAGTACCTTTCAAGAAATTAATGCCGATATCTGTAACCTTGCTGCATGAAATCTGCAGTGCTTTCAAATTGATAAGCCCTGAAATTTGATTGGATGAGTGATCCACACAATTTTCTGCTAGACCATCTTGATTACAATGCTCATGCACATGCCAACACATATAGATGTTTGATATGAACTAATCATAATGTATTTTCAGTATGTGACACATATAGTATGTTTGATATGAACTAATCCTTGAACTATGTAATGTTTTAGTCCATGCACAATTCCCAACGAAATAATATTTTTTTTAGTTTTCTATCTAAACCTACGCCTCTTGAGGGAAACACAGGAAAAACCTCTTAGATGCTAAACTGAAACCCAAGTTTCCATACTTCACAGCACTGCAGTAGTTGTCCATAACTAATCCTAGATACACATCAGCACTAACAGATATGGTGACCGGAGGAATGATTTTTCCTTTTTCATATATATATATTTATAAGTTATTCATATATATATGTTATATATTGCATCAATGTATCTCATTTATAGAATCTCCTAACAAGCAATTCAGAGAGGGGGGAGGGAGAGAGATAATAGACATCAATTTCAATAGAAGGCTGACTTTCAAACTATGGGCATAGCAACAATGACGGATAGAGAGCATAACTTACCAGAGAGAGGCTTCATGTCATCATCTGTTATGCAATTGCAGCATTTGAGATTGAGAGACTCCAATTTTGTTGAACCTGTATATATATATATAATATAATATAAGTAAACCATTATATAGATATGAATAGGCATCATCCAAGTACACAAGATGGTATACAAGAACTAACACCTATTTAGGAAGACGAAATGAAAACAAGAAATTCATGAAAATTGAGGCCATTAAAAATAAATCACACACACACACATATATATACACTACATCAACAGCAAGAAAGCTAACTAGACTATGCCATGCAATGTTCCCGTTATCAAGAGAAACTAAGTAACAAAACTTTAAAAACAACAAAATGCGTAACCCTAGAACATAGTATGTATACAAGACAGACCTATGTAGAAGAAGAAAAAGATGTAAGAAAATTGTGAAAGTTGAGCCCATTAAAGTCGAAGCTTTCCAAATAACTCGGGAAATGCCTTGCCACATCAAAGCATCTGTCTGTCAATAATTAGTGCCAAAATTACAATAATGCAGGCAACAAAGGTAGTGAAAGAACATGCATCATCTTTAAATGTGCATTACCCTCACAAATAGGGTCATTGGACACAGGCATCTTTGTCCATGCTAGTGTCACTATGCCTCCTGAGGGAGCAGTAGGGCCTCAGGCACCAATGCAGACGGGGTTGATACTTCTGTTCAGGGTTCATTTTTAGTTGAAGACGGGGGCCCTCCATGGTCTCGAGTACTTTGGAAGAAATGGAGTGCAGTAATACTTACCAGAGATTGAAAACAATTACATCTTAGGGCACAAAATGAACAAATGGTTTGATCATATTTTAAATACGCCTTTTCTTATTCTTTTTTTTTTTCTTACATAAGTAAAAATTAAGACCAAGCTTCTTTAATTGTTTGCATCTGACACATGCATCATAATAAGCATATCCATTACATTCCAAGGATAGCATTGGTCTTATTTACTAAAGAAAATCTCCTACAATTTCTTTTAAATTAAAATAAGTTTAGCTGGATATTATTTCGTCTCCTTTTATCCTGGAGAGTCTAGGGTTCAACCTTTCATTAAGGGAATAAGTTTTGGAAGGAGAATGCTATGACCCAGGGAAAGCACTAGTCACATCTGCACTATGAATGCAAAATTACTACTTAATTTAAAGCTCCTCTACAATCCCTCATAAAACCCGATTTTACCCGGTAAGTAGCCAATTTGATACTTAGAACTCCTGACCACTTTCATCACTTACCCACTTTATATGGATTATCCACATTCTACAAAATCTCCCTCTTAGTTTTTGATGTCCTTGTCAGAGTCTTGTCAGAGTCATGTCATCCACTGCCCCAATTTCACATGGCTGACCTTACAGGTGGCCTGATACATTATGTAACGACTCAAGAAAAACACTAGCCACATCTGTGCACTATAACCCAAAAAAACCTAATTGATTTGAAGCTTTCATAGCAATGTGAGACTCAACACTCATGACTATCTTTATAACCTTTTTTTTATTGCCACCAAGTGTCCAAGAACAAAGTCCCGTCTAATCCCAGGAGTGCACAGATCCTTGGAAATGATTCTCCTGCAAGTGCACCTCTAGTAATTTAAGGGGAAGTTCCCTCAGACCAATAGCCCCTAAAAATTGTTTGCACCAAGAGAATTTGAACCTTAGACCAAGAGGGAGCATACCACCAAGACCAAGTAAGGCATTTACTACTTGAGCCAACCCCTAGGGGTTAATCTTTATAACCTATCCATTCTATATGGGTTATTCATATTCACAATGTGGGATTGGGGTGTTACAAGGTCGGCAGTCCACATTACATAGCCTCCAAATAACCATTCAATTTAAAAAAGAATTAATTAACCTAATCACTTATTTAATCAATCATCTTACTCGATAAACTCATGAAACCCATTTTGTTCCTCTTGGGGAAGGGAGAGAATGAAACTACATTCAGAGAATAAATACCTTTAAGGTGGACAAGCCCACCATGAATTTCAAGGCATCTCTCCAAGTCTAATTTGACCACGTTAGCTAAACAGGCAAAGGCACTCATTCCCTCAGCAGTAATTGCACTGTTTCTTTTAAAACTCAAACTTGTCAAGTTTGAGAGACCTGAAACACTTAATAAAGGTCATACATGGCATATATAGACCTAATTCCAGTTCCAAGTAGACCCAACGTCAATTCACATTTATCTCAAGTCAAGAAAAGATCAAGAGCACAAAAGAAAATAAATTTAAAGTATAATTATGCACCAAAATAAATGCTTTTACAGGGAAAAAAGCTGCTGACTCAAGCAATGGGGAAAAATGATTTAAGTCTGATTTGTTTTCATAGATAAGATATGATAAAAGTTAAAAATTGAAAAAAATATTATTATAATATATTTTTTTAATATAAGTTTTGTTTTAGGATTTGAAAAAGTTGTTTTGAGATTTGAAAAAGTTATCTTGTTTATTTCATTTTGTATGGAGATTTTGAAAAGTAATAATGATGAGGTGAGTTGAGATTGTTTGGGAAAGCAAACCAGGCCTTAGTCTTACATCAACATATAATAGACAAGCATGTCATACAAACACCGTTTCACGTCCAACACTACACAAGAATTCAGCATGCCAATGCGAGCAAAACCATAGCATGAAACCAATCTTATATGATTAGGAGCATCTGGCTTCTTCTCCTCTCATCCATTCTAGAGTTTGAGCATATAGTTAAGAAAGCCATTAAGAATACGAAGGTCTTAGACACTTCTGTCTGAGTTTGATTTCAGGTACACCATGTCTCTTCAACTATGGGATCATGATTACTTTGATTCTATTTTTCTACCCTCTACACCAGCACTCTCCCCCCCCCCCCCCCCCTCCCCCCCCCCCCCCCCCCCCTTTCCTCCTTTATCTTGCATCCAAACTCCTCTCCTCCCAATTCTCACTTTTTCATCTTTCTACTATTCTATTAAAGAATTAAATAACTAATTGAAAAATATCAAATGCCCAGAACCAACAAGGTAAATGAGAAGGCACAGAAAAGACTACCACTTAGGCATTCGATCCCACGGTCAGAAATTGGGTTACAATAATTAAAATATAAGGCTTCAAGATTTGTGCAATCTTTGAGATGAAGCAACCCAGCATCAGTAACTTCAGAACCAGAGAGATCAACAGAAAGCAAAGCCGATCCCTGTGAAGAAATTACATCCATCCAACAATCATTCACCCCAGGGTAATCTTCCAAACACAGATCCTGTCAAAAACAGACAGGAACATTTAAGAACAGCATGGCAGACTGAACACCACGGGGAAAACACATTAAAACCAAGTTTTACAAATAATCACTATGAGCTACCTGGAGATCGCAATCTCGAAAAGCTTCAAGAGAAACATCAGTTAAACGTTGAGACTTTACCAACTCATCAAAGATCTGCTGACTAACATCCCTCGGGAGCATATAAAAGGTACTATATCTCTCAATGTCCTGCAAGGGAAAGAAGGTAAAGAGATAACACAAGAAGTTGGCATCCTGCCCAAACATACTATATATTACACGTACCTCACATGTTTTACGTATACACAAATCCAAAAGCGATGGACAGTTCCCTTTTCCCCGTTGAATTTCTATAGCAGGTCGTGAAAATGCAGTTGCCAACCACTTAGATTTTCCAATCTTACGATATCTTCCAGTAGCCGGTAACCCTCTAAATAAACTGAATTCATTGTCTCGCAGGTTTCCCTTCCTAGAAAGAGCTCCCCCCATCGAGAAAATTTCACGTTAAAAAATAAAAATATCACAAAAACTGAGGCAGAACACTACTTAAGCCACTGAAGTATAGAAACGAAAATATGCATTCAACTTCCTGTAAAATGAATATAGAGGATAGCAGAATAACTGAATAAGTATTCAGCATAAGTGATGGTAATTTAACACGTGCATACAACAGATTCGTGTGAATTTAGGACTGTCGACTGTCGAGGATAGAGATCAGAAAATGCAGTTATTTCGCTAGTTGTTACATACTGCCAAGTGCCAAGGATAATATCACAACAGGCAAGTGGTAACCGCGATTCCTCAGCACCCCCTGAAGATAAGGATCAGTTGAAAAATAATACAGATCAGATAGATAAGCCTCTAAAGTCGGTATTTAAGGAGTTAACATTTATCTGTAATAGTTAAGAAGTTTACATTTATCTTTAATGATATGGTTATCTTCTCGAGTCAATTTCAGCCAAATTATCCAGTCAATTAGTTCTCCACTTGGTATATAGAGCCTCGTGTTTTCTTCTCCTTGGTTCCCCAGAAAAACAGTATCTCTGACTAAAATCCAAAACTTGGATTCTTTGTCTTTCCTGAACTATCTCCGCGACCAACCACAGACTCGTCGTCGACAAAACAAAACTAAAATAACATAGACAAAACAGAGTCACCACTGCCACTTTGACAGAGAATTCACCGAAAGGAAAAAAAAAAACCATGGACATAACAATATGGTACCGAGTCAAACGAAACGAGAGGACACTACAATCGTACAGCACACAACCCCTTAAGCCGTTTGATTCCCTAGAGCGCGCTTCCACCGAAACTTCCCCGCTATTTTTTTTTACTAAAAAACAAAAGAAATTCAACAGTAGAGATGAACTTTCTCGACCCCGAACTTGATAACCAGTGTGAATAAATTCACACGATATGCCCATCAACATGAATAGACCGTCAGAGGAGAGAACAAAAAAAAGGTCATCATCTCCCAACCAAAAACTTGCCCGGAAAACAACTTCCACAGAAAGAATAAAACTTTACCTCATCACGATCACCGACCGATAATCAAAAGGCTTGTCGTTGAGTCACTAGAGAGAGAGCGAAGGCAGAGGAAGGGTGGGGAGGAGGGGAGTGAAAGAATGACAGATTGCATAAGGCTCTACCGGATGAAGAACACGTGGAAATTATTGGTCGATAACAGATGATTCGGAGTTTGTTTGGTTGCCTTAGGAGGATGAGATAAGAAAGTGTGGGTCACCCTTTTGCTTTGGGTTTATCCATCTCAGAAAATGGGCTCTACCGACACGTTGGAGCTACAGTATATATTACGATTTTTTTTTTCCACTTTTTATTATATGTGTATTTTTTAAGAAATTAGAAAAGATTGTAATACTATTAAAAATTATTTTTTAATTATTAAATATAAAGTAAAACATTCCAATAACAACAACTAGCGATTAGCAATGAATCATCAAAGAGAAGAATAGCATTTTTCAATATAAAAATGCTTCGAGAGTGAGTCTTTCAACGGATTTGATTTTTATAATATTAATAGTTATAGAAATATCTTTTTGATAAACTTATGAACTTCTTTGAAAAATATCTATTTTTCTACGGATTTGAAAAATGTGAACGGTCTATCTATAAGTGAAAATTTTTATATATAAGTTCATATACCATATATCATATATTTTTTTATACAATATTTGATATATAAATAATGAGTAGAAAATTCAATTAATTAAAAAAAAAACAAACTAAAAAAACTTTCAAAAAATACATATATATATATAGTGTATGATATATGAACTTATGTGTAATAAAATTCATCCATAAGGTAGGGGTGCTAAGATAGATGTATATATTATATCATTCATACTTTTTAATATTAAGATTTAATTGATAAGATTGAAATTTTAAATTAGCAAGTAATAATATACGATACAATTTATGAACCCAACATAAACATAACATGAAATTAGTAAATCCAAGTTTGATATTAATGAATTCAAATTAAAACAAATTAACTTATTAAGACGTAGTTCACATGTGGGTCAATAGCGAGTTAATCCACATAACTTGGAATCAATCCACCTTGATCTGTATAAATTTTATTTTATTAGCAATGAGTCGTAATATTTATATTTCTAGTATTGAGATTGTAGTTTTAGATTTATACTCATATTTGTCATTGTAGAATGTGCCTTATGATAAATTCATGTTTTAACTTTGCTGTGAGATTATATTTGTATTAATTCAACTAATTTATATGAAACATGTTTAAATTAGTGATGTTGTATTTGTTGATGTGTGTTCTGCACTCCTGAGTTGAATTATGATTTCCAGTCCTAATCTGCAACAGAAAAGATGGAGGATTGGGTTCCTCGATCCTGATAACTCTCCGAAACTTTTGTTAGAGACGAAGGTGGATATATTCAAGACAATAATCTAAAAGAGCTTCAGATAGAAGTTCATATCTTTTTCGAGTGATCTATTCTTTCTTTTATATGGGCCGAAATATTAATCAGATACACGTGTAATTATCCGGGAATATCGAGGAACAGATTAATCCCCTTCCCATCCTAGGTTTCTTGAGATCATTTATTATTTTTGTTTCTTCTTAATAATATCTCTAGTAATATGATTACCTCCGAGCGATCAGTAAATATCTTTGGATATTCACATCAATCCGCATTTAATGCGATATGTCACTCTGCCAGGCATTAAATATTTATAGGATCTTCGATCATCACACTATCAATGTCAGGGGTAACTATAACGAGCTAACTAAATTTATCGTTTTTGTATAATAAGAATTCATGTGGGAGGAGTTTAGTTTGAGTAGGAAGTACTCAGAATCTAACTGAAGGAATTTTACCGAATGCAATTCCCTCTAAGTCTCCGAAAGAAGGGTAATAGGCGGGCGCCATTCCGAAAGGCGCCTACTACCTTATCCTCTATCGCAATTATCCCCCTCACAGTATTTATCTATTTTAAATTAATTATTAAAGAGTCATAACGGATGATACAATATGACACATTATCTAAATAAGTTGAATTAAAATTTAAAAATTTGAAATGCTTAACTTAACGAGTCGAGGTTAAATTATAACGTATATAATCGAATATTTATGATTTGAGATGAACGAGCACAATTTGAAAACATAATTTGCCAGGCGCCGTAAGGTTATTGGTTTGGTCCAAAGCACCGAAACCATTCAACTCGGCTGGGTTTTCTAGTCCGGCCCAATAAACAGACTTACTTAAAATTGAACAGTAGTCCCCCCACCTCCTAAAGAAAAAATAATAGTCACTTGTGCATTGGTTTGGAAAACCAAAAAACTCTGAACATTTATTATTATTATTTATTATTTTTTTATTATTATTTAATATTTTATTATTATTTTTTATCTAATTTTTATTATTATTCATAAACACTCATAAATACTCTTAACATCCAAACATAACCTTTATCTAAAGTTATGATTTTGATTTTCACAATGTTTATGTTTATATATCAAATTCATCTTAATTTATTTTAAATTAATATTAATGAGACATATTAAATTTTTAATTTTTTTATAAAAAAAATTAAATATATTTAAATATATTTTATATATCTGAACACATCTCAATAAAATTTATAAAATATTATCATTCATAAATAATTCAAATCATACGAAATCACTTGACAATTGACATCACGACGAAATCTCATTCTTCATCGACGGGTCTCAAAAATTAAAGAAATAAAAAGAAATAAAAAGAGAAATGAAAATGTTGCGCGTGTTACATCGTCCACAGGTACACCTTCAATATCATTTCACTATTGGATAGACAGATAAACCCTCGTTATCTCTCTCCCCAAGTCTTAAACCCAAAAGCCAAACCTTACCGTCTCGAGCGGGCATGGCTTCGGTAACGGCGGACCTAGCCACCACCTTCTTCAACCTCACCTATCGCCACCGGACCCCACTTTCCCAGGTCCGAGCTACGGTCCTCCCCTTCCCACTATCAGCCAGGACCTCCCAGTTCCGACCCGTGCGCCTCACCACCACGTCGTCGTTTCACTCCAGAATCATCGCCGTCGATTCCCCTAAGCCTAAATTCATCTTGCGCCGGCTTTCAGTTGCCGCAACCGCCACCACGACTCCTCACAGCGAAGGCGCCGATGTTTCCACCAAGATTCCACCCGACAATAGGGTTCCCGCCACTATAATTACCGGATTCCTGGGTTCTGGAAAGGTGTGTTTTGGGTGCGTGCGAGTCCTTATTTCAAGGAACTCGAATAGGTTGAAGTTTTTAAAAATCTTCGATAAATTTTGGAGAGTCCAATGTCTAATTTAAATTTGCTATCTCGGGTCAAATGCTAATTTAGTTTCTTAGTTTTTCGCTTTTATTCTTCGACGGAAATGCGCTTAAATGATTAGTCTGAAAAAATGAATGAATCTAATTTATTTTTATTTTTTTGATTTTAAATATTATTCAAGAAAGTGGCTTCAGTGGCGATTGAAATTGCAAATTGCGTATGATTTTAAAAGGTTGTGCTCTTTTGGTGCATTTAAAATGGATGTTGATGTGAAATATTATACCAAATACAAGAAACCTAGTATCTTGGAAATGAAAACGATTTGTTCGTTGATTTATGCAAGCCTCGTTAGGTTGAATTCCAATTATGGAGTCACCATTGCATGCCTTCTTCACGACTTATCTTGGTTGCTAGCGATGTTAAAATACGATGAAATATGCCAATGAGCTCCACCTCAAATGACACATCCTCTCCCCATTCCCCTTGAGAACATGATGGAGAGAACAAGGTAATGGGTCCTAGACCCGGGATGCGTGTATAAAGTTTGGGTTGACATGGTGGCCGTGAAGATGAGACTTAATTTTGGTCTTCTGTTATCTGAGCAAGTACTTATGTTGCTATGCTTTAATGTGAACTGAGCAGACAACATTGCTTAATCATATCTTGACTGCGGAGCATGGGAAGCGAATTGCAGTCATAGAGAATGAGGTATGAGGTTAATTCTTCCTCTGTTTAATGTGTTCACGTGATTTAAATTTGCAGCCCATGTTACTAATAAATGGTTAAAGGTGAATTTTATTATTATGTATTCTTTTGATTTTCTTCAAATTTGCAGTATGGGGAAGTAGACATTGATGGCTCTTTAGTAGCTGCCAAAACTACTGGGGCTGAAGATATTGTCATGTTGAACAATGGCTGGTCTTTGCTGCACTGTGAGGGGTTGATCTTGTGAGGATGATCTCTGAATTGGTGAATAAGAAGAAAGGAAAATTTGATCATATAGTAATAGAGACTACAGGTAACAAGATCGCTTATGCTCAAGATAATATTTATAAGGTGCACGGTTTTGTTCTACTTTTTTTGAATCCTTTTTTTATTCATAAGGTAAAAAAGTTTTATTAATAAAGAATGGGCTATAATGCCAAGTACAACTCATGCCTTATTAGGTAGGCATATACTTTTTTTGAATCCTTTGTAAACACTTGATGAGATTTGGCTGCAACTCTGCAGGATTGCAAACCCGTCACCTATCATCCAAACATTTTTGCTGAGGATGATGTTTTTTAATGACGTCAAGTTGGATGGCGTTTGTCACATTGGTTGATGCTAAACATGCTGGCTTTCACCTGGATGATATAAAGCCGCAAGGAGTGGTCAATGAGGCCATAGAACAAATTGCTTATGCCGATCGTATCATTGTGAATAAGGCATGTGTGATAACCACATTGTTTTTGCATGTTGGACATGAATAAGATCCTAAGGTCTCGTTTGTTTTCACAACTATTGGTATCTCATCTCAGCTAATAATTATAAATTTATCAAACTTCCACATAGAATAGAATAAACAATTCAACATTTTCAAATCTCAAAATAAAAATAATATTAAAAAAATATATTCTAATAATATTTTATTCAACTTTTAACTTTTATCTCAACTCAACTCATATCATCTTATTTTATCTCATTTCATCTCATATCATCTTGTCTCATCTCATATGTGAAAGATAAATGATACTTGCAGTCGTGGAGTACACAAATGCTTTGAAAAAAAGTGTAAGTATGAGATCTACATGAACATAATCGATTTTTTAATAGTGAACTCTTACTCTTTTTTAAAGCGTTTGCGCACTTCACGACTGTATGTAGCATTACTCTATATGAAAACAAATGAGGCCTAAGTATAGGGGGAGGTGTATATAAGTTTCACCTAATGAATGCATACACATACTCAGCTATTCTATGAACTTTAAGAAAGAGAAAACTGGTTACCGTCAGAATAAGCATCCACATATACAGTGATCTCAAAATTGAAACACTTGAGCTGATGCATGAAAAAACTATTTCGTCTCCATCCAAATAGTCCTGCTTCAAAATAATTCTCTGAGTAATGATTGAATATAATGATAATGATGGAAAAGTTTTAATTGATAATATAATTTATTTGCTCTTGCTGATTTGCTTGATCCATTTGTTGATGATAGAACTGATTTCTTGTTGGCGAGCCAGAAAATTGCATCTTTGGTCCAGCGAATAGGGTTTAGTATCATGCTGCTCCTCCATAATTATGTCCATTATGATTATCACTTGCTGCTGCTGTTGATTGTCGATGATGTTGATGCTGATGTTGTCTCTGGATAATAGAAAATAAAATCACATGGCTGACTGATTTAAAGCGGACAGAGTTTGGAAAAGTTTGACTTGGATTACGTTCTTGGGATTGGAG